>CAOKZL010000363.1:0-718286 GCA_948472985.1 Iguana delicatissima | reverse complement strand
TCCCTAACCTATAACTCCTTAGAGGTACATCACTTCTAAAATGACCCTCATGTCATACCATATATGTTTTGAATTAACTGTCTTTTATAAGCTAGAATAGTTTCAATAACTCCTTCAGAATATACCCGTAACTGTAACACTGACTTTTAAAACCCAGGCCATCAAAATTAACTGGTCTGGATTTGCATGGTGTACTGGCCCTTGTCTCAGAAAATCTGGTTCTCTGGGCAATTTCCATGGAGAGTCTACTGACACCTGGAGTAGGAAAGGAGACCAAGGTCTCCTGGAGCAATAGGTGCTATCAACACCATTTCCGTCATCTCTTGCTGTCTTCTTATAAGCACTCTGCAAAATCTGGACCAGAGGGAAGGCATAATGATATCCCTTTGGCTGGGTCACTGATAGAGCATTGGCTCCTCCTGTAGACTTGCTCTCATCTATTGAAAATAAACTTGTTAGTCTGGCATTCTTGGCTTTCAAACAAGTCTGTCTGAAATGGATCCAATCACTTGTTCACATTCTGAAATGCTGCACAATGTAGTGTCCATTCCTCTGGAAGCAAGTTGTTGCAGCTCAGGAAGTCTGTTCTGATGTTCAATTTTTCTTTAAAGTAAACAAGTGTTATTGACTTCAGGTTCCTTTCTGCCCAACGAAACAGCTTGACTAACTCCTTTATTAGCACTTTTGAATAAAGACCACCTTGATTCAAAGTGTACATTCTGACAGTCACACATATTTGAACATTGCATACTTGCACAGCTGTTACAAACCTGAAGAATGTCTTCCATTCTACAAAGTTGATATTGTGTTTCTTATCTGACAGACTTCAAATTCTTTGGCCTGCTAATCTGAGACAGGGAGCCTTCCCATCCAGTTAAGCTCACATCTGTTTCATGTTTGCACAATTTGGAATAATCAGAAACACTCCTCTGTGTCCTTTTTTAATTGAAGTGGTAAAGCAACTGCATAGTGTTTCCTCTTCCCTATGGCTTGCTGATGGAAAACTAGAAGCCTCTGAAGATCTCTGGAATTATACCTTCCCCATAGTACCAGCTGAATGGTTGAAATTAGCAAACCCATCACCCTTGCTAGCACTATTACATTTGTAGACCTCAAACATGCCAGCATCTCTACACTTTGCTTAACTTTGGCTCTCCTTTTCTCTCAGAGGAACAAACAATCCATTCTGGTGTCTGCGACACCAGATGTGTAATTATGGTTGTTGGTTCTAACTGGCTTTCCTTGTGATTGATTAGAAAGCCAAAATATCCCAGAGCCTGAATATTCTGTAATTCCTTTAGAATCTTTTCTCTCAAGTTCATGCTGTCTAAGATGTCACTGAGGTACAGAGACCCTTTCAGTCTCAAAAACACCACCAAGAGAACACCCTTGCAGCAGAGGTTCAATTGAAGTCAGAGCTTTGAATTGGAAATGCCTTTCGTGATATTGAAATTTGAGAAACTCCCTATCTGAAATTGCCACAGGGACATGGAGATATACCTCTTTTAACTCTATTGAGGTCATCCAATCCCCCATTCTTAAATTCTCTTTTATTGTTTGCAGTGTCTCCATCTTGAACCTCAGATACTTCACAAAATCACTGAGATACCTGAAATTCAGAATGGGTAGATCCCATTGCTTTGGGCCACAGTACAGAATATAGATGAAACCTCAGTGAACCACAGGTCCAGTGGAACTTCCTCTATTGTCCTTATTTCCAATGTCATCTATCTCCTTCAATGCTATCTTCTGTATCCCTTTCGCCACAGGTGAGGAGATGTATCTGCTCTTTGGTCTCTTGTCAAACAAGATTTTGTAACCCTGAGGTTACACAGCTGGTTTACCCATTGCTCTGTTGTCATCTGAGACTACAAAACTCTGAAAAGCAGAAGTCTTCTTCCCACTGGTGCCCTCCTTTTGTCAGCACTGTGATTTTCTCTTCTGGGTAGATCCTCTTCCTTTTCCTTTGACCCTGTCTATTAAATGCTCCTGATTTGCCAAACTGAGCTCTAGCTCTACACCACTGTTGCCAGTTATACCTGAAGTCAATTTGCCTATCATTTCCCCTAGCACATTCAAAGAAAGAATATCCTCTGTGAATAGGCCTTGTATCCAGCCTCCTTTTACCTAAGGTGGACATTACCTCCTTTTCTTGTCTGCTCTCTACCATAACTTTCTCCAGGTCCTTTTCACCAAACAATAACTCTCCTTTGAACAAACATAAGCTAAGTTATTCCTTGAGTTTGGTCCACCTCCCAGTGGTGTAACCACAAATGTCCCCTTTTCACTAATATTGATTTTATACCTCTTACTGCAAAGGCAACAGAGACATGACCAGAATCTGCTGTGTACTCCAATACCTTCCTTACTTTAACTTTTCTTTGGTTAAAGAGTGTGATGCTAGTTCCTCAGTGTCTGCAATCTTCTGCATCCATAACACTGCTGCCCAAGCAAACACCAAGGTGGCCACTGATGCTCTTATGGCTAAGGCCAAAGCCTCATGAATCTTTTTAAAGCAGAATCAGCTCTCCTTTCATTTACTTCCTTCAGTGTAGCCTCACCTTCTTGAGGAACAAGTGCTCTGGAGACAACAGCTGCTGTTGGCCCATCCACCAATGGGACCTTTGGAACTTCTAGCTCTTTTCTCCTCAAAAAAAAATAAAGTTTAATTTGTATAGCCTGGTAGTCTTCTAGTATTCAGGGATGTTCCCCAATCAGCTTGAATTAACACCCTAAATATCTCAGACACTAGGAATTTGGCCCCTTGAGGCACTTTCCTCCTTATAACTGATGCTACCCTACTTTCCATATAATTTATTTCCTTAAATTGTGAACCTCCATCTGAATGGCTAAGCCCAATGTTTGCAACAATCTCTTTAGCAAACTCCTAAAGTATTCATTCTTTAATAATCTGTTGGCATTTAAATCTCTGTCTTCCTCCTCCTCTGAGGCATCATAACTTTCTTCTGCATCCACATCCAACACCTCATCTTGCCATACATCACCTAGATCTCCCTCTGTTACTGCCACAAGCTTAGTCTTTTTCAAACATTTATTTGGCCCATCCTCACTTAATTTATCCTTGGAGTCTAAATTTGTAGTCAACTTCCTTTTTACTCCTGACCTGTTCTCCTGCTTACATCCACTCACTTCTTTCTCAGTATTTTAGTCTTTACCTTTCTCTACAGTTAATTGTTCTGCTGACTGTCTCTCATTTTCTTTTTCAGATAGTAAATTTAATATTGTCAATAAATTCACTCTGTTTAAATTCATTGCATTAAAATTTGTCTGGTAATGCATTAGATTAATCAATGGATTAAAATTTATTGTATTTAAATTTCATTAAATTGATTATTTCCTAGTTCACTAAATTGACTTTGCCTAGATGAAAATGTCAAATTTAATTTATTTGCTGTAGTCTCCTTAATCACACAATGAAATTCATTGGTGTCTGAATAATTTAAATTCATATTAGTATTGGATTCGTTTCTCAGACATCTGGGCCAATATTAATTACACCATTAGCATTCACTATACTAGTTTGGTTGATGTCACTTTTGGGCATCTTATCTTTGCTATTCTTTAGTAGGCTGATTTATATTAGGCACATCTTTAAACACCATTTTTACATTTTTTAAGTGGTTCATAAACTTAAAGGGGAGTAAATGCCAGCTGTCTCTGCTGCTGAGCCTTCTCTGTGTCTTCATAGCATGTGTCTAATGATGCTGATGCTGGAAAAATAAGTATGTTCACACTGAGGAGCTACATTCTAAAGCAGCCCCTCCCATTGCCTTCAAATCCTGAAATTCAACATGGTGTTCTGGAGCAAATCTTGAAGTTTTCAGGACTGCTACAGCATTTTTCATCCATTTTAGAGCCCATAGTAGAACCCAATTTAAAACCACTATCCTCTTTCTACTTCCTTTTTGGCTGCTATTCTGAAGCTGCTGTATCTTTCGACTTAGAATTTTACTGTCAGTCTTTTTCTCTTCATTCTTACTACCAAATAGAGCTTGTAATTCTTCAGTATTGTTCTCTATGGAGGACTGGAAAACTTTCCCCCGTTCCTCTTCCTCTCCTGCAAAAAGTCTTGCAGGTTGGCCATCATCTGAGCCAGGACATTTTTAATTTTCTTCCTTCTCCTGTTCAGCTGCTCTGCCATCAGGGGGAAGGAATTATCTTTCATTTTTGCATCAGAGGCTTTTCATTTACCCTCTCCACCTTCTTTTCTTTTCTCTCTAGGTTTTTTCCTCTTCATTTTAAGCTAGCAAGCACATATTCAACTAAATAAAACGTTTTTGTGTCTACGTTTGTTAGAAAAGGGCAAACCCATTTGGCTGGTACAGCAGGATAGAAAAAACCTGTCAGGGAATGAAGAGGGTCTTAACAGTCACAAGTGAAAAGAACATGGACTCCTGCCTGAGCTCATTGGCACATAGGAATTAACCAATTGTGGTAGATTGCTCCTCTGTGCAATCCCAAGAATTAAATTTCTAATAAAAACAGGTGGTTAGTGTATCCTGATGTGTTTCCTCTTTGTATTGTCTGCTCTTTAGCTTCTTTACCTACAGACTGATATTTTCAGACTTCACTTTCCTTCTTCCCACACAACTTAACTCTCTTAGAAGCCAGCAGTTCCTAACAAAATCTTTACTCTCTCTGAAATACATACATTGCTCTCAATTAACTTTCATTCCCTGAAGACACTCTTTTGTTGATAATTCTAAACCTCAGCTTCCGTGTAGGCAAACAGTACAAACTAATTACACACACATCACAGCCTCTAAATACTGTAAGAAAGTCTAACTTCCCGGGAAATTTCATAAAGCAATTTTTCATAATGGAGATACAAATTAATAAGTACCCTGTGCTGTCAATTTTCTTGCAGGTGTTTTTTTAACACGCTTAACTTCATAAATTTGTTCAAATATGGATATTAGTTCCTGTACAGCATCTTCTACATGTCGGCTTTTGTTGTTTAATATTTCAGCCCATTCCTTGGTGGAGACCTGTTCAAGACATATAATGAAAATGTTTAATACATGTAAGAACAGAAAGTAAATGGAAACATTTGAATAAAGCTGCACTTTGCATTTCTTATTAACATTATTTTAATTGTTTATTAATAGTATGCTGTAATAATAATTGTATTTGTTATTTATAAATATATAGACCAAAAGTTTCAGATACTGCAGTACTGTAATTTTGGCTTAACAGATAACACCTGAAGATGGAGAAGCAATAATTTTGTATGTAAACATTCTCTGCTATCTGTATACCCTGTATTATTATTTAGAATATGAAGCACTTTCAACCAGGATAAAAAGATATTTGCTGCGAGATCGGCTTCAAGATTATACAAAGATCTTCTTAGCTGCAGCTTAGCTCAGCTCAGTCTTGAACCAGAAAGACAAGTGACTTGTTAGTTCACTTAGCCAATGTGCAAAACACTCATGTCTATAACCGATGTCTACAACAGCAGAGTTTATGAAGCAGTCTTCAGCTTCTACCAGGACCATGATTCAAGGCTACAATGCAGCTTGAACTGACAGGTTGATACTGCCATGAACACCAACAAAATCCCACTCCGTCCCCTTCTTCCCTCAGAAAAAGGATGGCCCTAAAAGGTATCCCAAAGTCTCTGGAACACAGGGCAATTCCTAAGCAGATCTTGTCATATTCTTTTGGTTCTAGTGCTTCATGTGTCAAAAGTACTTGAATTCTCAGCATACAAGCCAAAGCACTGAGATTTTAAATAATTCTGACAGCCCAAGAACTCTCTGGTCATACGGCTGATTCCCAGTGGAGTTGACAAGACACTAACAGTTAGCTGTTCAAGAGAAAAGCTGTAGGTTAGACAGTAAAAACTTGAGGCAAAGCAAAAAGGCTAAAAGCTGTACACTAAGAAACATACACCATCTAGTGGTGAAGTATTAAAAATTAATTCAGAATTATTTATCTTCAAAAGAATTCTCATGATTAAAATATGTCAAATGATTTACTGTTACTTAATATTTTTACTGAATTCTAACTGCAATGTAGATAGACAGACACATACTCCATGCTGTGACAAATGAGGATATATGTTTATAAAAATATCATACCGCCATTTAATTTTTTAAAAAAAATTGCATTTACCTCATTGCGTGCCAATAGATCCTCAACTTTCATCGGACTATCAGGCAGTACAAGCAAAAGAGTATTTGCTATATCTTTCAGTGTTAAATCAATCTGCATTTCACATAAGTCATTAATCTATAAAAACAAAACTATAGTTAACATCATACGGATTTCTTCTCAAACTCACAAAGCAGTATCATTCATTAAATTCTATGTACCTTAATCTAGAAGGGGAGGAGGAACTTTAAGCAACAGTCACTGAAATTGCAAGGAAACATTAGATACTGAGTCCACGTAATACTGACCAACATATTTTAAAAGTCTGCTTAAGAAAAAAAAAATCCCAAGCTGGCATTTAAATTATAATAAACAAGGTGCCAGTCAAGTTTCACAAGAGGGAGGGCACAACTGCCAAAACCACCTTTTTACTATTTTCAGCTTGCCTCACTTCTAATGGTGAAAGCAGGCAGAGAAGCATATTGGTTGATGGCCTATGTACAGGAACATGATATGGTACATGATATGGGAATGACACTCTTTTAAGCACTTAGTGGTTGCAAGATTTATCTCTGTGTATTAGCCTTAGCCTTTATCCTTCCTACCCTTGTCTTTCCTATTTTGTCCTTTTCTCCCGTTAATTTAGACCAGGGAAAAGGCCAAATGTGGCCACTTGACTGCATAGGACACCCAAGGGAATTTCTGCAGAGTTCCTGGAGCCCACACAGAATCAAAAAATTGCAAACCTAAAAATTGAAAAGCCTAAAAAACCATGTCTGCAGAAGCTTCCAGGAGATACAACTGGCCATTTTAAATGCAGGTGGGGAGGGGAGAGATCTGGAGAAAGCTCTGAAGATAGCATAATTGGCAAATGACACCCACTGGAGGATTTTAGGGACATGACTGACAATTTCTAAGCCCAAACTCCCATTTCATTTTAGGATGCAGGACAAAAATGTAAGACGCAAGGCAAGTTTATCTTTATGAGGGAATGGAGACTGCCTCCTGAGATCTGGAAGTTGCCCACCCTGCCTAAGAATATTAGGTCCCTGACTTTTTTTGCCCATGTAATCTCTGATAAACAACAAACACCATCATCTGCTTTGGAAAACGTGTTTACCTTTTTCAACAGTTGATTAAACATTTTCATAACTTCATCCACTTCTTGAAAGAAGCTAGTTAAAGTCAAAGATGACCAGGTTAGAATTGTAAGCCCTTGTCTGAGCACAGATTCCACCTGATCAAAATAGGCAAGAACAAAAGAAAACAAACAGTTATTGTAACAACAGTGAACTATAACAATCAAATAAGTTTTTTTATTACAATTCAGTATTTCCCTTGTTTTAGCACCTCCTTATGAGCTATATATACAAGTACATACAATCACAAACATTTGTCATTTCCAAGGAATTTTCGTCCTTGGCCTCTTTCACTCTCACATGGAGTTATAAATATGGAATCATCCATGGGTATCTTTGGGGGGGGCAAGCAGCGAGGAGTTATCCTTGAAATCTGATATTTATTCTTGTTTTCAAAAATGCACACTGAAAGATGCCCATCCAGCTAGTCAACAAGAGGGTTAGAGTGGCCTTTCCTTTAGAATCTGGCTACCATGGATCTCTCTCTGCACTGTTCTGGGAGAGACTCTTTCCCAGGTCAATAAGCAGATGTAATGGATGCTAGTTTTTTTCTGGTCTAACTACACTACTTCTGCAAATGTTGATAAGCTAGACACCACAACAGTACAATGATTACTGAAAAACCTGTGGAAGACAAGTTTATATAAATAAGGTCTCAGCTTTGGTACAGAACCCATAATTATACTAGCTGTATTACTGGAGTTTGGACTGTGGCTGAAAGAATGTGGGCTGTGCCAATCCTATATAGTAGCTTAAATGTTGTTATACTCATTTTGTTGTGGGGTGTTAAGAGTGTTCTGCAGCATTCCATGGAGTTTCTGATAGGACTACGGGAGCAAAGCCTACAGTTACAAGGCATTGCTTCAAATCTTGTAGGCAAAGATTGTGTCTGTTAATTTTATGCTGCACAGTGTGTTACCATGCCTTACACCCCTATCATATGGCATAGCATGATTGGGGAGAAATATCATTTAATTGGCATGAAATATTATATAAAATTGTGACACTTATGGGTGGGAAACATGTGGCAAGCAGGACTCTGGCTGTATGCCTGGGCTAGGTCAGTATGGCCTCAGCACAGGTAGGTCATAAGGTCAAGAAAAGTTAAGCAAGAAAGCAAGAAAACAAATTTCCAATAGTACTGTCAACGACCCGATGTTTGAATACAATAGTCAACAAAATTGCCCAGGTGCAGCAAAGAAGGACCCCTGCTGTGCACATTTTCTACTGAAACATTCCCCATTCATCTTATCTTACCAAGACAGAGGCTGTCAGAACTCTCAATGTTTTTTACACCTAAAGTAAGACCATCAGTCTGTTCCGTACCCCTTTTGTTTACTCTGCCAAACAGCAATTAACATTCATCCCTTCATGGTGGGGAAAAGGGTATAAAACCCTCAGCTCCAGCCCAGGTAATTTCCAACACAACAACAGGTTAGTACTCTGAGCATCATGCTGCACCCCAGACTCTCTTTCTACCTTGCTGCCCTCAAACCTTTGTATTTGAGCCACCTCTCTTCAATCCTCCATTCTAGGACCAGTAAATATCACCCTATGCATCTGAAATCTCTCTGTAGCCAACCTTTCTCTCCCTTCCCTTCACTAGCCTTGTATGGTTCATGAGACTGCTTGATTTCTTGAGTGCGTCTGTGAATCCCCCAATAAAACATTCTTTTGACTATCAACTGGTGTCTTGCAGTTAGTACTGGTGAAAAGTATAGGTGAAAAGGTCCTGTAGCTATCCTCCCCCCGATCTCCTTTTGAGCTATAATTTCCCACCTGTTAAGGAGGCGCTGGCACTGCTGGCGGACCTCAAGGTCCCCCACCTTTTGGAAGTAACAAATGGACTATTTCTATGTTGTATTCTTGGATATACTCTCAAAATGTGCAGTAAATGGGAAAGTCCTAAAAGGTACAGGTCTTCCAATGTACATTAGAAATTATAATACAAAAAGCACCTGAATCTGGGCACATGTTTACATGGGATAAAAAATTAATCTAGTGTAAATAACTGTGACAGACCACAGGCAGTACAACATACTGGTAGCTTCTGTGCTCTTATGAGCCTCATTGAGGGTTATAGAATCTGAGCAGCACAGATTGTAATGGATCATGGTTCCAATTAAGTCACATTTACTTTTTTTTAAAGCATCCTGAAAAACAAATGCAATTAATTTGAAATCACAACCCACCTTTTTCATTTTTGGTGCCATCAGATTAACAAACACTGTTGGTACTTCTTGACACAAATTTTCATAGCACTGTAGAATATTCTGTGATTTAAAATAAGCATTAACTATAGTAATAATGATATAGCAATATGAATATTAACAGAAATGAAAATACAAGAGTCCTCACTACCGCACAAGTAAAAAAGGAATCTTCCTAAAGAACGTTTTGATCCAAGGAAACTTACTTTTGATAAGGAGATTTATTATTTTCACACATCCACAACTAACTAACTGATCACTGTAAAGATCTGAAAGACCTGTATAACCTTACCTAGTCCTTTGAAAATTTGGGACAAGGGTCATGATTGGCATCTTTGTAGACCCTATTACTCAAGAAATTTAATATGGTTCTTTGATGTTTCATATTATATTTCTGATGAAAATGACTAAAACCAATACAGCCTTCCTGAATGAGAATGTAAACAAAACCTATAATGGACAAACCTTCCAATCCTCAAATAAGGGACATCCTTTATAATAAGGGGCACCTGGCAACACTAGGCCTTCAACGAGATACAGAAAACTCCACAATAAGCACACATGTGCATCCACTTTCCACAACTCCCACCCCAAAAGAGAGTGGCAAGCTGACCATCCTGATGTTCCAGCTGTGTGTGCAGAGAAGCAGGGGTTACACAACCACTTGTGTAGGAAGAGAGGAAGCAGAAGAGAGAAGGAAGAGGGGAGGAGGAGAACCTGATGTGACAAACTGGAAGCCACCACGCCAATGCTTAGTTGGTTGATTTTTCTCTCCTCCTCTTTTCCTGACTGCATTTGTTCATCTGCAATGTCTCCGGGCTGGGAAAGGCCCTTCTCATTGGTGTAAATCCCACAGTACACAGAGTTCACTTGGTGATCATCCACTGCTCCTGGCTTAATTTTGTGGTTCTGAACTTCCTTTCTCTGCCATTGCTGCAACTTTCTCAGTTAGTCTTCTTCACTTTGGTATTTTCTTTCTCTTCCAGGAAATTGTGACCCCAGAAAGCATCATTTTCTTGTGGAGAAGGAAAGTGCCAAAGAAGTTGCGGCAGTGACAAAGAGAGGGAGCTCAGAGCCAAGTGTTGAGAGCGATCCAGTTTGGGTAAACCAGGGTGAACCAGCTAATTGATACCACTGCATATTACACAATTATAGCACTACAGTTCCACTTTAATTGCCATGGTTGCTTCCTATCGAAACCTGGGATTTGCAGTTTAGGAAGGAGCATTTAGAATTGTCAGCCACAGAGCTATAGAGCTTCCTCAAACTGAAAACTCCAGTATTCCACAAGATACAGTCATGGCAATTAAAGTGGTATCCTAGACCTATGGCATTTGCTCTTGAGGAAGTGGGGCGGGGGCTGAAGTCTTTACATTCCAGAACAAGGTATAGCTTTGGGAAAGGGGAAGTTCCATGGGGAAAGAATGCTAGAGAACTAATTTTAAAAATCAGCAAGACAAGGAAGTCATTTGCCTTTCAAAAAAAAAGAAGAGATTTTCTCTCTCTCTCTCTCATTCTATCAAGAGATCAGTCAAGCCTGCTCTCCAAAAGGGAAGAGAAAATGTTGCATCATCAACATCATGTAGATCTGCTGCCTCCCATTAGTTAAAATAAATAAAGGGTATGATCCCTCTGCTCCCAAAATACAATAGCTCAGCAGTCAATTGTCTTAATCTGGCTTTTCCAGCAGCTCTCTCTCCGTGACTGCCTATCTGTCTGAAAACTGAAGGGAAAAGGCATTTGTCTACTAATAGCCACATTTTTTTAGAGGTTGCCATGGGACGAGGGGAGACAAGGAAGGGGTAGGAGTGTAAGCCTGGACCATGTAGCTGCATGCCACCAATCAGTCTGGATAGAACAACGTGGGATTTCACCACCACCACTCTGCTCTACTGTAATTCTTAGAATGATGGAAAACCATTCCAAATATACTTGTAATTTGAATAGAGAAGTAATGGCTTTGTAGTACCACAGTTTCTAATCTGGCAGCAGCCAGTGATATGTTCATACAAGTCCACAGTACTGTCTAATTTTCCCCTGATTTAGACAATCTGTATTTATCAGATACCTGAAAGGCAGCCATTTTAGTCTCCAAAAGATAATACTGCTTTAACAACAAACGTTTCCTCATTTGACTTTGCACAGAATCAAAGAAAAAGGGAGTATTAGATCCCAGGGAAATCAGGGACTATTTTTCATATATTTCATCTAAATGTATCTGATTCCATTCAAAATATAAATTTCACAGCTCATAGCAGTACACAGTGACATGGATTACTCAGAATAAAACAAGCACATGTATTTAAACTTTTGGGATTCTTTAATTCTTAAACTTGAGGGGAAAAATGTCCATCTGCATAATTAATTAGCCATTGTTGGACATAATTTAGAATGACTACTGGATAAAATTTAGATGTGTCATAAACCAAGAATGTGCTGACATATCACTGCAGTCAACAAATGCTTAACTATTTTAAAGACAGTGATAATCATGAGGTACTTACTTCCAAGCATAATTTGTTTGTTTTAATCTGACTTTCAATCTTGACTATCCTCTTTGCCTGTTCTGGTACTTCTAATCCCATTTTTATCATACATTTTGTCTCTCGAACAATCTCTAAAATTTTGGGGTCAAAATTAACCAATAACTTTCCGGTTTCAGGATGACGTACCAAAAGTGTAACTTGCAATGCTGAAATCAAACAGAAAATATTATGCAATTAAGTCACCCTTCAGTGAGGGTGCTCAAAGCCAAGAAGGCAGTGCAGTCATAATATTTAGTGATATTTAGCATGGATCAAACTACTTACTGTACTGTAACTGTGAAATTTCTTTCATCCAAGCTGTGTGATAGAGCACCTCAAACTCCACCAAGACATAGGAGATTTTATTGTATAATCGAACGACTGCTTTACCTTCTGCACTTGCCAAGATATCTGAATTTTTCTATTAAAAATATTTGATATTAAAGTTATACAAGTTAAAAAGGGGAATGAATAAAATACTGTCTCTTTGTATTAAAATACAATTCATTTCAGAATGTACTCGTGTTTCCCTATATCCCTTATAAGATCTTGCATAATATGAGTTCTTCAAAAGACTTTCAAAATTACAAATATGCTAATAATACACACTATTGCTTCTTCAGTGTAATTACAAACAGCATCATAATTCAGCTTTTATAAGTTTGGATACAAAATCAAATAAATACATGAAGGAGAAAT
The DNA here is from genome assembly GCA_948472985.1 of Iguana delicatissima. Classification (NCBI taxonomy): domain Eukaryota; kingdom Metazoa; phylum Chordata; class Lepidosauria; order Squamata; family Iguanidae; genus Iguana; species Iguana delicatissima. The sequence goes on along the minus strand of CAOKZL010000363.1, from coordinate 705,596 downwards.
GGATAGGCAGCTGGGGTTTTATTTATTGTTTTCTCTCTTGCAATTCCCATTGCTGCATTGACAAGACACTTTTAAAACAGACAGCAGTTTATCTCTGTGGCAGCAGGAAATGCTGTAAGGAAAGCTAATGAAATCTTAACGGTATGTGTGGTTCAAACCTTCACTGGCACCAAATTTTTTTTCAGATATTTTCCTTATGCACAACAAAACTATCACTGTATAATTTTATGGATAAGGCTATCTACAGAAAAAATAGATATTCATTTCTCCACAGCATGGTGACTCCTTTCCTTAGGAATGCAGACTACCTGAGTTCTTAATTTCAGTGAAAGAAAGAAAGACATTTCTCAAAGTGCTGCTAGATTTGAGCATGCTCAGCAGTGGCCTAACTACAAGTGACATTGAAAACCTATTAACTAGCATTCTTCGCAGGTTTTAAAAATACGTAAAAACAAGCACAGGAGGTAATTTTCATTTGGACAATAAGAGGTTTAAATATTCCTTCAACAGGTGGAGTCCCAGTCAATATTGCATATCCTCCATCATTTCACAGACAAAAACGAAGACACATGTGCCTAAGCAACATCAGAGTGTGGTCAAGATGGCAAAAGTTGTTAATGAGGATGAACACAGAAGGTATTAGAGACTGCAGCTGTTGGCTTTTGCCTGAGTCCACAGGGAAGGCAAGAATCCATCCCGTGGCCATTCCTCTCTGTAGTGCTGAATTAACAGATACAAACTATTTTGAGCTCAGTTGTACTCACCGAACTATGTTGATGACAAAGAGAGGAAATGGGAAGAGACACACAAAACGAATATTTTTAAATCAGTTCGAAAACTGGGACAACAAAGGATTAATCAGGACTGTTCCTGCCAACCTGGGAGAGTTGGAGGACACGATATGGCCTCTCTCCTCCCAGCACACTGATGGGGAGCACATATTGGCAGAGATAGGAGTTTTTATCCCTCAAGGTTAACTGCAAAGTGGGTGTGGTTTTCATTAAAATTGGTTTTAGGAAGAAAGATTAAACCCACCCTCTCTGCCAGTTGTGGATTGCCAGTTGTGGATCCAATCGTTGTGGATTGCTCCTCCGTGCCATCCCGAGAATATATGTAGTAGTTAGTTATTTAGCATAGGTATTTACATATATGTGGGTAGTTATTTAACATATATGTATTTAGTTAAACTCTCAGTTGGAAAGGAAAAATGGAAGAAGGGGATGGCGAGAACAGGGAGAGCAAATTGGCTTGTTTGATCCGGTAAACGTTCACAGTGTGTTTCATTAGTATAGTGTGGTTGAACATTCTAGCCAGAGGGCTCCCTGGCCAGAATGCTGAAGAGTGGCACTCTTTTTAAGAGATAAGGCTGTACTGCAACATTTTGCTGCAGGTGCTGGTGATTTTATTATTGACCAATAGGAGGAACAAATGCATAGAACAGAGTGGGCAAAATATGATATGCAGCCCCCATCTTATTTTTTTCAGCCTTCAAACCCTCCAGAGTCCCCAGGCTGCCATTTTCTGGCCAAAAAAGGAGCACGATTTGCCACTCCTCTAAGCCTCCAAAGAAAACTAATTATCTTTTAAATAAGCAATGCTCCTCTGCACTAACATCTAAAAAAAAACAACAACAACTCTCTATTTCCCAAACCCAAGTTGAACTTAATGGCTATATCTACATTCTTCTTCTTGATATTTTTGATCATATGTGCAGGCAAAGGATCCTAACAGCAGAAGGCTTGCCTTCAAATTTGTCATATTTGACCACACCAGCACAGGAGAGAAGCACAGCATTTCCCAACTGAGAAAACTTCTCCTCCTCAAACTTTCGAAGTGCTCAAGTAATCCAATATTTGGGATTAGACATTTCATTAGACGATCTGTTGTTTCACGATCCAAAATTTCTACTAGTTTGTAAAGATTCCAGTGATTATTTTTAAAGATTGATAGCTAGATAGACTTAAAATTAATGGGGTCATTTTGATACATATCAACGTCACTTTACAAAGTCCAGAAAATCCTCTTCAAATGTCCTAAAAAGTTAGCCTTTGTATAAAAATAAAGACACCAACCAGCTTTTTAAGAGTTTTCTAGATACTTGTAACTATCTTAAAGTAACAGAAACACGCATCTTAAGGATTATTGCTGACAAAGTTCAAACCCTCTTTGTACTGCAGATTAGTGAGCTGGGATGTTGCTTTTGAAAGTCATATCTTTCAGCCCTCATTAAGAACTTGAATGGGAGACCACCAATAAATACCATGTGCTGTAGGCTATATTCCAGAGAAAGGAACTGGCAAAACTACCTCTGAGTGGGTAACAAAACCCTATGAAATTCATGGGGTCACCATAAGTTGACAGGCAACTTAAAAGCACATACACACACATTGCTCTCAAAATCAGTTAAACAGCACCACCTGCAGACTCTTATATCTCACTTCATTCAAATTCATATCTAACAGTACTTGTCTATTTTTAGGATTTGGAGAAAAATATACTAATAATCATTTGGGCAAGTAACATTCTCTCAGTCTCAGAGGAAGCCAAAGGCAAACTCCCTCTGAACAAATCTTACCAAGAAAACCCCATCATAGGTTCACCATAAGTCAGAAACAAGTTGAAAGCATGCAGCAACAACAACAAACAATAATAATCAGCATTATTCTTCTCCCTTGAGCACAGTCTAGAAGAAGCAAGATGCAGTAAGTTGTGGCATATAAAATCTGACACTGTCAGGTGGCTCTTGATGGCAAACTTACATAAAAATAGGTGATGGGTTCACTTATGCGCCTGAAAAGCTGCCTCACCCACAGTATCTTTCCTGCTATGGGGGGCATGTTTCGAGCCAGAGGAGGGTCATCTTTTTGAGCCTGATAAAGCTACAACAAAGAAAATGCAAGTTTAAGATGAGTCTCCTTCCAACAGTTTAACAAAGTGACATAAGCATTTAGACCACTGGTTCCAAAACGTTTATCTTCCAGGCGTTTTGGACTTCAGCTCCTAGAAGCCCCACCCAGATTGGCCAACTGTCAAGAATTCTGGTAACTGAAGTCTGAAAAAATCTGGAGGACCAAAGTTTGGGAACCACTGATTTTTTAGACTTACAAACAAAGGTGGGCCACTGTACTAGACAACCTTATTTATGCCTGACACATTAAGGATACTATATTCCATAATGAAATCAAAGAAAGTAAGGGTGTATTGCAAATATAGCAACTATATTATTATAGAATATTGACACATTAATAGCAATGCACAGCATCAATTAATGATACTACACGTCTGTATACTGTTTCTAAATTATGGATGTCTTAAGAAAGTCTAAAACTTCCTTTGCTGTTCTCTTACATATATCCATGGCTACTCTCTTTCATAATTAGTTCAGTGCTCATCAGTTCAATCTTTAATCCAAGAAAGAAGGACACATTCAAAACTGCATGCAATTAATTACCAGTCCGATTTTCTACAATATGCCCTTATTAAAATAGGACTACACATTAATCAATTAAGACAGCAATACTTAGAGGGCCAAAAGATGTAGTGTTTTGATACTGCAGTCTCCAATATTGCTGGCTGAAAAGATGTGCCGATCAAATCATTTCTCACTTCCTCTGCAGGGCATTTTTTGGCTTTTACAAGTAAAACCAAAAACCCTTCCATTCTCAGCTTGGTCTGAAGTTTTTCATATGCCGGGGTGGCTCAAGACCTGGAGGAGTAGTATGACTAAAAAATGCATGTTTTCTCCCTCCTCACCCATTATCACACATCCACTGTGCCTCTTCTCCTCCTCCCCAAAGGCTGAAGTTGCAACCTTGGGGAAGAGGCTTCTGCCAAAACACCCACAGCAGCTGGGAAGTGCCAGATTGAGGAAGCCAAGAACAGATCTCCAAACCTTAGAAGCTGGAGTTTTCCCCTGACTGTGGAGGGGTATTTTTGCTTTTACCTGTGTCACCTGGAATGCTATCCTCAGGTTACAAGACTGCTCTCTAAAAATGATAATGTCAATATGTAGAGAGAGAACAAAACACACACTGTTCTGGGGAAGGCAAGGAACAAAGGACCTTCTAGCCTCAGGACCAAACCAAAAATTCTGTGGCCGTTTCTGCACTAGCCTGTTATAGCGCTCTGATTCCACTTTCAACATCCTATGGAATCCAGCTGGCCCCTCCCGAAACTGCAAACCCCAGGATTCCATAGGATGTTGAAAGTGGAATCAGAGCGCTATAACAGGCTAGTGCAGAAATGGCCTGTGTCTCATGGTTTCAGCTTTATCCTGGGCAATGGCAGAACATAACCCATTCTGGATGCCTCTTTCACAGTAGCTTAGGAAAGTGCATTTCTATTCCATATGAATATACTACATACCTTTTTAGTTGCTTCAAGTTCTGCAACATAATGCTGAAGAATACGTCCAATTGTGTGTGTTATTTCATGCTGAAGACATGGCATGTTCAGCTTCTGAAACCTAAAGAGATCAAGTTGAAATATATAAGGATCCAGAGGGTACCCCTGGAAGTTTAGAAAGTTTAGCACCTTAATCTGTAATAAATGTTTCCTATTTAGAAGTAAGGAAGTATAATTAAAGAGAACTACAAGAAGTTTCAGAAGAAAAGACATATTAATTTGTCAGGACAAAATCAGCAAGATCTCTGTCTCATCTGAAAAACAAATTGTGACACCAATTTTGTGTGTTGTTGTGTAATCTGCATTTGTGAAACAAGCTCTTCTGTAAAGAAGTTCATAGATTTATTAGGAAAAAACTAGACAGATTGTTAGTTGTATGAATATGGTTTATACTTACTTTTTAAAAAAGTAAGTACCAGCTGTGGAGAGTCCAAGCTGCATCAAGATTCCAGAGTAGGGACAGTAGAGTCTAAGGCCCTTACCATACAACGTTGCCATCCCAACATGGCAACACATTGCTGCCAGTCCCAGACATGTACCATCACATGATGCTGTTACTGTCCCACGGCTTTCACATGCCCAGCTGTCATGAGCTGTATACCATTACTAGAAAAAATCCAGCAATGGCCCCCTTTCCGATGACGATCCCATTGGGTACATGTATATGGGAAGGGCGGAAGTGCTATCGAGCATTTCCTTCTGCAGTACAGTGCAAGAAGAGGCTGGTTGTACTGAAGAAAGGAGCGTGTTGCAAACGCTACCCATCCGCCAGTAGCCAACCATTGCAGTGGGGAGCGTTCATGTCCCAGTCCTGTCCTGGCAATGGCACTGCCAGGATGGGATCGGGTCATTTCACAACTGGGACATCATGCAATAAGGGCCTAACTCTTTCTTCTGCTGTGGTCCTTTCCAATGAAGTTGTGATTTGTATTGGGAAGGAAGTGTCCACTGATGACAACAGAGTTTCAGAGGGGGAATGGCTAAGATGGGGTCAGAGGCTGTTTTGATGCCTTGGATGTCTGCTTTTTGATTGTTCTCTCACTTGTCCATCTTTATTTAGACAGTGTGTCTTTGTCATTAGCTGAAGTGTGTTTTGTTTGTCTAAGATGAAGTCTCTTAAATTTTGTAATGTGCCATTGTACGCCCCAAGTTATTTCTGACTTATGGCAACCCTAAGGCAAACCTAGCACAGGGTCTTCTTGGCAAGATTTGTTCAAAGGAGGGTCGTCTTTACCTACCTCTGAGGCTGAGAGAGTGCAACCTGAGTCTAACACTCAAACCACTACATCATGCTGTTTCTCATTTTTTGAAATAGCACTTTTTTTTCTTTACACAGCCTTCTATGAGTTCCTGTCTGAGCTATTTTAAAACTTTACTGCTTATACTTTTATACTTTAAAATATTGTTTATATTTTTCTTACAAAGAGCAAAGAAAACTTTACTCAAAGTGCAAAGATAACTTTATTGTATAAAAGAATACATATATAACAAATATAACAATATATTTCACACAAAATAGAATGCCTTCTGTATAAAAATTTTGGTCTTTTTTCTCAAACCCCAAGCTTTCTCAAATAAGTGTCTCAATGTGTCGACATCATCTCTCATGGGTAATGAGAAAATATTGGAGTATTCTTTATCTATACGTTCCATTTAGCTATAGTGCAAAAATAAAAACGCTATAGCTTTCTAATTTACAGTATTTCCTACATTTGTTTGTCATACCTTTGAAGAAGCTGAAGAGCATGTTGTGAAGACAAGATTCTTCCAAAGCACGCACTCATAAACGTCTGTATTTGGACCTAATGGGAATAAAAATATTTAGTGAGAAATTCACAGCACAAGTACTCACAATACAGAGATTCTGTAAGCGAGAGATTTGCTAGAGTTATCTTGGTGATTAATTTGCCTCATCTAAAGCTCATCAGGTCTTGGAGAACAAACACTGGGGAAAGAAAAACAACGCCAGCAAGAAATATCCATATATGTGGTGTCCACTGAAATTAACCAGCAGCCAGTCAGAAACCCTCAATCCCAATTTAACACATCCTCACTGGCGAGACAGCCAGATAACAAAAAACATCCCCTCCAAAACACTGCCAACCACTGCACAACCCTCAACCCACTGATGCCAACAATCACATATATGCATTGAGGTGACCCATGGCCTGAGTAGCATCTCCACCCCTGCTTGGGCCATTCTCTGCCAGTTAATTCATATACTGCCTAAATGAGAAGACAAAGGACTGGAGACAGCCAACGTCTCAGTGCTGCCATAGTGTCTTCTAGTACTGCAGCCACACGTATTCTTGGAGTACCACCGGTTGAAAGAAACAAACTTGAGTCATTATTCTTATCCCTAACAGAACACAAACCAGACACCTAAATTGCTCAGCATCACACTCCTCCCTCCTGCCAAAACAAGCACATAGCATTTCATTAAGCAGCGTAATAGATTCTGTGTTTATTGTGAAATGTGTAAGAGCTCATATACAACACAGAAGCAGATTAGGGCCTAGCAATATCACAAGCAACACCTACTCCACAGGAAATAACATCAGACACACACTTCCAGCAACAGCTGAAGAGGAGCAATTTGAGCAAACAGCAAATGCTGCAGTGCCCAAGAACAAAGCAGAAGAAACTTGCTGAGGAATGAGCAGATGTTGGGGTCCAGAAAAGTGAGCAAGCAAATGAAGACAGAAAGTATAGGGTATACATGTCAGTATAGAGTTTATGCCATCCACAGTTGGGAAACCTACCCTATTAATCATACTTACAATCATCTGAATGTATTTTTGTTTTTATGAACTAATTTTTTAAAAAATTAAAAGGCAAATGTGATATTAAATAGTCAAAAAATTATCTAGATCTCTAAAAATCAAGCCATTCTATCTTTGAAATAGAAACATTTTTAAGGTTTCACTATAAATTAGAAATATGCATTTTACTTACCTCTAAATTTTCAATTTTTGTCATGAAATCAGCAAAATCTACATCAAATTCTGTTTTCCGTGGGTCAAGAATATCATATTTTTTCTTTTGGACACTTTGGTAGACATTTTTGAACTTAATTGCCATAATGTCAATTCCTTCAATGGTAGACATATTCAGTGCAGAAAAAGTCTGAACAATTGTTATCATCTCTGTAATCTATAATTTGAAGGAAAAACATATTTACTTCAACATAATAAGAGTCCTGTAATGAAGACTGAATGCTTTTGCTAATAACATTGAATGTATAGCTGGGCTGATCTGCTTAGTGTGCTGACTTGCTCTGATCAGCAACTGCCTTTGAAACCTCTCATTTTAGTGTTTTTTTTTAAAAAAAAACCTGATTTTACATATAAAATGGAAGGTTCCTTGGCACCCATCATCCATAAGCCCTCTATGTTCACGGCACCAAGGCCTAATAGCCACTGAGCCAGTAAATCTTTGTGTTCACTTCTACTGGGGGCCTTTCACACTACACAATTACATGTAGCAAAGTACATATGTTGCTCAACATTACCTCTTCCACAGAAAATGTGGTCCCAGAGGCAGACAGAACAATGAAAAAACGAGCAAAGGTTCCTATACTCCAAAAAAAGAAGAGCAGTTCAACATGTTTCAGCAAACATTTTGTCCAAAATTAACAATGTATTCATGTGAAATGAAATAACCCAGTTAGGTAAAACTTGCTCAAGTAAACAAAAATATTTTGAAACTTCCAGACACCACATTAAAGTTTCTTCCAAAATGCATCCAGGAAGGATTTTTTTTTCTTTTGCAAGGCAACTTTCCTATAATTTTCATTTTGGTGGATGAACATACAACTCTATGCCTTTTTAACAAGCTGGGTGTAGCTAATGAGGCGGACTTATCAGAATTCCCTTTTTCTCTGTGTGTTGCTGCTCAAGTGTATTCAGTAAGGAATTCTGGAAGCAGGTACTCTTTACCCTGTCTACTGTTGGCAGGCCCACACAGCCACCTAAGGACTGGCCACAGTAAAATCATATTTAAAATTTGCAGCCAGAAGATCTAGTGTCTCATCTACCGTATTTTCCGGCGTATAAGACGACTGGGCATATAAGACGACCCCCAACTTTTCCAGTTAAAATATAGAGTTTGGGATATACTCACCGTATAAGACTACCCCTCTTCCAAAGCACACCAAATAAAAAATAAAAAAAACATCAGATTTGATTTCAATATGGTAATTTTAATTCAAATGCTTATGACATGCAGGTACTTAGCAGGAAAACTGTCACTTATAAACATAAGGCTGTTTGTCATCAAACATGTAAACATAAAATAGTGCAAGTGGATTAAACTTTTCCTAATTCACTCTAAAGCTGAAAGGAAGGATAAGACAATAAACCCATGGGAGCTGCCATGCTGTTTGTTTTCTAAGCTGTCAACCAAACTGGAACTGATGATGATAGGAGGAAGATAACAAACTATAGAGAGAGAGCAAGTGCCGGGCAAGTCCCTGGCCAGTTAGCAAGCTACAGTATTTTTACAGGTTTTGCTGGCACGACAGCTTCCCTTTAAAAGCCTTCAAAATCCTCCTGTTCGTCATCTGATGTCATAAGTACATCAATGACATCTTGTGATACATTTGTAAGGCAGTCATCGTATGGATCAAATTCCGTATCAGATGGTGTGGTCTCAGCTTCGGCTTCCTCTTCATCTTGCCACAAGTAGTCGTCCTCCATACCATCTAATGAATTTGATATGCCACACTTCTTGAAAGACTTGATTACTTTTTCTGCATCAATATCATTCCAGGCTTTTATGACAAACTTGCACAAAACATCCAACTGTGGAGCACGAATGTTTCCTCCTTTTGTGAATGACTTTTCACCGCTAACCATCCATTCATTCCACTGTTCTCGAATGCGATCTTTAAATGGCTTGTTTAGGCACACATCCAGTGGCTGTACCAACGATGTCAATCCTGCAGGAATAACTGCCGCATCTGTGTTTAGTCTTGCAAGCCTTTGCTTGGTGCTGGGAGTTAAATGAGCCCTGAACATATCCCACACCAGTAGACTGCGTTTTTGAATAAGTCCACCTGGTCGCCTGCTCCATACATTATCAAGCCATAGCTTTACCCCTTCTTCATCCATCCAGCCTTTTTCATTCACATGTACAAAACAACCAACAGGAAACTTGAGTTTTGGCATTGTTTTTCTTTTAAAAATAATCATTGGTCTCAGTTTGGCACCATCAGCTGTGCAGCCTAGTACCACTGTAAAACTGGACTTCTCATGTCCTGTTGTTTTAAGTAAAATTGTTTTTTCACCTTTTTGATGGACAGTTTTATTTCCAACCATGTCAAAATTCATTGGAGTTTCATCCATATTTCCGATACTACTTAACGCATAGCCATGTTTAGTGCGCTGTTTTATTACGTATCGATGGAAACTATTTAGTTTGTTATCAAGATCTGCAGGTAATTTTTGGGAAATTTTTGTCTTTTGCCTCAGTACCATATTATGCCTTGCCATGAATCTAGTACACCAGGATACAGTGGCCTTAAATTTGTTGCTGTGATCTGGGTTAGATTTGGCCCACTGAAGTGCAAACAAACGTATTTGATTTCGTGTCACTACATAACCATTTTGGCGATGCTCATTCACCATGTCTGCCACATGTTTTTCGAGTTCTGGCCAGTGTGGGGTGCCTCTTCTTAATGCACACTTACCCCTTGGCATACTCTTTAATGCTTTTTCATTTGCTTTCCAGTACCGAACCATCTTTTCTGTTACTCCATATTGTCTTGCAGCAGCGCAGTTATTATGTTCCATGGCAAAGCTTACAACTTTAAGTTTGAAACTGGCTTCATATTTCTTTCTTCTTGCTGGTGGAGCCATGATGGGGTTTTGACTGTTGGACATTTGTATACTGTACTGTATGTACTGGTGCTACATTGTATGAACAGGTGATGATACTGGTGCTGTAGTGTATGTGGTACCCAGTATACAACAACCAGCCCGATGTACCTTACTGGCAATTGGCTGGTTGTTGTATACAAAGCCTGCTTGGACTGGTCAGCCCTCCCTGCCTGCCCAGCCCTCTCTGTCTCCAAGACTATCAAAGTGATAGATCTCCCTCTTGAGGACTGCAGTGAATCTGAGAGGCAGAGAAGGAGGTACGGTAATAGGATATAAGGGCGGGCCAGGGGGGTGAAAGAGGCGTGTTTTTCTGGGCACAGCGCTGCTCTATGGCCCTTTTCGCAGCGCTGGCTCCACCCCCCGTCGTCCTCTCCTCCTCCTCCTTCCCGGCGGTCCTCTGCCTAGCAACAGGAGCAACTCTGGCCAGCCTCCCTCCCTCCGCGGCTGCTGATAGGCTCGCCCGATCCAGGAAACTCGGATGCCCCAGTCACTGCGAATGAGTTGTCCAGAGGGAGGGAAAGTGGAGCCGGCGCCCTGGAATGCCTCTTGGTGGGATTTAAAATATATGTGTGTATATATATATATATATATTATTGCGCATCTTTCATTAGGAATTCCTAAAATGAGCACATGGCAGCACAAGCCACTACTCTATGCCTGTCTCTGGGTGGTAGACCCCCAAGGGTCTGGGGAAAAACAAGCAGATCTTACAAAGCCTGACGTCTCTCCATCTGCTTTAGGCAATGTTAATCAACAATCATTACCCTTCGGCTACAGAGAGAGGTATTAAGTAAATGCAAATGGCTAGAAAGGTCAGACTTTCCAAACCAGCCGTGTTCCAGCTGAAACTCTACATGTTTATCTTACAAGAGCCTGGCGAACGAGGAAGCGGTGGAGGAACCAGAAAGGCTGCCCGGCTCTCATTCTCGGGGGGGGCGTGCCGCTGAGAGCCTCTCCTCTCCTCCTCCCTCGCCGTCGCTCCGGAGGAGCCAGCAGCCAAGCACCGGGCTCACATCCTTGCAAAAAGGGGCAGCCTCGCCAGCCCCAGGCGCTTCCTGCCAGCCCCGCTGGACTTTTGAGCAAACTTGAGCTGCTCCCTCCCTCCCTCCCTCCCCCTTTTAATATCCCTCCTCCTCCTTTCCTGGGAGGATGTCCTCTGGGCAGCGCTGGGAGGCAGCAGCAGCTGCAGCACACTAGCCGAGCGAGTGAGCGAGCGAAGTTTCAGCGACACCCGGTGTATAAGACGACCCCCGACTTTTGAGAAGATTTTCTTGGGTTAAAAAGTCGTCTTATACGCCGGAAAATACGGTAAATGCAAGCCTCAAGATTACCTAGGATGTTGAAGAGTAAAACTTTTCTCCCTGACATCTAATTTTATATGTGAAGAAATGGGGTACTGCTATGAAATTGAAACTTCACCTGCAATCTGAAATGGTGCAATTCAGAAAGTGATCAAACACTTCATTTGAAAACTGGGACAAATTAAATTGATATGAGTGAAAATATATTTCAATCAGTAAGGAACTTTAATTTTTATTTCCAGATAATAACAGGTAATTCCAACTCACACAAAAGAAAACATTTTGTTTATTCCAGAGTTCACAGATTCCCATAAAATGCACACATGCTACTTTGTATGTTTATTAGAATAATTAGCAAACAATATTTAAATAAATGAATTAGAAAATCACTGAAAACAAAAGCAAGCAACATCTAAAGCAGCAGTTTAGAACACTCTATTGCCAACTTTCTTAAGTGGATGATGGTGGTAAGTATTATCTCTACACTTTGACAATGCAGTTTTAAACTCTTGAGTCTACTGATGCAGAAATTCCTCCCTTATGCAAGTTATTTTAAAGAGGTGGCATTTAATTCTAAACACAGACAAATCAGAGAGGCTGTGGTACTCCACATTAAATTGTTTCCTATTATATGTATATATTGGGAAAGCATTTATGGTCAACTTCAAGGCCTCTGCTATCCTTTCTTACGGTTGTTATTAAAAATCTTTTTACTGACAGCCTTTCAAACACAGACCTCTCCTCTGCTCAGTAATAAACAAGGCCATGGTATTCAAAAGCCATCAGCCTTAGACTTATTATCTAAAGATTTCAATTATCCTTAGATATCAGTCTTAGAGGTGTTAAATTCAGTTAACCGCTAGTCAGACTACTTTAGTCTGTGTATAAAGTGGCCAGTGATTGGGTTTCCTATGGGATGTTGTTTTGAATTTTCAAGGAGATTGTAGGTGTTTTCAACATGGGAAACCAACATTCATTGACTTTTTTGCTTTTAGCAAACCTAGGAGCCATTCAGGGTGAAACCTGAATTTCTCTTTTAAGGTCTCCAGTCATTTTTTTGCATCATGTCTTAATACCATAGACAAACTATATCATTTTACACACACACTCTTTCTTTTTTTTAAGCAAGAGTTTGAACAGTTTTGAAAGAATGCTAATTTTTGGAACTTTCTGGTTAGCCTAAAAAGATATTACCAAAGTATGGATCTGGGAACTTGCCTTAGTACCAACATGCTATCCACAGAAAGTTTAGTTTAATTACCGTTCAGTTAAGGGGCTGAAGCCAAACAATATTATGCATTCCGCACTTACTTTTTCAAGCCTTTTACAGAAAGCTTCAAATTTGCCAAATATATACATCTCAGATACTTCAAATGTCTTCTCTCCTAAAGTCTCCAATATTTGTTTTCTTGTTTTGTGAAAACTTTTCTGGTATTCTTTAAACAGAAAAATACAGTCCTAAAGGTTAAAAAAACAAATAGCAATTAATATCAGAAGAAACATTATTAAGCAGGCTGCCCAGGGATCTAGACTGCAATTTCAGTCTTCTAAGCGGGCATGCATTCATTAAATATACTGACTACTGCAATTATTGTTAAAAACAAAAACACAATAAAACCCGCCATTTGTAGTGGCCTTTACAGCGTGGATAGCCTTCCAAATTAGGTATCTTTGTAGCCTTGTTTTTAAAGTTAGTAGTTCATCGAGTTTAATGTAAAGAAATCTAAATCTATTTTTGTTCACATGAATAAGCAATGAGAGTTGAGAAATAACTATTCTCAGACTAAATAATAAGACCCAGACTCTCTGTTTGTCCTGATTTGGCAGGGACACTCCAAACCAATCCTTTGCCATCCAGTTTTAAAGCTGCTTTAAAAATCTCTCATTTTCTCTCTTCTCCCATTTTTCCAGTTAGTCCTTGTCTTACTTCCATTGCTGCAAACTAAATTCAAAGTGCAAAAGTAGTTTGGATTCAATTAATTCTGTTGGTGTTAGAATCTTGACCTGCGAGTAGGTTTAGGCAAAAGACACTTGCAGCAGCCTCTCCTAGCTTATGTGTTCTTTCTTGTTCCTCATTCAATTGGTGAAAACTGAGCTAAAGTTAAACAAAAAAATGTTTTCACTCAGCATGGCAGAGAGAAGTGGGGGGTGGCCTCTTGCCTTCCCTGTAGACTCAGGCAAAAGCCAACTGCTGCACCCTGTAACACTTTGTGTTTTCCTCCTCTTTAATAAATTTTGTCACCTTGACCATACGCCAGTGTTGCTGGCCCACACATATCCTGAAGACCATCTGTGAAATGTTGGAAGGTATGAAGGCCTGCATTCCACTGGGACACAAGATTCATTCAACCATGACCAATGTAAAGAATTCTACATTTTCCCTTCTCACAAAAGGAGGAATCCTTAACTTCCCTGCACAGTGAGCTTCTAGACTTGTAAGAGGTTTGAAGACACAGAGGGTCTAGCAGACATGCTGGTCCCTCATGAGCTTCTGCTGCATTTTGAACTGCACGTGGTGCAGCCAGCTGCCTCTTCCCTCTTTTTTCATCCACCTCTCACAACTATGCCAGTTCACCGCTGAGCAGTCTTGCCAATTAAAGGTAAATGCTAACAAGATGCTTGCTATTTTGTAACAGTTCACAATTAATTTCTTTTAACTTTCTACTATAAAGAGCACACCGCAAAACATTCAGCTGGGGCAGATCCTCTGAGACCTAATTAAGCACCAAACTCTAGTAAGAAGAATCAGAGGGGTGTGTTTTTTAACACACACCCACACACACACACACAGAGTTATGTAAGTTATGGTACTACATATTTTTCACTAACAGACTTAATGAGAACTCTCAACAATAATTTATATAGCATAAAAACCAAAGCCTTGTTTATCAGCAATCATGCATTCATAGATTATTTCCGTACTGATCTGTTACAATGCTATTATTCCACTGTCAACATCCAATGGAATCTTGTGGTTTGCAGTTTAGTGGGGGCCTTTGGCAGAACCCAGGATTCCATAGGATGTTGACAGTGGAATAATAGCACTATAACAGGTCAGTGCAGAAATGGCCATAATAACATTTATCCTGCCTCTTTGGGTAAAACATCAGAAGAGGACAGATAGAGTGCAAAGAAACTGTAACATGTTTCATACTAACCTGGATTTTCCTAAGCACTGTTGGAGTACCCTGTTCCCACACACGACTAAAACCTCCATCGGTGATATATGCCTTACATGCTGTTACCATTTGATTTGTGACCTATCATATGCCAATAAAATAACACAACAAAACAAATTGTGTCAATAGAGTTACAAGAGAAAGCACATAAGTACATAAAATCAATCCAGTATATTTTGTGATACCTTGTTGAGCCCCGCAGATTATCTCTTTTTCCTCCTCCTTTAAGCATTGGCTTTAAATAGTAAGATTTCACTCCATGAAAATAAAATTTAAAAAAAACTGATCCATCACTTCAGTGACAAGGAATTAACAGGCACGATGTGAAACGCGTGGATGGAAAACCACCTCCCGTCAGTGCCAAGTGCGAAAGGCGCACCCAAGCCTCGCACTCAAGGCCTGCCCAGACTGACACCTCTTTGTGTTCAGGTCTGAACAGCCAGGGAGATCTCTGAATCAAGCCACGGCCAGAGCAAACAAGTCTGCCTCAGTTCTCCCTCTCTGAGAACGCAGTCTTTTCCTCACTCTTGTCCTCCCTTGGCTTCTTCCTTTCAGGACTCTTCCCCCTTTACTGCCTTCCCTAAATCTGCCCTTCTCCCAGATGTAAGAATCAGCAGTGATTTATATTTTCCAAGACTGTGGTACTGTTGGCACTAAGATCAAGATGATATTATTGGTAGCATGTATATTCCAGGATTCAAAATAAGACTCTGTGACACAGTTTTAAAGAACACAGAACTTCAAACATGTATTATGACACTATTGCTTTAAATGTGTTTTGTATCTAAATGTTTATAAACCGCACACCATTCTTCTCTCTCTCTCTCTCTCTCTCTCTCTCTTTTCAATTCATTCACTATCTTTCGTACACCCAACTTCTCAGTTCTCTCTCCCACAGAGCTCTTCAAATCTCCAACCTCCCCCAAACACACACAAATCACACTCCTCTTCAAACACACCCCAGACAATTAAAATCCATTATTTCCCTCTTTCCACCAGCACCTCTCCTGGGCTATCCAAGGTTCCATTTCACCCACCAATCAGCTTAAACACTCTCAGTTGCCAAGGAGGCTCTGCTGTCAACACCCCCTCCCATCAGGTTCATCACACATGAATATACAGATTTAATTGAAAAAAGATGTAAAATATCAAAGTGACATAAGAATGTAGGTAGACTTAAGACAACTTTAAACATAATACAATAATATAAGATCCTTAGCTGATTTCAGCAGCAGCACCAAGACAACTGGTGCTAATTTATAAACCATCCTAAAAACAGACGCACGGCTTCTGCAATTTATTTACAATGAAAAAAAAAAATTGAAAACCTAAAAACAATCTGAGTTTCCACAAAAATATAGGAATGTCAAGCGTGCTTCCACCTTGGCGATTTCTTCAATGGTAATGTCACAATAATAGTATTATGCACCAGCAGCTTCAAATCAAGCAAAGAGGCTTCACTTCTCCTTCACATGTCACTTTTTCATAAGACAAGGTTCATCCCGTAAGTTTTGTTATTAATCATAATGCAACATGTCAGAATGCTTCTTCACAAGCAACTTTGCATCCAGCTGCTATTATGCCTATGCTATCACCTCTGTCTTCTTTTGTGAATCTTCACATTCTTACTCTTGCTATATTAAATTAGTATTTCCTTGTCTGGCAATTCCTGTGCAGTTCTTGAAGAGATGAAAAATATTTCACTGAACAACCGCAGCATCAAAACCCTATCAATTTAAGACCAGAATTAAGCCTATCCCATGTTGGGTCAGGGATCACAAAGGCAAATAATAAAATAAAATAAAATAAAATAAATAAATAAAATATAAATACTGTTAACAAGATTTACCCCACAATCATTTAATCATGTCGTACAGGACTACAAAATGTGCTTCTTTCAACAGGAGTAGTTCTTTTATTTAATTTATTACGATTGCATTTTTTTATTGTCAGGAATGAGGAAAGATTTTTCAAACTCAAGGGCCAAAGTCACTTGACTGGCCCAAGGTTCTGTGCACTTTGGCATTTGACAGGAGGCTGCTGCTACTTAAAGTTTTACCTCCTTCAACAAAACAGCTTGGGCCACTCCAGGCCCAACACACTCCACACAATAACACACTGTTCTTTAGTGTATCTAGCTCAAAGGCAGATGGATGGAGTGCTCGGGCCCAGAAAAGATTTCCTACCCTGTCCTGGGCCCTTTCTGCACCTTGTCAGTGGCGGGCGGAGGTCAAGCAGACGCAGGACAAGCGGCTGGGGGTGACAGCGTTTATTTACTGCCAGCAAACAACGGGTTACAGCTCCCCCACAGGCGGGTCTGAACTCAAAGCAAACTGTCCCAAACTCAAGTCACGCCTTAATAAACCAGCAGGCTTCAATAGAAAACAAACGAGGGTTACTTCACCCAAAACGCAGACAGGGTCCTTGGCTGGCAAGGTGGTTGGACGCAGTCCCTGGGGGAGGGGCTGGAACCAGACACGGGTGGGGGAGAACACGGAAGGCTGACGGTTGTTGCTCTGTGCCTCTCCCTGCCCAGCGCCCACCCTAAATAGACCCCTGAGCCGGCGGTGACCAATCCGGTGCAGGCTCGCAGCTGAGAGCTCCCAGCTGGGCTCCCAGCTGGGAGCTCTCAGACCTCAGCCGCCTTTCCATCAACCGCTGGGACCAGCGGGTTGCTTCCTTGCTTTGCTGCCGCTGCCAGAATGTGGGGGGAGGGGTGGCAGACTCCTCTGGGTCAGAGCTGCAGGTGGGCAGAGCCCCGGGGCCGAGACCGGGACCCACCTCCCCCGGCAAGACTGCGCCCGCCTCGCCCACCAGAGGGAACCAGATCGCCCCCAGCCCCACTAGCAGGACCACTGGTGGTGGTGGCAGCCTCTGCGGCATCTGGGCCTTCCCCCTTGGCAGTGGTGGCCTCCATGGCGTCTGGGCATTCCCCCTCAGCGGCGGCGGCCTCCATGGCATCCAGGCGTTTCCCCTCGGCGGCGGCGGCCTCCGCGGTGTCCGGGCTTTCTCCCTCGGTGGCGGCGGCCTCCACAGCGTCCGGGCCCTCCCCCGCAGCAGTGGCAGCCTCCGCAGCGGCCTCAGGGACGCCGGCGGGCTCAGCCACCCCTGGGTCCCTGACATCCTTACCTTTTCGCGGAGGTGGGCGGCGATGGTGGTCGTGTGAGCAGCCTCTTGCGTGAGGCACTCACTTCGTTTCTCCTTCCTTACCGCAGCTGGGTTGCCAGTTGCGCGAGCGCCGCATGAATGCCCCGCCCCTTCCTACCACAGTGCAACCTGGGAATTGCAGGCTAGCACTGAGGCAGGAAGTGTGACCAGCCCGGCTCCCGACGCACCGCAGGACAGGTAAATGCATTTGGGCCCTGGGAGCATTGCGTGACCGCGCACCATTTTCGGCTTGATGCCGAAAATGGAAATGTGCGTGCGCGATCCGCTTTAGGCTCTTGAGCATTGCATGAATGGGAGTGCGTCATATGGACTGCTCCTCCCATTTACACAACGGTCAAGGGGCCCTTTCACTTTAGAAACAGTGTGTGAAAATGTCCCCGGTCATGAATTATCAAGGCATCATGGCCGCTGTTTATATCAGTATGAATAGAAGAGGCTCCCATTGGGACTCAAAGATGATCATTACTAGTATTTTGGGAGGAAAACCAACAACACTGGGGTTCCTGCTATATTATCTATGTAGAAAATCATGTAAAATAAAGGGCTTATACCTTACAGAAGGGGTGCATGCCTATTGTTAAACTGGGACATGCAGACGTGTGGACTGTTCCATTTTAAACCTAAGAAGGATTCTATCACTATAGAATTCTGGAATTTGCATTTTGAAATATTTATGTGCCTTTAAAGTTGCATACATAAATCTTTTTTTTTACAAAATAAAGTACTTACTTTTATAAACAACGATGTCATTCTCTCAGAAGTATTATAATATCTTGAAACACTATGTATCATCCTTATCGCATTAATTAAGTTCTGGATTCCATGGGCCATGGAAACCTAAGATAAACACTTTGTATGATTAAATAGGTCAATGCTGAGAAGCTGTTGTGTACTTTAAACTACCAGGTAGGTGGGTATCCCTTCTTTATTTTGTGAACAGGCCTAATGATTATAGTGAGAAGTGCCAGAGTAAGGATGTGCATTTCTGTATATGTAAGAGATTTGCCTGAGGGCCTTTCACAGCCCACAATTATAGTGTTAAATTCTGTTTTAACTGCCATGGCTGCATCCCACAGAGTCCTGGATAATCTTGGAATCCTGGGGTTTGTAGCTTGGTGAGCTGCTGGAGCTCTCTGACTGAGAATGAAGAGTTGGTACTTACATGAACAGTCATTCTGGGATGACAGGAGGAGCAATCCACAACACGTGGGTTGTATTCCTTGCACGCCAGCCGATGCAGGAGCCGTCCATGTGCCATTTGAAAACAACCGTTAACTGCTCCTTGTTCCCCTCCATCCAGTTCTGTTTCCTAGCGC
The DNA here is from genome assembly GCA_948472985.1 of Iguana delicatissima. Taxonomy (NCBI): domain Eukaryota; kingdom Metazoa; phylum Chordata; class Lepidosauria; order Squamata; family Iguanidae; genus Iguana; species Iguana delicatissima. The sequence goes on along the minus strand of CAOKZL010000363.1, from coordinate 686,349 downwards.
ATCCAGATGATTGTTTAGTCTCTTCTTTGTTTGACTTTTTTTTTTTAATGTTTCCTACCTCATTTTCTCCACCCAGACCTCTACTCTAAAACCTAGGCCTAAGCGTGGGCATGGATTACTCCTCCTGTCATCCCAGAATGACTGTTCACATAAGTACCAACTCTTCATTCTCAGGCTGACAGGAGGAGCAATCCACAAGACATGGGACCTTCCCAAGCTGTTCTTTGGGTAGGTACATACTTAAATCACAGCCTGCAGCACATGACAGCCAAAAGTCGCTTGTGCCAACTTATACTTGTCCAATTTGGAGTGTCTAATGAAAGTGGAAGACTCTTTCCAGCCTGCTGCACCACACACATCCTCTAGCAAACAGGATGATGTATGTGCCACCGATGTTGCCATCGATCTGGTGGAATGCGGCCACACATTTTCTGGTCGAGGCTTTTTTGCATAGTCATAACAAAGGTAAATACATGTCTTAGTCCACCCAGCAATAACTGATTTGCTGGCTCTTTGCTCTAAAGTCTTCAGCCGAAAAAACAGTAGCAAGGCATCTGATCGCCTGAAAACTTTTGTCCTTCTAATGTAAGTCTTTACTACTCTCCTAACATCTAACATGTGCCATTTCTTTTCCAGAGCGTGCACTGGCTTTGGGCAGAAAGTTGGCAAATGTATCTCCTCTGGACGAGATGTTGATGACACACACTTTGGCAGGAAGGAGGGGTCGAAACCCAGAGTCAACTTTTCCTGCTCAAATCTACACAAATGCTCATTTACAGACAGTGCTGCCAATTCTGACACTTTTCTTGCTGATGTCACCGCCAGCAGGAATGCAGTTTTGAAAGTCAGGAACCTCAATGAAGAGTCCCGTAGCAGTTCAAATGGTGCCGATGTTAAGGCATTGAGCATGAGATTAAGGTCCCAAGTAGGAAACCTATGCACCATTGGAAAAGAGGACAGCGTTGTACCTCTTAGAAATCTCTTTATGTGAGGATGTTTTTAGAAAGACTCCCCATCTGTTGTTAGGAAAGCTGATAATGCCGCCACTTGCCTTTTCAAAGTGTTTGGGCGCAGACTTTCTCCAAGCCTTCCTGGAGAAAATGCAAAATATGGGAGATCTGCACATCATCTTCTGTGACCTTCCCGACCTCACACCACTTCTGAAAGGCCCTCCAAGTTCTATCATATATACTCTGAGTGGCCCCCCTTTTTTGATCCCAACATGGTGCGCACCACACTGTTGGCATATCCTTGACACATTAGAAACCTCTGTTCAATTTCCATGCTGCCAGACTCAACCACCTGGGATCTGGATGGCACACTGGCCCCTGGGTGAGTAAATCCTCCCTCCATGGTAACCTACACGGAGGCGCCTGAGCCATTTTCAGCAACATCAGAAACCATGGCCTTCTTGGCCAGTACGGCGCAATGAGAACCACTGTTGCCTTTTCTAAGCGGATCTTTGACAGAACCTTCTGCAAGATCCGTATTGGCGGGAATGCATAGTGCAGGCCTGGCAGCCACTTCACTAACAGAGAATCGTGTGCCTCTGCACCTCTGCTTCCATCTATTGAAAAATATCTTTCTAATTTGGCGTTCCCAGCAAAAGCGAACAAGTCCACTAGTTGCTGACCAAAAACAGTGGTTAACGAGTTGAACACCTCCACATTGAGAGACCATTTTCCAGGGTGCAGCCAATTCCTGCTCAAGTAATCTGCCTGCACATTTGTCTCTCTTTCACGTGTACCGCCGTGAGCTAGCTCAGATTTCTCTCTGCCCATCGAAACAACCTGATTGACTCTGCCACCAAAGGTACTGAATGTAAACCGCCCTGTTTGCAAACATAAGCTTTGGCTGTCATATTGTCTGTGGAAACCTTCACATGGTGAAGCTTCACCAGCTGCCGAAACCACTGCAGCGCCAGGCGAATGGCTTTCAACTCTAGATAATTTATGTTGTGCCGCTTGTCTAAGTATGCCCAACTGCCTTGCACTGAATGCCCTTCCCAGTGCACACCCCAGCCGCTGAGACTGACATCTGTTGTTACATGGACCACGTAGGAGATATGAATGGGGATCCCTAAAGCCACCTTCCTCTCCTTCAGCCACCAGGAAAGTTCTTTCCGAACCTGTTTTATCAGAAGCACCCGGTAATGTCTCTTTACTGATATTGCAAACTGATGTGGCATTAGTAGCTTTTGCAGAGATTTCACATGACAACTTCCCCACCGCACAAGCTGTGTTGAAGACACCAATATTCCTAACAGCCTTGCCAGCCGCATCAGATCCACTGATTTGCATCTCAGCACCTCCGCAGTTTCCTGCCTCAACTTGACTAACCTGTCTTGGGAAAGATACAGTCTCCCCTTTGAGGTGTCTATTCGAGCTCCCAAGTGTGTAAGCACTGTGACCGGCTTTAAAGAACTCTTCTCGAGATTGAGAAGGAAACCACAATCCTCCAGTGTCTGAATGGTTAACTGCACATCCTTCCTCAACCTGATCTCTGAGGCTGCTTTTAAGAGCATGTCATCTAAATATGGGTAAAGCTGAACCCCTGAACTCTGAGAAGCACTATCAGTGGAATTAATACCTTCGTGAACACCCGAGGTGCCGACGCCAAATTGAATGGCAGCGCTTTGAATTGGAAGTGACTGTCCTGGTAATTGAATCTCAGGTATCTTTTGTCCTCTTTGCTCATGGGAATATGTAAATAAGCCTCCTTGAGATCTATGGAAGCCATATAATCCTCCAAGGACAAATTCTCTTTGATTGTCTGCAGCGTCTCCATTTTGAACATCCTGTACTCCACGAAGGTATTTAGGTATCTTATATTCAATACCGGTCTGTATTTGCCATTGGGTTTGGGGACTACAAAAAATGTCTAGTAAACCCCCAGAAATTCCTGATCCTTTGGTACTCTTTCGATTGCCCCTATTCACAGTAGGTGGACAATCTCTTGTAGAACTATATGCTGCTTTATCTTGTCCTTTGCTACCAGGGATCGAAGAAATCTGTCTTTCGGTCTCGTATGGAAACGTATTTTGTAACCCTGGGTCACTACCTGTAGAACCCAACGATCCAATGTTATCTGAGACCATCTGTGATCGAAAGAGAGAAATCTTCCTCCCACTGCCTGGTATTGATAGTCAGTATTGAGGCTTACCTCGCTTGGAATTATTTCCAAGCCTGCCTTGTCCTTATCTTGAATATTGAAATTGCCTGCTATACTGATTCCTTTGCCTGTTCCATTGGAATCTACCAGATCTGTACTCAGATCCCCTTGTGGAGAATCTGTATGATCTGCCTCCATGAAAGTAGTTTGAACCTCTGAAAGGTCTTTTATCAACCTTCTTCTTCTGCAAGGTGGGCATTACCTGTTTCTTTTCCTTAGTCTCAAACAAAACTTTCTCCAATGCTTTAGCCCCAAACAGGAGCTCCCCTTGAAAAGGGACAAAGGCCAGATTATTGAGAGACTTTTGGTCCACCTCCCAGTGCCATAACCACAACGAATGCTTCGCAATTGTTAACAAATTTATATTTCTTGCTGCAAACGCGGTAGCATCATGAGCAGCATCCGCTACATATTTTAGTGCTCTCTGCACTCTCACCACAGCTTTCAATAACTCTTGCACACTCAAATCCTGATTATCCAGAATATCCTGGGTCCAGAGCACTCCAGCTCTCACAAACATAGAGGTGGCCACCAAAGCCTTTATAGCTATGGATGATGCCTCATGCACCTTTTTCAGGGACGTCTCCACTCTCCTCTCATCCACCTCCTTTAATTGTGTGTGTCAACGCCAAGGCCTGGCAAGCAGCCTCAAAAGCCGGTTAACAAGTCTCTCGCAAATAAGGCAATAAATCAAAGAGCTTTCCGGGCGAACGGCAAATGAATAGATAAGGCAGCAGTAAATAAAAGAGCTTCGGGCAGCAAGGAGACTCCCTGGCTGTTACATCACAGCCAAGTTCTCAGTGAACAGTCTGAGTTTGTTCAAGTAAGAGAAGTTACCAGGGCCGGTCCGAGATCCAAAGGAGGCGACGTTCCAGCAGGTCGGGCATCTCTGTCAACGCCAAGGCCTGGCGAGCAGCCAAAGGAGCCGGCTACAGGTCTCTTGCAGATAAGGCAGGGAATAAATTAAAGGGCTTTACTTCAGCAGAACAGAACAGGAAAAATAGCAGTAAATACCAGCAGCAGGGAGACTCCCTGGCTGTTACGTCGCAGCCAAGCGAGCACACAGTCAAAGTCTGTTCGAACAGAAAAGTTACCAAAGCTGGTCCGAGATCAAGAGGTGGCGACGTTCCAGCAGGTCGGGCAGCGTTTCAGGAGGCCAAGCTGGGATCCACAACAAGCACTCTCCCCCCAGAATGGACGGTTGTGAGCCGACAAAAGACCCAAGGCTGAGTGATTGCTTTTATAGGCAGATCACTCCTCCAGGTGTTATCACAGCTGGACCCTGATTGCCTGGCGTTTTCTATTTAAACGTTCTGACCTCCTGAGACCACTCTTTTGCTCCCAATGCTGCTGGTAAGTAGGCACCAGCTCTTGAATCTCACTATCTGACTCTTCTGGCTTGGCTGGGTCTGAGGCAGCCCCTGGCTCTGCTGCTGGGACTACTGGGGCCAAGGGCTCTGTGTCTGGGGCAGCCTCTGGGGTGGGCTGTGCTGGTGCAGCAGGCTCCAGGGCCTCTGGCTCAAACTCAGAGCTTGTGTCCTGGAGTTCCAGGGTCCTGACAGTGTGTCACGCTCTCTTGGGACAATGGCCCCTGAAACCAATCCTGTAATCGGGTTGTCCACTGGGGGCACCTTGAGAAAATCAACCTCAGATTTTACAAAAGAGTATAACTTCTGAGAATAAGTAAGTAATCTCTTAGTCGGCCACTGTGCCGACCACTCACTGAGTATTGCATCTCTGAAAAACTCTGCCATTGGTAGCTCTAAGCCCTTTGCCTCCCTCTTTTTAATAACGGAAGCTATTTGATTTTCTTTATTGCTGCTCTCACTATTTATCTCCTTGTCAAATTCCAAACCCAGTGTCCGTAGCACTCTCTTTAGAGTGCTGCGGAACACCTGGACCTCAAACAACCTATCCGAATCCACCTGCTCATCGCTCTCCTCATCAGAGCAGATGAATTATTTGTTGCCCAAGCCTAAATTCTCCTCAAGCAAGTCATCCTCCGTATCACTCCCTATCACTTCATGATGTCTTCCTTTTTCCTCCTTCCTGTGTTCCTTCACATACTGTGTAATTTTAACTCTTACTTCCCTTTCTGAAGAAGAGGTCCGCAAACTGTTAGAATTGCTATTATGGTCCACAGTTTTTTCTTCCTCACACTCCATTTGCCTTCTCTTGGATGGTGGCTGGCTACAGTTATTATCAGCAGTCTTTTGTCCTGTCGGTTTGTTGTACGAATTCATTGGATTAAATATTGGAAATTGATTCTGTCCTCTTGAGTTTAATAAATTAATTAGATGACAAATCATGAATTGATTTTGGGTATCATTTAAATTGTAATTCATTGGATTGAAATTCATTTGTGGCAACTGCGCTGATAAAGCAGATTGCACTTGTGCCCGAACAGCCTCATTAATCATTTGCTGCATGTCTCCCAAAAATTCATTACTTGGGACACTGCAGAGGAACAGTTCCTAGACCCCACTGGGACTCACATACTGCAGCCTCCTTCTCCTTGGGCCAAGCAGGCGCTGCCCGCATCCATTCTGATAAAAACTGTTTAATCTCCAGCGGTAGGCCCTGGTTGTGGGCTGCAACCACTGGCTGAGCCCTGTGGTTCGGAATGGTGGACCCCTGCTCTCTCTCTGGTGCCACTATAGCACTTGTGATTTGGCGAGCCGAAACGGTCACATGAGCCGAAGCTCCGTCCCCCATGCTTGCCTCAGAGGCCTCTGAGGCCCTGGGGAGCTACGCTGCATCAATGTAGAAGGGCTGGAGTCAAGATGGCAGCCCAAACCATCAACAGTAAGTACCTTTGCTGTGTCTGACCCCTTTGGTAGTTTCTTTTTGCCCGATTTGTCAGTTTTCTTCACTTTCTTTAACTTATCTGCTTTGTCCTTCACCTTAGCTTTTTTGGGCTCCACCGCTTCAGGCACCAACTTTATTTCCTAAATTTCACTCTCGCTAGAACTTAGGAATATTTTCCTTAAGTCCACAGAGTGCTCATCATCAGGCATTTTTTGTGGCTTGACTTTGCCAGCCCCACTAGTCTCCTTGTCTGTGACCCGCAAAGTTGCGGTTTTCTGGACAGCAAGCTAATTTCCGTTCGAGGCAACCTCATCCATGACCCTCTGTAAAGCAGTTTTCTGGATGGTATGCTGTTTTCTCTTTGAGACCACCTTGTCCGCGACCCGCTGAAAAGCGGTTTTCTGGACTGGTTGTTTCCTTTCCTTGTCTGAGCCCTGTGCTACTGTGGCGCTTCGGATCAAGGCGGAAGCCTGCAACTCAATATTAGCCTTCTTCTGACATTTTCCCAGTATAACAAATAATTTTTAGCCAAATAACCGGAGAGGTACAGAAACACTACCAGCTGGTTCCCAGGAGAAGAAGGAACTGGACGGAGGGGGACAAGGAGCAGTTAACGGTTGTTTTCAAATGGCACGTGGACGGCTCCTGCATCAGCTGGCATGCGAAGGATACAACCCATGTGTTGTGGATTGCTCCTTCTCTCAGCCCGAGAATGATAAATACTCCCCCCAAACTACAAATCCAAGGATTCCATAGGATGGAACTATGTCAATTGACATGGAATCATATAATTATGCAATAAGGAAAGGTTTGTGCATAGTACAGTATTTATCAGCTGACCAGAGGTCAATAGTAAGGAAGTGGATCTAGTCTCCCTGAGGAGGCAATTCCATAATGAGGACACAGTTGAAGGCAGTGCACAGCTACAGAGAAGGGCTTATCTTGAGTCTCCATCAACCTCCTACTTCCATTAGAACAGCTCTGATACCTGGTCACCTGACTTATCTTGAACTACACCTACAGCTTAGTCCTGGTAGAATTTAATGCTTCATCACCAAACCCTTCTAAATTATTCTGAATTTTGATTTACATAATTACTATGAGAAACCAGGGTGAAATCCTAGGCTATTCTGGTGGAGAGGGAAATTCTGCCAGCATAGTTGTGCATAAAGAAGAGAAGGGAGCAAGGAAAAGAAATGGTGAGGACACAGGAGGAGGAGGGTGGACACTGCATCTTATTTCTTGAACGTCTGTCTTCAAGGAGTACCTAAAAATTCATCTGTACCATGACGCTGGCAATTGTCCAAGCCACCCCTCCCAAACTGCCTTTGTTCCAAGATGGCACAAAGGAAGGCATTCACGAGCAACCTGAGAATTAACCTCTGGAGAATGATGTGTTTTTGCCTCATGTCCACCCACCGCTACTACTCTTCTGGTTGAGCAAGGCAGTCCTAGGTAGACTCCTGCACAAGTGCCAACACCATCAAACTGCTCAGGCAATAGTTTGTTGCATGAGCAGATTGCCATTGCAAGACCTTGGTGCAGATATTTTGGGATTAAAGAATACTGATGGATTATGCTTAAATATGCTCAGTTTTAAAATACATGTTTAAAAGACATTTGTTTCATGTAAAAGTAACTTAGATAAAAATATTTTATGATTTACTTACTAAATCATAATTATAGAGTGGCTGGCAAACTTTTTCAAGTGTGTATAAGTATCTCACATTATCTTTTGATTCATTTGCTGTATCGGTTATTCTGGAATCCAGTTCACGCCACAACTAGAGCAAAAATTTGTGAAACGTACTAGTAACAATGTTAGTAAAATTTAAAGAGCAGAAATGTAAACATATTTAAATGACATTGACAAAATAAGCAAAACAAGCCTACATTCCACACTCCCAAAATATGTCCTGGATAAGGACAGCTTTATGTACAACTTTTCAGTGAATTATCGCAGGCTTCTACAAGTTGATTTAATCAAGAGAACTGGAGGTGGGATTTGGTTCTGAGACTCTTGGAAAATCCTAACTCTGCCATGGGCAAAGTGTGTTTCCTTGGACAAATCATCACTTAGCATTCAAAGTTTATGACAATACAATAAGAGCAAGTGGCACTTACTTCAGAAGATGGTTGGCAGGGCAACCCAGTTAAGAAAAAAGAGCTGTTTAAAAATTAGGTAGCAGATACATTGAAAGAGTAATTTTTCAACAGTACCATATTTTCCTTATTTTTCAGATGACATTAAAAAAAAACTGTTCACACCTTGCATAATAGCAACTCACACAATCTGAAAAGGTAGGCATAAAAAAGAGTTTCTGTTCCTTTCCTGCCTATTTTGTTTTGTCCTTTCCTTTTTCCTAGAGAAGAATAATAGAGCCAACCAGAATTGTCTTTCTGTTTTTTTATCAGTCATGTGTAATGCATGACTTAGAACATTACTTATTTGGGGTACATATGCAAGATGAATTTGTCCCAAATGATACATATTGTGCTCACATTGTGCTACTACCCCCATTCCATAGCAGCGATATATGTAATCAGAAACCATGTGGAGCATCCCTAAGCAGATTGTAGATTACCATGCCAATGAAAAGAATCATTACTCCTGTGCGGTCATTGTAATATATTTTAAAAAGTCGTTAAATAGCAGTGAAGGAATATTTGCTAATTTTTTATATGTGTATAGGAACAGTCTCAGTTATAGTCTTTGTTTGCAGTGATAAAATCAAAATGGGCTGTAATAATTATTCTGAATTAATTAAACTAAGTATGACTAGAAGCATGAAGGGCCAGGAAAAACACCCCATCAAGATTCAGGAAAACACCAGGTTTTTTTCTGTTTTTCTCCAAAGCCTTATTTTTCTGGAAAAATGGGTTATGGAGCATCTTCTTTTAAAATGATGAATAAAATATTTAAAAACAAGGTGTTTATATAGTTATTCATCTCACATTATTTCTTTAAAACACTATGTAGCAGGAAGACTTTTAGGTACCACTGTGTACAGGATCTCAAATCATTACCCTTCCTGGTCTTGGTTTCCTTTTCTCATTTCTTTTTATGAGAATCAGTACTTTATGTCAGGTTGGTACTACGGAGGACAAGAGCAGATAAAATAATTTCCCGGTTTACTGATGTTTCTTCTGTTTTTATTGGTCGTTAGTTGGTTGTTGCTGTTTTTTTTCCCCTGTTCCTCATCAACTGGCAAAAGCAAAGAGGTTTCTTCAAGTAGTTCAAACATTCCTAACAAATCAGGCTCTAGCAGCTCCATTTATAATAAATTTTTTAAAAGTAAATTCAGTTTCTAATGATTTTCTGAATAAATTGTACGTTTACTATATCAAACAGGGTACTGTATTATAACAAAGTTATATATAATGCCTTTTATATTCCCTTTGTTTGCTTGTTTTCATACCCAGTTTTACTGAAAGTGATACAAAAAAAGTTATTTACAATTTTTAAGGCAATAGTTCCACACTTGGTGTCAGGATCAAAGCTGTCTTCATTCTGTAAAGTATACGCTCAGCCCTCCACGTCTGCTAGGATTAAGGGAAAGCAGAAAATTTGGAAATATCAAAATGTGTGTCTCTGTGGGAAGGGGACTGAGGGGACAGCAGGCTCCCACGTTCAAAACCAAGTCAGGGAAAGGAGAGGGAAGGGGCGGCAGGTGTGCATGGTAGCCCTGAACTTCTTCTCTCTTGCCCATTGCCTTCCTTGGGTGTTGGAGGGCACTGGGAAAGGGTTTGTAGTGCTGAGAAATTGGGCTATGAGCCATCCTTAGCTGTCCAGATAGCAGCTGGTGAAGGAGTAAGAGGACCAGAGGCGGGCTTTTAAAGGGCTGCACAGATTGATCAGAGCCACCAAGAGGAAAGGTTCCCGCAGAAAAGAAATGCCTGAGATGGCAGGGGCAGGGGTTGGTGAAACTTGCAAATAATCAAATCTGTGAAACGCAAACCCACACATGTGGAGGGCCAACTGTACTAATGTTACATTTCATTAATATTTCTGAAGATTCCATTTCCAAAAAAAATTCAACAGCTTCAAAATTTCTGGAAGTTTACATCTCTAAGTGTGACCTTATGTATGTGGCACCACTGACAGAGAAATATTCTATAGAGACCATGCTATTAAGCAAAATTAAGTAGAAACATACTTTAAATCAACAAGAATGCTTTTTTCAAAGAACAAATTAGAATTACCTTTATAATTTTGGAGCGTGAAACATTTAAAACATTTATGACAGCCTTGCAATGTGGCCCTTTGATCTGTTCAATAATGAAATTAAATTTAGCAGACATGCGTTTCCAGTGTTCTAGTTCAGTGAGAGGACCTGAGTCATCAGCTTCCTTTCTCATCTGTTCACTCTCAATCAACACCTATAAACCCAATAAAACAATGCTGAGCTTATACAAGAAAAGTTTAGTTATAGGTATTTAATTTTATCAATAATCAGTATCCAGTGTTCAGTGCACTGTCAGTTGATGTCCACTGGGACTGCTGGGAAAGAATCCTACCTCACTAGAAGTGAAGCCAAGGTGTCAGTAGAAGCAGAGACAACTACCTCTAGTTTTCTATCTACCTCTCTTCTTTAAGTTTAGGTTTAAGTACCCCTTGTATCTCTCGAGCAGTTGGGAATTAGGTGGGATGTGCCTCACCTGCCCAAAGAGTATGACCACCCTTGATTTAGGGACAGCAGAAACATAGCAATTGATCATTTATTAATTCTTATCAAAGTAAACTGGACTAAATTTACTTCTGACAATTTATGTAGTATTGATTTATCAGCATTTACTAATCACACCACTTACTGATTGTTATAGTCTTTGATATAAATTATCTTGTATGCAAAATACAGAGGCTTTAATCCAAAGAAAGTTATTTAAACATGCAGAGGGGAATTAGGCATGTAAGAACTATTTGCTTCAAGTTTGCCCCGCTCAAGCACTAAGTATGAAAAAGCCAAGCTCCATTTTAACCTTAGGAGCAGCTGGTGTCTTTGGCACAGGAAGCTCCCAAGGCAGGCTCTAGGCTTTTATTGATGATGCTTTATTTACAAAGTTTTTAGGTGTTCTATAAAAATGGCGGTGGTGGTACAGAATAAAATAAAAACAACAATATAAACTGTTATGTGTCAGCATGGGACATCATGAATAGCCTATAGATTTAAAGCATTTTTTTTAAAAAAAAATTGTGTTTGGAATTTGCTCCCTCCTCATCGTGTTACCCAGCAACACTGAGGGGAAGTGCTTTTGCTGCCTGACATGAAGAAAGTCCAGTCAGTGACATCATGGCATATGGTGCCATGGCAGCAAGAGCAGGGGTGAAGCAAGGAGCTTACTTAAATTTGAGCCGCCCCTGCTCCTGGCTCACTCTTGTGCATCAGTGTGATGATTGGCAACAGAGTGGTGTCGTAAATAGGTCCATGCTGGCAGGCAAGAGGAGGAGAAAGTAGGACTTTGGTGAACACCTACGGCAATCATTTGGTGAAGGATCAGCCTCTGGAGCTACCCCTACATGTCCTGAGACAGGAGTGGGGGGATGAGGAAAGGGACTGTCCTTGAGGCTGGCCTGGGGGTTTGCTCTCACTTCTGGTCCTGTGACAGGAAGAGTTGCACCTTTAGGCTTGTCTTCCAGAAAACAGCTGGCTGAGGTTGCAACCCAACTTCATGGATTTGCTTTGGGACTTCGGTGTGTACCCAAAGGAAGCTGGGAGGGAAGTCCCGGGGAGACTACTTGCCTCAGCTGCTCCTGCACTAGGTCCCCCCATCTCACATTTCTCTACAGTCAACCTTAAATAGGCAAGAGGTCAAATAAAGTTGCCTATGTTTAACCCAAATCTTGTTGTGTGGTCTGATCATTTCACGGGTTGGTCAGCAATGTGGCTGTAAAGGTTGAGATTTTCTGTCACTTTATCCAGCTACACCCTGATGGATATACGGCATTGTACTTATTATAGTGGACCGTTTCTTTTTAGCTGTCGTAGCACAACAAACTTACTTGTTCAATTTGCTTATACCATATCATAAGGACATCCTCTAACTGATGAACCATATCAGGATTGGCAGCTGCTGCTGTCACTTCTTCAAAAGATTGGAGTTTAGAAAAGTCAATGTGGTCTATTTGTTTCAACTGAACAGTCCCTTCAATGCTCACTCTAGCACCTAAAATAAATAGAGAATGTATTCTGTTCTGCCATTTCAACTCTCATTTCTAAGAACTACCCGTAGATGGTTTGCACACTAGTTGAGATGGCGCATATTCTGTTGCCTCCTTTACTCTTACCCCAAGAAACAGGTAGCATTACAATTGGCAGGTGCTCCTCAAAGACCCTGTTATTAAACATTTCACCCGAGAAACAGAAATACCTGAGCTAGCTTCAGTCGTCTCTGGAAGCGCCTTTAAGCAAGAAAGCTTTAAGATGGTCCAGTATTAATGGAAACTAAATTCTAGAGGGATTTTAGTACAATAGCATAATTGTTGACTATTAGAGAACTCTGATCTCCCAAATAGTACCTTTGGTAGTTCCTTTAACATCTGAATTAAAACCCAACACATTCATTGCCTCAGTAACATGGAAGCCACCAGCTGCAACCGTTCAGGTCTAAGCTTCTTCACTCTCTCCCTTAACTTTCCCTCCCTCTCCACATTACTTCTCAGTTTATGTTAACATGGCTAATTGCTCTGCAAGAAAACTCTGCTTCCACGACACAGCAAGCAAGACAGGTGCTGGGCCCTAGAAGCAGAGGGCACCTCTCTCTTTTGTTATCAAAACAAAATCTTTTGTTTTTTAAAGAAACCTTTATAGGATTAAACCACCACACAGATTTACTATGAGTAAACCATATGAAAAACTTATTGGAAACGTCAACGGTTAGAAATTTCATAGAGAATGTGTCTAGAATTAGAACCCATTTCTCTGATAGTGAAAAGGTTGCAGTATTTTAACCTCAGATATTTGAAACTACTCATACTTATTCTTTACTAATTCAGCATGGTTCTTACCATCCAAAAATGCCAGGAATCTGTTGAGAGTTTCAGTAAAACTCTGTTTTTCTAGATCTCCCTGCTTAGTCAGATTCAAAGCACCCCAATTGCTTGTGGCAAGGATAGCTGGCAGAAAAACATTTGAACTAATATTCTTGATCCCAGGAAGGAGACCGTCACTACCATCCAGCACTGAAAAGTATATGTCCTGAACATGGAACATGGATAAAGCTATCAGAAGTCAAAAACACAAACATACGTTCTGTGACAATATTTAATCTAATAATCCTTTTTTAAAAAAAGTCTGATCCCTGTTTTGGTAAGTTGGCAACCTTCCCTCTCCCCACACCTAGTATGTATAATCGTCTCCATCCTGCACAGCCTCCCTTCTTAGAGGGATGTATGATATCAGCCCAGGACCACAAATCTCTATAATGTATGGCTTCTCTTCCGTCATCTATCTGATGGATGCTTTGCTAACAATAATAGTAGTGATGATAAACATACCTCATGCATAGTCTTAACATTTATGGGGATGTCATTTCTACCCCGTACAAAAAATAAACAAATTCCTTTGAATTTGTCTGGTGACTCATCAACATACAGTTTCATCATTTTAGTTCCTTTCAGCACTCCTGGAATAGTCCTGCCACACTCTGGAAAAAAAAAAAAAAAGAACAAATGGACACAATGTCAGTGATGTTACTGTGGCATCCTTTTTTGGAAAGTGAGACGAGCTACACTGCAGTTCTTTGTACAAGTTACTGGAGTATAAGAGGTACACACGTTGATGCCAAGGCTGTAGGCTCCATAATGGCGAGAAAACCTTTAATAGCATGTACATGAGTCTTATTTATCTTGCAAAAATATAAGTTCATTCATTTGGAAGTTTTATTGGTTTTTGATCAAAAGATTTCTTCTCTGTTAACATTAAAATCAGCAAATAATCAGCATTTTGAACAGTAACAAATTTTATTTGGCATAGCTTGCAGACAACAGCCCATTTCATTAGATGAGATGGACAGCAGCTCATGAAACCTTGCAACAAATACAGTCTTAATTCTGTTTTTACTCTTCATTAGAGTTAGACCCATTGTTTCAGTGAGATTTACATAAATGTTGATGATAGATTGGATCTACTCTGGCTGGGACTAACTAACAGGATGCCAGACAGAATATGTTTACCATTAAGGCGATCCTAGACATTTTGCAGCTGTTATTGCTTCTGTTGCTACAGACTGATACAATCAGTCTCTTGGAAATGATGTCATAGGTATAAATTACTACCTTCTAAAGAAATTGAACCCTGGGTAAATTCTGGAACTAGGAAACACTGAAACTCATGAAACTTCTCACAGACTGAGAGTGGGTTACTTCTATGTCACATTGTAGTTGGACAAACTACAGAACAGTTCTGCAGGCACTTGCAGCCCTAGCTAGTGTATATATTAAGGAGGCCCAGATTCCACAGCACATCTACAAATCAATTTCAGATGGCTGGTGATCTTGACCAACATTTTAAAAAACAAACAACAGTTGAGCTAGAGTTATTTGATAAGTCTAGCTCTGATTGTGGAAGAGCAGTGGCATACATAGCATATTTGACATGTGGAATGGATCATTTAAAAAGAAGAAGAAGAAGACCCCTCCTCTATTCCCTCAAACAACAGAAGCAGCAACAGCAGTGACCCTTACTCATAAGTGAGTGTTAGTTCCCAGCAGGCCCCATTACTTTATCAAAGAACTGTCCAGTCTCTATTGAAAGCACATGCACCAGCATGCCTTCTATCCCAGGCAAAGGTCCTCTTGATCTCAGTCTCTTGGAAGAGAGGGAGAAGGCTGGCTGAGTGCAGTGCATGTGAGAATAGAAGAGGAGCAGGGACTATTTCCCATTTTGGGTCATTTCCGCACTGGCCTGTTATAGTCAGCCCCTCCCGAAACTGCAAACTGCAAACCCCAGGATTCCAGAGAATGTTGAAAGTGGAATCGGATGACAGTAGAAATGAGAAGGTGGAAAGAGGAAGGAAGGCAGTTGGAAATGCTGAACAACAGTTATCATTCTGCCTATTACTTCATTTCTACTCTGTTCTTTGCCCCTTCCTCCTGTGTCCCAAAACTATGCTCTGCACGGCCTCAATGGGTGCACTATTGAAAATTCATAACGAAATAAGCAAATGAGGGGAAAGGTAGTGTGGAAGGGAAGGAGAGTGGACAAATTAGTCACTGGTACCACACCATCTCAGTTTAAGTAAAGTAGTGGCTTTACTTAAACTAGACAGGGGATAGCCTGAGCAGGAATCTTTTCCACTTTTAAGGTGTGTTAAGGCATGGCATTGTTCTGAGTGTCCTTGGGGACATACAGACACTCAGTTTCTACACCTGGGGTGGACCACACCCACCACACCTCTGTTGGTACTGCACAAAAGTTTCCAGGTCCATCACCAAGACAGAAAACTTTTTAATCACTTTATGCTGAAAATTTAATATGGGGAAGAACAGATATAAGCTGATTTTTAATGGTTGTTATGAGTGAACTTCCTGACAGTCAGGGCTGTCCGGCAGTGGAACATGCTGCCTCGGAGTGTAGTGGAGTCTCCTTCTTTGGAGGTTTTTAAGCAGAGGCTGGATGGTCATCAGTCGGGAGTGCTTTGAGGGTGTTCTTGCATGGCAGGGGGTTGGAGTGGATGGCCCCTGTGGTCTCTTCCAACTCTACATTTCTATGATTCTATGATTCTATGAGTGCAAATCAGCTGAAAATCAGCATATACAGATATAACCAAAGAGTGTCTGCATGCATGAGGAGAAAAATATTTTAAGCAAAATGTGTGGATATTTAGCTGTTTATAATACATAATTTCAATGATATAGAATCATAGAGTTGGAAGAGACCACAAGGGCTAGCCAGTCAAACCTCCTGCTATGCAGAAACACACATCAAAGCATTCCCAACAGAGGGCCATACAGTCTCTGCTTCAAAAAAATTTACGCGGATGAAATACATGCATGTGATATGAATCTTTTACTTTATTTGTTTAAGCACTTTCAGTAAATAAATTAAAAGACTAGAATACTGTCCATATATCTAAGTCAAGCATTCAGTCAAGCCCCTATGTTTCAAAATACCGGGACAGATTTGCATTTTCAAGCCTGATCCTGGAACTACGAGCATATTATTAACTGCAAGGCCATTTCCGCACTAGACACCATTAGTGCGACATACCATTATGATCCCAGCATTGCAACTTGTGATTAGGAATGCTGTTTTCTGCTCTCTTTCGCCTTCAGCCGATGAGTAGCGGTATTTCCACCGCTGTTCCTTCTGCATTACAGTATCCTTGGCCACTTCCTTTCCCCACCTTCCCCTCACTCCACCTCCCCTGATTGGTTGGGGGGAGTGTTCTGTTTTGTTTTTCTCTGGAAGCCATACAAAGCATGGCAGTACACTATAGCATTTTCATGCTATAATGCCTAAAAATGTATTTTAAAAAAAATAAAAGTTTAACTCAAAGAAGAACTTTAAAATAAACATGAAGAGGTGATAGATTTTGAAGTTTCCATACCATGAGTGTCACTGAGGGAGGGACAAACTGGGTGCGCCCACAGCCCACCCACTGCTGGATCCATGACAACAGGAGGCACTATCAGGCACTATTACAGTTCCACAGTGAGCTGGCGGATGGAATTGAAGCACTAAAGGAGGCACTTAATGGATTTTTTCTGGAACTAGAATACAACAGTTTTGCAATGCTTGGGGACAAGCTAACAGCTGGATGGCCACAAAGTCATGTAGTAGCATGACTCCTGACCCACCAGAAACAACCCACTGCTATGGTGGTTTAGTGATGTTGTGAGGAAATGGCCCAAGAATACTTTTTCACATCTTGGGAAAGATGGAAGGGTCACCCTACATACTGGTCTTCAAGCAGTGAGTTAAGACCAAAATCTGAGTGAGGGACCAAACACAATTTTCTTCTGGCTTTTTGTTTATTCTTTTGTCTTATTTTTTTAAAGAGAAAAGGGAGAAAATGCAGTGAGTTGTTAGATAACAAAAAAAGATGGACAGACAGAGGGGAAGAAGACAAAAGACAGATATTTATATTTTGAAAAAGAGGGGGGAAAGTATGATTCCCATGAAAGAGGCTAGAATTAAAGATGAGTCCTGGATTTGAAAAGGTTACAGATTATTGATATAGGACTATATATGAGTTGGACTTCAAAACCCACCAGCTCCAATCAGCATAAACATTGCCCTCTTCCATAACAAAACTGGAGGGAAGGTTGAGTAGGGACGTATTTGTTTTGCCCACATTTTTGTCTCAACTCCTCCTCCTCCATCAGCTTTCATCTCTCTTGATACCTCTCTTAGAACTTCACTCTTACTATCAGTTTTTCTGCTGACCTTTTTCCTCACTCCCTAAATATCTTAATAAGCTTTCCCTACCCTGGTGTCTTCCCAATGTATTGCAAGATGAGGGAAGCTGTGATCAAACAAATTTCCTGTGTTCATTTCCCACTTCTCTAAAACATGGAGGAGGAACTCCTCAGGAACATTAGCGCTTAGGCATGCTATGCAAACCAACTAATTTCCCGGGAAAAGTACAGATACACAACATGGCAAAGTAGATGGAGTAGCTATTATAATCTGTGCTTCCAACTTAAAGAGATAGGTCCTGTATGCATACTACAAAATCTACATCAGGCTGAAGTACTTAATCCTCCTTAATCCTAACGGTTTTTAAATGAGAATGTAGGAGTGAGAAATCTCTTTCAAAATGACAACAAGCCCTTTACTACTTGCTAATTAGTTTTATGTGGCATTTATTGATGGTGAAATTGAGAGGCTAATTTTACATTTGCTGTTTCAAGGAAAAATTTGTTACTTGATTTTAATTTTGATGAAAATCATCTTGAGGGCTTTTGCTGGAAAGAATGTTTTGGATACAAATATAACAAATACATAAAATTGCCTTTTTAGAGGCTGACATCCCTACAAAAACAGTTTGAAAACTACACTAATGTTAAAAAACCCGCCATTTTAACAATTCCTTAGTTTATGCTTGATGTCATGATTGACAGAAGTTAATTATTTCTTTTGTAATTACTTCTGTCAGTTGTTATATTTAGCATAGACAAAGGATTTGGTAGGAAATGAACTGTAATTAAATCAAGTGAACAAGAAATTCAGTTTCACCTGAGATTAAAATATATCAGTTTCAATAAACATGAATATTAACACTTACCCACGCCAGGAGCATCACCCTCCTGATAAATGAATTTCAGTGTTCTGTTTCCATCTTTGGCAAAAAAGCTATCAAATGGCTGTAACTGTTGAAATAAACACAGATTATTCGAAGTCAAAATTGTGTCAGGAAACTGGCAGTTGTTTTTTTAAAAAAGCAGAAGTCAACTTTGCCTTACTAGAAATTATTTAGGCCATTTCTGCACTATACTGTTATAGTGCTATTATTCCACTTCAACATCCTGTGGAATTCTGGGGTTTGTAGTTTACTGAGACCAAAGAGCTCTCTGGCTGAGAATTCTAAATGCCCCTCCCTAAACTGCAAATCCCAGGATTCGATAGGATGTTGAAAGTGGAATAATAGCACCATAACAGTGTGGGGCGGAAGTGGCCTTAGGCATAGTTGCCAAATGTTTCCACAACCACCGAAAGTTTCTTTCAGAGATTTTTTTTCATCTCCAGTAATTATCTTCTCATCTATAAAACTTCCCTCTTCCTCTGATTTTATGGAAGTGCTGTGTTTTTATAATATTTAACTTGTTTGCTTTGTTTACATTTCATCCTTCTTTCTGGTCCAGGGCTAAGTGCATAGCGTGACTGGAGAGAAGGCATGTCTAAAACTGATTCAGAAGACAACAGGGCTCTATAATCTTTACTAGATAATGAAATCATAGAATCATAAACTTGGGAGAGGCCCTTTGGGCCATCAGGTCCAGCCTCCCACTCGACACAAGATCTCCAGCTAAAGCATTCCCAGCTGTCCAGACTCTTTTTGAAGACATCCAGAAAAGGAGACCCTACCACCTCCCCAGATAACTGGTTCCATTGCTGAACCTTTCTTTCTATCAAGAAATTCCTTCCAATTTTCAATTGACATCCATCTTCCCATAACTTGAAAAGATTAGATCTATTTCTACCCTCTGAAGCAGCAGAGAACAAGCCTTCACCCTTTTCTTTGTGGCAGCCTTGGAGGTATTTAAACTGTCCATTTATGTCACCCTGCAGTCCGATCATGCCCAGCTCCCTCAACTTCTCCTCATATGTCTTATTCTCCATACCTCTTCTCATTCTCATTGCCCTTTTCTGAACTTGCTCCAACTTGTCTATTTTGTTCTTAAAATAAGGTTCCCAAAATTGAAAGTTCCAGATGAGGACTGACCAATGCAGAATATGATGGACTATTACTTCCTTCAATTTTGAAACTATACTTCTGTTAATGCAGGCTAAAATAGCATTTGCCTGTTTTGCTGCTGCATCACACTGCTGGCTCATGTTCACCTTATGATTAAGAATAATTCCAACATACTTTTTGCGGGTTGCAATTTATTCCCCATCCTCTACTTGTGTAATTTTGCTGAGCAATATATTCCCTATCCTATTCCTGTGGATTTGTTTTTTGTGGCCTAAATGTAGAATTTTACATCTGTCTCTATTGAATTTCATTGTATTAATTTCTTCCCAGTTTTCTAGTTTATGAAGATCCTTTTGAATTCTGTTCCTGTCTTCCAGTGTGTTAGCTGCCTCTCTCAGTTTTGAATCTCCCGCAAATGTGGATGTAATAGAAGAACAGAGAGAAGGAATGCAGGCATTTTCAGCTCATGCTTACAAGTACAACTGAAACCATTTTGCTTCTGTAAGTCCTTTATTATGTGAAGGGCATGAAATCAGGAGAACAGTCAGAGGATATAATTTGATCTGTGGAGGGCTTTGAGGGGGCAATTGCCTTGCTCTGTCCAAAAGCAGTTGCCCACCTTTGCATCAAAGACACAGTCCGGACACTAAGCCTTGCAACAAACTGATGCTGACTTTTTTCTCCATATCCTTTCAAGAAAAATTAGTATGGGCTCTAACTGCTTCCATCTCCTATCCAGGAAAGGCAGAAAGATCAGCCTCTACAAATGAATAAATGGACACCAATCTCAAATATAGCAGAAACTAAAGCAGAAATGAGTCAGTCAAGGAATATTGTTAGTATTCTGCACTCTGCTGTTGACATGAAAGCCTTCATTCTCCAACAAAAGAATTTTGTGGGTAGTCTCCACAGTGAACTGCAGTGTATTAACAAGCCTGATGTTCAGGCTGAATCAGTACAATGGTTACATCCTGTTACAGACAACACAGCAAAGTTAGGATGACTATATTAGGCTCCCCTAATTTACTGTTGTTATGAGAGGTCTCTATGCCTACCTTTGAACTTTAAATAGAAGTACTGCAGGGTGTACTCCTTTGTGACTTTTTGGGTTCTTGGGAAGGGAGCTGGCAAAATATTTATACCATCTGTCCCTTCTGCAAGCCTCCAGGAATGGCAATCTACTAATCAGTTCTGAGTAACTGGTGGGGAGAGGGCTTCAGGGATTTGGCAGGCTGCAAAAAGCCCCTGATGACCACAAGCAGTTCACACAGGCTGTCCATGTGGCAAGGGATGAGGCAACTTACTTAGGCAGATCCTATACTTCAGAAGTCCCCCTATGCTATCATTAATTTTGCAAGTCATCCCACCTACTTCTGCCCTTCTCCTGGGGAGGGCTGGGCAATTGTGGAAGACTAGGGGTCCACATTGGCCCCCTAGGAGATCTCAAAGGCCACATCTGCTCCTACACAAAAAAATGTCCACCTCTGCTCTAAAGTGACAGCGCTTTTTTTCAAAAAGGTAGGATTTTCACTTGCTCTGAAACATTTTAGGACAATGGACATGGCTCATCTACAAGATGTAATGCTGGGCAGGGAAGCCATTGTGAGAGCCTCCCTCAGGCAGTAATTCCCACTTTAATTTGTAGCAGGGGTGTGATATTCATGAATGATAATTTCTCTGAGTAGAAGTCAGCATCATTGACCTCAGATTCTGGCACATGAACTGTTATAGATGTTTATGAACCATACCCTCTGTGTGATTTGAGACCAAGAGGAAAACTCAGCTGGAAGACCTCCTCATCAGTGCTGATATGATATATTGGATGTAGTGAATCTGATGCTGAAAATTCAGCCATAGCTTCAGAGTCTGGAAAAGGATACTTTCAAAATAATCAGGTACAGTTATAATTTCAAAAGGAGCAGGGAACCAAACATGTAGTTTGCCAACAATATAGATATGTGTGTGTATGTGTTTAAAAAGTCACTTACTTTCCTCCTTTTTCAAAAGTAACTAAAATAATTAACTGCTTAAACATGCACTCACAAATGATGCAAGCCAATTATCTGTGATGGGAAACTTGCTCTTCTCCCTTTTTGCTCCATGATTCCCAACGGAGAAACAGACAGCAGTGTGAGGCACAACATAAACCAGTACATGAAGCATATTCTTCCACCATTTTGCAAAGCCACATCTCCATAAGTATAAAAGCAACTGAAGAGTGATGGTTACATCATAGGAGGGATGAAATTTTCCCTTGTTATACTTCGGCTGTAACCACAATCCTACAATTCCCACCTATTTCAGTGGGGGAAGGGTCTAATTACAAATAACCTATTATCTGTAACTGTTTATTTCCAAGTTCTACATAGCCTGCGCTAGATTAGGGGATCAATGTGTTAATGTTACAGACAGCTGTATATTTGATGAGCAAGGATTAATTGTAAAATAACAATTATAAATTAGACTTACTGTTGGACCATCTAAAATCAATTCTTCTATGGCTACAATATCTAGTCCAAGTTTGTCTGACAGAATTTCAAATATATATTTGTATGCGGCATTAATTTTCATCTTTCGACCTTCTCTTGCTTCTCTGAATCGTATCTAAAGGTAGGAAAAAATATTTTTAAAGGAGTGGAGTACTGTGCTTATGTCTGTCTTGTCATGAAGAAAATCTCTATATCCTATTGCAGCTTTGTCAAAGGCCACTAACTAACACTGTTATAGCGCTATTATTCCACTTTCAACATCCTGTGGAATTCTGGTGTTTGTAGTTTACTGCGGCCAAAGAGCTCTCTGGCTGAGAATTCTAAATGCCCCTCCCCAAACTGCAAACCCCAGGATTCCATAGATGTTGAAAGTGGAAGAATATCACCATAACAGTGTAGTGCAGAAATGGCCTAAGTATACATCAGTTGCAATATTTGAATATTTCCCCTGTTTGCCACATCTCCCTTTGTTTTCATATGTTGTCTTACTCATGCCATTTTTTTACACAGTCACCTCTTGCAGCAGATATCCTCTAAGATTTTTAAAAGAGTCATGTAGAGGTGCAATGTAAATACATAGAAGATGGAAATTTCGCTATACTTCTGTTTCTGTATGAGAACATGAACATTCTTCAACTTCTCCCCTTCTAGGAGAAAATTAAAACCAGATCCATTTTGTAATAATGAAAAAAAATATGGATGAGTATCTTAAACGAGGCATATCCAATGGCTCCATTATTGAAGAATGGCGACTCCACCTTTGGTTTTGCCATCCTCCTCCTCAGGAGCAGCACCTCAAGGTATTATGGAGTTATCCAGGTGCTGAACTTGCACCACCTAGAGGACCTGCCCACACCTGTACCAATGCAATACCAGAACCACCAACCTTTGCTGTTTAAAATGCTTGTGATGATTTTGAGTGGGCTTGAGTAATAGCAGTTGTTTCTTAAAACATAAAAATATAGTATTCTCCCCGATTCTAACCCTTCCAAACTCCCAATAACACAGCTAGAGAAATGGGGGGAGGTAGAAGCAGCTTAAAACATGGGACATTTCCACATTAGACTGTTTAGACTGCAGTTTAAACTGCAAACCCCAGGGTTCCATGGGATGTTGAAAGTGGAATCATAGCGCTAAAACAATCTAGTGAGGAAATGGCCATGCACAAATCCTTAGAGACTTTTGGATGAATCCCACCAGCACAGTAGAAGGCAACAGGAATATTCTCAGCCTCTTTGTTTTCCACTTGAATTTTTAAAAAATCAAAAGAGTTATTTCTAAGCAATGATTTCTATCACTATATGATGAGAAAGGGGCCTTCTTACCTTAAAAAAGAAAAAAAAAAGAATGTATGAAATGAAGAGTGAAATGAAAAAGAGAGAAAACACATGCACAAATAGTGGCAGTACAATGCAATACAGATTGCAAAAGCCTACATGTTTAAAACATAGTATAGTGAATGCTTTGACATATCAATGCCAACAAAAACTAGTGTGGAACAGTTCTGGATACTCTGAAGTTAGCAGCCCAATACTAACTTCTGCTGTCCTGAAAGAGTTTTATCAGAATTATGTGCAAAGGACCTAGTGCTTAGTTAGGAAAAACTGATCCAAGGATCCTTGCATAAGACCCTTAAGGGCTTTTGAAATTACTCTGGATCACACAGTGTTGTGTAATCTCATGCTACAGCACTATGCTGTTACTAAGGCAACAAATAAGACACCAAAACACAAAGGAAGGGCCTCATATACGAGAAATTACAGCAGAAAGGACCATGAATAATGGAAAGTGCTCTTAACAGACTATAAGTGGAAATAAATGAGTCATATATATTCAAATTATATACATGACTTGTATATATGAGTCATTAATATACATGACTCATTTATTTTGACTTATAGTCTATTTAGCACATTCTCTGTTATTTGTGATCTTTTCTACTGTAATAACAAGAGTGAAACACCACATACTTTTGTTTGCATTGTTTGCTCTGTTCCTTAGAACTGAGTTGTTCTTTCCATAGGCTATATGAGACATTCTTTCAACTAAACTTCATAGGATATAACCAGTGGCAGATTTAGGCTGGGACAACTGGGGAGCATCCTCGGGGCACCAATGTCAGGGGAGCACCCCCCACCTCCGTTTGCCCCCCACCTCTGCCCGCCATTTGCCCCACCCACACTGACACTTGCCCTGCCCATTTCCACCTGTCACTCTCCCCGCCCATCTCCACTAGCCCTTCCCTTGCCCACCATCACTCACCCTGCCCCCACTGCTGCTTGCCCTACTCACCTCCACTCACCCCTTCCCTGCCCACCACTGTTCACCCTGCCCACTTCTGCTGCTCTCCCCACTCGCCCCCCACCCAACCACTCACCCCCTCTCTACTCACCGCCACTCACCATGCCCACTCCTGCTGCTTGCCACTCCCACTTCCACCTGCCATTTGCCCCGTTCACCTCTAGTTGCCTCTCCCCTGCCCACCACCACTCACCCTGCCCCCACTGCCACTCACCCTGCCCACTTCTGCCCATTGCTCACTCTGTCCACCTCTACTCACCTCTCCCCTGCTCACAGCCACTTGCCCCACCCCCAGTGCTGCTCTCTCCGCCCACTTCTGCCCACCCTCCCATCTCCACTTGCCCCCTCCCTGCCTGCCACCACTCACCCCACCCCACTGCCACTTGCCCTGCCTATTTCCGCTCATGGCTCACCTCGCCCACCTCCTCTCGCCCCTCCTCTGCCCACTGCTGCTAACCCCACCCATTTCCACTCATCCCTCCCCTCCCACTGCCACTCACCCCACCCACTTGTGCCACTTGCCATGCTTACTTCTGCCTGCCACTTGCCCTGCCCACCTCCTCTCACCCTGCCCTCTTGCCCTGGGCACTGTTAAGGGTCAGTATGCCACTGTATACAGCCATTAGACATGCTGCACCCCCACAGCATTTTTGCAGGCATCTGATGAGCCACAATATTTATCTTTTTAAAAGCTACCTACATATACAAATAGTTTGTCACATGGAACTTCCAAAAGCATTATCTGAATCAGTGCTTTGTTGTAGGGCAGATGGATATTCACTTCAAAAGCATGATCTACTTTTATGCTAGCAGTTAACAAAGTAGAGCAAAGTGGACAAGTGATCTTCTTACCAAGAGAATTTATGAGATGTGTCTCTAACAGCTTGAATTCCCGTATGATGATATTCCTATTTGAGTCTCCAAAATTGTGCACCAATATGTGAGACAAGAAAATACGAGTGCTTAACTCTTGCTTTTGTGTATGGGAAGGTAGGGGCTTGCCTCCAAAACTAAATAAATCTGGCACATTTCTTGATTACAAACCTGTTTCTCTTTCAGAGTTTCCTGTAGTGATTGGACTCCACTGACGCTCCGGCGGAATTTAGACATCCTCCGGCCTCCTGCAGGTTCTGCAATTGTGCAGGCAGTGGGCCGAAGTCGAAAACGATCAGAACCCCCTGAATCATTTCTTGCTTGAGAGACAAGCTCATCCTCTTGTGGACCAGGGACAGGTTCCATAACCTCTGGTGGAACGAGGCCACCTTGAAAATCTGCTGGAAGACCTTCATCACTACCTGGCTCAGGCTGAGCACCCCCTGGAGCAGGTGGTTGTGCACCATTATCCTGGGGGGCAGCAGGTTCAGGAGCAGAACCCTGAGGAGCAGCATCTGCAGCAGCTCCTGCAGCTTCTGGATTGTTGTCTGGTGCTTCTTCCATTTTGATTCCTACAGTTTACAAATGAGACCTTTGTGAATAATGGTAAAACAGTAGCTTAGAACAGTGATTACTACATATTTTAAGAGGCGTGTCTCTTTGCAAGTAATTCAGTTTTATGGATACACCTAAATCCTCAAAAAAAAACAAACTCATTTGCATCTGCCAAAACCATCTCTCATGAAATGTTCCAGCCCATGAAAAGATCAATGTATCTTTCATGCTCACAGGCTTGCTGGGTGGGGAAGAAGAGGAAGGAATAAGGAAAAGATGAGGATATAGAATGTGTGTGGGGGGGGGAGGAGAGAGAAAAAAAGAGAGAGAGGAGAAGGACAGAAGAAAGAAGAATGGTTCCACTCACTTTTGACTTAGATGCCATCCTGCACCAGCATGTGGTCCTAAACAAATAACCCCTGAAGAAATGCAATCATTAGTTTTGTTTAAAAAACAAACAAACTGGTTGTCCATCACAGTATGACTTTGGTTACACAATATTTTAAAATGCCTCAACTGTTTAACCAGAACTTCTATTGCAACTAGAACAGGGGATGGGTTAATTTTTGGTTTAATGTGGATTAATTTTTGTGACGTGTCAGTTGGCCATCGCCAACAGGAGACATTACGAAGTGGAAGTGCCACAGAACATTCGAACTGGCATGTATTGGTGGCTAAAGAAAAGGAATGTGGCTTCGGGCATTCCTTTTCAAAAGCGGAACGTGGTGTATATTACAACAGATGCCAGTCTTTACAGCTGGGGTGCCCACTGTGCTGGTGTTGCAGTTCAGGGCCGTTGGACGATCAGAGACAGGCGTTTCAATATCAACTTTTTGGAGCTAAAGGCAATTCGCCTAGCACGCCAAAGCTGTGTACGCCTGGTCAAGGGCCATCATGTGGTAGTATTAACAGACAACATGATGGCAAAGGCTTATGTATGCAAGCAAGGAGGACTGTGTTCAGTACCACTGGTGATGGAGGCAACTCATCTGCTCAAATGGGCCGAGTTGAATGTACTGTCAATCTCCGCAGTACACTTGAGGGGAGACCAGAATGTACAGGCGGACTACTTGAGCCAAAATTACATACATCCAGGGGAATGGTCCCTCAATGTAGAGGTTTTCCAGGAAATAAACAGCATTTTTGGGCCATTACAAGTAGATTTGTTTCCCACTGCAGAAAACACCAAACTAAGAAGATATTTTTCAATGCGTGGAGGCAGAGGAGCCGAGGCTTACGACGCTCTCTCGGTTCCGTGGCCACCAGGAACTCACTATGCTTTCCCACCAATCAAGATTGTGCAGAAGGTGCTACTGAAGGTGTGGCAGGAAAAGGCCTCGGTAATACTGATAGCACCATTTTGGCCAAGGAGGCCATAGTTTCCGTTACTGATGCGGCTAGCCCAAAGTCCACGCTGGAGCTTACTATGCAGACCGGACTTGTTAAGTCAGGGTCCAATGAACCACCCAGACCCGGACTGGTTGAAGTTAACAGTGTGGAATTGGAGAGGCGACTGTTAACTCAGCAGGGCTATATGGAAAAGGTAGTAAATACAATGATAGGTTCCAGAAGGGAATCTACACAAAAAATTTACAATAGGACATGGAAGACGTTTACAAAGTGGTGTACAGAAAACAAAATTTCTGTAGCAGAGGTGGGAGTGATGCAAATACTCAATTTCCTGCAGGATGGACTGGAAAAAGGTCTCCGACCTAACACATTGAAAAGACAGGTATCTGCGCTGTCGGCATTCCTGGCAGAGAACGGCAGTTCTTATGCGAGTCATCCACATATAAGACGGTTTTTGAGAGGGGCAACATTAGCATCTGGTCCAACGGTGCATAGATTCCTGTCATGGGATTTGAATTTAGTGCTAAATGCACTGACAGCGCCATCTTTTGAACCATTAGCAGAGGCCTTCTTGAGACTCTTATCTTTCAAAACAGCATTTTTGTTGGCTATCACATCAGCCAGGAGGGTTTCGGAGTTGGCAGCGTTGTCAGTGAATGAACACCTCTGAAAATTCGAACATGATAGGTTGACTTTGGGTTTCGACCCCTCATTTAAACCACAGTGTCTGACATCGCTGGCACAACAACAGTTAATACATTTACCAACATTTTGCCCCAAACCAGTCCATCCTTTAGAGAAAAAATGGCACACGTTAGATGTCAGACGGGTAGTAAAGACATACATTAAGAAGACAAAAGAATTTCAGAAGTCCGAGGCACTCTTGCTATCATTCCAACCTAAAACGCTTGGCCAAAAAGTGAGCAAGGCAGTGATTGCGTCTTGGATAAAGACTTGCATATTTGTATGTTATGATTACTCTAATCAGACAAGACCAGCAAATGTGTGGCCACATTCCATACGTTCAATGTCAATGTCAGTGGCATATGAATCCGCTTTTTCTTTGGAAGACATTTGCGGGGCAGCAGGTTGGAAGGAGGCTTCCACATTTATTAAACACTACAAGATAGATAAATATAAGTCATCAAGCAAGATCATGCCCGCCCAGGGAACAGCTTGGGAAAATCCCAGGTGTAGTGGATTGATCCTCCTGTCAGCCCAAGAATGAAGAGTTGGTACTTATGTGAACGATCATTCTGGGATGACAGGAGGAGCAATCTACACCCACCACTAGCTGAAGTAGGGCAGATCTTGGATAGAGGGTTAACAGACACAGTACGCTAGAGAAGTAAACTGAAGGGAGAGGGACAGGGAGTCAGTTTAATGCATTTCAATAAGCTCATGAATGGCTGAGTGGGCATGATCTTTACAGCACAGCTTGCAGCACCCTGTGCCCAAAGGCTGCTTGGGATGACTTATATTTATCGTGAGACAAGATTCTGCCCTGCACTCATCCATTTCCTTAAGTTGCGTGTCTCCCTTCCTGGGGACAATCGCACCGGACACTAGTCCCACAATCAGAGCGTCCGCTGGGGGCACCTTTAAGAACTTCACTTCCTGTTCCAGGAAGGAGTATAACTTATTGTTGCATAACAGGTTCTTCTTTGTATTTCCCTGATTATTCCACTCTGCTGTAATGCTATCTCTAAATAATTCAGGCAGAGGGAACTCCATGCTCCTATACTCCTTCTTTCTTATCACTGCAGCTATCCTACACTCTTTATCTGCTTTGTCCTGTTCTTCCTTATGTAATCCTAACGTTTGAAGCACCCTTCTTAAAATACTCCTGAAGGAATCAGCCTCAAACATCCTGTCTGAATCTATCTTATCATCCTCCTCAACATCAGACATCTCAGTCTCCTCTACTTCCATCACCTCTTCCTCATCCATGTCTTCCTCAGAGAAGGT
This sequence comes from Iguana delicatissima, assembly GCA_948472985.1. Classification (NCBI taxonomy): domain Eukaryota; kingdom Metazoa; phylum Chordata; class Lepidosauria; order Squamata; family Iguanidae; genus Iguana; species Iguana delicatissima. The sequence goes on along the minus strand of CAOKZL010000363.1, from coordinate 657,475 downwards.
GTCATCATTAGGTATGTTAGTGGTGACCCCTCTTGCCTGAGTTGAGTGTACTCCTTTTAGTGCAGGCTTATCACTGAAGGATCCTGATTTCCTTTTATGTTAAGTTGATATTCATATTCCACTCTCCTTCTCTTTAACTGGTGCCCCAATATTTTCTTGGTATCTACCGACTCCTCATCACATAACCTTCTTATATTGGCAGCTGTATGAGTATTGGGCATCATTTGTGACTGTAATTCATGCTGCTGGGATGAACCACTTGACTTCTGATTTACCAAATGCTCATTTAAATCCATTTGCTTATCCGTTACTTGGCAAATTTTCTGTGGTAAAATTGCCTGAAGCTGTGAAGTAACAGCCTCCTTGATCATGGAATGAATTTCAGTGTGCAAGCTCTCCATTACGCCTGGCGTTTGACTTACTTGTCTAGCACAGCATAAGTGATCATGGCCCTGCTGTGGGTCTGGCCTTCTCTTCTGTGCGTTCTGCAGCCATCCCTCCATGAAGTGCCACATTTCCCCACCCCAGGGCCCATAGTCAGCCGCTGCCACAGTCTGGCTGTCGTCCACCAAACTCTCCATTACAGGAGTGGCAGCGCTGTGCAGCTGCGCAGTCGCTGTTGCACTCAACCCCTTTGAGGTTAAAGCAGGTGTCACCACACCTAAGATGGCGTCCGTCGCCCTCGAGGGAGTGGCTGAATCCTCGGGCGCCATCTTGGAATTCTGTTTTCCAAGATGGTGGCCAGAACTCTTGGAGGTGAGTGACTTAGTATTTTCCTTTGATACCTTCTTCACTCTGTGTTTGTCTTTAGGTTAGATCTTTTTCTCTGCTTTTTTTTCTGCTCTCTTTCCCTCTGTGTGTCTTTTAGCCTTAGCCAGTTTCACTTCATCCACCTCACTCTCGCTTGAGGACAGGAATATTTTTTGGAGCTCAGCAATGCGTTTCTCCTCCGAGAGACGCTGTACCATTTTTATTGTTGTTGCTCCAGCCACCTCGCTGGAAGCCTGCCTTGCGGCGGTCTTCTGGATGGAAGATTGAGTTGTAGTGGCCAAGCCCAACTCCTTGGTGCTACGGATCAGTTCATCCAAAATATTTTGCTTCGCCTCTGTAGACTTCTCTGTATTCATTTTTTACCCTCCTAATACTTCCTATCTTTAAAATGTTATTTATTCACAACCCTACCATGAGAGAGGGACTCTTATGCGTCTTACTGTACGCAGGAGGAAAGAAAAACTAAAGGGAGAGGGACAGGGAGTCAGTTTAACAGATTTCAATAAGCTGCATCATCTGGCATGAGGATCAAACCCAGGCATAGTGGATTGATCCTCCTGTCAGCCTGAGAATGCCTCAACTGTTTAACCAGAATTTCTATTGCAACTAGACCAGGGGATGGGTTAATTTTTGGTTTAATGTGGATTAATTTTTGTGACGTAGTAGTTTCAAGTCAGAAAAGCTAAGATCTCTCTTTTTCTTTCTTCTCTCTCTCTCCATTTTTATATAGTCTTTTGAATGTGCATCTGAAGAGATAGCAAAGATACTAGTAGAGAAATAAGGTTTCTCTGAGGTCTACATTCTCATTCCTAAAATCTACACTAGACTGATTTAAAATTCCTAGTTGGGCTACTAAGATTGATCAAGGAAGTTCCCTTCTTCACCAAACATTGATTTTTCTCTTCCTCATAGGAAGAAAGGTTCAACTGAGCTGATAGATAGTGGTACAGTTCTGTACTCTTCTACTAGAAACCACAGCTTGCAAATCTTGGGCCTGGACTATGCAGTGCTATAAGAGATAACAAAATGTTAACGTGAATGCAAGTACAACAGTGATTGTTATCCAGAGCACTGCTTCTCAGGCTATCTGAAATGGAAGGCCTGCAGTGATTGTTTTCCAGTATGGTAGGTACTGGGATCAGTCCTGGCATCACCTCTTTCAGTAGCACTGATTCTGAGAACCCCAAAATTCATGGATGCAGTGGTGATGTGTGGCTTCCATCACAGTGTGGTAGCGAATCTACTTTGCATTTTTAATCCCATCTCTAAAGGAGCTGTTCACTGTACTGAACCAATTTTGGGGCCAGGGTTTAGGATCTTAGATAGCTCCTTTAAAATTCAGACTAAAACTTGGAGTGGATTCACTGGCCAATTAACATGGAAGTTACCAGCCATCACTGCATGGAAAGTAGGCAAATACCAATCTACTACAAAGTGATGATACCAAGGTAATTCATGTTTCTTCAGGTACTGAATTTGTTCATTAGATATCTGTTGTTGTGCAAGAATTAGGTCCCAGATTGTGACCAAAAAAGAAGAAGATGTAAACTTGAAGAAATTATAATAAGTAGCAGTCAAAATAAAGGACATTAAACAAACAGAAGTCCCGTTTCCCCTTATATCTGGTAGTAAGATGATTTCTCCTGGACTGGAAAGGAGGAAATAAGTCACTTTCTAGCCTTTTCTCTTGCATAGTACTATCTAGAAACATTATTGTCAGCCTTTGTTAGTAGAGACAGGGAATATATAGGGAAGGAGGTGCAGCTATGACTGGAACCATGGAACCAAAGTCCAGAGCTTCATAGCCCAAATGCTCAACCAAAAAATGGCACAGGACGGGCAGAAATGTTACTTTTTGGACTACACCTCCCAGAATCCAAGCAGATTCTGGTGATGGAGCAACAGCAGACAGATCTGTTGTTGGCACCTGGTCTTTCATGGGCATGCTGGTGCCTACCAGCACTGACACTGCTTATCGCAGGATCCTTTCTTTACCCTTTTTAAAAAACCCACTTCATAGTTAAGGATATTCAGCAGAGAATGTACAGTCTCTTTATTTTATTAATTTTACTGTAAACTTATATTATCCCTTAAAACAATAAAATGGTGCTTATTCCCAAGTAAATCTCTTTTGTATCAGGGACAGCAGAAGTAAGCTCTATTTAGGGTTTAGGGTTCAAAATGCAAAATTGTACATGCTTTGTTTTGTTTTGTTTTAAAGAAAAACAGGAATGGCAAACAGTTTTTGTTTCCCTATAGCATGTCAGGAATACAGAAGGAGTTGTAAGGTACAGGATGGAAGTTGTGTGTGAGAAGAGAAATATTAATTATGCAATATAAATGGCTATCTCAGCATGGGTAGATGTAAATCTATGAAGTCCAGGGTCTAAAATTACCTAGCTATGCCATTGGGAATGGGTCTGCCTGCCTCTAAGAGTTTTCATTCTCTCACTGTCCTCTTTGAAAGGAAAAGGCAAGATGACGTAAGTTTCCTTCTCCCTCTCAGCCCCAAATCATCCCTGACAGACCTTGATCAAAAATGGATCCACACTGAATTCACTTCATCCACCAAGTGCTGAGCCTTTCCCTTCACCTGCTGAGAAGAAAATGAAATCCAGTAGTGGTGGGTGGAAGGATTCAGAAAAGGCACATTCACTGCACGGGCAGTTTGAAAGGCTTCCAAGTACCCACCTGGGACTATATGTGGAAGGACACGTTACATTCTAAACTGTGAGAAGCCTCCACTGACCGTTGGGCACAGAACTGATCAACCCAACAATGGGATGGAATGATGACAGAGAAGCAACTGGAAGGTCCTCTGTCAATCTTCAGTGCCAGGCAGTCATGTGTGCAGCTAGGAATTCACAAACAGAAGCAGAAAGAGAGCTAGCATGATGTAGTGGCTTGAGCACTGGACTATGACTCTGGAGACCAGAGTCTGAACCCCTGCTCAGCCATGGAAATGCACTGGGTGACCTGGGGCAAATCACACCCTCTCAGCCTTAGAAGGAAGGCAAAGGCAAGCCCTCTCTGAACAAATCCTGCCAAGAAAACCTTTTGATAGTGTCGCCTTAGGGTGTCCATATATAAGAAATGACGTGAAGACATACAACAAGAACAGCAGCAGCAGAGGAGTGTAGAGCAGAGCCTGGAGAAATTACTTTTTTGATTATAGCTCCCAGGATCTATAACCAAAAGAGTAATGTGTCAATTCTGGGATTTGTTGTCCCAAAAAGTAACTGTACCAGACTTTGGAGGAGAAGTCTCTCTGGGGAATACCAAACAGTGCACATGGAGGGCAAGGGGCAGGGTGAGAGGAGGTGGGCAGGGCAAGTGGCAGGCAGAAGTAAGCATGCCAAGTGGCACAAGTGGGTGGGGTGAGTGGCAGTGGGAGGGGAGGGATGAGTGGAAATGGGCGGGGCTAGCAGGCCACCAAATGGCAGACATGCTAGGCCAATTAAGATCCCACTGCAGGCTGGATCCCACTGATGGCCTTGATTGGAAACATCCTAACATGAGAAATTAAATAGAGAAGTACCTATCAGTCTAGCTGACAGACAGGAATGTAACATATAAATAACAAAGGCCTAGCTGGTAGTTTATCAAAAGGTAGCCTGAAGGACACCTAACAGATAATAATAATAATAATAATAATAATAATAATAATAATAATAATAATAATAATAATAATAATAATAATTTCTTACCCACCTCTCCTTATGGATCAAGGCAGAAGACAATTATAGATTAACACATAACAGATAAAACAGAACATCAGTTAAAACAGTTGTTAAGATGTGTATTAAAAAACCCTTGAAACAGACAAAACATATTTTAAAATCATTGTTAAAATTCTCAATTTAAAATCAGAGATTTAAGCTGGAAAGAGATCCATAAACATTTCCAGGTGGAAAGAAACTAAGAAATTAGCATTAATTGTTCCAGCTTATTATGGGATGGGGGTACACGACCAGCAAAAGACGCAAGCTCCTAGACACCTGATCCCTCCCCCCCAGTGATGAAGCTGTGATGTAATTTTAGGACATTGTTAATTATTATAGAGAAACATATAAACAGCTGCTAATTCTTTTGTTCAGTGTGCTTGCTTTGTGGAACTTCAATTTGCTTGAGCAAATAAAAATCTTTGGATCTCCTCTCTCCATCCCTGGTGTGGACATTCACTGATTTTTGCACACTGGGGAGAATCCAGTTCACTGGATGTCATTGTCACTGAATTATAAGTTTCAGTTCCCATTGAAAGAACACAGGCAGCTGGCAGGAGAAGAGGAGCTGTAGCAACAAGAGTGAATTGAACTGGCCAGTCGGCACATACAAAGGAAAGAAAATAAGATACACATCCAGGAAGTAGACAATTTAACTGGCTATCATGTTTGGAACTGTGACTCGGGAGCAATTGGAGTACTGATGTTTGAGGAGGAGGCAGAGTTGGGAAGTGAGAGAGAAGGAAATTTTTATAAGGGGACGCAAGGTTCTGAAAGGGGTTACTTAGCCTCTGCTTCCTCTCCAGGAGGCCAGTAATGTATGTTTTAGGCCCTAAAAAGGAGCCTGTTCACAATGAACAATTAAAACCCCCTGCCCATGAGTGGATTTGCCACCTGGTGGTCCGTGCATTTGCTGGGATGAAGTGGGCTTTTTAATCTCACCTTTTAGAATGGGGGAGACAACTGTGGCCTTCTAGATGATGTTGTGCTGCAACTTTCTTCATCCTTACAGTCCAGCAACATCTGGAGCATCCCAGTTGCCCATTCCAGCTCTAAAGTAAGTTAATGTTCCAGCGATTTCTTGTTTCTACACCAATTTCCCTCTAACCTAAAGGAAAATTCTACAGATACTAGACTTAGAAAACTTTGGCAACTGTGCTGCTTAGAACAAGGAGAGAAAAAGGAAAATCAGGGATGTGGACGGGATTCAGCAGCATCTAGAACTGAATTGGATTGATGGAGATTGATTTGGGACATATCTGAATCAAAATGTTGGACTACCGTTCCTTTCACCATTGGCCTTACTGGCAATGGATGTGTGGGGAGCTACATTCGAGCACATCAGCAGAGCTGATTAGAGAATGTTTTACTATACTGGTATCATTTTGTTCTCAGCTGTTTACATAGTCTGCATATACTGCTGTTTCCAAACAACAGATGGCATGTTGTTATGCAACAATGTGAGTCATTATCCCCCTTGGCCTTACTGCGCTGAAGGTTTTCCATAGAGAACACCAAGATACCGATTGCCAAAAGGGGAAGATTAGACAAAGAGAAGAAGAAAAAAGCAGCCAATTTCCATGTTTGATAAGCTCTAACAAATAGGAGATAAGAATTGAGCAGAATTAGAGTTTAATAATATGTTGTTTCCAAAATGTATAAGATCCAGCATGGTCTAGCGGTTTGCGTGTTGGACAATGGACTCTGAAGACCAGCATTTGATTCTCTCCTTGGCCATGAAAACCCACTGGGTGACCTTGGGTGTGCCACACACCCTCAGCCCCAGAAAACACCATGTTAGGTTCGTGTTGGGGTCACCTTAAATGAGAAATGACTTAAAAGCAAACAACAACAACAACACACTAGTTTCCTTTCCATTTGTATGCTGTACCTATTACAACAAATACTTTATTAAGATATTTCTGTATATACCCTATCAGCTTTTAAAATTATGATGACTGAAAGTAACACATTTTCAATCACCTATTAAAGATGAAAAGTTATACTCTGTTAAAGATGCTACTAAGAATGTTGCTTTTATAGATTACCTTTAACTGCTATCCAAACAATAAATTCCAAACACGTTTTCCAACAGTCACCAAGTTTTTTCCCAAATAAATATTGCATTAGAGGCCTATTTCAATGACAGCTCTGCTTTGACAAATAGATTTGGGGTAGTAATGACCATGCAGATCTTTCATTTGTTCTTGATCTTGGACATTCAGTGTAGGGGTTGTATGATTTTAGAAGTGGTGATAGCACATCATGGAAAGTATTTCATTACAGCTCTGAGCTTTGTGGGAGCTGTGCTTTCTTGCTGTGAAGCAGAGGCCATGGGAGCAGTTGTTGCTGTTCTTAAACCATAGATTTTTTGCTTAGATAATATATTGGTGTAGGTCTGTTAACCACATTTACCCTCTATTAAAGCTTCAGGGTTGTGGAGGGAATCAGAATATAAGCTGCTGCGGGTGTGTGTGCACACACGCCTTCAAGTCACCTGTTGACTTATGACTAGACCACGAATTTCCTAGATTTTTTTTAGGTAAGAAATATTCAGGTCATTTTGCCAGTCCCTTCCTCTGAAATACAAGCATATAGCTAAGCTATATTCCTAAGAGTGAGATATCCCAGAAAAATGTTGTCTATGGAAAAATGTTGTCTATGGAAATGATCTTCAGGCATAGTTAACATGAGGGATGAGCTTTCTTGATTGCCTCCCTATTGTCCACTCAACAAAGATTTGGCTCCTTCACACAAACCTTTATTACAACCTTGCATGAGAAGATGTTAACATCCAAAGAGTTGCACGGCCTCAAGTCACTAGCCCTGAACCAGGGAGAGATCCTGCCCAAATTTCTGGGAGAAAATTGTTAAAGCCCTATATATCTACTTTCTTCAGGCTGAGATTGTCCTCTGCTCAGAGGACAGCTTGGCAGATCCTCAATCCACTCGTCATCAAATAAAACTTTGTGAGACAGAGGTCACCTGTACTTGTTTCTCTGATGCAGATAAGACTTTGACTTTCTCATGCCATCATCCTTAGACTTTAAGCATCTCATACCTTGCTTATACTATAGCCCTCTTCATACATTTGCTTGAATGTATGAGGCTAAAGCAGGGGAACAGGATTTAGTACAATGCAGTCCACTTCAACTCCAACTGAAGGAGGGTTTTGTGGACATATGGAGAAAGCCTGTAAGACTGACAAACATCTTCCTGCTTACTTTTAGCCCTCGTGTGTCTGAGGGAAACGCCTGGATAAGGCTCATTTTTACAAGGGCCACTGTGGGTATAGCGGCTAGCAGGCATTTTTCTAATCTGTAGCACATTTTGTGCAGCAGAGAAATAAAATACATGGCAGAAAATAGCTTTTTGTATAATAGGCAGTATGGACTTTGATCAGAAACAAGGTAACAAATAGATAAAAAGGTGAACAAAAATTAGAAAACTATAATCAGTGCTGTTACTTTTGAGTATTCATAACCTTTTATTGATAGTGTATTATTGGGATCAACTACTGGACTGCTCCATCCATGACCAGAAGGGTACATTCAAGAACATATGTCTAGCTGCTTTGGATCCAGCTGTGTTGCTCCAAGCTTTGTCAGTTGCATCCAACACTTCTTTTGCATCACACCTGAAAAGTGACATGGCACCTAGAATGCACTGATTTTCATCACCAGATTTTGTAACGGCTTTCACTATTACATGTCTTGTCAATTCTGTTTCAATTCACAATACTATCACATCTTCCCAGGGCTGGTGCCAATGTATTTTCAGTTGTTGTCCCAATGACTGTCTCTGTCCCTTTCTATGGTGCACTGCATGATCATGCAAAATCATGACCCCAATTCCATGTAATAAGAACAGAGTGGATGTTGCAGTGGTTCCTTTCCCTCTTTGGTAAAGCATACCATCTGAAATGCAACATGAAGGGTGCTAACCTGGCATTTGAGTGCAAAAGAATGTCACACACTTTAAACTTGAAAATAAGTTTATTTGATTCCACAATCCACTCAAAGACTGGTTAAACCAATAAAGAATATCTAAAGAGGTGCCAACAATGCACCAATTACTAAGACAGTCTTGTTAGGGCTATTTGGCCAAGTGTGTGTTGCATAGTCTAAATGTGGTTATATAAACAAACACAGACATTAATACTGACTCGTGTGTCAGATTTGTAAACTTCAGGAGTACCTAGATGCATCTAGAACTGAGCTGTCACTTTAAAATTAATGACAAATGGTAGGTAAACAATATATCAGAACAGGAAGTGATGCATTAATGCATTATATGTCTACAAATTCAGAATAAATTGTATTTAACCAAGTCAAAATGTAACACTTTATACATAAACACACACACACACTTTCGAAAAAGCCAAGTCATGTCTACTAAATCTTTGAAGGGCAAATGCATGTGCACCTAGTAGTACTGGACGAAGTGAGCATATTAGTGGAAAGACGGGATATTAATGTAACTGACGAATGAAATCAGTATTTTGGGTCAGATTAAATGTTATCTGCCTGAAAAGCATAGAGATGGTATTCCATTCCATTTTGAGCAGGTTGCTGCCATTCATACCAATTAAGATACACTTGGGGAATCTGCCAGTCCCTGCTATCTTTAACTGTGATAGTGCCATTTCCCCCTTAATTTTTCCTCCATATTGTGAAACTCAGTTATCAGGTATTTTAAAACGGCCCTTCTAGAAAGATGGGCTGAGTATACCTGCATGGCAGGGGAATGGACTAGATGACCCTCATAAGATTCTGATTCTATGAACAGTGCTCTTTCAAAGTCATTGCCAAGTAGATTGCCAAATGCAGATGAAGGCTAAAATTCTGCACACCTGTGTAGAAGTCACCAAAGTCAATGAGGTCAGTTTCTGAGTAGATATAATGAAGCTCCCCAGAAGCTTTTTATCATCATGAACTGGCTCACTTCCAGTATGGATTTCTTTTAAAATACATCCTGAAAGCATACAGGTTCTTGGTCAACTTCTTACAAGAAAAGAGATTACACCTAAACATTAGGAAGAAATTCCTTATTGGAAGAGCTGTTTGACAACGGAATACATTGACACAGAGGGTGGCAGACTCTTCTCTGGAGGTCTTTAAACAGAGGCTGGATAAGAGTATCTCAGAAATAAACACCCTCAGGGGCTGTACTTTGCACACCCCTGCATTAGAGGAAAAAGCGAGCACGACTTCTTTTTCTTCCAGGTAAAACATTTAATATTTACAGATCTAAAGCTCACCACCAGGTTAAGATGTAAGCAGTTTTTTATAGGCATGTTCAATTAAAGAAATGCAGCAATTTTTTTCTACTGAAAGATTCAAAGATTTTACTTAGACACGCGATGAGAGTATAGCCACAAGTTATTTTGAAAGTCAGCCAGATATGAGGAGGAAACTACAATGAAGATGTCTGCATAGGATAATTTACAGAATAAAAATTCCAGTGCATGGGCTTCTGAGACTGTGAGAATTTTTTGTGTGTGATTTTTTGTGATTTGAACTATGATTTGTAACTTCATCTGAATTCAAAAACCACTGAAAAACAATACTTATGGCAGTTGTTTTATCTTAAAAGGCTGCTGCACCAGGGAAACAGGAATGGACTTTGGAAAGGCTGTGCAGATGAAAGAAAGAAGACAAGAAACTAAAGACCATGGTTTGCCTGCTGTACATTTGGAAGCTCAAACTATGATATAAAATCATAGTCATGGCTACCACAAGCCATATATTTTTCTTTATGAGAACAGGCAGCAATAAGCCTCAAGTTCCTTTGTGCATGAAGAGAAGGAAAATAGAAACTTCATTTCTAACTTGTGGGAAGCCTTAATTTGCTACATTCAGGCATAAGAGCAAACTGGCTCATCACAAACTAAAAGAGCAAAGAAGAATAGCAGGGATTGCTCATTCTTAGTCCTTAGACCCCAGACTATTTGGAGGCCACTACTTGGCAGGGCTGGCACAAGATATTCTGCTGCCTGGGAGTGAAAAGTAGATTGTGAGACTACTTGCACATACGACATGGGTTTTTAAACAACTATATAAATTTTCTTCCCTTAATCCAGTATTACAAGTCTCAAAAGCAGGAGGTTGTTGGTGATAATCTTCAGTTTCTTGATGAAAGATCATGGAATACTAATTCAGACCTAAATTAGGGTCACCATATGATTAGGATTCAAAATTTCAATCCAGTAACCATCAGGATCCTGAATAAAAGCCAGTCCTTTCATTTTACCTATAAAAGATGAATATATTATTTAGTTAGTTTTATACACTCCCAACAACCTGCATATCAACCCTTTAAAACTAGAGGTTAATTTTTGTGTCTCCTCCTCAACACAGCAGGCAATTTAAAATGTACGTTTTTAGTTTCTATTGCTATTCCACTTTGAGGCCTGCGTGCTTCAACTTTATTTCCATTCAGATACTATAAAATGGTGATAAATGCATTGTGTCCATTGGTCTAACAAACAAGAATCACACATATGAACAACTGAACTCAGAGAACTAGAGCTCTTGTCAGTTAGGCCTCTCTCCCCTCTACTGTTCTGCACTCACCCCAATTCCTTTTGAAAATATTAAGTGAATAGGAAAAATATCAACTATAAATTCACCCCCCCACATACACTTTCTTAATCTCCTTTGAGAGAGTCTAAACAGAGGAAGGAAAGCTAGCATTTACCTTCTGCTGCAGAAATAAGCAGTCTGGCACGCCTACACACTGTCATGTGCACGCTTTACCACACTTGATCAACATGCTAATAAGATTAAAGTGAAATTCTGGGGGTAGACTCTTACTTCACCATATACTCCTTGCATATTCTTACTGCCATCATGTTCCTCTTCCTCCTCCCTTTTCCTACCTTAGCCCTTTTCTTTCCTATATTCCTTCCTTGTACGGGCTCAGCTGGAGATGACAAGATTCCTAACCTATTGTATGGGACAGGCAGGTACATTAACATTGTTATGAAATGAACTGTATTCCAGAATTATGGTCTAAAACTGGCCAGGAGACTTAGAATGCTTCACATAACTGAACAGAAGACAGGTTTTTGCAACAGAGGCCTAAGAAGAAAGGTGCAACTTTAGCATTCATATTCAAATTGCTTTCACTAGTGAAACTATCAATGCTACTCCTAAGTTTCTTTGATTATTTGACAGTGCAATAATCATATAATTTATATGACACTGGTTCCTGATTGCTTTGGCACACTTTTTTTTTTTTTTCAAAAATGTTATATTCCTAGATTTTTCTTTTGTAGTTCTATGTGATCATTTTTAATTTTTTTTCTACTGCTCCAGTATAGACCTTTATGTGTCAGAAAACCATTTAAGTCAATTTAGTTACAATCTTGAGTTTTCCACTGTACAGGATACTTTATGTTTTAATTGTAAGCCTCTGGTCCTAGTCACTTGTACCCGGTGAGATTTTTAACACTGAACCTTTGAAGCAGTCTAACACAACCCAATGGTCCACCCTGCAGTTTGAGAATGATTGGTTCACCATGAAGACTTACCATCATCTGGCTTTTTTACAAATTTCACTCCCAGTTCTTCAAATCTTTTACAAGCTGCATTTACATCAGGAACAGCAATTCCAATGTGACCTTAAGAGTAGTAACACAGACAGAGGCAATTGTACTTACTACATGTATAAAGCCTTTCCACCCATAAAACATTGTTATAAATCAATTATTTTTGTAATACAGAAAGTGCACTCAGTATTTCATAGTATGAACTGAAGAAACAGTTATGCATGTGTTTTAAGTTACACATTCTAAGGATAACTTCTGGTTATTGTCAGCGGGCGGAACAGGACTACCCATTTGCACAACACATTTAAGGTGGAGTGGGCAAAGTGTAACCTATGCCCATAGGTTGCATGTAGTCCGACAACACCTCTTCTACATTCTAGCACATCTTAAAAAAATTACTCCTACAAATCTGGCTTCAGTTAGGGCCAGCTAGTTGAATAGGAAACCTACTGCCCTGGTACTGTGTTTGCTACTCAGCTATAGTAGAGTACCTACTGTATCTCTGTTATACCCCACCTCAAGTCTAGGGGAAAGGCAGATAATAAATAAAATTGCTGTTATTGTTGTAGTAGTAATAGTAGTAGTAAGTTAAAGCTCTTTGTTTCCCAAGTAAATTTAAAAGTACTCCATACTGAAATAAAATTATTAATTAACTATGATTATAATTATAAATTATATAAATTATATATAAATATTATTTTGTAATTAAATACTTTTATTTTAATTTTTAATAAAATAATTTTAATACTTAATTAACTGCAATTAATGCAATAATATTTAATACATGAAAAAAATGTTTTCAAACAGCAACTAATTTCCTAGGTCAGTTTAGGGGAATATATTTCTTATTGCTAAATGTTTATTATTAGAAAATTAAGATTAAAATGAGTATATATTTACCAATTTCCACATACCATAACTGATATATATCTAGCTTTGTCAATGTTATACCTTAAAGAATTCTACCAAGGTCCATCTATTTCCCAATAGGTCATTTCCCCTTTGCCCATGAAGCCCTTAGTCAGCCAACCACCCAGAAAAATGAAACCATGGCAGTTGCTCAGCCCAATCTAAGGGCTAAATGCATTCATCGCTTTGTTTATGGAGGTCTGTTCACAAAAATGGTGCACGGTATTAATTAGAAACTAACCAAGAACAAATGGTACATCAGAAAGAAAAAGACAATGTGTTAGGTACATGGATTTGAGACACACATACTTCTAGATTACAATCTTAGCTGTCATGTTCAAGAAACTCTAGATTTTGGATGAAAGGGGACAGTGCGTAGCTTGAGTCTTTTATGAATAAGAAGCCAAGTTGCCTTTGTATAAGCAATCTGTGCCACACTAATTAAGCCTTTAATCTATTGTATTCTCATGAAAAGTCTCTACTGAATTATACCAATATATCTAGTGTCTGATACATAAAGGTGTGATTGGTGATCTGTCATATGCTGTGCCTACACCTGTTCCATTTAATATAGGTCCTAATCACATTCAAACAAGGGGAAATAAAGCAAAGTGCACTCCATGAGCTGGGCCTTGGTTACAGGTTCACCTGCCCCAACCTCTTCTGTTTGTCCCTCTGTCGTCTAACATGCTTCAAACATAAATAAGAAGATTTTTTTCCCCTAAAGACTCAAGAGCGATCTTTTCTTGGTTCTGTGACAGAACCAAGAACAAAAAGTTTTAAAAGGAGTCTACAAGAGGAAGGCTAGCCATTTCGTGAAACCTGGATTCCACATGAGACTGCTTTGTCTTATTTCTGCCTCTCCAAATTATAGGACTACAGTAATTTGCCTATCTGCATTATCTCCATTCAGAATTTGTCAGGATCTGACAGATTCCTAGATAATTCAGAGAAGAAAAGTGCATTACACTGCCCAAAAGGAAAACATCAGTAAAGATGCGTATATTTTCAATAAAAATAACTTCACATAAATCAACACAAATCCAAATAAACAGACAGATGTATACACTGTAAGGAAAACAAGTAATTCACTAATGGAACAACTTCACATGGTTTTTTGCAACTATGTAATTCAAGTCAAGTTAAGTCAAGTTTATTGCATTTTAGCAGCCAGCCACTGCACAAAAATAAAATAAAATAAAATGAAATGAAACGAGAAAGGATAATCCAGCCAATTTACATGTAATATATAATCAATAATAGATAAACCACTATGTAATTCAATTTGACAAGGAAGTCTACAGACATTTATATCTAAGTGTAAATCACAGCAGAAGTTGAAATCAAGTATCAGACGCTATAAACCAGCCCAACAATGTTGCTTTTTTCATAGCCAGTGAACAGTTCTTTGCTACATAAAGACTTTCACTCTTATCAAAAACTGAAGTTAGAATGTGGATTAAACATGTACTATCTTCATTGTCATCGTCAAATATTGATTTATTTATCTGCAATAAATCATGCGAAGTTACATGATTTATGAATTTACGTTTGCATCTCCTTACAGTATGTACATACGTTTTGGTATTTGGATTTATGTTGATTTATGCCAACTTACTTTTATTGTATCACATTCACAACATACCAAATCCTCGAGGGTCTGAATTGCCATTGTGGTAAGCCTGGTTCTCATCATTTTCAGTGCCCCAGTTGCTGAAAGAAAGACAGGACTGAATGGAGCAAGACATATCGCAAGAGCTTTAATATTTCAAAAATGTTTTTTACTGTTGAGGTGGGAGAACAGGACTCAAAGAATATATTAATGGAAACCATGAACACGGAACATTTAATTAGAGATCAACCAACAAGATGTTTGTACGTTGAAGATATATAGTTCTACCAGAAGAACTATGGATATTCCTATCCTTTTATTTTAAGACCAACATTTGAGATCTCTTTAATATTTGTAATCTTGTTGTGCATGTAGAATTAAAGGATCTGCCTTGAAGATGAGCTACAACTTAGAAATGTCAATGCTTTAAGAAGGCATAGTGTTTTACTATAAAATATTTATTTACAAGGAAATCATTTTGTGTATCTAGGTATTGGGGCGAATCCTCAGTAGAGATTCATAAAGATGTGTTTGAAGTCAGAGATAATTTGGGCACGGCATATACTGAGAATATGGCTCCCAAATGTTATCAATACTATTTGGGTTGAAAGGCATTTAGTTTAACAAAGGATGTTCGATCTTCAAATCAATGGCCTTCAGACCTATTTTTCTAAGGCCTTTGATTTCTAATGAGAAACAAAACAACAGATTCTAGATTCCTAACAGACAAACTGGGACTGACACATATGTCTAGTGAGCAAGTACAATTCTGTTTGCCAAGCCAAAGGAAATGACTGCCACCTACATTGCTTGGGTAAACGGTATAATCTGTAATTGAAGTGCTTCATCTTCTGTGGCAGGAGGCAGCAATTTGTGGCTCTCCAGAAGTTAATTGGCCGTAGCCACCATCAATCCTCTGAGGAGAGTTGGGAGACCAAAAACAGGTAGAGAGTCATTCCTGCTCTTTCACTGAATTGTTGGAGAGTGACATCCTCTTGTTCCACATTTTGCTTTTCTATAGCAGGACCTACAGCACTGCAACAGTAGCGCCATTTCAGAATTATTTTTTTAGTCAAAACTTTTAAAAGTATAGCACCTCCTTTTAAGATATTCATGTTTATGAAAGTTATGGACAACTGGGCAATACTTTTATTAGGACTAATTAGAATGGCACAAAGTACAGGCATACCTCAGTCAACAAAGCTTCCAAAAAAAAGTTGCTTTTTATGAAGTCTCTATATGTCCACCTAGCAACTTTTTTGTCCTTGTCCTGTTTAGCAAGATTTTTGGGGGCAGCATCAGCACTGGGAATATGCTGAAGGACAAACAACTGTCAAGAAAAGGTTGGACCAAACCTGTAGAAAATACTTTGTGATGTGGGTTGTTAAGTGCACCTGTGGAGAGCCATGTGACTCTAGCTGAGTCATGCTGAGTCATGCTGATGAGCAACCAGGGGAGAAGCTTGCATCAGGAATGGGTAGAATGCAAAGGTTGGCAGGATTGCATCAGCTAGTGTGAGTATTAATGTAGCTGGGAGCTAGCCAACAAGTGCACATGGTGCCTGATGTGTCTGCCGGAGGCTCTGTCAGAATGAGCAAGCACGGGGATGCTGGAACGCCTTCTGGAGATTCTTGTAAATATGTACACATTGTAACTCAAGAATAAATTGCCTCCTTGATGGAAGAAAACTGGCATGGGTGAGTTTTTCCTGGCTACAGTGCATTGCTGCTAAGATATTCTCTGCTGCTGGGAACGCTTCCAAAGCTGTGCGAGCAATCTCTGCTATATTTTGGGCATGACAACAACAACGTGTCTGCAGTAAACAATGTAAGCTTGAAGTGGGAAAGAATGGGATTTTAATTTAGTTGATCCTATTGTAGCTGCGTCTGCCTACCTACAATGGCCAAGGTAAACAGCAGCCATTTCCAGAATACCTTACTGAACATGTGTGAAGAGCAAAACGGAGAGAAAAAGGAAAAACAGATAAGTCTGCCTCACCAGCTACAAACTAGTAAGTTAAAAAAGCATAGATCTGTAAGTCTGGCCACCAACATGGAAATCATAAGAAAAATGTAGTTTAGTGAAATAATAATAATAAAACGTCATTCCTGGATGCATTTTTGACGAGGCTTGCCTGACCTCATTTCACATGTGCATATCAATTTGTTTTGAATTAAAGGTTTGCTGAAACATGTTGAACTGCTTTTGTTTTTTGTGGTGTAGGAATCTCTCTCTCTCCTCTTCTTGCACCAAATTTTTAAAGACATAATGCCCAGGCCAGGAACATACCTCCTTTGTTAAGTAAGCTACATCTGTACTGAAATTTAGTGTTCTCCAGTATAGATCAGAGGCTGACTATCTTATGGTCCTCTGTATATTTTTGACTATAACTCCTGGCTGGGGTTGATGGGACCTGGAATCCCACAATATCCGGAAGGTATACATGCCCAGATGGCACAAACATGACAAAACATGTGGTAAGAAAGAATGTGGAAACCAAGTTTGAAGTTGTGGCTATCATCTTTTTAATGAGTTACAGTGATGTTAAGTCCCACTTACATCAATGTACCTCACTTTTTTTGGTCACTGTGGAAGAGAGAATTCTCTACTGACTGCACAAGGAACAAATCCCCAACTCAGCCTTTTTCTGCTGCTGCACCCTGCAAACTGGGCATTTCCTGGCTGAAGAACGGTGGAACAGCAGGGAAGAATCCTCCGGAGATCCCTGAGGACTAATTGGTTTTGGTGCACCTAACTATAGGAAAATGGGTGGATGCTTCTCTGCTCCTCTTCCCATTCTTTACCAGCCATGAAATGGTCATGTTTTGTGGAGGGGGCTGTAGCACAGAAAAGGTAGGTTTATGGAAGGTTGGACAGGAGATATATTGTAGTTATGTATGTGTGATATGTCTCCAAATCCAGGATCTCAACTGATAGGGTCTCTGTTGCTTTTTAAAGGCAGAGGTTTGTTGTAACACTGTTTGTTGTAACGTGACAGTCAGAAGATGAGCTTAATCCTGGCTCTGTTCCTAGGTCTTACTATCATGTTTACTACACAAAAAACTATTAGGAGTTTGGGGACTTTATGTTACATGACAGTAATAGTTTAAGATTTTTAACATCAACCAAAGTTTTAGTCAACACATTCTGGATACACTTTATTTGTACAGTAATAACATATGGCACCATACTGACAAGTGTTGAAAGACACTGTTATGATCTGAAACATATGTCAGCAAATGAACAGCTTAGTGTTACATGACAAGCATGTGATTTAAGAACACATAGTTTATGTAAGGAATATTCCTTTTAGCTATCAAGCAGTTCAGTGCTACTTTGAGTTAACTGTCCTAGGAGATAATTTCCATTTCTTTTACATTTCAGGTGCTAATCTAACACCCAATTACATTTCAAGTGCTAATCTGTCCATCCCAATTTAAATTTTTAATTGATGGTATACTAAAAAATAACAACAACAAAAATTAGCTGGAAATAAATTTATGGCCATCCGTGCTCTGCATTTACAGTCATCCCTCTACATTTGCTAGGGTTAGGGGCACAGAACCTCCATGAAAGTGGAAAAACTGTGAATAACTCTAGGCCCTCCCAAACCAGACAAAAAAGTATGATCACCATATTCAACCTACCATGGATTTCTTTGAGGCATCAGGGTTTCTTCACAAGACAGAAGTGGGTGGCTGGTGGGGCTTACCTCCATTGCTGCCCCACACTACTTTTAATAGGGACTTGCAAGCCTCATTCATAGTTTCTCAGTCTCACAAGGCTTGCAGTCCCTATTAAAAATGGCATAGAGCAGCAGCAGAGGCAGCAGCAAATAATCCGTGAATAATCAAATCAGTGAAACCTGCAAATGTGGAGGGCTGATTGTACATTTATTACCTCATGGGGAACTATCACTAAATTCAAAAGAAACAGCAGAAGCAAGAGGTCTCATGTCTTGTTGAAGTTACAACTTCTGCTCTAAAAGGCACAACAAGTCATTTGTAAAGCATACACTGTGCCTACAGAGGCTTCCAAGTTCAGACCTGACATCTCCAGTTAGGATAAGGTCAAGTTATGGGAAAACTCTCTGTCCAAGACTATGAGAAATTACCACCAAGAGAAGGCAATATCAAGAGCTTGGGTACAACTTTCAGACTAACACAGTCATAACAGATGCTAGACATGCTAGTTGGACAATTCTGAGAGTTGTTGGCAAAAAAAGTCAATTTTGTGAGCTGGACTGGGAAGACTGATAGTCTGATCTTGCATAAGTCATTTTGCTATGTTAGCAGTTAGTTGCACTCCAGGTTGTTTTGTTGAACAGATGTTTAATGTATCAAAAAAGCACTCTGCTCATAAGAAATTAGGTTAATGTTGCTTTAACTGTATACTGCCTTTGGAGAAGAACCAAAACAGAAAAGTTAAACTCAAAAAAAGAAGAGTCGAGATACAGTTTTACCACTCACTGTGTCAGTTCTATTGTGGCCTTTCTGGAAAACGTCCAGGCAGTTTTCTCTTTTGAATCTTTTGGAATATCATTTTTATCTTCGTATGCCAGGAAGTAGAGGGAGAATTTCATGGTAGGAAAGTCACATTTCTGAAGTAGGCTGGAAGACAACAGCACATATATTTCTATAGCATAAACCAAATGGATGCCATCCTACACGCATAACAATCTGTAACCAAACCCAACAATAGTATTTCAAAGTCACACAAGTTAGTATGGAAAAACTTTCATGAGAGAGAGCTTACCTCATCAGATTCAAATAAGAAGAAAGTCTATGCCACAATAAATCTTTTAGTTTTGGATTCAAAGTTGTCTTGCATACTTGCAAAGGCACTCTTGCTTGTGAAAGGCCACCCAAATTATTTTAATTTCCCCTACCCTCTACAGCCGCATTCTATCACTTATAGGGAACTCCTCATTGGTATGGAAGAAGCTAAAAGTGGTGAGAATTCTTTGCAGTTGGTTGCCTCTTAATATATATAAGTATGCAACCAAATTAAAAACAACAAAACATTACAACTAAGTTAACAATGACCAAAAGTGCTGATGAAAGATAAATATTTTTTCAAAAATGTTAAAGAACTTAAGTGCATATGTGGGAAGAAAGAGAGTATTCTGTAGAGAATTATGGCATACATTTTCATATATACTTGTAATATCCACATAAAACAATATTTAATATCCTATGCAGAACACTATTGCACATCTTTCTTCTTATGTTAATGGAAGATTGTGGTCCTCATAGAACAAATGAATACAACTTGAAAGCCTACTCATTTGATCCATGCTGACTGGGGATTCTGGGAGTTTGAGTCCAAAAAACCTAATCCTAGCTCTGCATGAGAAAAAAATCTGGATTTATTGCTCAAAATCTGTGCAAGAAGTCTTTTACATACATAATTCAACCAGCAGTCAAGCTTCTTTGGCGTTGCCAGCCGATATTCTTGGAAACTAATTCCTGAGTACTGCAACTTAGGAATTCCAGTTTTAAGAGTTATCGATTTGGCAGGTGTTTCTGTGAAAAGTACCCTTTGTCAGCATCACTTTCATTAGCCCCATTTAGAGATGAAAGTCCTGTTCACGTGCAAGAAATTTGTAGATGGATCCCATAAACAGATCTGAGAACTAGTGAACAAAGTCATGAGTTTATATTTATTTTCTGATGTACCTCAACAACTATAAACAGCAAGAAGATCACTAAAACTGTTCACAGAGGGCAAGAGCCAGCATATTATTCCAAAAATTATACAGCAGTTCATACCAAGACTGATAAACCTTCTTGAGAAAAAAGAACTAGTGTGTGCTGTTTTTAGGCAAGTACAGTCTGCCCTCCAAATTTGCTAGGATTAGGAGTGCAGGATCCCCAGAAAAGTGGAAAAATCACAAATCTCAAAATATGTGCATGCGTGCGTGTTTGTGAGTGTGTGAAGAGGGCCAAGGCATGGCGGCCCTCTCTCTCACCTATCACCTTCCTTGGGTGTGTAGGGAGGCATTGGGAGAGGATTTGCAGTGCTAAGAAAACAGGCTGTGAGCATCCATAGTTGGCCAGGGAGTTGCATGGTTTGATGTGGAGCTACCAAGAGGAAGGTTTCCCCCAGAAAAGGAGTGCTTGGGTTGGGGGAGTATTGGAGAAACTCACCAACAATACAATTCATGAAAGTCACATGTGGAAGGACAACTATATTAATCTACACCCATCAAGAAAACACACTTGCATATGAACAGTATTTGGCTGCTTAAACAAGCTCTTACAGAGGCCTATTCAGAAGCATGCCTAACAGAATTCAGCTGGACTGGCTCAGAGTTAGGTGTGGATCTGGAGCCTGAAAGAACTTTACACCCCTAAAGGACATGAGCCTTTAGGAAGACACATAGCCCTTACATGTGCTCTCGCCATTCTTGCAGCCTGTGAAACTCCCCACTACAACCATTTTTTTAAAAAAATAATAAATGGAATATTTATGCTTCAATGAGCATAATTTACCTTCAAAAAAGGCATTGCCTTATGTGCCTTGTTTTAGTGAGCAAAGTGTGTGTGTGAGTGTGTGTGTGTGAGAGAGAAACCAGACGTAGATTTCCTTTCACTTCTGGTTTTACTCTGAGGCAGTCATGCAACTCATTCTGCTTTAAAGAGCTTGAAGAAGTGATATCCAAGGAAACAAATGACAACGCGCCATTCTCTTGGGAAAGGATGCCTTATCGCTGACAGAACAACAGTAAAAGGTCATCTTTTGGAACTGGATTAATCACTTCTGTGGTAGATGGTATAAAGTGGTACTAAGGGATGGGCTGCAGCAGAATTGGTGGACACTGGGAATTTATGCACATAGAAAAAACAAGTAATAGGTTAAACTATTTTTAAAATGTAAGCTACTGCAAAAGGTGATTTAACTACAGGTGTTCTAGCTGGACGCTCACCTAGGCATAATAGCCAAGCAGTCTTTCAGTTGTTTTCACACACCATACTCCTTTAAAATTAAAGTTAACTTGAGTCTTTGGCTTACACCTAATGATGTAACTCATTGTTACACAATGAGTAACATACTGGTTCTCTGACAAATGCACTACAGTCTATGCATTTAATTAGCATTACTCTGGGACTTTGCTCAGGAAGCCATTTTCTTCCAGAAGCATCCTGCAGAACTGCAAGGAATGCCATCAGTATAAGTTCTGGATGGCTATAATGATAACAGGGCTCATGTATGTACTTCATTCATTGATGAACTGAATTAAAATAAATTAGCTTTTATTCCAGTTACACCTCAGTTAACAAAGCAGATATGCTTCTGGCCATTACTTCTGTAACATGAAATTTGGTACCAGAAACAGAAATAATAGGCATAGGTTCCAACACCACAAAAAAGAAGAACAGTTCTGCATGTTTCAGCAAACTTTTTACCCAAAACCAACAATACTAATATGAAATGAAACTAGGTCAGTTAAGCCTTGTACAAGTACAGTGGTCCCTACACTCCTGCAAGGGTTTTGGGAGCAGAACCCTAATGAAAACAGAATCCCCCTGCAATCCCTCTCACATTCCCTTCTGGGTCTCCCCCATTCCCTTGCTTTTTGCATGCTGGGACCAGACACAAGGGAATAGAAGGGGAGAGCTCCAGAGGGAAAAAGGGATGCTCGCACAAGCCTCCCCTCGCCTTTTGGCTTGGCGCGAGTTCTCAGTGCCAGGGCTGGAGGCAAGGAAATGAGATGGGTAGCTCCAGAGGGGAGAAGGAAAGTTTGCATTAGCCTCCCCGCAATCCCCTTGCCTTTTGGCTCCGCACAAGTTCTCAGTGCCAGAGGCAAAGGAATGGGAGAGGGAACTCCTGAGGGGAGAAGGAAGGTGCGCACATGCTCTCCCCCAATTCCTTTCCTTGTGCTTGGGCGTGCTTGCCTTCCTTCTTGGTGAAGGCCAAATGCAAGGGAAGGGGAGGAGCAGAAGGGCAGGGGGAAACAAGTGTGCTCCTTGCAAATAATCAAATTCATGAAAGTCAAACCCATAAAGTTGGAGGGAGGACTTTAGAGAAAAATATTTTAAACTCTCGAGATACCACTGGAAGGCTTCATCCAATATGCATCCAGTGACGACTTTTTTTCTTTCACCAGCCTCCCTTCTTCTCATGATTCTCATTTTAGCGCCCATATGTATTTTTGCATTTTTAACATACTGTGGGGAGCTGGTGAGACAGGCTTATCTGCTCTCCTTTTGTCTCTCTGTTTTGCTGTTCTTGAGGAAGGGATTTTGGAGATGGCTGCTGTTTATTTTGCCTGTTGTATGCAGGCACAAACAGCTACCATACAGTCACGTAGGATATAATCCCACTCTTTCACAGTACAAACTTTTATTGAATTGTTCACTGCAGCTATGCTGCTGTAACTTGACAACAAAAGTCTGTGTTTCTTCAGCCTCATTCATCAACCTCCCAATGCCAATGCTGCTGAAAACCCTTCAGCTAACCACAGAACTAAGAACAAAGATGGCAGTGGACAGATGAAAAGAAAGACTTTGCAAAAAATAGCTTCTTTGTCAGAGGTTTTGTTAACTAAAGTATGCCTGCATATTGTTGCTCATTTTATTACACCATTATTATTTTTGCATTTTGTTGTGCTTTATTATTGGTTTTAATTGATGCTAGCCATCTTGGATGGTGTGTAATGATTAGAAGGGCAGGACAGAAATAAAAATAAAGTTATAGGGAAGTGTTTGCTTTCCGTACTATGACATGACATACATTGACTGCTATGCCACTAACTAACCCAGAAAGCTACCTTTGAATTGGTCAGTCCAGAGCCTTGATTAGGAAAATGGCTAATCCTGAAGTACACCTGCTCTCACACTACTCAGCCAAGGTCACACACTAACCAATCAAACATCTTAATGGCATTTTTATTCTGTGTATAGTTACTGTCATGTCCCTGTGTACATACTCAGATCTAACTCAATCAAGAAGTAAGGAATTTTCCCCAGTTTTCTTTTCATTCTCTTGTTTGTTTCTTTCAATCTATCCCCAGTCCTGCCTCTGTGCCACAGAGTTCTTTGTGCTCTCTTTGTTTTAAATCCTATAACTTTCTGCAAACATACCCATATCCCATACAGGTATGTCTCAGTTCTAACAAGGATCTGGCATTCAACTGCTTTTCAGTGTTTGCTGCAATTTTTTCTCAGCACGACTCTCAACTCAAATCTGGCACCTATTCCACATTTCCAGGGTCAAAGACCCTTGTTTTTCTAGCTGAACCACTTTATTGCTGTGTTTTACCCAGCAAGAGATGTCTACCCAGACAGAAAGCTGTACCAGTGCCTGTTCATACCCGAGGCCAGGAATGCGGTTGACCTTTGAGGCCATTTTGGCAGTTTGCCATTTCCGTGAGAGCTGTTCTCTTTGCAAACAGGGGAAGTGGTCGCTGTGGTCATGTCCACTTATTCAACTGCTGTGGCACCAGTTACTACCACCCTAGAACAACTGCTGCCCCCAGAGACGTTATGTATCTAAATTCTGCCCCTCCAAAATACCACCACTGTAACAGTCCCAGAGGCACATGTGTATACTATAAGAGTTAATTAAAAAGAAGTTCAATACCTGTTAGAAGATGACTTTGCATACAGATACTTATGGTTACAAAATTTCATAGAATCATAGAAATGTAGAGTTGGAAGAGACCACAAGGGCCATCCAGTCCAACCCCCTGCCATGCAGGAAAACCCTCAAAGCACTCCCGACAAGTGGCCATCCAGCCTCTGCTTAAAAACCTCCAAAGGAGGAGACTCCACCACACTCTGTGGCAGCACATTCCACTGCCGGACAGCCCTGATTGTCAGGAAATTCCTCCTGAGGTTCAGGCGGAATCTCCCCTCCTGCAGCTTGCATCCATTGCTCCTTGTCCTGGTCTCAAGAGCAGGAGAAAACAAGCCCACTCCTTCCTCGACATGACATCCCTTCAAATATTTAAACATGGCTATCATGTCCCCTCTCAACCTTCTCTTCTGCAGACTAAACATACCCAGCTCTCTAAGTCTGTCCTCATAGGGCATGGCTTCCAGGCCCCTCACCATTTTGGTTGCCCTCCTCTGGACCTGCTCCAGCTTATCCATATCCTTCTTGAATTGGGGTGCCCAGAACTGGACACAGTATTCAAGATGAGGTCTAACCAATGCAGAATAGAGTGGTACCAATACCTCCCTCGATCTAGACACCATACTCCTATTGACGCAACCAAGAATTGCGTTGGCCTTCTTGGCTGCCGCATCACACTGCTGACTCATGTTCAGCTTGTGGTCTATGAAGACTCCTAGATCCCTTTCATACGTACTGTTAGCCAGCCACGTGTCCCCCATCCTATATTTCTGCATACCATTTTTTCTGCCTAAATGTAGGACCTTACATTTCTCTCTGTTGAAATTCATTTTGTTAGCCTTGGCCCAGCTCTCCAATCTGTCCAGGTCCTTTTGAATTTTGATCCTGTCATCAGGCGTATTAGCAACCCCTCCCAATTTGGTGTCATCTGCAAATTTGATCAGCGTGCTCTCTATTCCTTCATCCAAGTCATTAATGAAGATATTGAACAGCACCGGGCCCAGGACAGAACCCTGTGGCACCCCGCTAGTCACTTCTCTCCAGGATGAGAATCTGCCATTGGTGACCACCCTTTGGGTACGGTCAGTCAACCAGTTACAAATCCACCCGACAGTAGCCCTGTCCAGCCCACATCTTACTAGCTTCTTTGCAAGAATGTCATGGGGAACTTTGTCAAAGGCCTTACTGAAATCAAGATATACTATGTCCACAGCATTCCCTTCATCTATCAAGCAAGTAACTCTATCATAAAAAGAGATAAGATTAGTCTGGCATGACCTATTTTTGAGAAATCCATGTTGACTTTTCGTAATTACGGCATTGTTTTCTAAGTAATTAGAAACTGACTGTTTGATGATCCGCTCCAGGATCTTTCCAGGTACTGATGTCAGGCTGACTGGGCGATAATTATTTGGGTCCTCTTTTTTTCCCTTCTTGAAGATGGGGACAACATTTGCCCTCCTCCAGTCTGCCGGAACTTCTCCGGTCCGCCAAGAGTTTTCAAAGATTATAGCAAGAGGTTCCGCAATGACCTCTGCTAGTTCTTTTAAAATCCTAGGATGCAATTCATCTGGCCCTGGAGACTTGAATTCATCCAGTGTGGCCAGGTATTCCTGTACTACCTCTCTATCTATTCTGTGCTGCATTTCCCCCACTTCCTCACCTGCTCCCCAACTGCCAGGTTGCATGTTTTTATTCTTTTGGGAAAAAACTGAGGCGAAGAAGGTGTTGAGGAGTTCTGCCTTTTTTCTTCCTCCTGTTATTAATTCACCATCTTCCTTGCGCAGTGATCCTATCGTCTCCTTCTTTTTCCTTTTGCTGCGGACGTATTTAAAAAAGCCCTTTTTATTGTTTTTAATGTCTCTGGCCAGCCTAAGTTCGATCTGTGCTTTAGCCTTTCTGACCTTCTCCCTACATCTCCTGGCTACTTGCTTATAATCTTCTTTGGTGATTTCCCCCTTCTTCCATTTCCTGTACATGTTTTTCTTAATATTTAGCTCAGCTGAGAGCTCTTTAGTCAACCATTCCGGTTTGTTCGGATGCCTTCCATTTTTCCTCCTTAATGGCACAGTTTTAGCCTGTGCCTTCAGTACCTCCCTTTTAAAGAACTCCCATGCATCCTGAACTCCTTTCTCATTGACTATTCTTGACCACAGGATTTCAGCCAGCAGCTCCTTCAGTTTACAGAAGTCTGCTTTTTTAAAATCTAAGACGAATGCCTGGCTACACTTGCTTTCTCTTCCCCACTGAATACAAAATTCTAATAGGGCATGGTCACTCTCTCCTAAAGATCCAACCAGTTCTATGTCATTAACAAGGTCTTCCCTGTTGGTCAGGATCAGATCCAGAATATTTGATCCCCTTGTCGCCTCTTCCACCTTCTGGACCATGAAATTGACTGCAAGACAAGTAAGAAACTTGCTGGACCTTGCCGCCTTTGCAGAGTTTGACTGCCAACATATATCCGGGTAGTTGAAATCTCCCATTATTACTGTATCTCTCCTTTTTGAATGTGCAGTCATTTGGTCTACGAAAGCGCCATCGAGGTCCTCAGTCTGGCTTGGAGGTCTGTAGTAAACCCCCACTATAATATCCCTATTGTTTCTCGCTCCCTTAATTCTTACCCAGATGCTCTCGACCTGGCTTCTGGTGTTCAAGTCATGGATCTCTTCACAGGTGAAAACATCCTTGACATATAAGGCTACTCCTCCTCCTTTCTTATTTGGTCTATTTCTACAAAATAGGCTATACCCCTCTATTCCTACATTCCAATCGTGAGACTCATCCCACCAGGTCTCAGTGATGCCTATCAAATCATATTTATTTTGCTGTACTAGGAGTTCAAATTCATCTTGTTTGTTTCCCATACTCCATGCATTAGTGTAGAGACACTTAAGTCCCCATGCCCTTCCTGCAAGTCCCATAGCATTTTTCCCACCCCTCCCACGATTGGATGCTATTCCTACTTGGTCAATATCATTTGGGCCTTTTCCCCCTGCACTTGCCGAGTCCTTGTCCTGAATAATCTTGTCTCCCTCCCCAGTTGTACTTAGTTTAAAGCCCTCCTAATCCTCCTTGTGAGACTGTTTGCAAAAACGTTCCTGCCAAGTTTCGTGAGGTGCAGCCCATCCCTTGCCAGAAGCCCATGTTCCTGGAATTTCAAGCCATGATCCAAAAAGCCAAACTGTTGCCGGTGGCAAAATGTGCGGAGCCAGCTGCTGACCTCTACTATTGTCCTTTCCCTTCGTGCACCATATCCTTGAACAGGGAGGATTGATGAAACGACCACCTGCGCACCAAGGTCCTTAAGCTTTCTCCCCATAAGCTCGTAGTCCTTTGTGATGTGGTGAAAGCTGCGCTTCACCGTGTCGTTGGTTCCAACGTGAACCAAAACGAGGGGCTTACGGTCAGTGGGCTTGACCAGCCTGGCTAGCCTCTCTGTTACGTGGTTTATCCTGGCCCCAGGAAGACAGCAGACCTCTCGATTGAGCTTGTCCGGTTTGCAAACTGCCGGTTCGGTTCCTCTGAGCAAGGAGTCCCCAACCACCAGAACTTGCCTCCTCTGAGGCCTATCCGGGATTCTTCGACAAGCAGATTCTTCCAGGATTGCCTGGGCATTGTGTTGAGGTCGGGAGTGCTGGACTTCCCGATGTTGGATGCTGTCCTGTTGGTGTTGAAGTTCCAGTTGCCGAAGTTGGATTCCTTCTTGCTGATGTTGTGTTCCCTCCTTCTGGTGTTCCTCATCATTCACAGCACCAAGAACGTTGAAGCGATTCTGTAGTTTGAGAGTCTCTGTTTCCTTCCTGGCCCTTCTACTTCTCCGTGTGACATTCCTCCAAGCATCGCTTTCCTGGCTCACGGAACTGATTTCCTCATCAGGCAGCTCCTCCGCATAACTGGTCTTCAGGAAGGTCCTCTCTGCCCTATCTAAGAAGTCCTCACCTTCCCTAATAAGACGAAGATTAGAAACCTGTGCCTCCAGCTGCCGCACCTTGACCTCTAAGAAGGTGACCAGCTTGCAATTGTTGCAGGTGTACCCGACCACATCTTGTGGCAAGAAAAGGAACATGCCACAAGTGCTACAGGTGACAGCAGCAGCTCCCTCCCCTTCCATACTTGATAATACAGAGAATAGAACAAGAAAACAAAAACAAAAACTGGGCCTCCTTTCTGAATTTGAGCTGTATAAGCTATGTCTGCTCAGCTAACTCCCAAGCTCAGTTGAACTCTTCCTAAATTTGTTCAGTCGCTATAAGGATTGGTTGTTCCTAAACTTGAATGATTTCAAGGCTTAGTTGTTATTGTTACTTATGTAACTCATCTGAATCCTAATACAAATGAGGAGATTGATTCTAATACATCTCAGTAATTCTTTCCCATCTCAGTAACTCCTTCCCTTCATAATCTTCACTGAAGCCAGGTAATTATTCTAATTGACTCAAAATCCAGACTCCTTCCCTTCACTGTCTCATTTCTCACTTTGCTCTTCACTGACTCTTCTTTAACTAGCTTATATCTCTGACTCTGACTAATGTCTTTCTCTGACTCACATCTTTCACGCTGACTCATCACATCCACCAGCCTTTTAAAACTCCCATTCTAACTCTCACCCAAACACCTCCAAGGTTCCAACCTGTAACCTACTCCAAATAGATCAGTTATCTTATTACATATACAGTGCACCGTCTTGTGATGTGATCTTGGCGTACATGAATCCAAAGCTGCGCAAAGCATCGCATCCATTATTATCAACAGATGACATGAGGACACATGTTGCATTCATTGATGATAATGGGATGTAAGCATTCGCTTTTTTTGTTTTACACAGGGGTTCCTGAAATTGAACCCCCTCATATACAAAGGGAAAAGTGCAGTATATATGACATGCATAACCATACTTTACCTTAATTTCTCTAATAAATTATTTCACTTTTTTAAAACAAAGTCCAAAACACCACAGTCACCAAGTGAGCTTATGGCAGAGGTGGACAAAGCATGGCTTCTCAGATATTGTCAGACCACAACTCCAAACATCTCTTACTATCATCTATGCTGGAAAAAGCTGGTGAGAGTTGCGGCCCAACAACATATTAAGTCCCACATTTTGTACAGCCTGGTCTAAAGTAACAAGAAGCAGCTAGAAAGAGGTCTTGAGCTGAATGCACAACTTCTAAATCAGTGGTTCTCAACCTGTGGGTCCCCAGATGTTTTTGGACTTCAGCTCCCAGAAGCCCTGAGCATTGACCATAATGGCTGGGGCTTCTGGGAGCTGAAGTCCACAAACATCTGGGGACCCACAGGTTGAGAACCACTGTTCTAAATCTCATCGGGAATTCTTAAAAAATTAGCATATGTTACAGACCACTATCATTTACAGTTTACAAACAGATAAACATACAAACATTTGCTGGTAATTCTCTGGACTTCAGGCTCTGCAAATTTACACATTTTTGAATAAGGCTTATTACCCATATTAACACTATGTGGAAAAATATTTACATATGGATTAGTGCTAGATATGGGAAATGATTTACATCACCAGGAGTCAGTGTTCAAATACTAGGTAACTACCCCGGGTCAAAATGTACAGTGATAGATGCTATTTAGCATACAACTAAATGTGCAAAAAGCATACTGCTTCTCATGATTAAGGAGATCTTGAGCCCCTGCAAATAGGAAACTAATGTAGGTGGCACACTCATCCTGTTTCCCACCATTTGCAGCAAACTTTTACCCCAGGTTTGAGGTGAAAGAAAAAATGGACTTTGCTTATTTACACTCAAGAACGCTGTTAGCCATTCAACAGTGCTCCCTGTAAATTCACCAACTCATTGAGGAGGTAGATGAATAATGACACTACTCTCTCCCCAGGAATGGCATGGATTACTTCACAGTTATAGGACAGACAGCACTTTGGGACCCTCGTGTTACATTTTGCGTCTCTTATTTGGGTTACTTCCAATTGTCCTTCTACATTCCCTCCATCTTCTGAAAAGCTCTTTTTTCTAGCTGAGACCTCCATTAAACTGCAGAAGAGAGGAAGTAATTTTTGCTGCTTCATCCCTTAGCCCTCCATGCTACCTTCCACACTGTTCTAGAGCTTCTCTCAATTGTATGTAATAGGTTTTCTGGGACCACTGACTAAAAACAAAACAAAAACCAAAAATCACTTCATTTCTTTTCCCCTTAGCATCTTTTGGGTCAAAGACTTCTTCACAAACTTGAACCACACAACTGGATTCAGCCCTCCAACCTTTCTTGTTAAGCTGTGTTAAATCTCCTGAGCAATGCTGAAAGTAGGTCATGCAATTATGGATCCAGTCTCACAAATCTACCAGACTGGCATGCTTCTTTTTGAGAAGAATAAGCTATTGAAGCTCTAATGAAGGAGGAAAAAAGTCTACCCAAAAAGATCTGGTACTTACGTCATTCCAAGAACTCTGGTATAAAAATCCAGTGACTTTTTAGGATCTTTTATTCTTAGCATTGTCTGTTGCATCAGAAAATCCTAAAAGAAAATTTGTTACACTTCTGTGAAACATGAACTACATTGTCATTAGAACAGTTTTCGCATTCAACAAATTACAATACAGGCACAAAGATGGCCAAGGGCAAACAGTTATTAATATGTTTTCACATAGCAAAATACAACTGCACAGAAGCTAGACTATCAGTTCTTTTAGGGCTGGAATTTGGAAGTAACATATTAAAAATAATGCTCCTACTTTCTCTTTTTTATAACAGCAATGGTCAACAGTAGTAGCTTTCTAACATAATTATTTTAATAAGACTTCAGGAAAAAGTTCAGGGATTCCAGAGGCAAATTATTTCTCCCATCCACTATCTTCCAAGCAATAGGAATACTCTTACAAGCTCAATGAATAAGCAGAAAGGCTCTCCTTTTGTTCAGTGTAGCTTATTTCAAAGTAAATGAACACAGGAAAGATTGCAGGCAGCCTTTCATTATTTCCAGCAGGGCTCCACAACAATAGCTATCTCAACATTTCCTAGAGCTTGATCATTTAGCAAACTTTTGGTTGATAATTCCTGACAGGACCAAAGTACATAGGAATTATAGTGACCTAATTTTGGAAATCATTAGCCTAGTGGAGGCGGGGGGGGTGGACTCAAGTGCCTCCATTCTAGGATCCATGAAGAAGCCAATTTTATTGAAAAAAATAAAATAAAAATGGTGTATAAGACTCACTTTTTTCCTGAAAAATACTGTTTGAAAATGGGGTGTACCTTATATGCCAGTGCATCTTATATGCCAACAAATAGTATTTGCCAGCATATAAATGGTGTGCATCTTCTATGATGGTGTGTATTATATGCCAGCAAATACAGTATAGATTGGCATTTGGTTGTGGGTGCAATGGTAAACATGCCTTGAAGCAAGTGTTATAGATATCAATAGGTATAAGTATCAGGCATAAGAGAAGTGGGGTTCACATGTCTTATTTTCCCCTAAATTACCTACTTGCTTTAAATTTTATCAAAGCACTGCAAGAATATGAAAAAGTAGCTTTATTAAGCCTCCAGCAAGCAACTCAATTCTCTGTGCCTTTCTTCTCAGAGGTCTCAGTGAACTGAGTGTGCCGGGTTCCAAGGGAACTGTGGTAGCCCAGAGCTACTCAAGGCCCTAAAGCAGTGGTTCTCAACCTGTGGGTCCCCAGATGTTTGTGGACTTCAGCTCCCAGAAGCCCTGAGCATTGACCATAGTGGCTGGGGCTTCTGGGAGCTGAAGTCCACAAACATCTGGGGACCCACAGGTTGAGAACCACTGCCCTAAAGGTACCTGATGCCATTTGATCTAGCCATTTGATCTAAGCAGAGTCTACCCTGGTTAGTACTCGTATGGGAGGCTGCCAACAAATACATGGTGCAGTTGGCTACATTTCAGAGGGAGGAACTTGTTAACCCGCCTCTCAGTATCTTTTGTCTAAGAATACTTATAGGGTTGCCGTAACTTGCCAGGCAAGGCGTGCACACACACAAAGTTTTTAATGCACTCACTAGGGAGAATACCATACTGAGTTTAGCAGGAAACTTCCAAGCAAACATGCATAGGGCTTCCGACTGTATCAAGATGGTTAAAGCCAGCCATCCCCAGAGTACTCCTCTAAACTATCAAAAATCCTTTTCCACTACCTAGTTACATCATAGTGTTGCAAGCACTATGATTCCACTTTAGCTGCTATGGCAACATTCTACTGAATCGTGGAATTTGCTGTTTAGGGGAAACGCATTTAGAGTGCTTTCAGGCCTCTAGTGCCTCAACAAACAAACAAAACCCCCCAAGATCCCAAAGGATGCAGCCATAGCAATTAAAGTGGAATCACATCCCTATAACTGCGTGGCAGAAAAGCGCTCCGGGAAGCAAACATTCTGAATGGGGAGGAGGCCGCAGACTGGGCCCGGCCCTGCAGTCTTCTACGTCTCCACTCGGCAGCAAGTTCCACCGCTTCCAAATGGGACTCACCCCGGGATCAGTGGGTCGAGGACTGCAGCACGAGCAAACCAAGACAGCCTCTCCGCCCTCGGGAGCTCGCGCGTCCCCGGCCAGGGGAATCTGATCCTTGGGGTCACGAGCTTAAAGTTCAGGCACGCAAACGTCCGAGCGAAAGGTAACACCACCCAGCCCGGCGCTTTTACCCCACTCGGTTGAAGCGGTGCCTCTGCAGACGGTCTCCCAAGGAGGAGGGACAAAAGGGGTCCAATGCAACGAAGGCCGTTTCCGCACTGGCCTGTTACAGCGCGATGATTCCGCTTTCAACATCCTCTGGAATCCTGGGGTTTGCAGTTTCGGGAGGGGCCGGCCGGCCCCTCCCGAAACTGCAAACCCCAGGTTTCCAGAGGATGTTGAAAGCGGAATCATGGCGCTGTAACAGGCCAGTGCGGAAACGGCCGAAGCCAGGCACTCCTTCCCCTCCCCATTTCTAGCATGGCTTCGCTATTTCACGGGGAGGAAAGAACACTCTCCACCCATTGCAACGCCTTCTTTTCCGCCTTTACCTTCGTGCTGGGGTGGGGCTCCGAACAGGCACCCAAGGCCGCCTCGTCGGTGAGGCCGCTGAGCTCCGGCTGCTCGGACATGTTGGCGCAGCGGCCGACCCCAAACGCCGCCGCCGAGCCCCTTCGCCTCTCCGCCTAGCGTGGCGTCTGCGCGCGGCGAAAAGGGACGCGGCCTAGCCAATAGCGACGGGGAATGCAAATGAGGGTAACCTGCTTTATAATACCACGCCTCACCTAAAGAAGGTTCTCCTCCCTCCGATTCAAAGCTGTGTGCCTACATCTCCCAGCATTCCTTTCGAAATAGGACTTTTTTTTTAAAGACCCACCCCATGAATGACCTTTAACAGAATTTTCTGTTTAAACTGCAAACCCCAGGATCCCATAGGATGTTGAAAGTGGAATCATAGCGCTATAACTATCTAGGGCGGAAATGGCCACAGTCTGATGGACTCGGACAGATGGCAAAATTGCAAATGTGGAGAGCCGACTCTGTTTAAATTGTTAAAACTGCATTTATTTCACTCTGTCCAATAATTCTGGAATATAGGTTCGGGTATAAGGTTGGCATCCAAACTTGAGACTTAACTTGAAAGTATCTTCAAGGACTTTAGACTTGACTTGAGACCTGAAGGTAGAGACTTGAAACTTGACTTGAGACTTCGAGTAAAAGACTTAAATGCATCACTGGGTACTTGTGAAAGGTTAAGAAACCAAATAAAGCCTTCACACGGATTAAAACCATGGCCATTTCCACACTGCACTCTTATAGCGCTATTATTCCACTTTCAACGGCCTGTGGAATCTACGGGGCCCCTCCCTAAACCCCAGGATTCCACAGGATGTTGAAAGTGGAATAGTAGCGCTATAAGAGTGCAGTGCGGGAATGGCCCAAATTAGAAAAAGAAGGACCTCCTTGTCTTCATTTTCGCAAGAAGGCGTTTCAGCATTCCTTCCGAGGGACACGGGAGAACCGCCCTCTCTGCCTCTGCAGAAGCGGACTGGAGTCTACCAAAGCCTATGCTAGGAATGTCTAATTCCCAGTTAGTCTCCAAAATACCATCGGATTCCGTTACTTCCTCTCCTCTTTGGTTCTCCTCGCGGTCGTGGGTAAGAGACTACGGCGCCACCCAGCCACATCTGCTTTTAAATTCTGAATTTCAACATTTATTGTACAGCCAGTTCTTTCTTAACAAGGAGATTTTGAAATGCGTTCTGACCGAAGCTTTCTGGGGTAAACAGTGAGATGCGCTCCTCTCAACGTTTCATAACTCTACGCGCTTCTCACTCGTCCCGTCCCTCCCTCTAACGTTACTCTGACGTCAGCGCGTAGGCTAGCTGGAGCGCTGTTGCTAAGTGACGTCAACACGCAGGGCCAACGCATGAACGGCGCAGCCGGCGGAGAAGGGGGCCTGCCTGAGCGTTCCAGCCGGTAAGTCTGAGGGGAGGCGGGAGTGGAGGGGCGGGGAGGGTCCCTCGCTCCGCGCTGGCTGGCGTGCAGCCCCGGCCCCGGGAGCAGGGAGGGAGAAGGACGGCGCAAGGACGGCCGTTGTGGCCGCTTTACCTCCCTTCCCCTTCCGTTGCGGTCCCTTATGGCTGGGGAAGGGGTGGGCGCCTGCCCCTTCTGAGCCCCGGGGACTTGTGCGTTTCCGAGCTGTGTCGTCGGGGGTCCTTTGAAGGCGCGCGGCGAAGGGCCGTCGGGGGGCCAGACCCTGTCTTTGATTATCCGGGGTCAGCGCCTTCGTGTCAAGGCGCGAGACGGGCGCGCGCGAGCTCTTTCTGGAGTTGCAGGGGGCGGAGGGGCTTCCCAGACCCGCAGGGTATCCATAACAACCATGCGGGCACTGTTCACATAGTGCCCACGCGGGTGCCTCTGCGGGAATCCTTCTCGGGGCACCCAAGATGTACCAGCGCCCCCCAGTTCACGTTCCCCGAGAGGCATACTGACTCTGATCCTGCTAATATTTATTATTAATCTGTTATTTATACCTGCAGTATCCGAGCCAACGAATACTAGGCTACAATTCGGAGGAAGGAACTGGCAAAACCGCCTCCCAGTATTCATGGCCTAAGAAATCCTATGAAAAATTCATGGGGTCGCTGTAAGTCGATAGGCGACTTAAAGGTACATACACACACATCACAGTCAGTATGCCTTTTGAGATGTTACAGTTTTTAATTGCTTTAAATAGTGTAAACTAATTTTGTGGTATGCCTGGGTTTTTAATGGCTTAGGGCTGGGCTTGAATATTTTAATATATAAATAAAAAGTTTAAGCGAAACCACTGAAAAGTTTGAAAAGTAATTTGAACAGTGTAAGAGCAATTATTCACCTCACAATAAATCACATCTCTTAAAACCTATGCATTTTTACCAGTTTGGCTCTATTTTCACTTCAGGTTAAAATATGCTTTTTATTAAAGCCAATCAGGTCACCAGTAAGAGAATTTCACAACTAGGGTGCCACAGCAGAGAGTGTCCTCTTCCATGCTTGTACATAGTGCACGGCTTGTGCTGGTCTCCCGCTGTTGGGACATAAAAGCAAGCCTCTCCAGCAGATCTCAGTTCTCAGACAGGCATGTATAGAAAGAAGTGCCCCTTCAAGTATTGAGGTGCCAAGTTGATTAAGGATTTATGTGTCATTAGCAGTATCCTGAATTCACATTGGAAGCATATTGGTAGCCAGTGCATTCTTTTAAAACAGGTATAATATGGTTGCTGTAAAATGATTCCATTATTAGTCTAGCTGCTGCATGTTGCACTAACTACAGCTTCTGAAGCATTTTCAAGGGTAGCTCCAGATAGGGCAGCTCCAGAGTGCATTACACAAGACTAATCGGGAAGGTATCAGTGCATGAACAATCATGTCTGGAGATTTAGGCACTCTACCCAGTTATAGTGCTATGATTCCACTTTAATTGTCATTGCAGCATGATACAAAATCTTGGGGTTCGTTGCTTATAGTTTGGGAAGACAGTGTATATCCAGAGTTGAGGTTTTATGTTTTTTCCCCCACGGTATGCTTGCTTACATTGAATACCATTCTACTGCCTATTCTACTTAGGAGAAATACTTTTGGAACTTTTCACAATCCATTTTTCCTTTAAATAATTTGATGGCATCAACTTTCCAAACCTGGGTACCTCACAACTCAACTCAGTATGTAGATCATTAAACAAGTTTGAAAATACGAGTCCCAAAATAGATTCCTGAAGAATCTCATTTCCATTATTACAACTGACTGTGTCATAGGCTAAGCTTTGATGGCAATGAGATGAAAGCAGGCACTCAGACATTGATATCTCTATGTTCTTCCTAAGGGGACGGTATATGTTTATTTTTGAATGGGTATAATAATAGCTGAATTCCCGTGTAAATATCCTGTGATTCCAATACTCAAGGATGCTTAAGTGGAGTTTTGATGTTAACTTGGTCTGCTTGGTTTAACTGTCCTCACACACTGGGCACCCAGGTGGCCAGAAAGTGATAATGGAACCCCAGATAGAATCTAGATTATCTGAAAAGTGGTTAGGATCCTCAGTTGCTTAGTCAGAAGAGAGGGGATGGAGCACCATGCCTGTTCCACCTGGTCTTTGTTTCCTTAAGAGGATTAAAATCTGGTTAGAGAACTGGAAGAAGAGAGCAAGAATGAGTGGTCAATTTCTGCAGTGGACGGAAGAGAAAGATTTCTTTTATACTGTTAAACTTGCTCAGGACTTTTTGATGTGGGACTTTTTAGTCAAAATACTTCTTGAAATCCAAGCAAACAGTGTCTGCCAGATCACTCCTGTTCATGTGTTTATTGACAATTTCAAAAAAATCTAAAAAAATTAAGTGGGGAGGACCTACCTTTGCAGAAGTTGCACTGATGCTTCTTCATCAGAGCTTACTCTTCTGTCTACTTGACTGTTTTATCTGTAAAACTTTCCACTAGTTTACCTGTGACACATATCAAGCTAACTGGCCTGTAGTTTCCTGTACCTCTTAAAAATTGGTATTATATTGGTCACTCCCCAATCCTCAGGTACAGTTAGAAAATCAGTATTTTCACTTCTGAGTTCTTGAAGAATTCTTGGGTGCGTACCATCTGAAACTGCTTGATTATAATTTACGAGTGATACGTGGAACTTCCTCTATCACTCCTGTTTGCCTCAGGGTCTCACGGTCCCCTTCTTGAAACAGTTCAGGCGAGTATATTTCCTCTATACCTTCAGCAGTGAAAACAGTGGGAAAAAATAAACAAGCTTTTCTGCAGTCTGTGCTCCTTTAGAGCACCTTTGATTTCATTGTCACTAAAATCATATCAACTTTTGAATATCTTCTTGATCTTCTCCTTTTCAGTTTAAGAGGGGGCAACCCCAATATGTGATTAGGCTGCTTGACTGCTCAGTGATTTTTCACAGTTTAAGTGAACATTAGCTCTCATTACATTAGAAATTGGGTGCAGTATGATGCATAGAAATGGCACAGTTTCTGTCCAGAGAAAGGAGGCTGGTGGCCATTGGGTGTTGGGGCAAAGGGCTGGGCAGCTGACTGTGGGTAGAGGTTTGTGTAGGTGGGGTTGGGAAGGTCGCAATTGGCAGAGCAGAAACTTTAGAATCTTGTAGACAAAGCAGAGATGGTGGTGTATTTTGATACAGAATGGAAGGATCATAGAATTGGAAGGGGCCTCACAGCCCATTGAGTCTGACCCCTGCTCTGTGCAGGATATCCATGTAAAGTGTCCCCAACAAGTATCTGTCCTGCTTCTTTTTAAGGGAAAGAAAAGAAGACCCCACCACCTCTCTAGGCACTCAGCTCTGTTGCTGAACAACTCTTACTGTTAAGAAGTTCCTTCTAATGTTCAATTGAAGTTTGCTTTCCTGTAACTTAAAGCTATTAGACCTGGTCCTGCCCTCTGAGACAGCAGAGAACAGGCCTGCTCCCTCCTCCCTGTGACAGCTGTTGAGGTATTTGAAGAATGCGATCATGTCACACCTCAGTCCAGCTTCAAAGCCTTTCTTCATATGTTTTGTTCTCCATACCTCTTAACAGTCTTATCCTTCTCTGAACCAGCCCCAACTTGTCTATATCCTTCTCAAAATGAAGAACTCAGAACTCAGCACAGAATTCCAGATGAGACTTGACCAGCACAGAATATAATGGGACTATTACTTCCCTCAACTTGGAAGCCATACTTTTAATAATTGTCAGAAATAGCTGATAAGGCTCGTAAAACAATTTAACACAGGATCGGCTGAAGCATCAGATGTTTATTAAAAAAATACATTTCTGCAGAACCGGGTGCCTCCCAGAGAGAAAGACCCCCCCCCCACGAAACAGCACACATTTTATCCCTGATGCAGGTTTCCTCTCCTGGGACCTAATTGGCCAGGATCCCTAGAGATCACAACCTGTCAGAATTGCCTAAGAAGTTACATGCCCCCTTCCCCATATTTACAATATATATGATCACGCACATAATCACGCTTTTCCCTCGTGGTCTCTTAATTCTCATTAGTAATTTCAAAATGCCCATCAAACAGATTTTAACCTTCCATTTTGCTAAACAGTGCCAAATTCCTGTCTTGTCTTTTTTTATCAACTTAATTTCACTCCTCACAGCTATGCTGACCTTCAGAAGCTCAGAAGGGAGTATCTTCCCAACACCCCACTATTGAGTACCTTATCTCTATATGTCTGGTTCCTTTTGCACCAAGGTCTCCTTCAGCTGCCAGTTTCTAAAAAATCTGTTTATTTAAAAAGTATGTTAACCCTTTAACAGAACAAAATAATAGGCTGTTCACCTCAATGAGGGCTTTACTGACACTGCTATCTAAAATCTTCCTTCTTAGACTTATTGTGTTACTGGAGCTCAAGTATAAAATATACCAAAATATATGTGTAAGCATATCTAAAATGTGTCACACTTATAAGCTAATACATATATGTTAATAATACTGCAGAAACTAAAATATATTTTATTTCTCTCAATAATGCAGGCTAGAATAACATTTGCCTTCTTTGCTGCAGCATTACATTGCTGGCTCATGTTGTTCAACTTACGATTGACAATAATCCCAAGGTCATTTTTGCATGCAGTACCTCTGAACCATGTATCTCCCGTCCTAAACCTGTGCATTTGGTTTTTGTGTGCTAAATGTAGAAGGTTGCATTTATCTCTGTTCAATTTCATTTTATTAATTCGTGCCCAGTTTCCTAGTTTATCTGCTCAAGATCACCTTCCAGTTTGAAGTGCAGTCTTGGATGACAGCTCTTTGAGTATGGTTGAGCAACAGCAACCATCTGTCAG
The DNA here is from genome assembly GCA_948472985.1 of Iguana delicatissima. Lineage (NCBI taxonomy): Eukaryota > Metazoa > Chordata > Lepidosauria > Squamata > Iguanidae > Iguana > Iguana delicatissima. Next base: position 618,026 of record CAOKZL010000363.1, on the reverse strand, counting down.
TGTTCCTGTCTATACCACATTTAATCGATTTGCTAATATTTTGAGGATCTTACCTGTGATAGATGAGGGATTAGAGGTTGAGGAGCAATCTATCTTGCCAGAAACAGAGGCCTTATAGCCAGTACCTGTGGTAGAGCAATCTATTTTGCCAGTGCCTCCACCTTTTGAAAGGCAAGCTGAGACTGAGACTTTACAGCCAAAGAGAGAAGGGGTCAGTGATGAAAGGGGGATTAGATTCACATTTGCTCTCCAGCCCACAATCATGAAGAGGCAAAAGGGGGCAGCTCAAAAGGAAGCCATTTTGCTGAGGTTAGGAAGACAGGACACTAATTAAGAACACCTGTTCTCCCTATTATTTAAGTCTGTTGGTATGGCTTGCTTTTTTGTTTGTGCAAAATTGCTATTCAAGTTTCCACCACCCTTGCATTCCTGCTCGGTGTCTTGTGCATTTCGGCATTCTTGACTTCTTAGACTGACCTTGACTTCAGCTTTCAGCTCAGCGTTTCTACTAGTTTGATAGCTGTGGACTCTCCCTGATACCTCCACCTCCATGGCAAGTACTCTCCTTTCCTTGCTGGCAGATAAGCATGGACTGGGAGTTAAACTCTGACATTTTCAAATGCTTTGTTGGAATCCAGATAAATGGCATCAGCATTACCACCATCTATCAAACTAGTGACCTGATTTAAAAAAGATATAAAATTAGTTTCGCAGAATTTGTTAACAAACCCAACTGATCACTGCATTGTCATCAAGGTACTTGCAGACAGACTCCTTCATAATCTGTTCTAATATTTTTTCTGGTATTGAGATCGGGCTGACAGGTCTATAGTTTCCTGATAGTTTCATTTTTGCCTTTTTGAAGAGAGGAACAATTTTTGCCCTTCGCAAGTCCTTTGACACCTCACCTGTTCACCAAATTATGGCATGTTGTCCAGAGAGTGCATCAGCAGGCTCCTTTAGTGTTTTGGGATGCAATTTGTTTGGCCCTGCAGATTTGCACTCATTTAGGCTAGCTAAATCCCTATGAATTTTGATTTGCAATACAGATCCCCTGCCAAGTTCTACGCTGTTCCATGGAAGCAGAGTTCCCTTTTGGTGGGGTGGAAACCTGAAGCAAAATAGGCATTGAGTAATTCTGCCTCTTCCTTGTGATCTGTTAGCATCTTATCATCTGTATTGAACAGCATCCCCATTGTCTCCTTGGTCATTCTCTTGCCTTGAATGTATCTGAAAATGCCCTTTTTGTTTCTCCATTCTTGCCAAGCCAGTTTCAGCACATTCTGAGCTTTAGTTTTCCTTTTCTTATTTCTGCAGGCTTCGGTTATCCATCTATACTTTTCCTTGGTGATTTGTTCTTTCTTCCATTCTATATACATATTCCTTTTTTTTCTTTCACTTCCTCCTTGAGTTTGCTGTGCAGCCACAGTGGCTTTTACCATTGTTTCCCATTTTTCTTCTTCTGTGGGATTGTTTATGATTGTGCTTTGTGCAGGTTCTCATTCAAGAACTCCCACTCGATAAAGCAAAAGTAAATAGGGACTTCCTTACACATTACATAAGGAAGGCATTATTGAAGGTAAGGTTAAAATATAAAAGAAAGATTTTTTCAAAATTTCCTCCATGGGTCTCTGTACACAACACATTTCATAAAAGAGAAATAGTGTAAATACACTAAGAAGTATTGGATAGAAATCCGTAGAAAGATCTGTGAAACCTTTAAACAAAACCTCCCAATGATAGCAGAATTATTTCTTTTGAATATAAGAGAGAGTCACTTCAATTAAACAAAACCCAGAAAAAGATACTTTTGTACATGATTACTGCAGTAAGATTGGTATTTGCCCAGAGGTGGAAGCAATCGGTGTTACTAATAATAGAAGAATGGCTGATAAAATTATTTGATATTGTGGTAGTTAGAGAGAGATGTAGTAAATATTTTAGAGAAGAATGGAGTATACTCTTTCCTCTTTGGGAGGAGTATTGTGGTAACATGGCAACCGTGGGAATAAAAGAATGATATTAAAGAAAGGCCATAAGATAATAGTTCATGGGAAAAATACAATTAAATAATAAATTAATAAGCATATTAAGGCAAAATATTGCATCATATAATTGTTTTTTAATTAATTATTTATGTCTCCATATTTAAAATAAAAATTGGTTAATTCAATTTATTAAGCTATGCTTATGAGAAATATTAATTAACAATTAGAAAAGCCACCTAGTAAGTGTGTAATATATTGGGGGTTTTTTAAATAAAAAACAGTCTTATTCTCCATTGGAACATAGACCCCTACCATTAATTTTTTTCTCCCACAGTTATCAGTCTGAATCCTCAGATATCTACCATCTTGATGTTGAATATTTTTTCCAGTGCCAATTTTGCTTTCACATAGACCACAGTCCCATTTTTCTTATGTGCTATAGAAATAAAATCTTTGCCCAATTTGGGATGATGGAAATACCTTTGTAGCATGTGTCTCCTGCTGAAAAAATTCCTCTAGATTTAGTTTATTCAAATAGAGAAATATTTTTGTGTTTTTCTGAGGGTGTTTATTCCTCTAACACTCCAGTAATGTATCTCAAATCTATGTCAGTTTAAGAGTGTGGAAAAATCCACACTTCCTGCATGTCTAGCTTCCTCGTCTCCTCTATCCAATGTTGTCATCTTTATCCAAATCTTGATCTGACAAGTTGTCTAAATCCTCTTCTTTTCACTCTTTGGGCTGCTCCAGCTCTTTTTTGTATTTCCGTATAAATTCTTTAAGCCTTTTGTACAGTATTCCCTTTAATTCATCTTTGTTTGAAATTAAAGGTAATTGCCTCCAATTTCTCCTGTCTGAATTGAATTCTATTTTTCTTCAACTTTTCTGTCAGGAAATCATATTCCTATCTGTTGCATAAAATTGTGGTTGATATTTCTTTAAAACCACTTCCTCCTTCTCATACACCTTCATTCTATTTCCAAAATACTGCTGTTTACTTGATATCTATTCTACTTTTGAACAAACACACAGGTATGTATGTCTCTTGGTAAATTTCTCTGGCTTGCCTCCTGGGACAAGATTCACTTCTGAGTCAACTTTCTCAATTGGTTTCTTCAAGAGGTTTGTCCGGATATTCTCATTTGGTTGTCCTGGAACCGTTCTAAAACATAAATAATTTTTGCATTCCCTCAGTTCTTTTTGGGTGATGGCATTCAGATCTTGCTTGCATTCTCTATCCAGTTTCTCTTTTTTTTTGTTCCAACTTTTTGCTTTTTTCTTCCAAATTCTGAACTTTTTCCTTTTTTTTTGTTTCACCTCCGCTGTTGTCTACCATCCTCATATCAGATTTTAGTTCCTTTTAAAAATCTGCTTTTGGCATTCTTCCGTCTGAGGCATCTGCAATCTTATGGTCTGAAGCTTAGACGGTCATTTTGTGATCTGTCTGCTGATTTTGATGGCAGTTCCTTAGATCTTCTTCTTTCAGGCGCTCTTGCCTTGGATCTTCGACCTGAACCCATTACACACTCTCTCTCTCACTCTCTCCCCCCCCACAATTACTAGCTGCAGTCATTTCTGTTGACCACCGGATGCCACCCTTTCCTTCAGTTTTTCTAAGCAAATTCTGTTTACAGCATTCAGTTACATACAAGAGCAGTCTGGCTACAACTAGTTTTCAGTTCAGCATTCTGACCTTGTTCTTATCGTACTAGAAAATGCCAGCAGCATTATATTCTCACATTATTTCTGTTAATTTTAGCCTTTGTTATTCTTCACTTTATTTACTGTTACAGGCTTTATATTTCTTCAGTTAAAAGTTCCTTAAAGTCATTCATTTCCTTGCTTTTTGCTCTTTATTAAGGTTGCTTTAAAAAGCCCCGAAAAATAATGTTTACCCCGTTAGTTTATTCACAAACTCTTGATCTCACAGATAAATGTTTTCACTAAAAGTACAGATCTCATCATCATCAGAAACCTCTCTTAAGTTGACTCCAAAAGTTTATTTCCCTTTGTTTAAGAAAGTGGCTTCATGGTTCTTTTTCCCTTTACAGGTAGGCTTCTCATGTGGTGGAGCACCCCAAAAGCTTTGGTCTCTCTTCCACCCACAATTTTTCACCACTGACAGGGTGATCTGATCACCAGTAGAAGTTTCTTGCACGTTCATAGGCAATCTTCTGAGCCCATTTTGAACCAGGGGCCAATTTGATCAAGGGGCCAATTTTTGCCTGTCCCAGACAACTGTGACTAGTGATTGCTGTGTGGTGCATGTTCCCTGCAGCAGTATGCGCACAGGAAGCAGCTGTTGAGCCATCATTTCTCCCAGAAGTCCTCCAGTTGGGATATTACATCATGGGAATATCCTACCAGGTTTTCATTATGCCTATAAAGTCCTGCGATAGCACTTTTAACTGATTTTGTTTGTTTCCAAGCTCTGTATTTGTGTTTGAAGCTTTGTTTGTTCTCACCTATTAGTTTACTGTCAGTTTTTCTATGGATCCCATTCTCTCCCTCAGCTTCTGTTTGAAAATTCACATCTTGTCTTTTCAAAGTATTTGGTCTTAGGCCCTTAGTGATGCCCTCCTTCAGAAAGTCAGGAATATTTTGCATTTTCTCTTCATTCACTGATATTGATTTTGTTCTTCACAATTTCAAAAACGCCTTCCACATTTTATTGTATATTTTCTGTGTGGGCCTCTTTCTGCATGCCAAAATGGTTTCTACTACCTCTGTGGTATAGCCTTGGTCTCTTAGGTACTTCCATTCAATCTCCACACAGCCAGATGCAACCATTCTGGTTCTGGATACCACACCAGGTCCTGACTGAGTAAATTTCTGCATGCTGGCAATTGCAGTGGTGTCTGTAGTGGCATTTATATCGCTAATGGAAACCATGGTCTCCTTGGCCAGTGCGGCGCAACCATTAACGCAGAGGCCTTCTCCGGTTCTATATTGAGAAGTGCCTTCTGTACAGTCTGAATTGGAGGAAAGGCATAATGTACTTCCTGTGGCCGGGGAACTGACAACGTGTCATGTGCTTCTGAATTTCTGTCTCCATCTACTGAATAGAAATGCTTTAACTTGGTGTTCTCCCCAAACATGAATAAATCTATTTGCAAGGGTCCATACCAGTTCTCCAGCTGGGTGAATACTTCCATATTGAGTGACTACTCTCCTGAATGTATCAAATTTCTGCTGAGGTTAGTCTGTCTGCACATTTAGGACTCCTTTCAAGTATACTGCCAGGATTGACTGCAAGTTTTCCTCGGCCCATCTGAATAGCCTGGTCGATTCTGCCACTAGAGGAACTGAATGCAGACCTCCTTGCTTGCAAACATAAGCCTTTGCTGTCATATTGTCTGCACAGACCAATACATGTTGTTTTTTCACAAATTTTGCAAACTTTCCCTATGAAGGAACATAATTTGGTTTAATCTTTTGAATGAATTCTTGCTGTGAACAACACTATTTCTTGTTTTTGTTTTAGTATCAGTCAGCTTTGTGTTGGGCGTTTTAATATTCCATAACATTGACAACCTGACTAGCAGTCTGAGAAAACAGTGAGCTGGAGATTCTAGCAAAAATAGTGTAATCTATCAACTGCTTGATATTTAACATACGTTTAAGATGATGTAAATGTTTTTCTTAACATTGCTGTCTCTAAGTGCTGCTAAATTCAGTGGTGGGAAGGAAACATAAACTACAGCCTGTGAGCTTATCTTCATCTCCTCATTTTGTTTATTAATTGTTGGCTTCCTCTTGATTTCCCATTGACCCGCCAGAAGTTTTTATTGCACATGATTCTATATTTATTGTATAATGTACTATGTGGTGCTACATGAAAATAAAATATGATATACAAAGTCAAACAGTATCAAGTGTTACAATTTGTTATCTACTCATTGTGCTTCTTCCAAAAAAACATACTGTATATAGCAATGGTTCTTAACCTGGGGTCTGTGAAAGATTCAAAGGCTGCTCAGTCAGTCTCCCCCCAACAAAAGAGTGGTGACTTGATAGGAACCAGGGCAAAAGAATACATGCAGGCTGGCTGGGCCTGCATGTTGCCTATCACATGGCTGCTCTGCTGCAGAGAGAAGGCAGGCTCAGCAGCTGGCTGACAGTCAACCAGCCTGTCAGTCTGTCATTGTTTGCCCTTCTCTCTCTCTCTCTCTCTGTCTCTCCCCCTCCCTCCCAGTAGAGAGCAGTCCAGTGTGCTATCTGAAATGGTCAGCCCCCCCCCCCCCAAGTTTCACCTTCTTCACCAGGAGGAGAGAAGCCTGAGAAGGGCAAAGGAGGGAAGGAAGGGGAAAAGGGCAAAAAAAGGGGTGAAGGGTTGAAGGCAAAAAAGGGGGTTAAATCAGCCCCTCTCTAAAAGACCCTGAGAGCACCTCCTCATTTCCTTTCATAAGTGTGCTTGTTTTGCCTCAAACAAGGGTGGCTTATTTTGTCAACAGTGATCTCTTGCTCCACCTTGCCAGTAGTGGCACCTGCCGTAGTAGCGCCCCCTCTTTTGACCCCATTCTTCCCTGCTGTCCTTTTTCAGAGCTGGCTGTCATGCTGTGTCAAGGTTCCCATTTGGAGTGGGATCAAATGAGAAGAAGGGGTGCTACTGTAGCAGATGCTCCCCCCTGGCAAGACACTGGAAGTTGAGCAATGGATCACTGTTGGCAAAATAAGCTGCCATTCAACTGAGATGAAAGTATGTGCATAAAATGAGGAGGTGCGCTCAAGGTATTTTATAAGGAGTTGCTTTAAACCCCTACTTTTTTTTGCTATCATCTCCCCTTTTCTAAAGGATGGGTGCTTGGATGGCTGGCAAAGAGGGAAGGGAGAGAAAGACTGGTGCTGGCTGACCCTGTACATTACTGCTCAATCCACTCCAGCCTTAAACTAACAGAAGGAAGCCGGAAGAAGGTCATTACCTCGTAGGAAAGTGTTCATTTACTTATTTCTCCTTTCTTTTCCAACTTCTAAACCCATGTTAAGCAATTTAAATATTTAAAACTTGAGGGTTTTAAATCTTGAGTTAAGTCTTGGGTGGTTCATGACAACAAAAGATATTTAAAGGGGTTCCCTGGTAAAGAAAAGTTTAAAAACCACTGGTATATTGTCGTTTAATAACCAGATCAGTTGTGAGGTATTAGCAAGATTTCAATAAAGAGAAAAGGTACCAAGTGCAGTAGAGGATACAGAAGTCACACTGTTCTGTTCTAATGGTATATAACCAATATTAGACACTTGGAATTGTTTGTGTGTTGTTTGGGAACAACACACTTGCAAGTGTACAACTTGTGCATTAAGTATAATTTTGATTTCGCCATTTGCTGTTGCAGCCTGAAGCAGTTCTAGAGAGAACTTTGTATACTTATGGTCTTAAAGATTCTAAGTATACATCGTTTTCAGTTTTTCAAGTTGTTCCAGTTTTTAATTTTAAAACACACAGTCTCAGATGGCCCAAAATTAGCAGTGTTGTTTGGCCCAGGTTGCTATGGGTTGGCCTAATATTAGCAATCTGAGAACTGGCACAATCTTTAACCTTCATGATTAGCCATTAGTTTAGCTATATTCCACATTAGTTAATATTTTGACATCTGTTTCATGATGTTAATGTAGAAAATCTCATTTCATCTTATATTGGAAAAAGCCAGGCCTCATTTTAAAATTGTCTTTCTAGAAACCCATAGCTTTGTCTTATGTAATTGGAGCCACACCTGAGTTAACTTTGCCTATTTTCTTTTGATGGAGAAGCCATTTAAGTTGACGTCCTGCATCCAAAAGTGTGATGAAAACACTTTACACTAAGATAGTGCAATTACCTGCAATTCGCTATAAGGGAGGGTGGGGGAGATGGTGAGCTTGTCAGTTCCCATGGAAAGAAGAAACAGTCATGTAATTATTCCTTTTGGTTCCTTTGGAGAGAGGTAAGATTCATTGTTCATCAGAAAGGAAGATGGCTCAGCATCCATTTTAGCTTTAAGTGTGACATAAACTGTGCTTACACTCGGGCATGAACACGTTTGTTATGTCTCAGAAGTTTTAGTTTCCCATCTTTCAAACATCTATAATTTCATAATTACCTTAATAAATCTTTTCTAAACTTTATATGCTAGAAGATTGTATTTAGAAGTTCTTGAGTTTTTTTTCTAGCCTTCCTTTTTATATTCATGCCTATCTTATGCTATTTAGGATGTCATTCTATAGAAGCTTGTGAAATCAGTAGAAATGTAGAAATGTAGAAATCAGTAAATATTTTTAAGTAGACATGAGGTTGTTAGAGCTTTTTTGTTGTAGTTGTTAAGGGAGTCTTAAGGAATTCTTTTCTACTTGCATGTGAACCCATAATATGATGGGATTCAATCCTGAGATACATTAAAAATGGCAGTTTCCAACCTAAGAATGCCTTGTTTATGTTCTCCATACATGGTTACCCAGCACACTTCACAGTCAGTTGAGGATAAAGGGGGGGAAGTAGGACTACGGTTTCTTGTTACATGGATCCCATAGATAGACACAATGCACATGTATAATACCCCTAACATAATTGTTATTGCACAAAAACTGTATTTACGGTTTATCCTGTACCATCCTAAAGGCTTGGATCAGGTAATGAAAGGAAATCCCCTTTTCCTCCAAGAAACCGTGTGAAATTTAATCAACTTCACTGGAATTTAGTACCCCTTTCTGACAGTTCTAAAGTGAAAATTGATATACAGAGACAGTTTTCTCATATGTAAATATCCAAGGTGCTCAAGAGAGTACGATTCTCTTTCTAACCATTTTATTCTTGCGCTTATCTGTATAACCTTGTTTCTTTTACAGTGTGAAACAATCAGTCCAAATTCTTCTGTTAACATTGTTATTGTACGTTTTCACAGACTGAAGCCTATGTTTGTGTGGATAGAGGATGGGGGTGGAAGTGCAATATGACAGACAGTAGCCTAAATCCTATTCTTAGTTCCAACTGTTGAATCAGTGGTAACTTGGTAAGTCAGCAGTTATGTAAGTTCAATTGATTCATTGGGATTAACAATAGGATTCTGGCCGGTGTAGTTATGAATCTATACTGTTCACCTTCTAAGATATACAGATTTCGGGACAAGTATCTCTAGTGCGAGCTCCAGTATTGTCTCTCTTCACCATATGAATCGTGTGGCTCTGTGTTATCTCTGAAGTACGAGGTAATGGAGATGATACTTAGCATTTAAAAGTTTTTAAATATGCTTTGTGCACATGTTACTAATAATGTGCCCAACAGTGCTGCAAAGGTAGTAGCTCAGAACAACTGTTTTCATATGTTGCATACCTAACACCAGCAAGTATACCTTACTTCAACATGGTTTTAATCAATGATTGACTGGCTCACTCACTCTTCTAGCAACTGTGCTACACAAGGTCTCTATCTTTATACTGCATAGAGTGATGCCCTGAGGTTGATAGGGAAATAAGGCTTGGTACGTGAAGTTGGTTGAAAACAGAAAAACGAGAGTAGAATATTTAGATCCTTACAAAGTTGTATTGTTTTTTGGAGTTAAAAACTAGGCTGTATGATCTACACATTTCAGATTCTAATATTTTGTCTGAGGCTGGTTATATTCTTTTTTGAGCAGGATAAATGGCAGTGTTGTCATTTCCTGCAGTACTTTGTCTGGAACAAGAAGGGACAGGGCAGCATAGTAATGGAAGGACTTCCTATAATCTTCACTCAGTCTAGGGTCAGTTCTGGATTATGAGAACCATGAGCCCTTTGCCTTCAGCTCCAGTTCTCATGACTCTGTCTTTAAGCTTTTCTTTGCATGCTGCATTGTCAGAAAATGGTTCCAGCCTCTCTGGACAGTTTATCTGATTCCAGTTCTTTCTGCTGTGCTACTTGTTGGGAGAAATCAAATTAGCAGAGGGAGTAGTCAACTTGATTTAGTAGCTTTCACTGCCATGAGCTGTGCTATAGGCTGGCTCAGCTGGATTTTAGTAGCATCCCAAATCTAATACTAGTGTTGGTTCTGCTCATACTTGGTTCTGCTCCTAGTTGGCCGTTTCCACAAGGTGGTGCTGGGTGATTACATTTTGAATTTCTGCAGATTTCTTTTCCCTCTGTTATTTTGAAATCTGCATGGAACTGATAGGAAAGATCTTCTGGAGGTCTGGTCTGTGGTATCATCAGTATGTACATGGATGCACAGCTTTCTTTCTCATGTTCGTCAGAAGCAGGTGGATCTTTGCCTGTTTTGAACTAGTGCAGGGTGTGGTGATGACTTGGTTGAGGGTGAAAAAATAGAGTCAAGTCAGACACAGTGAAGATATTGTTGTTTGCATTTCATTCACCCAAGTGAATGGTGTTCAGTTTGGATGGGGTTACAGTGGGAAGAACAAGGATGGAGAACATACGGCTAGTGGGGTGCTTACTGCCCCAAACCCATACTCCTTCCTTTCTTAGATTACTAAGCTCCCAGCCTACCAAAGCTGCCATACCCTGTCCCCAATTTAGTTTTTTCAGGCAAAAAAACCACCCCTAAATGTTGCCCAAATTCCCCAAATATGGCAGTTCTCTTAGCATCCTTCAGAACCCCGTGCCAAATTGCCTGCAAGAATTCCAGTCATTTCCGTGTTGCATTTTGGTTAGAGAGATACAGCTCATCGCAAAAGTTAAACAGGAACAACAAGAACAACTTTTATTTATAACATCTTTTCACCAAAGGGCAGAATATCAATGTATAAAGTCAAAGACAAGAATAATAAAACAGAATACTATAAATACACATAAAATGAAATCCTCTACACTCCCCATCACTTCCCACCTCAGAAATCTCAGGCACAACTCAGTGACTCGGTCTGGCAAATCAAAGCAGATGGTCTTTACTTATAAAAATGGCTTAGATCCTTCTCCAGCTAGAGATCCAAAGGAAGACTGCTCCACGGATGCAGAGCCACATCTTCAAAGGGTTGCAGGCTTGACAGGGCTATGTGCGTCAGTGAAACGGACAGTAATCCTGCGTCCGGAAACCTTTGGTTTCTAGATGGTACATGCCATGCTAGCTGACCTAGAAACTGGGGAGATTAGAGTGCAGAACCTTAGATACCAGAACCAAAAATTTGAAATGGTTCCTGGCCTGAACTGGTAGCTAGTAAATGGCTCTACAGGGAGAAGAGACATGAATATTTAGAGAGGTTTAAAATAACCTGGAAGACACTGTTCTTAATGAAAACTGCCCGCCTGCTGTAATTTTCCGCTTCTCCTATAGGTGGTAGATTCACAGTTTGGTCATGTCAATCAAGAATGAGTGACCTCTGTGGCTTGAAGCCCCTTTTAATTCAGCTTCAGTGGACGGTGATAGCTTTGCCACCACAGCTCATACTTACTAGCCCAATTTCAAGTTCTTAGCTTTCAAAGTGTATGACAAGATTATTTAAAGTATTATGTATCCTCATACACATGTATACTAACTTTAAGAGTATTGTCAGAAGCCCTGTGAGCACTTTGTTCAGTGTGGGACTACAAAAGAGATTTCCCTCTTTCCCTCTTTCTTTCCCTCTTTCTTTCCCTCTTTCTTTCCTTCCTTCCTTCCTTCCTTCCTTCCTTCCTTCTTTCTTTCTTTCTTTCTTTCTTTCTTTCTTTCTTTCTTTCATTCATTCTTTCAGTAGCACCATAATTTCCGTCCTTCCTAGCAAACTTTGTCTGACACCATCACTGTGATTAGTTTGGCACTGGGTGAAGGCCTTTGTGTTCACCATGTCCTTTTAAATAACTGCAGTATGGTTCTCTCAGGTTTTTTTTAAGCTGTTTTAATTTTAATGATGCTGTGAAATGTGTTATTTGTATTTATATTGCTGTTGATTGCATGCCCATTTTGTGTTCAAATTGCTTTTAGGTTTCTTGTAAGCTTTCCAGAGAACTTTATATTATTGGCCAGTATTCAGATGTTATAAATAACAAAATAAGTAGAGCCAGCCTTTTTGTTTCTTTTGTATGATTTGACATAGAGTGCCAGACCTGGAAAAATTGGCAAACATTTAAATATCTGTATGGGTATTTGTCTGTGCAACCTTGGTATTCTAAGGATTTACTTTCACTTAGACAAGAAAATCTCTTCAAAAAATATTTTATTTAAAAGTTCACAAAACTTTCTTCTCTCCAAAATGGAAATTCAAAAATGTGCCTTGAAATTATGCACAATGTGGGTAATGTGAACAGAGCAAAAATTGCTGAAGCGTATGTTTTGCAAATGCCATGACTTCCTTTGAGAGATCTTTTAGGCTTTACAAGTAAAGAGCAGAAGGTTTATCTTTCAATTAAAGCCTCTTCAGTCTGAAAGCGCACTGGGCCTAAATTCTTTCACAGTAGAGCTTTTCAAGGGCTTATTAGTGTGTCTGCCTTTATAAAACATGATTCGTTGGAAAGGCTTCCTATATTAATAATTGAAAATCACTGTGATCTCAGTTTTGGAGAGTTAATCAGGCCCCTATGAGAATAGGTCATAAATACTCATATTCTAGCTAATTATGGATGGAAACTCTTGGTGTAGATTTCAATATTTAATTTGAGTACCTCTATACAGTTCTTAATTGATCTGCCCTGGTTACAGAATCAATTTTAACTTTTACAGAATATTATAATTAGCGAGCTCGTTGACTGTTTGGAAATCCCACATAATGATTTTTATAAGAGTTTGTTTATTTGGTACAATTAGACTGGCAGTGTTATGCTTTGACATTTATTTCGTTAAATTGGGACTTTGTTCTAGTAAAACAGGTTTTAGTATCATTTGATGAAAATAAGATTGTGTTTACATGACTTCTAAAAATTGTAGAGAAGTATTTTTTTTAATATTCTGATGCTTTTCTATAAAAAGGTGTAGGATCAAGCATTCTGCAAGATGAGTAACAGTCATCCACTTCGTCCGTACACGGCAGTAGGTGAAATTGACCACGTTCACATCCTGTCTGATCATGTTGGTGTTCTGATGAATGGAGAAGAGTACAGCGATGTTACCTTTATTGTGGAAAAGAAGCGTTTTCCTGCACATAGAGTGATTCTGGCAGCAAGGTGCCAGTATTTCAGGTGAAGTATAGCTTCCTGTGAGATGTACTTAGAGTTTCTGGGAAACAAGATGAAATAAAAAAAAAAGTCTTGTAATAGCATATTGCTGCTGTCTGATCAGTACATGAGAGCTTTCTGAACACTTTTTATGGCACAATATTTTTAAATGTGAAAAGAAACCTATGTTACCTGTCACATTTTAACCTACATTAGATAGGTATTTCAAATCAATATGTTATGTTCAAGGATGGCCATATACGTGTACATGTTTGGCTTCAGGAAAAATTGCTACAGTAACTTAGTGGTGGAATTTGCACGCTAGTCACCTTTATAAAATAGAAGTACAGGTGTACTTCAGTTAATGAAGCAAATGTATTCCTGGATATGACTTCTTTAACAGAAAATTTGGTACCAGAGGCAGAAATAACATGAAAAGAATAGATGTGTTCCCACATCATAAAGAAAGAAGAGCAGTTCACCATGTTTCAGCAAACTTTTAAATTAAAACTAACAATATGCATATTTAAAATGAAACAAAGAGGTCAAGTAAGCTTTGGATAAGTAAACCATTGCATTTTGATACTTCCAAAGACCACTTGAAGGCTTCTTCCAAAATACATCTAGAAATGACTTTCTTTCAGCATTCCATTTTGATGACAAACCTGCAGATCTATGCCATTTACCATGCTGGGAGGACCTGATGAGGCAGTCTTATCTTCTCACCCCTTTTCTTTCTGTTTTGCTGTTCATACATGTTTTGTAAGGGTATCTGCAGACAGCTGTTTGTTTTGTCTGTCATAGGTAGGAACCCAAGTTACAGTAGGATCAGCTTAAAAAGAAAGAATCTCATTCTTTCTGAGCTCAGGCATTACTGCATTATTTAATGCAGACATGCTGCTGCAGCCTGACACTAAAAGACTGTGTTTCCCCACTCCTCCTTCACAATCCACCCAGTGCTGATGTTTCTAAAAAATACTTTCAGCTAGACAGAGAATGAGGAGAAAGGGGGAGTTGGGCAGACATAAAAGACTTTGTAAAAATAGCTTTGCTGTCAGAGACTTTATTAACTGAAGTATACCTGTAAGACAAGTTAGAATTATGTAGCAAGATGTGAAATTTTACATTTTCCCTTTTCCTAACAGTTTTTCTCTTTCTTGAAATGCAGTTATGTAGTTTTCTCCAAAGTTATGAAAGGTAACTCTCTCCAGTGCAACATGCTCAAAGTTTGTCACTGTCTAATATTGGAATCATAGTATTGGAAATTCTGGAGCTTTGAATTAGTTACATTCTGTCTGTTTCAAGACTTTACTTAAAATGTATTATTATTAAAATGCAATTTTCTTTCTTTCTTTCTTTCTTTCTCTCTCTCTCTCTCTCTCTTTTGTTTATGCAGAGCATTGTTATATGGTGGAATGCGTGAATCTCAGCCTGAAGCAGAAATCCCTCTCCAAGACACTACTGCAGAAGCTTTTACAATGTTGTTAAAATATATTTACACAGGCCGTGCCACATTAAGAGATGAGAAGGAGGAGGTTCTCCTAGATTTCTTGAGTTTGGCACATAAATATGGATTCCCAGAACTGGAGGATTCAACCTCCGAGTATCTGTGCACCATCCTTAACATTCAGAATGTTTGCATGACCTACGATGTTGCTAACCTCTACTTGCTTCCCAAACTGACATGTATGTGCTGCATGTTTATGGACAGAAATGCTCAGGAAGTGCTATCCAGTGAAGGTTTTTTATCACTTTCTAAGGTGTGTGCCTTTTTTTCTTTGGTTACACTTTTAAAAAGGTCACCCTTGTTTTAATCCTTATGTTTGTCAAAATAGGATCCAAAAACACTGTACTGTTTATGGGGAACATTTTCTGTGCCACACAAGGCTAAGTTCCCATATTCCATATACCTTGGGATGACTGCGAGGGGAGGGAAGAGCTTCATTGGGAAGATACCGACATGTAAACTGGGACTTAGTGGAGCTCTTATTTCAATAGCACTTTATTGCAGTCCTGTGGGCCTCCAGCTGGAGTTTACAATGGTTCAGTGTTATTTAAGCTTTCCTTTTTTGTACATGTACACAGACTTCACTATTGTAAAGACAAGATGTTAGAAGGATCATTTTTTTCAATGTGTGACTACTGTAACTGTTCAGGGTGAGCCATGACAATGTGGCTTCTCCTTAGTAGAAGAGCGCCCTCTTTTGTCTAGAAGTATCAGCTCTTGCAGCAGCTAACATCGCAGTTCAGAACTCACTAATGATAGCTGGAAACAAAGTAAGCGACTCTCAAGGATAGAAACAACCTTCCTTTGAGTTGTAAGCGAACCCATTTACAATTTACAATGCAGCACCTTCAGTTATGGAAGAGCTTTTTTTCCACTGGAAATGTCATACCAGACATAATTATCTGATGATAAATACAAACAGAAATGTTTATCAGCGGTTGATGGGATAACTTTTGCCCAAAATTTACCCAGATTTGAATGCTATCTGATAAATTAAAATTAAAAGAGTTAGCAGAAATAAAATCCATTATTGTACAAGGAGATAATTGCTTATACAACGGCACATTCCTATCCTTCCCTCCACAGCCCTACGTGCAATCTTCAAATCCTCTCCAAGCACCTCTCTCTCACATTTCACAGACAGAAATCGTTCTATTAGCAGGAGATATTAATTGAGTACCACCAATAATTAAAAGAAACCACAGGTGACAAAAAGCATTTAGTACAATGATTCTTAAAACTCATCATAATAGGAAATAGTGATACAGAAGACATAATCAGGTCAGGGGAGTCACTATGGAATAGATATGTTATCAAAAATTAAAATGGGAGTCCAGAGAGGGAGATTAATGATTAAAATCATGTAGTTCAATAAGTAGTACTGTGTCCTTATAAAATGGCTTCAGGTCTTGTGCTCAAAACATGACTTAAAATGTGCAAAATATTACAGGACAGGTTATATAACATGCCAAAAAAAAGAAAGAAAAAGAGATGTTTGGGCTAAATTTGAGATTCTGCTGAAGGTAGTAGTGGAGCCTTCTCTCCTTGGTTCAGCCATCCACACTTCTGGAAAATTGATTCTGAATGGTTTCCCAACCATCCAGAGTGACTGTGGATGTGTGCTCAAGGGAGTTTGTGGTTTCATGGTTTTGTTGCATCCCACTTGGTCAGTGTATTGCCAGTGTTTGACACTAGCTTTGATTTATAGAGTTCAACAAAACCTATTTACCTGTCTTGTGTACCATTTTTGGTGTGAAGGCTGGCTATACGCATAACAAATATAAAGTAAAACTGTAGTGAATAAATAGTGCTGTGTAGAGGAATATAACATTTTGAAACAGTCCACTGTTTAATTTAAGGTTGTACTATCATTGCATTAATTTCTTTTTCTGTTTGCCTTTCAGCCAGCCCTTCTCAATATTGTACTGAGGGATTCATTTGCAGCTCCAGAAAAGGATATTTTCCAAGCCTTGATGAACTGGTGTAAACACAACCCCAAGGAAAATCATGCTGAAATTATGCAGGCCGTACGCCTGCCCCTGATGAGTTTGACAGAGCTTTTAAATGTTGTAAGGCCTTCTGGATTGCTATCACCCGATGCCATTTTGGATGCTATTAAAGTTCGATCAGAAAGTCGGGACATGGACCTCAACTACAGGGGCATGTTAAGTAAGCCTCAGTATTCCCAACTTGCAGTGGATGGCTTTATAAGTTTCTTTGTAATTGAAAGCTTTATTGACCGACTGTTGATACTAAATAAATGTTTACTAGCAAGAACACAAGAATAAACCTTTACTAGCAGAAATAAAAGATCTCTAGCTATTCATATTTTAGTAGTCTCATGTTTGGATATCAGAAAAGATGTAGTGCAATGAATGTGTTTCTAGCAAAGTGGTTGAACAGCAAAACATTTATACACACTGAGTTATATTCAGAGGTGGTATAAGTGGAAGGCTGCTCTTGGAACAAATCTTTTGTTCTTGCCTCTGCTGAAATTTCAAAGAAATCCTGTCTTGCGTGGGCCTGGTTATGGGGGAAGGTGGGATATGTGCATCTACTTTGGAATGATTCCTCCTGCCATTGTATCCTGCTAGTGATACCATCCACAGTGTTTAAGAGAACACCCTGTCCCTCCAGAGATGTATTTTAGGTGTACCTGGGGGTGAGGGAGGAAAAAGGGGTATGTGAGTGATCTACTACTTCCAGAACCTTTAGGCATGTCTAGACTGCATCAGTACATTTACTCAGTTAAAGGGATACTTCTGCTCCCCATCACACTCTGCACCAACTCTGTTTAATATAAGAAGGCTGAAAACCTGCTGTGGTGGTTTAGAGCAGTAATAAACTTTATTAGCTTAATTATGGTGTTTCACCAAGAATTAACACCTTCTGCAGCTTTTACAAATACAGGATTAATGAGTAATAGCTGAAATATTTTTGAACACACTGGCACAATCCAGTGGAAGTTACTGAATCTGTACAGTAGATATTTTACATTTAGGAGGCATTACTTAGTAGAACCCTTATCCTGTTTTCTTTTAGTGCTGGAAGGGCATAACTTAAAACATTTTATCTTTCCTATTCTTTCTAGTACCAGGTGAGAACATTGCCACCATGAAATATGGAGCCCAGGTGGTTAAAGGGGAATTGAAATCTGCTTTGTTAGATGGAGATACACAGAACTATGACTTGGATCATGGATTTTCCCGACATCCCATTGATGACGACTGTCGTTCTGGTATTGAAATTAAGTTGGGCCAGCCGTCAATAATCAACCATATACGAATACTACTATGGGATCGTGATAGCAGGTAGGTTCAAAGTCACATTCTTTTTTGCCAATCCAAACTTTCTATTACAATATTGGAGGATGGGATAGAACGCGATTATTTTACCTTTGGCTTTTAAAATACTGTTCTGTTTTACTGTATCCATGTATAGCTGCAACCATGACTTTCAGGATAAAGATGACTATATTTGTTGTTTACTCCTTTCTGCAGTAACGCTTCATGTAAACCTGAGTTTGAAACTGCACCCCAGTAGACAAAGGAGGAATAGCAACAACAAGGACCCCATATTCAGAATTGTAATTAGTTTAATTAAAAAAAAATGAAAGGGCTAATTAAAACAGTGTGCAGTACAGTAGGAAATTCAATAGTGTGACATCAGGTGATTGCAAAAGTAAATAAGGATGAAGTCTATGGGCAGAATTCTATGGGCAGAAGTCTATGGGCAGCTGTAAGATTTGGTGGAAGCCCTACAATGTCAGCAGAACACAAGATATATTGCTACTTTGTAGAAATACTGGTGGAGCACCTCAGTCACTTGCAGAATGATCAAATGGATTAACAATGCGAGAAATATTGAGATAATCACAGTTTAGTTTGTACTCTACGGATAACCAATCCACTGTCTTCCAGATATTTTGGAGTTATACCATAGCCTTTGACCATTGATCATGTTGGCTGGGGTGATAGGATCTGTAGTCTTAAAGATCTTGCAGGCAATATACTTACTTATTCCTGTTGTATTTTGTATCCCTTCAATCTACAGTTATGCCTCTGTCAGAAGCATAGTGTTAGTCCCAAACCTGGCATAAGGCATTTTCTTTCTTGTTGAAGTCACTGTTGGGAGATTTTCAGAAAAGTCGTACTACAACAATGTGCCAGAGTACCACTTGACATCTGATTGCAGTGTGGCATCAGCAGAGTATAAACTCCATATAGGGAGAGCATAATTCACGTGAATAGATGCACGGTATGGGGATGAATTTCTGTGGGTCTATGTTGTGCGTACTTGCAGTGGGGGATTTATTGATGGGAACCTGTGAAGAAAGGAAGTGTGGAAGAAGCAGAAGTCTGCCTCACCTTATGCCCAACCTTGTTTTGGCCAATTTTCTAAGGGAAAGTACAAACCATGTTTGTATTTTGCTGTTCTCCTGTTGACTCATGCTCACATTCCTTTTAAACATTATCTTGTTAAAAAACAAACAAACTGCGATTGCTGTCAGTTTATCAAATTCATAGTTTGCCTTCTTTGCAAATCCGACTCTTAGAATTTTGCCATTGAAACCTTTCCCTTCTGCTTATAACTGGGATATCAAGTTCTCTCAGAAGGAGATTTTTGTTCCTTTAAAAGTCACTTTGACTTATAAGGAGCTCCTTCCTCCATAGCAGTTGCCCACAGCTGAATTTGCCCTGCACTACTGTCATCTATCATGTGTCATTGTGGCTGCTGTGAGATCTGCAGAATTTAGTGGTTTTTTTGGGCCAGGCAGAATTGTATTAATGTTTCACTAAGAAGCTTTGGAACTCTGTAAATGTATTGTACATGAATTTATTGGTATAGTTACTGCAACAGCTATGATAAGGTATATACAGATAGGAACTAGAAACTTCTGCTATAAGGGAATCAATGCCTTTTGCAAATCTCAAGCTTCTAATAGTGCAGAAAAATTCATTTGTAATATAAGATAGATGGGTATGATATAATATGGCATGAGTGAACTTGAACAAAAATGATTTAAAAGAGGCTATAACACAAGATAAACTTACCTTTTCAGTCTCCTTTAATTTTGTGCTGCTGTTTATGAACTGCTAAATCTCCCTTAAGCTTCCTTGCTGATGTAGTAGCAATAGCTACCATGATTAAGGTTTAAATTTAGCCTATATAAGAGGAATACAAATTACTTTTTTATGATGTGGGTGTGTTAAATGTCTGCTTTTAATGTTCCATCATGTCTGAAGGAAGACTGCTTCATTTTATTGAGATTGTGAATTTTGCTATTAAAAAGATCTCCAAGTATTTTTAGCATGTATTTCTATTTCAGTATGAGTTGCACCTGTGATACAAATATCAGTGAGAAGTGCAGTCTTGGCTCCATTAAAAACTAACACATTTTTATATTGCCACTAAAGGTGTAATTCATTGCACATTTAGCTTCATGTTGTCTTGTGGAGTTTGTGTGACCTTAATGTTGTCAGCTACTTTACATAGGATATGTAAAGTATGTATATAAAGTGAAGTTGGTGCACCATTGATTTCAATTTTTAAAATTAATTTATTTGCTGTTCGAAGGTCTTACTCCTATTATATTGAAGTATCCATGGATGAGCTAGACTGGATTCGTGTAATCGATCACTCCAAATATCTCTGTCGTTCCTGGCAGAAATTGTATTTTCCTGCCCGTGTCTGCAGGTTAGTGCATGCCTTGATACAGTTTATGTTAATATCTGAGAATAAATGGTTTTGATGTTGCTGGATATAATTAAAACATTTATTCAAGCAATTGGAATTTGAAATTCAAGGAAAAAACGGACTGATGGTTAAGATAATTGTGTAACAGCAGCTGACTCTGTTAAAATCTTAAATCTCTTGCCTACTTTTCTTTCCCGTCTTCTTCTACATTTTTATTCATATTTGTGTTTCAGCTTTTCCTCATCTTCTAAAGTGTCATTTTTCAGTCCTCTAGAATAAAATGCACAAAAGTAAGCACTGAAAAGAAAAACTTTTTTTTGTAAGTGCTTCATAATTGTAGTGAAACATAAATATTAGGCCTCAGCTCTTAAGAAATAATACTGAAAAAAGAAAGAATCTTTGAAAACACACTAATTATCTATAACCTAATTTTTTTTAGTAGTATGTGGATAATTATTGCAAAATGCTTTGTGTTAATACCTAATTTATAGTTATCTCAAGTACTTCTGTTTTTTTAAAAAGGATCAAAATTAAGTTTTGCCAGTTAGTTAAATACATTTTTAATCTTTGTACTTTTATTCTCCCATAGGAACTCTTTTTTCCTGTTATTCAGGCATCTGCATTTTGTGTGTATATATGCCTTCAGTTTGTCTGTTGACTTGTGGTGACCCCTTGAATTTCGAAGGGTTTTCTTAGGCAAGAATACTCAGAGGTGGTTTTGCCAGTTCCTTCCTCTGCAGTATAGCCTAAAGCACCTGGCATTCATTGGCGATATCCCATCTAAGTACTGACTCAAGCTGACCCTGCTTAGCTTTCAAGATAGGATCTGATACCTTTCAGATATTTAAGAATGCACTGTAGTATCATAATATTAAATGGAAATGTCATTTTTTCCTTTCAGCTTATTTTGGCTGATAAAGATTGGATTTATACCAGCAACAGTATGTGTGATTATTCCTTTCTTTTTCTGTGGTTAGACTTTGTGTAGGACTCTCTTTTTCCCTGTGATGTATGTGTACTGTAATTTCCTTTCAAGCTTTCCAAATTATTTTTACATCTTTTTCTGATTCAGATGGGGGGGGAACTTTAGCCAAGTATAAAAAAGTAAAACCTCTAGGGGCATAAACTATGAAAGAATCAAGGAGTAACATTAGTGTTTTGAGGGAATATTGTTATTGGCTCTTTCCTTTGAAGTCCTCATGGGACTCAAAGCAGCAGTGTCCTAAAAAACGTAATAAAAGTTTAGACTTTTTTAAAAAAGAAATATTACCATCTTGTAAAATATTTAATGCCATTAATGCTTGCATTTCTTTCCTAAGATTACAAATTAGTTAGAGAAGCTGTGGAAAGTGCAACAGTTTGAAAGCAATTGGAGATGTATATTGGCAAAGTACATCTCTTTTCCTGATCTCTGCAGTTTTAAGCAGAGGTGAGGAATGTTTGATCTTTCAGATAGCCTGAAACTCCAGTTCCTTCAATGCTAACTAACATTCAAAAAGTCAAGGATGATAGGGATTGTAGTTCAACAACATCTGAAAGACAAGGTTCTCCATCCCTGATTTAAAAGGAGAGATCCATAAAGATCCATTTTATGCTCAGATGTCACTCTAACTAATTTTTCTTCCCATTCTCTCTCTCTTCCTGCCGTTCATGCTATTGTAAAATGAGCTGATAATGATTTATCAGCCATCTGGAGCATGTTTTGTGGGTATACAGTGGGTCATGGTAGGCAAGGGGTCAGTTAACACAACCACTCTTTGGAACTCTGATAATTTATTGGATAGGAATTGAGGACAGGAAACATAGCCGGGAGTTAACTGAAATGACTAGACTAATCGAAGTCATACCATGTGGTATAAATAGCTGTTTGTGGAATTCTGATAATGACTCCAAGAGTTGGAGGGAAGACTTGTTATCTTCCTACCTGGAACAACCATCTATGTCTACCAGTATGCCTCTCAGAAGTGGGTGGGCAGGGAACCATAACCATAGTCCGCAGGGCATGGAACCTGCCTCCCCTTTCACAAAACATCCATCCATCCATCCATCCATCCATCCATCCATCCATCCATCCATCCAGGAAAGTGATGTATTTGCATGTATGGTGACTTGCATTCCAGCCAGAGCTATTCTTTTAGTAATATCATTTGAGGCAAGTGTAAAATGGGAGATGAGTTTGTGGGAGGTTCTTTTTTTATATAGGCTGCTAAGAGGCTATTTACTCTAAGAGGCTGTTAAATAATTTTGCAGAGTAGTAACTTTTGTGGACTTGTTTACAAGGCTGTTTTGATACCAAATATGAGGAGATTTGCCCTTTGCTGCAAAGTATTGAATAAAACCTGTCACATTCTCGATTAACAAATGAATACAAATGTACAGATAAACCACTAAACAGATGAGGAATGGCATGATTTGTCCTGTCTTTGCCAGCTCACTCCTCTGTGCTGAATTCCATGGAGCTCTGTACAGTTAATTATTGCTCCTTGTGATAGTAAGTGGTGAGTTAAATATATGTTGGCATTAAATCCCAGCAAGGTAAATTGGTTTTGTGACTTATTTGTATGAAACTAAAGCTGTGTAAAGTGAGGGCCCCCATGCTCTCAAGTGTCCTAATCATGCCAGGAAAGTGTACTTAAGTCTTTAAATGTAACCTTTTTGTTGGAGTCTAGCTCAAAGCATGGTTCTTTCTTTATACTCTTGTTCCATGTTTCCTCCTAGGCTTCTAGTCTGTGGGCTTATACTCTTCACATAACAATACCAGCTTCATATAAGCATTGCCACAAAGTCATACTGGAAGAGCTTGTTCCACATAATGCACAAACAATTCTGGTTAGTTTATTAAAATGTAAATGTATTCCAAAAATTTCAAAATAAATGCAGTCTCATTTAGTCTGCCTAATCAGTCATTCGCTGTATTATTTGCAATATATTGTAGCCGCTATTAGAGCCCAAGATTGGTTTTGAATATTATTTTGAAAAATCTAAATTAGTTTCTGAACTGTTGAAATTGTATGTGTAGTGCATTTCAACAGAGGCATGAAGCAGCCCAAATCATATGTGTAAGTAACCTGTTATTAGTCAGTGGATTTAATCCAAGGTGCCCTGAAAGATGCTTTATGCACCAATGTTCTCTGAGGAAAGAGAAACTAAACCCAGTTTTTTTTCTTGCTTGTGTAACTGGCGGCATGTGTACTGCTGTAGATCTTCAAATAGCATTTTACAAAAATTTGTGGGGCAATGCTGGCAGCTGTGGTTTTCAGTATCCAACTTCATATGATATCTTTTTTAAAAAATTGCAGTCCACTGTGTTTACATGCTTCTTTCAGCAGGATCCGTAATGACATCTTACAGAATAGAAGGACTTTTTGTTGATCTTAGAAGAACTTTGATATTTGCTGTGACCAAACACTGATTAAAGGGCCAAAGACTACTTGTCTCTAGCAAAGACCTCACTCTGAAGGATTAGCTGAAAATATTTAGTTGGTTCTGTTTTTGGACTGAATACTGAACTTTTATCTGTGAAGGATTACTTGAGCTATCTAAATAAGAATTCACACACACCTAGACCTACAAAGCAGACATTTTACAACATTGTACCTAAAGAGTTTTAAACATGTCCCCAAGTTAACTCCATGGATGGTGTGGGTTGACTGACATCAAAATGAAACAAAAATCTGAACTGGGACGAAGATTTGTTGCTTATGTTTTTTGCAAACAAGGAGTGCCAACAGTTGTTCAAACAAACTTTCCATTTCATATCAGTATGTGTTTTCTGGTATTGGGGTATTGTGGAATATTCTTGATTCTGCTCTCACAGGCACTCCTGTAGACATAGCACATCCTGTAGACATAGCACATTGTAATTATCTGTGGGGTCAGAAAGTATTCCAAATTAAGGCACTCAGTGGAAGTTTCCTTTTGATCTAGCTAACAGTTAAGAAAACTACTCTGAATCTATTGTCACCCTTTGGTGCAGGCCTCTCTAGTACTACCTTAGCATAAATGCATATAGAAATCACAGCCCACTAAGGATGCTTGTACATGTCAGATAAAGTGGTTTTACTGAGACTGACTGGCTGTGCATTCTAACAGATCAATGATATTTGTAGATGATTAGCTGGTGCACCTAATTTGTGTTTCTTTTGTTATTATGTGCCTTCAAATCATTTCTGACTTAGGACAACCCTAAGACGAACCTGTAATTCAGGTTTCTCAGCAAGAATTGTTCAGGTGGAGTTTGCCTTTGCCTTCCTTTGAGACTGAGAGAGTGTGCCTTGCCCAGTATCACCCAGTGGGTTTCCATGGTCAAGCGTGAATTTGAACCCAGGTCTTCAGAGTTGTAGTACAACACTCAAACCACTTTACTACACTGGCTTTCAATATTATATTAGCCCCTGTGTAATTTGAATTGCATCTTATAATTTAACAATTTATGAAAAGGCTGATTAGATAAAGATGTTTAAAATGGTGAATGACAGCTTTGATACCCTCCGTCCATTTTGCTGTATGGAAGGCCTTATCTGTATTCATAAGACACTAAAGCAATTTGTTATATTTAAGGCTCTGAGAATGGAAGAGAAGGATCCACAGCTGGGATGGAGTTCATTGACCAAGAACTGTGAATTTCTATCCTGGCAGCTTTACTGCCTGTATTCTTCCCAATGTAGAGAAGCCAGAAGCATTAGGCTATACCTTTGTTAGTTCCAAAGTATATCACTCATCTATTCCCAAGTTTGCATTTTGCATTAAAAAGCCATAACTATTAACAGATATTAACAAACTTACTGGAGCAGTCAACATTAGATGTTTCATAATGGCTTTTTGTAATTAAAAACATTGTTACTATAAAGCATTACTACTAGATGTAATGATTTTGTCAGTTAGTAGTCTGAACTAATTGTTGATTCTTAACATATTTCACTTTCACCTTTATTAGAGAAAGAAAAGAAAGTTACAGTAAGTTATCGTATTTAATATTCTCCTTCCTTGGAATATGTAACCTCTTTCTGACCTTGCTTTATATTCGTATTGTGTGTCTGTTCAAATATTTTAGCACAGTTCACTTAGTAACTGGGTTTATATTCTTACATGACAAATCACTAACAGATTTCAAAGTAAAACCAAAGGAACATGGTGAATTTCCTATAAAGCAGGTGACTAGAATTCTCTTGAGACTTAGGTTATTGTTGTTATGTAGAAACAACAGTTTAACTGACCATAACAATGCCATAACTTTTTGTTTTACAATTTTATTTCTGTGTTTTACTTGGAACCTGCTTAGAAATCTTTGAGAAAAAGAAAATAAATAAATAAATATATAAATAATGATTGAGTATGGATGATACATCATCATCTTTTACATGTCTTCCAGAAAGCATAGTACATGTATGTTTTTTTGCAGATACTGTGGCTAGTATCTAATGGTGTCCTTCAACTGGTGATCCCTTTCTCTCCCACAGTCCTCCACATGCCTCAACAACTTGCTCTGAAAGGCTAGGAAATCCTTTGGGACAGATTTTTGACACTGCAAAGAGATATAGGAAGGAGGGGCTGAAAATCTTAGTGCTACCTTGAGTGCACATTGGATAGTCAGGTTGCAAAAGTTTTATTTTAAATAAAAACTTCTAACTTATCTTCAGGCTAGTGAGAGAATGGTAGCACTGGCATGCTAGCGTACTAATATGGTTGAGCAAGCTAATTTAAGAGCTGTAATTCTGTTGCCATTTATCTTGTATCCTCCTGAGTAAATTTTCAAACCTAGTTGTTATGTTCTGATAGTAAGTATTAATTTGGCTGGTAATTATCCTCTCAAATTGACAGATATAGAAAGCATATACAAGCTTGGAATCCTCTTTTTTCTGTAATCCACTACATTAGGTTTCATCATTCGAGTGACAAATGTGCCTCTTAAATTGTAAATCAACCTTTCCTTCAACGTTATTGTTGATTTATTTTTTACGTTGTTTTTATGTTGCTTCATGTATTCCACAAGCTGGCAAGACATTTTTGTTAAGATTTAGATTTTAGAGAATGTGTTAAGTGTTCCAGGCAGATGGCGAATTGGCATATTGCCACATGGTGTCACTAAAGTATAACTTGAGTCAACTAGAGATCTTCCTGGCTATTTCCAGGGCTCACTTTACAAATAAGATTATTTGTGTTGAGTGTATTGAATCTGTAGGCATTTAAACTTGCATGCACTATTTCTTGCCTTGTAAAACATTGCCCTTATGAAATGAGAAAAGAATGACTTGGAAATGATTTATGGAGCAAATGGAATAACCAGAGACCTAATAAACACTCTTCACATATTTATTTTACCTTTATATCTGGTATGATAGTTTTTCAGAAAGTTTGAGTAGATAAGAAATACCACTATGCAATTGAGCCCATCTATCATTTTGAAAACAGTGACATTGGTGTAAGAAAAATGTAGAAAAACATACTGTCAAATAGCTGCGCTAAAACCTTAGATAAAAATGATGCTCTGTGATCACAAGATATTAATGTCTAGTCTCTTATATGTTTGATCATGGTTTGTAGTTATAATCTACAGTAATGATTTTGTTTTTCACATTCTTAAAGAAAGAGAAAATTCTTCCACAGGCCATGATCCTAATCAATAAAACTAATACCAAGAACTTCTTCTTCCACAAAGGAATGCTTTTTCTTAGCTACTCTTCTAATAGAGCAAAGACTCTTAGAACTGGGATTGACACATAGCTTGGCAGAGAAACAAAACCTGTCTTGTGTATTGATCTCCAGATAGTTTGGGCGATGTGCCAGATTGTTTACCTGCTAAAAATTAATCTTCCGTCATGAAAATAGAGGACTTAGTCTACAGCACTACATGATATGATTCTGAAAATATTTCACTAATGTTAAGAAGCATAGTCCTGAGAAACCAAGAGAAAGGTGGATCCATTGATCCAGTTTGATGGTCTCCTTGTTTTAGGTAGCTAGTTTTCTGTTAGTATCAAATGAGGATTTCAGTTTTGTAAACTAAAACTGTTAGATTGTCAAAGCCTCCTACGTGCAATGGATTGATAAGTTAATCAGCATTTAAAACAACATTTTAATTGGTGGCATATGCTTTGTGAAAGGCTTTTCACAGAAGATAGCCTTGTTGCAAGCTGTTTACAGTGGGAATCTGACTTTGAGCAGTACTTATTCCTTTGCCTTTCTTTTAAGTGACATTATATGATGATCAAGTAATAAATAATAGCAGTGTAACAAACTATTTGCATTCATTGTGATTTTTGTATTATTATTCGCAAATTTACTGTGTATATATATTTGGTTTAGTGAGAAAATTAAATGATAGTGTTAACTTAAAAATCCACACCCACATGTTCATACCATCTGGAGATATTAATATAAAGGAGCTGAAAAACTACCTCACTTCTAAAGTGAGGAGAGTTCAGTCCTTCAAAATACAAAATGAGATGTTGGCAGTAATCAGCAACTGACGTGTTTAATGTCAGTGGAATATAATATTTTGCCAGTCTTCTTATTTGGTAATATAGTTGGTGGCATATTTGTGTGAATGGGGGCTGCTTTCACTGTGCTTGCTGGCAAGAAAGTTGTGGGGAGGCAGCCTTCCCACCTAGCTTTCTTGTAAGGGGCTGACACTGAGAATAGTCTCAGTCCAGGAAGAAGGTGGATGGCAAATAACTCAGATCTCTGTTGCAATTGGAATATACTGGTTCTGTAGTCTTGGGAACAAGAAATGTGGCAGGAGGAGATGGCAGTCAGAACAGTAGCAGCATATCACAACTCTGGCTAAGGTCAAAGTGAGTGAACAAACCACTCAAGCAGATACAGCAGGTACCACACAAGCGGATACAGGACTAACTGCTGGTCATCTTATTCTACTGGAAGGATTGGAGCCTTCCAGTGGGGGCTTTCTTCATAGATGAAGCTCTGCAGACAGAATGTTGGGAGCAGTGGGGGATAGTGTAGGTAGCTGATCTGATCCAGAGGTCAATCCAGGTCCATTCCATTGGCTGTTTTGGTCATCAAGTGAGAGGGGTGTAGTTGTGTCTTTGTAGCAAGCAAATGAGGAAATGGCTTGTTTGTGTTGAATATCTCATTGCACAAGTGTATACATAAAAGAACCACTGATGGATCAAGGAATTATACCAGTGTAGCATCCAGAGTAGATTCCAACCACTGTGTCCAACCAACTTTGAATAGTCACTTTAACAGCAAGTTCTCTTTGAAGTAGTTAATGGCATTCTTTCTATATATGGCACTTCAGATATATTCTGAAGTTACTGTACTGTGTTAATTTCTTTTTTATTACGTGTATTAGGATCTTAATATATATTGTAAAGTCTTCCAGATCTAGTAAATGATTTACATCCTTGACAAGAAATATGTTGGTCAAAATTTTTGGTACATGTGAAATCTGAGGACTAGATATCAGTCTTCTTAAAGTGTGAATTCACATATTGCAAATATTAATAATTCTGAAGTATGTCATAAATTTGCAAGTTTGGTAGATGTTCAACAAGGCTATAGAAGTGCTTATGCTGAACGACTTCTATCACATGTGGTTCCCCATCACTGTATGTGTTTCAGTAAACATTGTGCTGCCAGAATTAGCTGTGAAAAACTAACTTTTTTTTTTATAATGCTATCTTTTTTTGTTTTGGATTTATCCATAACTTCTTGGTTTATTTCAGTTTGTTTATCAGTGAATGCCATCTGTTGAATTACTCTAATGTCACTGCATAAAGTATCCATGTATTCCCATATTTCAAAGCAGATGATTGTAGTCTGTTGATATATTTCTCAAACAAACTGTGCCCCACTTAAATTCACACTTGAAGTGCAAAAGCAGATAATGATACAATTTCTTGGTGGTTATGCATATTCATACTTTCAGTACTGAATAAAAAGAATATTGATGCATATTTTTCACTTCCAGGAGCCAAAATTTTTCAAGCCAGCTGTCAACTGCCATTGGGCTTGCTTTAATCGCTAGCATGATTGAGTTGTACTTAGTCACATAACACCAGGAATAAATCTGGCCTTTTATGTTTAAACTTGATTCTCTAGGGTTGTTTTAGTGCAAATTCTGCTTATAAATTTAGCTTTTGATTTGACTTGTGAACCTAAGGAAATATTTGATATGTATAATGGTATTCTGCTAGCAGGCTGACTTAATGCTATATATTCTTAAAATTAGTCTCTGTGATGAGGAAATGCATGCACTTATGTTGCATACAGTTTCTAACTGCAAGAAAAAATGTATTTTAAATTGTAGGAATTGCGGTTCTCAACATGATTTTCCTTTTGCTTTATTGTAGATAACTTCAGTGATACAAAAATAATATGAATATATTAGTGTGTTTGAAGATTATAATGGAATTCTCTTAATTATTAAACTGGTATCTATTGTTTTTAGATATTTCTAGTCAATATAGGCATTCACCTGCAAGAATCTGTGACACCCAGCTTTAGGTGAAATTCAAACAACTGAATAGAGACCACACAGAGGTCGCCGCCACTTGCTGTCAGAGATTGAGGGATCCTGCATGCAGCATAATTTCTAGAGATTATGTGTACCTCATATTATGGATGTTCAAATAAATGATATATTTGAGCATTTCTTTAAATAATCACATTATTGCTGATCATTAAAAGTTTGCTAATGAGAAACAATGTAAATATATACATAAGAAATATATACATAAGAGTGATACATAAGGGTGATCCTACATCATGTTCATCTTGCCAAGTACCCTATTTCCAGAAGTAACCAGCAAGAAAGGAGTATATAAAAGAAATAACACTCTCCGTGATATCTTTTTCCAACATCTGGAGTCAGAGATCTTTTTCTATTTGAACATGCAGCTACTATGTACTCATTAGCAGAAGATAGTCATCATCTGTCTTCATTGGATTCTTCTAACCGTTTTTAGGGCTAAACTAGTGACCATCTCCACATCCTTCAGAAATGGATTCCATAGTGATTTATGTGTGGTAGTACTTCATTTTTTCCTAATCTTAATTGAAAATCTTCTTTTGTATCCCGATGTTCTCATGTTATATATGAGAGATCCCAATCTTCCCCTAGAGATCTACATTTCTGTGAAGCTGTATTGTATCCCAACTTTCATATTTTCCCCATAGACTTAAGAAAAATTGAAATGTGTTAACTCTTGGTCTGTGGAAGGTGTTCTAAACTTGCAATAATTTTAAGTAATCATTTTTTCAGATGCTGCTTTACTCTTTTTTGAGATGTCATGGTGTGAGCCACTTCCAGTTCCTGATTTAGATGTATGAAGGCACTGTGATATGGATTTTGAACCTTTTTCTGAGTATTCCCTTTTTTGCCTTTTGTTCACTGATACTGCACAGTTTTGATGTTTTTAATGAGTTTTGCAGCAGAACTATAGCTTATACTTTCTGTGGGAGATGGTGACTAATTCCATGTCACCCAATAACTTTTTGTCACATTTACAAGGCATGGGGTCTAGATCTCCTAAGTCCTAGTGTGGCCTTACAACTCTTACACCACACTGGCTGTATATTCTTGATATATCCCCAATTATAGATGCTCAGAAATAAAGCAAATAGGTATAATTTTTTGGCCCTTTTATAAAGAGTTCACAGAAAGTTTGAAGATAAATGTGTCTAAAACCTGATTAGAAAACCTTAGCAGAATAGATTCTAGCAGAATGAAAGACTGGAAGGAATTATTACAGATGATTTCAATTTGTAGTAAATTACAAAGCATACATAACCACCTGAAAAGAGAGCTAGCTCTTAAGTTATGCTTCATTTTGCCTTCATAGATAAGTGTGTAAATGAAAAGAAAACGAATTGTTTCAACATAGCGAATCTATACTATTTTTGTGGATTGAAAATGGATGAAATTGAAATGATTCAGTCTTGCTTGAAACGAAAAACTATAAAAGTATTTTATTCTTTACTTGGGATCGGTGTACTGTAGATAAGTAATAAAATAATGTTAATGCTGTCCTTGGATACCACTGATAGATTGAATACTAAAGTGAGGTTAAAGATTGAATTCTGCACACACACACAAAAACTCATGTAATTTACACAGAAGTGTGTAGAATTAATCATTTTCACAGAAAGACTTTAATCCTTTGCAATATTTTTAGCCCCTACATCAGTGGTTCTCAACCTGTGGGTCCCCAGATGTTCGTGGACTTCAGCTCCCAGAAGCCCTGAGCATTGACCATAGTGGCTGGGGCTTCTGGGAGCTGAAGTCCACGAACATCTGGAGACCCACAGGTTAGAACCACTGCCCTACATGTACATTCCCATTATAGGAATTAAGAGGCATCGTATGAGGACCTCTGGGGAGAGGTTTATACACTTCATATTTTTATTTTTAAATCTATCTTGTGGTTTTAATTGCATCTGCTATTTGTTTGAATTTATTTGTGAGCTATTTTGACTGCCATTTTTGAATAATGACCATATTTAGTTGTCCACATAAACTTAATAAACAGAAATATTTCCCACAAAGAGAATTTTTTGTAGGAAGTAAGGCAAAATCTATACTGTCTCATATATAGATTATTCATTCATGCAAGCTCTGAGGCATTTGTTTTTTAATATTTTTAATTTGCTGTGGCAGATGGAGCTTTTAATGAGATGTTGTGTTTATATTTTTATGTTTTAAGTGTATTTTGAGATTGTTTTAACTTGTATGTTTTTTAAACAGAACTGATTTAGTTTTGCTTTAACTTCTGTATTGATAGATAATTTTTAATTATCCTGTGTTTTAAATGGTTGTAAGTCACTTTGAATCCTGTGCAGGGAGGAAGGCAGAATGTTAAACAGTTATTTAAATAAATATTTAAATTATCTTAGTAATATGAAGTAGCCTTTGCAAGTTTTTCAGGTAATCATCTATGCAGTGACTCTCTTTATGTGGTAACTAGGGATTAAATATTTGTTACTTTATCCTCATATTAATGAATAATTTCTATAGCTTTCTTCCTACTGTAAGGGAAAAAAATATTTCCAAAATTTTTTTCCCCCAGTATTCACATGCCCCTAAATATTTCAGGAAATAATACTAACACAAAATACAGATTTTTTTTTAGGGAAAAAATGTTTTTATGCAACCTGCCCCCTCCCTCTCCCCCATTTCTTAATCATATAGGTGAGTAATATAAAAATTGTGGTTTTGGAAACATTGTATTTTGCAGAAAACGTTTTCCCCCCACCAAAACCCACTCCAGAAACAATGGTGATTTTGTGCAAAAAATCTTGGATATTTCACAAAAATGTGATTTTTGTAGAAAAAACGTATTGTAATACAAACAGTATTTTTGTGTAAAAAATCTACATAGAATTATTTTCCTCTCTACTTTGGGATATGCTTACTGATCAAAAGCTGCACAAAAATCTTGGGTCCGTGTTGCTCTTCCTGATTCATGTGATAGATAGATAGGTAGATCGATCGATTGATCGATCTAGATCTATACAATCCCCCCTCCACATTTGTGAGGGTTCAGGGAATAGAACCCTTGCGAAAATGGAAAAGTGGGAAGTGGAAAAATTGCAAATAACTCCCCCATCTACTCCCATTCACATTCCCTGCCAGAGCTTCTCCCTTCCTTTTCCCATGCAAAATGGAAGGGAATGAGGTGGAGGGAAAGTTCCAAAGAGCCTTCCTTTTATTCTCCGAAATTCTCCCCTTTCCTATACATTTTTCCCAAGCATGGAGAAAATGGATGGAAAGGGGGACTTGCAGAGAAGGAATGGAACGCTGTTTGGAGCACCACCCCGCCCCATTCCTATCTGTTTTACCTCAGTGTGAGATCTCCGCCCTGGGGCAAAATACACAGGAAGGGAAGAGGGGAGATTCCACAGGAGGAAAGGAAGGCTGTTTGGAGCCCGCTCCCATTCCCTTCCATTTAGCCTCAGTGTGAGATCTCCATGCTGGGACAAAATGCATGGGAAGGGGAGGAGGAAAATTAAGGGGAAAGCATGCACACTAATGAATAATCAAATTTGCAAATGTCAGACTTGCTAATGTGGAGGGTGGACTGTATATATACTCTTTAATTATTTTTATTTTATTTTATTTTATTTTATCTTTATTTTTATTTATTTGTTTATTTTGCCAAGAAATGAATTCCGTTCCTCATTGTTGAGTCATTTTCTCTGGAGAGTGACCTAGCTGCTCTTTGTTCAATACATTGTTGTTTAATTTTCCCAGAAGCCAGTGGTTTGTTATGGGATATAATTTGGTAGTAAATCCCAGTTCGTATTCAGTCATGTCTAAAACTTGATTATGACAGACAAAATTTTTAAATTCAGTTTATCACCATCTCCTTTTTTTTCTGTCTTTGTTCAGTCGGTCTGATTTTTCCACCAGACAAAGTTTGTTTTGTTCTTTTCAGAGATAACAGAAGTGAAAACCGTAAAAGGGGAAAGAAATGGGAAGGTTTAAGACTTTCAGATGAAAACTTTTTATATAATGGATGTATGGTGACTGAAGCTGTAAAATAAAAGCTGAAGAAAGTGTAAACTGTGTGTACAATTCCAAGTTTTAAATGTAAAATTTAAAAGTTCCAAAGTAGCATATTGGGAACAACTCAGCATTCACTCCTTTTGTGATATTTGGCACAAGTTTACTACTTACACCAACAAAAATAGACTGGAGACACATCTTCTCCTGACCAACAGACTGTGTGGAAATACTTAGAATGATACTGTATTGGCTGGCATATAAGACTCACTTTTTCCCCCTGAAAAATATCATTTGAAAATGGGGTGTGTCTTATACACTGGTGTGTCTTATACATCAGTAAATAGTATTTGCCATTGTATAAATGGGGTGCATCTTATACACGAATGCACCTTATATGCCAGCAAATACGGTATATCCTATATCTGAATATGACTTAGATTTAGAAAAATGTGAGTGACATGTTGTATTGTTGTTGTGTGCCTCCAAGTTATTTCCAACTTAGAGCAACCCTGAGGTGAATCTATCATGGGTTTTCTTGGCAAGATTTGTTCAAAGGTGGGCTGCCTTTTCCTTCTGCTGAGGCTAAGAGAGTATGATTTGCCCACGGCCACCCAAAGAGTTTCAGTCGTTGAGTGGGGATTCTAACCTGGTCTCCAGAGTTCATTGCTCAGACTCCAGTGCTCAGACTGTTGGACCATGCTGGTTTGATGAAAATTAATTATATTTAAAAGCAAACTTTTTAAAAAGAAAAGCATAAGAAAGAAGATTATAAACCACTGTGGGTTGGATCCAAAGGTTTCACTTATCTGGTGGTTATCCTTCTGCACTGGAGGAATGGATACTTTGGGTTCAGCTTGGTGTATTGAGTTAAATGCCTTGTAAATAAGAATGACATGGATCAGAAGCAGGCATCTACAAATGGAGAAAGTGTTGCTAGTTATGGAAATTTTGCTGGCAGAATGTTGGGCAGGGGAGACAGTCTTTTCAGCAATTTCCCTCTTCGTGTTCAGCTCCCTTCATTCACAGAATCCATCCTCCAGCCTCCTGGAGAAGAATTTCAAAGTCATGAAGGGCTGCAGAGTACAGAAGGAGTTGTGGAGCAAATTATCTCCTAATGCTGAGGCATTAACTTTGATGAAAGATCATAGGCTATTGATGAGTTATCTAGTATGGAAGATCCTATGTTCATTTCCTCTGGATATGGCTGGAAAAGTCTTCTTTCTCAAATTCCTGAGAGGTGTTGCCAGTCAGTTTAGACAAAAGTTGAGCTAGATTGGGGCAAGTGGCAGGGGATATTTTTTTGTCCTTGGGACCCTTCAGGCACTGCACTGCTGTAAGTAAGTTTGTTTTTTAAAAGTTAAATTTTCAAAGGATGCCTCAGTTCTGTTCCAGAATAGGCAGCTCACACTTACTTAGCTAAGGAAGGGTGTGGCCTGGAAATCTAGAGAGGCCAAGGGCATCAAAAGTTGTTTTGGGAGCTGCATTCAGCCCCAGAACTTCACCTACCTCTGATCAGGCTGAATTAGTGGTCTGACTCAGAAAGGCAGATTGTTACGTTTTTATGCCTCCGATGCAGAAATATTGTTAGCTTTTTATTTCTCTCAGTCACAAATGGTTGTTTAAAGAGTGTAGTGACCTTTATACAAGTATGGTTTCCATATTTCATTTTTTAGTTACCAGGTTATTGTCATGATGGATCAGACTGTTGTATATGTTAGCAACTGTGCCATGTGCTCTAAATAAGGCTTCTCCCCCTTTGGGATAAAATGCAGTGCTCATTAAATCACTTCCCTAATAGCAGGTAGAAGGAATTGCTATTGATCTAATAGATTTAATAGTTCATATACAAACTGTGTAGCATAGAAGTAATGCTCTACAGCTGAAAAGCGGCAGATTAATCCTTTAAGATTTCTAGAAGCATCTCTAAAATTGGAAAATTGCTTTCTTTCCCTATTACAGGCATAACTGGGCTAAATGTACTTTTAGAATGTTTTTGTTCATGGTGTATTTGAGTTAAATTCATGAAGGCGTAAACAGATTAGATCTAGATATAGAACTGATATATAATGCCTAATGATCTGAAATAGATTGTGCTGAGCAACCTGTGTGCTTCTGCTTTTTAGTGTATAGAAATAGCCACAATACTCAAGGATATGTAAAGGTCAACAAAGCAATAGATCATCATGACATGTTTATGAAGCTGTGTAACAGTGACATAAATTCAGCAGTGGAGAAGTGGAGCTAATACTTTTTAATTCTTAGGTGTTTTCTTTTAGTTCCATGTCATTTTAAAATATAGAAAACTTCTCTTGATTATTTGTTTCTTCATTCCTTATATGCTATTTCCTCAGCTTGAAGGTTCATAGGGAAAGATAGATGCGTGTTGCTCACTTTGCAAAGGAATTTGCTGAAATCCAATTCTGAAGATTGGCAGAAAGCTAGAAATTATGAATGACTAGGTATTTGTATGCATTTTGTGGTTAACAGAACTTGTCCTTTGAAGTTCAATAGTTTTCATTAAGTTGTGGTGAGGTTTTTTGATCAATATTAATTTATAAATCACAATGACAGAAATGAACTCTTGGGCCAAGAACCTACATCATGATGATAATGTATAAGTCTCATCAAGTGTTCTTATGGAAGACAGCAGAGATAGCTCCCTTTGCCTGGCTGCTTCTCCCATCAAGGAGCAGCTAACGAGTCAACAGGTACAGCTCTGTTTCCCTGGCCACTGATCAGCTGTGCAAGCGTGTTGGGATTCGTTATGGCTGCTCTTGAACATGAATGGAATAAAGAGGACCTTCCACTAGTATACTACTGCTGTTTCCTTCTTCATTGTGCAAGAGCAGTTGAAACAAACTCAAGTACAGCCCTTCAGCCTATCAGCGCTCAGCTGTCTCACAGCTGTTGTTGAGTGTTGTAGACGAGGCCTTGTGAAACGAGCTACTGAAAACCTTCTTCCGAAAGATCTGAAAAAGTACACATGCAGGTGTTAAATCCCCACTCACCCACCAGATACACTGAATAGGCCTCGAACAGGATGGTGACTATAGTGTGCAGTGGAATTTTCTTGAGTAAGGTCATCCCTCCACATTCGCTAGGGTTAGGGGCACAGGACCCCTGTGGAAGTGAAAAAAAACATGAATAACTCTAGGCCCTCCCAGACCATATTTAACACACAAATAAAATATGATCACCATATTCAACCCACTGTGGATTCCTTTGAGACATCAGGGTTTTTTCATAATGCAGAAGCGGATGGCTGGTGGGGCTTACTGCCACCTCCACTGCTGCCCCATACCATTTTTAATAGAGACTTACTAGCCTAGTTTGCTGTTTCTCAGTCTCATGAGGCTTTCAGTCCCTATTAAAAATGGCATAGGGCAGCAGCAGAGATGACAGCAAATCATCCGTGAATAATCAAATCTGCAAAAGTGAAACCCACACATGTGGAGGGCTGACTGTAATGTGGAGCTGGGAAGTTGTAAATAGATTCACTTGCTATTAGACTGTTTGGACTGTTTTCACAGGGAGTCATTTTTATTGGTAATTTCATTTTATCTTGTCAGACCAAAGGATATGTATAAATATATATTTACTGTGAAACTTATTTAGTATAGGCCTAAATCCAATTTTAATTCCAACTAGAGGAAATCAGTTCTGTGGGACTTAGCTGACTAATCTATGAAATTCCATTCATTTCAGTGTTCTTGAGGTGGGCAACTTGAAAGGCTAGGGAGCTGTATTTATCTCCCGGAAGACTTTGGAGGGCTGTATACCTTGTTATACTCCTTTCTTAAAAGGCTCCATTTTTTGGCATGTTTTTAGCCCCTCTGTGCCATTTTAGACCCAGGAGAGGCTCTTTTTAACAAGAAATAAGTGGTATTCAGCTCCAGTTTACTTCCTGCTTCAAAAAATGCCTCTCCTGGCCCTAAATTGGTTTGTGCTGCAAAAATATAGCAAAAAATGCCCCTTAGAGAGCATTTTGAGAGTCCTAGGGGCTGCAAATATATCCTGAGGCCAAACTTGGTCCACCCCTTCTCTAGTGGGACTTAGGTATTTAAAAACGTACATAATTAACAAACCAAGTCTAAAGACTGAATTGGTGCTTAAGGGGCCTGATTTCTCAAAACTGATACATAAGACACAATGCTTTCTTTTCTGTTACTATGGTTCTATAGTGTATGTTGTGCAGAAATCTGATCTTTTGACTTTGAAACAAAGGCTAGATAGCTGTTTGCATATATGGTAGACAACTGGTGGAAATATTAATAGTGTGCCTACATTTTTTTGAGGATATTAATAAACTTATTGCAAAGAACTTTGCAAATATAGAAATGATTAACAAATCAGGGTGCAGTACAGTATAAATATTCAAGACAAGTCTTCTAGGTCATCATTGCTGTTGGTTAACTGATAGGATTCAAGGATGATTTAGTTACATATGGGAAATAGAAGGTTGAAGGTCTTGTAGAGAAAAATGTTAAAATGTTAACCTTAAATTTTCTAATAATTTACAGTGCATTTTATAATGACCTTGTCAAACAAATTTACTAGTTATAATGTGGTCTTTTTTTAAAAAAAATATGATTATTCATAGATGTTATGTCAATGGATTGAAGTATTACTGAATGCAGTGAAACTTAATGAAATGAGAGAAGGTTAATATTCAGAAGAGGTAGAAGCATGGTAATAGTATAAGGGGAGGAGAAATTAAATGGTATCTTTTTAGAAGTCTGCCTTATTGCTGCTTGCATTGCTCCTGTGGGATTTCTCTACTGAGTGCAAGAAAATCAGCAAGCACTTCTTGAAAAACCCAGATGAAATTACTGCCATAAATTTTGATTTTCTCATGGTGTAAAAACCTTAATTTAGATGGGGAGGGTTTATTACCAATGTTTTCTTGGCATGGATAAATTCAATTAATTTCAGATGACAAGCTCCAGGGTTCTCCTGCTCTCTTCTTCCCCCACCTCCGCCCTTTCTCAATATGTGGAAAGTACAATTTGTTATTGGCTTGCCTTTGGCTCTGGAGACCTCATTAAAACCTTAGAAAAGGGGTTCTGTCTCTCTCTTTGACACCTTTCTCTCTTTTGCCAGAACCTGGACATTTGCATTATCTCATGGAAAGGAGTATAGGAGGCTTGAGGATAAAAGCTGCTGTGTTTATATTACAAATTGATCAGAAATTGTTGTGGCATGTTAATTGCTGTTCTTTTAAGCTTCGCTGTTGTACTGTTCTGGTTGGCTTCAGAGTCGAGTAATGTTCTGCTTTATGATTCCTAGGGCTTTTTTCAGACATACCATCAAGTGAATCTCTGTAGATGTAGCTCTGAAGTGGAATGAATATCTGACTCTGCCTTTTAGTGTAGTTGCTCCCAAGCAGACATTGCTTTGCTTTCTTTGCATGGCTGCATCTACAGATACTTCATTCAGGGAATTTTAAAACTTTTGAACATTCCCATTGTTGTTAACTAGAAAATATACTTTTGTACTGGTTTGCTGTAGCTCTTGTTACATGTGCACTATTAGAGCATGTTACTTGTTTCAGGATATCTGAAAGTAGGGAAAGTAGATCAAAATACATGCAAGGGATGGTAAAATGCTATTTCTAAAAGGAGGTATTTGTACTGAAAATACTGTTACATATAGTTTATGGGAAGA
Organism: Iguana delicatissima; assembly: GCA_948472985.1. NCBI lineage: Eukaryota > Metazoa > Chordata > Lepidosauria > Squamata > Iguanidae > Iguana > Iguana delicatissima. Next base: position 578,673 of record CAOKZL010000363.1, on the reverse strand, counting down.
AACATACCTGCTAAGACTTCCATGCTGTGCTTGTCCTAGATACAACTTAGGAAATGACATTAAAACTCATGAAGTGATAGATTTAGCCATAGTGGGTTTTTTTTTCTATATATGTACTAAATATCAACATTAGGTGTGTTTAGAAGTATTGAGAAGGGGAAAAAGATTATTTCAATGATAAATGCCTGCCTTGGGTGAAAGCCTAAGTTGAACTATGCACAAATGGATGAATAACTAAATTTCACAAGCAGAGATTGTCCACCTGCCCCCAACACACAGGCTATAGTAGTTGCAGTTCTGGATCAATGTAGCCTATGACTTTGAAATTGGAGCCAGTCTTGGAAATACATATTCCCTGTGTTTCCAACCTCCACAAGCCTCCTGCTTATGAGCTTTTCCTAAGACTATAGTTGGTCATTTGGGGAATGAAATATTGGATTGCATAGCCCTTTGGCCTGATCCAGAACAGTCTGTTCCTTTCCTTGGTTTCCATGGCTTAAGATGCACAATAACTATAAGGAGTGCTAACCAGGTTCTCTTGAAATCAGATTTCAAAGCATGATTTTGGTTCCTGGCTATGATGGCAGTTGTGATTAACATTAACTGAGTTTTCTGTCAGTACACATGTAAAACCAAACCATGATTAAAGGAAATAAGGAAAGTTGGAAGGAATTTGCACCAGAGGATGAAGTTCATGTTCATACTGTTCATGCCTGATTGGCAAGCCCTAGATGACTGGGAGCCAGTATCTTAGTTAACTATGCCACTTTGATTTCAAAATGGAGGCTTCTGAATTTGAAGGTGGGTTTGCAAATTAAAGGGCAGTGTTCACCTTTTTGTCTGTGGTTGATTTTTTCAGAATTGAATAAGGATTAGGTAGGTAAACATTTTGTAATTAAAGTTATGGAGAAGGCTAACAAAATCTCAGTTAGAGAGGAGATTATAGAGTGCAAAATGAATTCTGGTGTTGTACTTCGAAATATATTTTGTTAAAGATATCTTTCAGTCTAATAAAACTATGGAAACCAGTATTCTTTTTGTAGTCTAAGAGAATAATGTTGAATGCTTTCCGCAGTGTGCAAATCAAACAGGATTTTCACTTTAGATGCTCTTGCCATTGTTTTAAGCAGATTGACCACTGGAGTGTGCTGTGCCTCTTCAAACTTTTTCTGATTCAGATGTTCTATGATGTGTTTCTGCTAAGCAGATAAAAGATGTCTATTATATAATGCCAGATCAATTCATGCTTAACATGCAGAGTTTAACTGTGGATACTTTTGAGAATGATAGTAATGACTTCATAGTTCTTTAGTTAAATGTTTAATATAGAGTAATTTAATTGAATGCTCATAAATCATTGCTTAACTTGATGAAAATTAGTCACTATCAACATATTTAATTAATATTGTTGTTGTGGTTAATTGCTGCTAAGACACCTTTGACTTATGGCTACCATATGGATGAGAGATCTCCAAAACACACTTTATTTTAAAGCTCAGGGCTGGGGTTTCCTTGAGTGAGTCTATCTGCCTGCCTTCTAGTTTGCTGAGCATTATAATCTTTTCTGATGAATTGCATCATTTCATGATATGGCCAAAGTGCAGTAGCCCAAGCTTAGTCATTTTGGTTCTAGGAGAGTTCAAGCTTGATTTGCTCTCAGATTCATTTGTCTTTTGGTAGTCTATGATATCCATAGAATTTTCCTTCTGCACTATGTTTCAGATGAGTTGATTTTCTTTTGTCAACTTTTTTCACTTTCCAGTTTTTACATCCATGTTCAGAAATCAGAAAAACGATGACATGGACAATCCTGAGTTTGGTATTCAGTAATACATGTTTACAATTTGACAATCTTGCCTGGTTCCTTCATAGTGTCCTTCCAAGTCCTAGTTTTGTCCTGATTCCTTCACTGCAGTCTCCATTATGATTTGTCACTGAGCTAAAGTATAGAGATATTTGACGATTTTGATGCTTTCTTCATAACTCTAAAGTTATGTAGACTGTCCATGGTCATTATTTTTTTTTCTTAATATTCAACTGTAACTCTTCTGAATAGTGGAAATTTACACAGGGCAAAAGGATATTTTAATAATGACGTGAAACTTTTAAAAATCTATCCACAAATCATCACAATGGCAGAAAAATCCCAAACACCCCCAATAACTTTTTGTGGTCATTATTTATGTTTTCTTAATATTCAGAATTCAGTTTAAAACTTGGAAGCCTATATTTACGCTTTTGCCTTTTGTTTTATTTACTTATTTATTGATACCATAACTACACGATTCTTTGGGACAGAATTCTACAAGTAGTTCATGTCTTTAAGTTTCATTTTTTTAAAAAATTACGTCTTCAGCTTCTGAATGCTTGACTATTGTGTATTTTATTTAATTTTCTATTTTGATAAACTGATCGCCCCATTACAGGTGTTAATATATTCTTTAAAATGTCATAGTGAATGAACTAGCGGTGCCCAAGATGGAGTTGTGGACTGATTTATTCAGTGATGAGAATTGTTCAGTCTGTATTCTCTCTGTATGCTCTGCATATAAGCCTGCTAACTTGCCCTGCTACTTCTTGTTATAGAATCCTGTAATAAAGCTATGACAGCAATCTCAGATTTTGTTATAAAGTTGGTGTACAAGGTCCTTCATATAGTGACATAAACAAAAAAGAGCCTGAGGACTATTTACCCTTAATATAGCCGGACAACAGGAAATAGAGGGCTGAACGTAATGTGTAAATATATAAAATCATTAGCCTTTGTGTTTTGTGTTGCAGTAGTAGAGCGTGGGATGATTCTGGGGGGAAAATGCCCTTTTTCAGTTCATATCTCCAGTTGCAGTTTCTAGTTTTGCCAAAGTTACAGTTGCAAGAGTACCTATATAAATTATTCAGTTGCTTCATTTTGAATCTGCAAAAGTTGTTTTTAAAGTGTTATAATTCTATGAAGAAACTTAACCAATATAAATATTCACTTTAACAAAATTATTTTGCATTGATGGTAAAACTGTGACCTTTATAAAAATAATTCTGCTTCTCATTAGGCCCGTCACCTGACAGTATTTCAGAATATCTGAGTACACGGACAAGGTTTCATTCTGTAGAACACCAGCTGTGTTTAGATGTCACAATAAGTTGGACTACAAGCAAATTCCAGCTTCTTGATGGATGAGATGGTATTCTGGTGCGTGCTGGCTAATCTGCAGCTATGAGCAGGTCAGCAGACCACAAGTCCTATGAACCTGACAGGGAGATGGCTTTCTCTTGACAAGTCAGATAATTGATTCAAGGTTTGTTCTGTAGTTAATTGTCTGCCTTGTCAGACAGAAGTAAAACACAAAGCCAGTTTCCTTGCAGGTTTGTGTGTCACAATAAACCATAGATTAAAGGTCAGAAGTCTGTTTGGAAACTCTCACTACAAGTGGGAATGACCAAGTATTGTGCTGGAGCACACTGTTAATTCCTTCAGAGTTCTGGCTTACTGTGAGAGCTGAATATGGTCTACTCATTCCATGTCATGTGATATTTGATTCTCACTGAGGTTCATCGCTTAAATTTGGACATAATGTTTAGTTATGGACAGTCTCTCACCCATACCCTCTTCTCTGTAGTAATACACAATGATGAAAAATGTATCTTGAATGTCTACACCCTGCCTACAGCACTTAAATTCTACAATAGTCTCAGCTCTCTGTTGAGCTGTGAAAATGGGAAAGAACAGGTGACTGGTTCCAGTTGCACATTATCTGTTTTTTAAATATGAAAAAAGCCATTAATCAGTTACCAGAGCCTGTAGTTTACTAAACAGTTGGGTTCTTGTGAAAGTTTACAGTTTGGCCTGTTTTACCAAGGGTAAATTAATAGTCTGGAGTTTTGTGGTTAAAATACCTTGTTAAAATATGCTCCATATCACACACATCTAAGAGTGTAAACACAAACAATTTTGTCTCATTCCACCAAGAAAAACATTTTTATCTAGCTACATAATTATCACCTGTCTTCTAAAATCTGTGCTAGTTTTCATATGAATGCTGCAAGTGTTGATGTACTTTTGGCTACAGCTACAAATCCTTAGTTCCTGTTACACCCTTAGGTGTAATGGTGTAGAAGGCACATTGACAGGTAGTGCTGCTTGGAGGAAGGGTATACTATGCCTGTACTATGGATGGTGTAGCATCTTGTGATCTTGTCTCTGGTACTTCAGTTGTCAGCCTAACTATATTCTCTGTAAGATGGCCCTTGTGGGTAATGAAAGAAGTGAGGGAGAGAAAAAGGAAGGTGGCAGCAGCTCTGCCATCAAGTGATCCAGGGGCCTACCTCTCTTCTCTGCCCAATCACAGTGGTTCCTGTGATTCTAGTAGCAGACCCAGATAGTTGGGCTTTCTGCACGTATTCTGTTTCTTAATTATGTCTTAATTGGTCTTATTGTAGTCTTATTGTGTTAGTCTTATTGTAATAGTGTGCTGACAGAGCACTGCATGAAACATAGATCTTTTTAGACTGAGTATGTTTGTTTGTTTACTGGGACAGGAATAGGAAACAGAGACCACAGACTCACAAAGGTGATATCATTTTAATGCTGAACATATGACTTGGTGGTGCCTTTTACTGATCTTCGGAAACTGTTTACTATTTGTAGTAAATTGAAACAAGTAAGTAAAAATAAACTTTGTCCTCAGCTGTGGTTAGCCAGATTGCGTTAAAGATCTCACAGCCTAGGGATGGTAACCACTTCTTGTTTGACTGATCAACAAAGAAGAAATAGCTGATAAATGGAAGTACATAGAGGAGTTGCAATAAAATGTTGCAAGATTCTAGCCTTGCCATCTTATTTCCATGTTGGCATAGAGACCACAGTGATGTCCCAGTGCTCATGAGGAGTGTGGCTGCCAAAATAGGTAATAGGGAAAAAGTGGTTTCATTCGTTTCTTTTTGATGCTCCAGTTACTTCTTGTCTGTTATGGTTAATGTTATAATGATACGTAATTCTCATATGATAAATGAGCAGCCAGATTTTGAATACAGTCAGATTTGGTGATGAGAAGCTGGAGTTCTGGTTGCTTTTGTCTTTTTCAGGCTAGATATGTGCTAGCACACCTCACTTGTGAATTTTTAGTTAGAAGTATTGCTGTCACTGTTTCTTTTATCCAGCTTTAAGGCTGAGTGAGAGGTTGATATAAATGCAAATACTGTAACTGCAGATGCTGTTAAGTATTAAAACTAGCATAGTGGAAGATGTGCAGTTGCTTTAGGACAAGCTGGCATTTGCCCAAGGGAGATATGTTCCATGATCAAGCATTGCTAAGCTCCATTGATTGACTCCTAAGGGTACCTGGTGAGCTATGTACCTGTATTCTCAAAGGCTTTCAGAAGTTGTCACTAGGCTTCATTTTGCCTTGTCATTATTGACAAGTCTGTTCGTAATGCTTCTTCTAGTCTACAAAGCAGCTTAAACTCAATTATGAGGTAAGGAAAGGCCAGAAAAAGAATTATACTTCAGTAACAATATTTTCATATAATTAGTTGCTGTATTTGCATTGATGCAGAGAAATCTGTTAGAAAAAGTATTTGCTCTTTTCCCAGGTGTCCATGTTGAATAGCTTTGGAACTAAATGTGTTATTTTTGCCCCTAAAGCTGTCATGTTTGCTTTAATGGCAGTCTTGGCACTTTTTTTAATATAAAAAGAAATTGTCAGAATTTGTTGCAACAAAATGGATTTTACTGGTCTATATGAAGATATTTTTACCTGCCCTCATTCTCTTCTCACTTTTTAATGTCAGAGTTCTCTTGGTGGATCACAGTAGCATGAGATTAGACTGGTAATTTGGATAGTATAATTGCAAATAGGTTTGACATTGCGTTTGATTTCCATATATAGCAAATAATGCAAAATGGTTAAGTTCCTGGCTGTGATTTAGCCAATAATCTTTCTGTAATCTTTCCCTGCATTGTCGTACGAGGTTTCTTAAATTTGTCTTTGTGGAATTTTGTGTGGGCAGAATGAGATTCACACATTCTAGAGGAGGGATGGGACATATGGATCTACACATACTGTTGTACTGAAAGTTCTTCTGCCTGTTACCATTTGTTTGTGCCACTTTAACACAGTGCCTCCTGCTCCCTTCCTGTTATGCTGGTCTAGCATGATACCATCATTAATGATATCAAAAGCACCTGAGAGATCCAAGAGGATCAGGGCTGTTTCAGTACCTCAGTGTGGTCTGAAACCAGACTGAAATTGGTGAAAATAATCTTTTTCTATCCAAGAGTATCTGAAGTTGCCAGGCTACTATTCATTCTACATGAAGGTTGAACTGTTGGTACTTCTGTATTGTAAAAAACAAAACAAAAAAGGAATTCTTACTTCTTACCTTCTGCTTTTAACCAATAAGCACGTGTAGTTATAGAAATATCACTCTAAATCTAGTGCCTCACTAGAGAATGGAGAAGTTGGGCATCTTTTTGACCACATTGTGATGAAATCATATGCGGTCAAACATTACTTGTTTTAAATGGCATCTAACAATATCTGTCTGCCCAAAGAGTGGCATCTGTTAGGTGAATGCATTCTCCCCCACCCTGCACCCACCTCCTAAATCTGACCCACAGGATGAGATCCCCAGAGGAAATTTGTGGGCAAATCACAAATGGAAAGAAAGCAGAGAAAATGTCTCCTTTTGCATGAGGAAGTCCTGTCATACAATGTTGGATGTAGCCCACAGAAAGCTAGGACAGGAAGCTAGCCAGAAGTCTAGGCTGAAGAGTGAGGAACTTATCACTCAACAGTGTTATATTGCATTTTGCCTGAAGGTTATCTTACAAAGATATGTAATGGAATACTAGACCTGCAGTCAGCTTTGTGAACACGATCCTGGCCAGGAGGTGAAAGAGCATGTGGGTCACCACAAGAATTCCGTGAAATGCTATTTAGCATTAAAGATGTGTTAGGCGCTATAGAGACCAGAGGGTTTTTGCTGCTTTCACTCAGTGATACAGCAAAAGATGAACAGAGAAATCTGAGAGCTGACAAATGAGTCTCGGGACCTGGAGTAATTCGAGGGACAAAGGTGGAAAGCAAGAACCAACACTTTCAAAGAGGGTTTCTTTCTTCAAAACAGTGTCTGGGCATCTCAGTCAAGGAACCTCTTACTCTTGAATGTGTGACATGGTGGGATGGTTGCAAAGAGTGGATGAAATAAAAGGAACTCTTCACATGCTCTGAGGCACTTTGCTATTTCTTCCTTCACACATCCCATATCTGAGGCTTGGCTGGGACTGAAAACAGATTTGTGGGATGCAAAATTATACCACATTCTCTTTTCTTTCATAGGTAGCTCTGATGTTTGAAAGCAAGTGTTTGCCACCCAGAACCATCCATCCCGAGGCTTCCTCGGACTTTTACAAGCTCCTCTCTCTCTAAGCAGCAGCTGAGCCAGAAATCTCTCCATCCTTCTGCGTTCCTCCCCATTGCCGCTGATGGTTTATGCTATGCTCCTTCTTTTAAAAGACACAGGCCTCTGTTATGAGTGAGGGGAATATCATTTCCCATCTACTTCTTCCCTCGTGTTTCTGCATGCAAAATGGATTCCCATTATTTGTTTTGCAAGATCACTGTGACCACTGCCAAACTTGCTTCTTAAATTCAGTCTACTTGGTTCTTGTCTCCATCAAGTCTTGATCTAGTTCTTTATGTGTTTGTTGGAAGTTGATGCTCAAAACATTCTCTCATTTAATTCACAGTAAGATTGAATCCATAAAACAGAAGGGTGTGTATGGAATTGGTTCAGAGTGGTCTTTCTGCCTCCTGTATATCAGCAGCAGCAGTACTTCTGTGTTTTTGCAAAATCCAGCAGTTATTTTTTAATAATGAGTGTCCATACTCATTACTGAGTAGGGTGTATTCTTTTTGGCTGCTGCTCTGTCCAGCAAATTCTTTCTATCTCATTCTCACTACATTGAGTTAAGTAAGAACAGAGAGACTTTGGTTCCGTTTTTCCTTTACTTAGGGGATCGGCAACAGCCAACAGCAATGTGTGCTCTGCTTTTTCTCCCCCTCTCCCATCTCACCTCTATCAGTTTCCCATTTCTATGCAATGGAAGTTTTTGATAAAATAGAAGGACAGACGTCTGAACAGTACTTTAGGATGACCGTGTGTCTCTCTCTTTTTGCACTTAAGATTTTGAAGTCCCTTGCCTAATTTTCCATTTTTGGTGCAATAGGGATTGTTACTGGAACAAACTAATGTGTCTCTGGTGGCTTGTTTTTGTGTGGCTGTGTGGATAACCTGCCAGCCATTTGTTAGAGATTATGGTATTGAAGTCAGCTTGTCACAGTACGCATTTTCTGTGCAGTGAAGTTGTGATTCAAAAGATTGTTTTGCTTTGTTGCTGTGTAGAACCCATCTCCCTAGCCAAACATATTCTGCTTCGTAGGCATGATCTTAAAGTTGGCGTTTCTCAGGTTCTCCTTTTGAAATGCATCGAAAGACTGCTTTTCTGTGGTACTTGTGCAACCATCTTTGCAAGAGAGGAGTCAGGGTAGAAAACTAGATTTTTTTAGCTGCACATTTAACAGCTCCTTGGCTCTTCCTAAAATGAGCCCTTGAATCCACCCTACCAACCTTAGTAACATCAGCAGCTACTGTTTTAAAGTGATGCCTCAGCAGACAGCTCCTAAGAACTGGACACGGGGTGGGAAAATGAATGACAAATACCATATTGTGGTATCTGAGTAAAGAGAGAAAATGAAAAATACCAAAATATTATAATTGCCAAAACCTCCCAGATTGCATTGCCAAAATTGCAGAGGTTGAGACAGAATGTTTTTCTGATGCTGATTTTAAATTTTGTTGGTTTAGATTTTCAGTGAAAGGCCAGGAAGATATATTTGCAGTTGACAGGATGACGTGCATGTTTGCTTATTTTATTTTATTTACATCCAATCTTTCTTTAGACATGGGACCCAAGGCAGCTGTTTTCATAATTACAAATTTAAATATCATGTGTGATAAGACTAGAATTTGGAGAAGCAAATTAAGAAAATGCTAAAATATTTCAAACCATAACTGTTCATTGAATGAAAATACTTGATTGACTTTTCCTTGTTAAATAGGGAAAGGCCTCCATGGTATGAACGTTATATAAAAGAAGTCTGCTCAGCAGGAAAGAAGGCATGTGAACATATGGACTAAAAAAGGTGGAAACCTTTTTAGTTAAATGCAGTTCACGTTAGCATCTGTTCTTAGGTTTTGGACAAATAATTAAATTTCTGTAATTTGTAGGCAGTTCATGTAGTAAATGAAGGTTACTACACACTAGATATTTGTGAGCAAATTCTGAAATGCCATGTGGTAAGATTTTAAGTATCAGCTTCCCATATCTGCTATGGCAGCGTTTATAAGGAACTGTTACCCTAGCAAAGGCCCAGGAGAGACTGAGTTTGTAACTTCATTCAGCACCTCCTTCATTCAGCACTAGCGAGACTCAGTATACAGAGTATATATTTTTCTTTCTTGGGTTCCCCATCTTTTTATGTAGACTCCTTATAGTGAAGGTTTCTGGAAGCCAGCCAGTTTCCCTTCTTTGGGTGGGAAAAAAAACCCTAAAGGGGGAATATGGCTATAAGTAGCTTGTGATAATTTATGTCTATAGATGCAATTTTAGAAACAACTTGTTGTGCTGTTATGTGCCTTCAAGTCATTTCCAAATTATGATGAACCTAAGGCACTTTCTTGGCAAGATTTGTTCAGAAGAGGTTTGTCTTTTACCTTCTGCTGAGACTGAGAAGGTATGACTTGCCCAAGGACACCCAGTGGGTTTCAGTGACTAAGTGGGGATTCAAACAGTGATCTCCAGAGTTGTAGTCCAGTGCTCAAACCACTACACAATGCTGGCTCTCTTTAGAAATAAGTAAGTCAAATAAAGTAATTTAAATAAAAATGCAATGCATTTCACTGTAGTAGAGAGAACTGGAGAGCCAGCATGATGTAATGGTTTGAATGTTGAACTAAACTCTGGAGACTGGGGTTCAGATCCCTGCTTGGCCATAGAAACCCCCTGGTAAGCTTGGGCAGATCACACTCTCTCAGCCTCAGAGGAAGGCAAAGTCAAGCCCCCTCTGAACCAATCTTGCCGAGACTTTGTGACAGGCTCACCTTATGGTCCCTGTAACTCAGAAATAACTTGAAGGCACACAACAAGAACAACAACAATTACAAGAGAAAACTGGCCAATATGCCTGTTCAGTCTGTTGTGAAGATATTTGCTATTGATGGACACCCTCATGACATCTTGAAAGGACAGGATTGTTTGGACTGGGTGCTGGCATGTACTTTGAGATCTAAACAAGTAGTGGGAAAATATGAAGAATTTATGGCCATTTATGCTATACCAAATATGGTGGTAGCTTTCTGTATAAATTTGTCCTTCATTGTATTTGTGATTAGAAATTACAGTGTGGTTTAATTATTCTTTTCATTATATGTAATTATGCAGTTTCTCAGTATAATTGTCCCCGTGTAAATGGTAAATAGTCTGTGAACCAAATAAACTCAGCATGATGCCCTGTGACAATTTTTTTTTTCCTGGACGAGTTCAGGATATTTTTATTGGCTGATGTTTTAAAATACTGTTTCTTCTCCACAGGAAAAAAATGTTTATGAGACTATGTTTCTTTGACAGCATTCAACATGCCAAGATTCTGTTAATTATTTATTTGATTGTATTTAGTCTGAGATTGGCTGTGTGGCATAGGTTTACTTATTTTCTCTTTTGTACTACTCATGTGATCACAGGACTTATGTGACTGCAAGAGTGAACCAATTGGTCTTGTTCAGCTGTTACTGTATATTACATGCACAAGCCATGGAAGAGCAGGGAGAGAGCATGGGAACATGAGACCTGTCTCCAGTCTCATGCCAAGTAGAATCCTCTGGATCAAGTAAGTGTTAGGACTGACAATTCATCAAATAGCTTCAGGGATCATTGACTTCCTTTACCTAGTTCCAGTTTAATGAATTAAGGTGACAGTGCAAAATCTTAAAGTCTGAGCACTGGCAAAAGCAGGAGTGAAAGGGGCCTTTCAGACTTCTAACCCATTGTATTTTTCCATGAACAGATGTTTAAAATTTGGGTTGAGCTTGCAGAATGTTTCATGGTTATTTTAGACATGATGAACACCTCTGGTCCCTTAGTTGATACTGTATGTAAGAATGCGCTATGAAATACATGTAGAATGTTCAGTACTAAAAGCTGTTCATTTACGTCCTTTAAAAATTTCCTGAGAATTTCTTAGATGTGTCTAGAGGTAAGAAAAATGCAGTATAGGTTATGGAAATTATTTTCTCTTGTTTCCCTATAAAGAGAAATAGTTTATCTTATGATTACAGTGAAAAAATGCTTGTAGAAGGGCAGATACTGTGTATCACTGACAGGTTCATTCCAGGCTCTTCTCCAGTAATTTACATAAAATCTTCTTCATAACTTCTTGTAGCTTTAAATCAAATGCAAAAGGAGCGTGAGAATGGTTGCAGTGTTGACAGTCAAAATCGTGCTGTTTTCTAGCACTTCTGAAATATTGAATATATCTACTTCTGATGACTTCAGTCTAGACAGTTTCTCATTTTAGCTCAGTCAGCTTGGTTTGTCAGCTTGTAAACTCTGATGAAGGAGAATAGCTCATCATTACTTCTTGCAGAACAGCAAGCTGGAAATAACAACAACACACACACACAAAGAATATCTTTCTATGAGGTTGTTAGAGGGATAGAATCTCCTTTACCCAAGTATAAAAGTTTGCAGAATGTGAGATCATATATGCATTCCAAAATGGGTTTCTTCCACCATGCTAGAACTATGTCTTTCTGATATAATAGAAGAATGTCACAGCTGATAGAGATGCCTACAGGGACTCTCCAGTATGATATTTATGTTAGAGTTGATATGTGATCCATTTAGATGTCTTTGTTTTTCAAATATTGGTATCTAAAAGTATTCAGGCTACTCCAGAGTAAAAGTAGCTCATTGCAATTATGTGTTGGATTGTCACAAACAGTTGACCACGTTTTCTCCAAAATATTTTTTTGTGATCAGTGTCTGTCAAATGCACACATATGTATGTATTGAAGCAGTATGATTGAAGCAGTAGCATTTGACCATTGAAAGAGATGTTTCTCATCTCCTTCTGATGGCTGTGCTGGACAAGGAGGGAGGAGCCCCAAAGCCCAATGCTCATGGTCACAGTCTTTAGTATAATTTAGTATTTTGTGCAAATGTAGAAAGGTTGCTTCCCCAGAGACTGAGATTTGACTCTCTTGAGTGCTGTGCTGGTGTCTTTAAAAGAATTACATTCCTTATATGGCTTCTGTGCTTTGAACTAGAATAGATCTTCTGTTGGTCCAGATCTGATTTCTGAATCTGCAAAATCTACCTGAATCTACCTACTTGTTCTTGAGCACCTTCAGTCCCCAAGGAGTCCGTGATGAGCACTTGTTTCCCACTAAACAAAATGTGTATTTGTCCTTATATTTCTGTAGCTGTGCGTCCTGATGATGACCTTAATTTATTTTGTGATAGCTTTTAATTTAAATGTGCTGTTCCAACTTTCACAGATCTCTCCTGTTCCCCACTTTTTCCCCAATAGTTCAAGTTTTGCTGTGTTGTATACCTGGGGACAAATGCAGTAACCATAAATGGTTACACTGCCAATTTTATTCCTGGTTGGATCATTCTACCCTTTAAACCAGGAACTGGGGAATGTGTGAATGCTGTGTATCAGCTGTGGTTACTTGACATTAACCAGAGATGAATGCAGTTGTCTCTAGGAATCACATGCGTACGTGTCAAGGAACAGGCAGATGTATAAGCCAGCCAGCCCAGTGTGTAACAGTCCATGGACTGGGAGCTGGACAGTCTCTACAGCCAGTTGATTTAGAATGTTTCTCTTGTAGTTGTAATTGCAAAAGCGCTAATATAATAACTAAGTCTCTTAGATTGTAAATATAAACATTACATCATATCAATCTTTGTTGGAAGTCACTATCTGCAGTGTTTATTGATACATTTGATCCTTTCTAGAAATGCATGAATGTCCCTGATATCATTTAGTTTTCCTCTTGTTATTGCCCTGTAATTTAAGCAAAGCACATATGGCATCTGCACACCATACGGCAACGGAAAAAGAGAAAGACGTGCTGAAAACTAAATATGTACTAGACTAGATTCAGAATCAGGCAACACTTTCATACAACACCAGTTAATTCAGAACCCCAATATCTGGAGAGGAATTCAGATGAAAATTATTTTAGAAACATCCATAATGATTTTCTGTAACCTAAATGTCTGTACAAGATCTGTGCAAACAATGGGTTTAATGTTGAATTGTCTCTGTGGAATGCCGCTGTTAGTACATAAGTATATAAGTGTCATGTTCTATGGAAACAGCCTTGTGTTGATTCAGCTGGTGGTATGTAAGTGGTAATGTTTAAATTAAAGCAGTAAATAAACTTGGTTTTGTACTTCAGCGCTTTCCCTATCACTTTGTTGCTGTACTATTCCAACCAACTATAGGAGCGAAAACCATTCTTACTCTTTGTGCCATGATTCTTATAATCATTCAGAAAATGAAAATATGGAAGAGCTGCTGTGTGGCTCTGTACAGAAAACAGCAGGGTCAGAATATAATAAATGCTGTTAATAATATTTCCCAAGATCCTTTTAGAGTCATAGCATAATAAAAAGTTAAATGATTTAGAGACCCAGTAAAGCTTTAAAAGAAAGGTAGAGAGAGTTTGGTGGTAGTGTTGGTTAATTCTTGACATTTCCTGCTTTATTGTGGTACAGAATGTGATATCTCAATAGAGAGGTAGGATATAGTAGAATAGTAAGGAGTGGTACTCTGCAAGTAATTACTCCAATATGTGATTCAGATACAGTGCAAGGGAATACCAGGTGCTGCAGGCTATATTCAGAGGAAGGCAACATCAAACCACCTCGAAGAGTGTAAAAAATATATATGTATTATTGTTACCTTATACAGTTTACAACCTTTTCCATTGCGTTAGGGAAGGCTGAGTATCTGTGTAAAATGCACATGTACCTACTCCCTGATCCAAGATGCAAATTAGAATTTAAAAATCTTATCTAGGTAAGCAGTAACCATTAGGGTGAGGCAGCATCCGGCAAGAAATAAAGGCAAAACAGGACACCTACCTACAGTATGAAGATTTTCATCACATTCCTTATCTAGGGTCCCTTCTTATGGAAGTAAGATTAAATTAGTCAGTTTTAGTTGTTGTGTCCCAATTTGGGTGCATTCTCCAGAGTGGTTTTCCTGGTGCTAGGTAAAGATCTTTTTATTTTCCCAGGACTTTAAATCTTTTTAACTGCAGTTCTGTGCACACATACCTGGATATAAGATACAGTGAGCTAACTGGAATTTACTTTTGAGTAGATATGGATAAGATTCAGGTGTTAAGTCTTTTCTTTTGTTTTAAAGTTGTTTGGCTTCTGTGTTGATTTTAGTAATGTTCATGGTTTCGTTGTTTTTAATCATTCTACTCTCTTCTGAAAGTCTTCAGACTTAAAAATCAAATTAAATAGTACATATAATAAAATATTGTCTAGTATATGGTGCCTGTAGATTAGATGACAGCCTGTTTTGAACTAAGCTGTGAGTGTTTCATGTTCAGAGGCAAAGTTCCCAGACAGAAGAAGCCTGAGAAGAAATACAACAGTTAGCAGAGATTTACAAGACGTGTTAACTTGCATATTTTTATTAGCCTGTCTGACCCACTTGTAATCACATTAGCCATTTGTGGCACATCTCATACTTTCCTTGTCTATCTTTTTTTCCCCAAATTCTTAAATGTTTTGGCATTATTCTTATAGTTCCAGGTTTTATTTGAGTATTTATTTTAGGATGTACAGGACTGGACTAAGTGGCATATTGATCAGGTTCACCATAAAGTAGCTTCATGTGTTATATATCAATAGTGAGTCATGACAAGCCTGAATTATAAAGAAGCTCTGGGTTAAGATTTTTACAGTGTAATAATTTATTTTAAAACACAAGCTTTTCAGAGGTGCTCCTCTTTTTCTTTTCTAGCTGTGTGGTTTTCAGACTGTTTCTTTGGAATCCTGACGTTTCTGGAATGCTTGTTAAAGACTCCTTAATAAGAAAATGAACTAAGGTGAACAAGCTTCTCAAAAAGATACATTTTCCTATGGTACTGACAACTCACAGTCACATGGGACTTTGGGGTTTTGTTTTAAGGTGGTCTTTCAGTTCACGGAGGGCAATGATGAGATCAACAAACCTAGATGATATTTGGCATGAGATTTCTGTAGCCTAACATCCATTGCAATAGAGCAGGAAGCTAATCAGTGGATTAGTCGAGTGTCTTAAAGATAAAATTAGATTAAGACCTACACTCTTTTAGGATTTATTAAAATGTGAGTAACAGTCGGAAAACTTGAGGATGTCAAGGCATAAATCTTGAGAGTATTAGGAAGGTGGAATTTTGTGCCGTCTTCTTACCTGGGACAAGTTAAACTTCTTATTGGCTTCTGTTATTGCTGATCATTAAGCTTTTACAGTATGTTCCAGTTCATCACAATTGAAATGGGGATATCTGGAATATCACATCATGGCTTCTCACGAACAAAAAATAAACTCTAACTAAATGGAATCACTCACTAAAAATAAAAAATAAAAAAATAAAAAGGATGACCCAGTTGAACATTATTAGTAATGTTTAGAACCATTATAATAAAGATTGTTGGCTCAGTTAAGGTATTGCAGAACTGATCCTTGTGAGCCACTGGTTGGAAATGCAGGAAAGTGCATGCTCCTCTTGTTTGTGTGGCTTGCTCTTCCCTTTCCTGATTTAATTTTCCTTGAAGATAAAATTGCCAAACTATGGTTACTGCTGCCCCGAAACTGTGGTTTACTGATCTATTTCAGGTCATTTTTTTCTCCAAACAATAATTTGGAGGCATGGTGCTAATCCTAGTTTACCAATTTTGATGTCCAGTAAACTTTGGTTAGAAGATGCCAGAGAACAGAGGAGGGAACGTGCCTACATATGTGGTGGAGGGAGCGCACAAATCTGTTGCATACTGAATATATCCCAAGTGTGGTCTGAAATTCATGAGGTCATCATAAACTGACAAGCAACTTAAAGGTACATATACACACACATGTGAACACAAAGAATTAAGTGTATGTTACTGCTGGTTTTTCAGATTCTTTTCCACTGATGAGCAATCCACAATTTCACTGAAGCAATCAATTTGTATGAATAATTCAGTAAATTTAGTAATTTGCTGTATCTACTGTAAGTTGTAGGAAATAAATACTTTAATGAAATGGATGCCAGGAACTCTCGACTCTTTTTCTGAGGTGTGTATCATACTTCTTTACTAGCTTTTGTAGCCTACAGAATTTTATGATTTATCCTCACTGAAGTGGGAATATTAAGCTGCTCTTCTCAATGTGACATTTTTGCAGAAACAGTTGCTCCCTGGAGACAAAAGGAGATGAGTTTTGTTATGTTTTCTTTCATCTTATTTTCCTTAAAAATGTCTCCATCTGTTAGAGGTGGCTTTTGCAAAAGTGGGGCCTCATTGTGACTAGTCCATCTAGAAAGTTGCCCTTGAATGTTTCCACCTTTAGTTCCTAGCACAATGCCAATATGCTTCCTGCCGATGGACTACTTGCTTACTCCTTCATCTGCTCTTGTGTTTTTCCTTATGAAATAAAGATACAAGAGTTTTCTGTCAAAGCCAATAGGATTTTCAAATATTCTTCCTCAGTGTGTATGATTTTCTTTCTTACTGGTTGAAATTGTTTTGTTTTACTTTTGTTTTTCTGCTGGTTCTTCGCAATTTATTTGATTGAGAAGTCCCTTGAGCACAATTCATTGATTCAGTTACTGGCATTAGCTAATCAGAGGTGAAATGCTCCAAATTCTATAGGACTTAAATCATGATGGGACATTTTACCGCACCTGCTTAAAGTATTGACAGGATTCTACAGAATTACTTGTTTGTGCAATTTAACTACACCAGTGGATTAGCTTTTATTGAAAGACATTTGTAATTTTTTAGCCTGGTTGCTCCATTTCCCATTCTAAGTAAATGCCAATATTGTGGCAGGACAATCTTTAATGGGTGAATTATTTGAAAATTGCTGATAGGGAGCTATACGTTGAGACTTTTGATAAAGTGTAGAGATGGTAATATGTACTCTTGCCAGAGTTGGTGGACTGCAGGGCTCATGAGCTCTAACACAGCTAGTGAGGAAGGTTAATGTGAACTGTAGTCCACCTTCCTCATCCCTAGGTTAGGATGTGGAATATTTTCGTAACATTTTGATGGTGTTCTGTGGAATGCAGAATATTTTTTTTAACAAACATAGCAAGACTGTCGTCAGAATTGTAGTTTTAATTGTCAAAATTATTTAAGCATGTCTCTGTCCCTCACCTTCTGGAAGCCCTCTATCTTGTCTGAAAATCTATTTCAGACAGGCTTTCAGTCCTCTAGAGCAGAATTTGAGAGTGTGGGAAGAAGATCTACCTTTTTTTTGGTTTGCTTGACAGAAACAGTTTCATGAGTGAAATGACATGATTTCATCCAAACCATCAGCTCAGTCAGGTTAAATATAATTATGATGTGTAAATTAGAAGAGAAAAAAGAGTCCAAGTCCAAAAGAGTCCATATCCAAAATCATCACCTTCTAACTTCCCTGAGTGTGATCTCTTGAAAACCAGCTGACCCATTTATTTGATATGAAATTTCACCGTTGTAACACCTTTTGACCTTTGCGTTTGCTCTCCTCACTTTGGTATGTGTAAAAAATATGGACACAATTAATAAATTGTGTTTAAAAAAGTTTGAATGTGAGATTTCCCTAAACCTTCCAGTTGCCTCTGAGAAATATCATGCTTTAATGTTGCTGTATCCGTGTGATCTTGGTGAGTTCGAAAGCCCATGATTATTAGTAGATTCAAATTTATTTCAGGAAAGTGTCAAGTGAACAGAGCTTTGGTGTTACTGTTTTTGTAGACTTGCTGACTTGAGACAACTGTAAATGTAGTAGATTTGGGCAACTTTCAGGGGCCAGGGGCCACATTGTTCGCCTGCATGACCTCAGAGGACAACAACCACCTTTGCACCCTTCCATGAGAATTTTCCTTACTTTGCCCCCATTCTTTTAAATTAAAAAGTTGACTTCCAGTTTGTGTGTGTATGTGTAAAATCAAGTCACCTGTCACTTTATGATGATCCCATGAAATATTTTGGCCTCATGACTTCCAGTTTACTTCCTTTCCAAATAAGGGCCTCTCCTAGAATTAAAACAGCCCAGAGGAAGGAGAAAATGGTGAAATTGCCCCTTCTTCCTGGTAGTGTTTTTAGCTTAAAAAGATGAAAACAAACACAGTTTTTTGGGTAGGTTAAGCCTCTTGGAGCCTTCAAAAACAGACTTGAGGGTTGCATATGGCCCACAGGCAAATCTTTCCTCACTCCTGATGCGGAGCTTTCCATGTAGTGGAGACCACTGAATGTTTGTATGTGGAAGACAGGAGTAAGATTGATAGACCTAACTCCACTCCTGCCTCCACAAATTCATTTTCCATGCAGGAATAACGTCAGAATATGAGTGTAGTTCATTACAAAGCCAGTATTGGACAAATTCTAGTTTGTATAAACACTGGTTGCTTCTGGACCAGAAATGGAAACACACTTGAGTAGTGGTTTCTGGTGCCAGTTTGAAAGCAAACTGGTAGTGGTTGTCTCCGACCAGGAAGTGATGGAACAGGTGTGATGAGGGTCAGAAGTAGCACAGAAAGGTTTTAGGGCCACTTCAGATCTTCCAGATCTTTTGAAAGATTGAAAGATCCTAGTTTCTAAGTTTCTCATACTGAAAGCAAGGACACTATTGGCACACACTTTACTTCCACTTCTTTTGCATGCTTGCAAATAAACTTGCCTCTATTCTATTCTTTTCTTTTCTTTTCTTTTCTTTTCTTTTCTTTTTTTCCCCTTTTTCTCCTGTAATTCCATATTAATGTACCAGGTATAAGGAAGCAGGAAACCAATTTATGAAGCAGATGTGACATAATTGTAAGATTTGTTTCTTGCTGAGGAGCTATTTCTGTCAAGGGAACAATATTTAACTTTTAAATAAGACTCTTTTATCCTTTTGAAGAGAAGTGTAAAGGGTTAGTGAAGGATTGGCATAGCCTTTTGTTTTAAAAGTCACCCATTAATGTGTTGCCCTTCCATTGTAAAAGACCTGAAGATGGTTGCTAGGGTAGTTGTGAACTTATCCCTAAAAAGACATGTTTGCTCATTTTTCAGACTGTATCTGTATGCTGTATGTTTTCTCCCCTCAAGAAATTCTGTGTTAAGGTAATCCAAACTACCATAAAACTAATAGCCTCCTTGTTTATATTAGCTTAAGCAAACATCTTATGTTAAAATGTACATATTATTTTTCTGACCCTAGCAGAACATCTGACCTGAACACATGTGGGCATAAATGGGAAAGGGACTACGTGTGTGCACTGTAGCTACACTCCTTAGTGTCTTCCCCACAATAGCAGCTCCATTTTAGATACTTGAATGTCTAAACACTATTTCCATGCATGTTCTGTTGAATGTACTTAGAGGCCCTCTTCAGATTATAGTGGTGCCCTGAGGCACCACACTAAAGCGTATCTCACTTTAACAGTGCCTAGAGCAAGCATGGAAGTTGAGCCCCTACATTTTTATCATTTCTTACCCCTACACCCCACCTTTGGCAAACCAACGTGAGAGGAAGGCAAAGACAAATCTCCTCTGAACAAATCTTGTCAAGAAAACCCCATGATAGGATTGCCTTTTGGTCATCATGAGTCAGAAACACGCCTGGTGCAAGACCATTTTGGTTTACATTTACAGATCCTCACAGCCCTGCCTCCCCCTTTCAGGGTCTGTGGAAGTGATTATTGAGAGGAAATAGGATGAAGGAAAGAGCTGTCAGCTTTCTCCAAATGTGTTTGTTTCCAAATGTGTCCCCCTCACCCTCTGGCGATTTTGGCCAAGGGATCAGATTTTGGCTGGTAGCCCGAGGTCCTTTGCTCTTCATTTTGCTTTCTTTTCTCTCCCTCCATCTTCCCCTCAGCACACTCTCTGCCAGGAAAATCTCTCCACCCAATCCACACTAACACCCTCCAGTCCCTGTGCCTGCAGGGCAGGGAGGCAGCAACGGCTCCTCCTCCTCCCCAGAGGTGGGTCCCATGATGGCTGGGAAGGCAGAGCAGGAGGGCTGAGAGAGGCACAGGCAGCCGCTCAGCCTCCATAACCAGAGCCAAATTGCAGAGTTATATGAAAGCCTCAGGTTATTAAATATATTCTTAAAAACTATACCGTCCTCTTCCCACCATGATTCTTTCAGTGCGGTTGAACTTGCCCGCCCAGAAATCCCCGCCAGCAGGACTAACCCTTAGGAATCTGGAAAGTGAAGTCCAAAACTGCGGGAGGACCAAAGGTTGACAATTCCAGGTTTCTGCTTATTGCATTCACCCTGGAGATGATCTTTCCATAGATATCGAGACTGGAGTGGATGGTGTACGCACTGGGCATTAGAGACCAGCTTCCTTCATCACCATGGCTATTTCAACTGGGGTCAGCTTGGAGATAGGGGAGGCTCCCATTCACAGATCCGTGGGCGTACTCAGGGCTCTTTCCCCACATTAGAGGCAGATCTTCTCTTTTCCTTCTGGCCTCAAAGTTCCCAAATCCAGGGGCATCAGCATCTGCGGGGCAGGAAGGGGATCCCACTTTCCCTCTCCCCGCTTTAGCCCCCTTTCCAGAAGGTGGTGAGGCAAGAGTCATTTCCAAGAAGTGCTCCCCTTCCTCCAAGCTTCCCAATGCAGGGGAGTTGGGAAGATGAGGAGTGTTCTTACTTCCCTGAAGGGTGGATTGGGGAGGGGGCTTCTAGGAGATATCTGGGGCTGCTGCACTGCGAGGGGGAGAGATCCAACACTGAATGGCACAAGAACAGGGATGGGAGAAGAGAGGAGGTTCGGGAGAGAGTTGACTCCCCCCCCTCAGGCATACATACACACAAAGCTGCTGGGATCCACCTGCTCGTTTGGCGTGCGTGGTCAGCGCCAGCAAGAGGAAGGTGCCACTTAAGGTGGCCTATTGTCCAACCATCCCCTCTGCAATGCTGCACCTAAACTAGTGCTCAGGAGGAGTAGCGGCGGTTGTGGCTCCACCAGATGTGGAGAGGCCTCGGAGCAGCCCCAGAAGCTTGCAACCAGGAAGTGACCCTATGACAGCACTGCAGAGTGGAATGGGCACATATCGAGGGCTTCTTCTCTCAGGACAGCTGAGCTGCCAGTCCACGGCCTCTCCTTCCCTGTCCCCTGCCACCCTTGATTTAGATTTTGCTCGTGCCCAGGAGGTGCTCAAGAGGAGCTGATGGTCTCTTTTCTCTTCTCCGGCTTCCCCCAGCAGAGGGTGTATAAAGACCAATGGTGGACTGCTTAGAGATGCCCAAGTTGCCCTCTCTTCCTCCAGGGCAGCTTGCTGCTCCTCCTTGACAGTTGCCACTAAATCTTCCTGCATGGCTTTTTGCGCCTCTGGCACTGGCACCCAGGGCACATGCCCTACTTGCTCCAGTCTAGATATGCCTCTGGTGGTGTCAGCCTGGCTTTGGGGTCACCGGGCCTGTCTGCAAGTTCTCCTCGTCCACTTCAGTTTATGTCCGTACATGTTCACTTCAGTGCCTCAGCAAGTCTTGTTTTTGTTAATAAACCTTGCATCTTCATCTTCTGCTTATGGGTCTTCTACTCAGGATTATTACACTAGAGATCTTACAGGTATTTGGTCAAGGGCACAGTTAAGGTGAGCACAGTTGAAGAGTGGGGTAATTAGACCTTTTTGTCTTGATCTTGTGAGCTGTTGCCAGCTTCTTTCTTTATCCTTTGGCAGAGGTGATACAGATGCAAAGACAGCTGTAAATGCACCCAAGACACTAATGGATTCCTAACTGTGTACACCATTCTCACCACAGGTAGACGTCAGTGCATATTGCTCTGATTGGTGAGACACAAATGAGGACTCCTCTGGCAGATGGCAGTCTTGGCCAAGTATGCATAGGGGGAGGTGCTCCTTGAAGTATTAAGATATAGTATTTCACAGTTTGAGCTGTGTGAATACAGACTTACCTCTTCTGAGTCTTTCACCATTCAACTTCAGTAGATGTTCTTGAGTTCTTGTGTTTTTGCATATCCATCTTCTCCACATCATGCACATTGTTATACAACTCTTGTCATTTCTATACTTACTCTCTTTTTATGGGGAGTAATGTTATGTTGGTCTCATGTTAATTCCATGGTCCTGTCAGTCAATTAATTGATAAATTGACAACCCGCTGAGTTGGGGATTAGGTAATAATAGTTGCCAGTAGACTATTCCTTCTTAACCTTAACCTGTAACCCTTGCAGCTCTCTAAGAGCAGTTTACGAACCAAAATGGTGACTCCAAACCATGATAAGGCTCAGCATTTGAGCTTAGATATTTCACAACCACATTATAGTCTTTAATCTGCCATAGCACTATGTTTTTTTTTCTGTAACAAGCGAATGTGGCTACCTTACTAAAGCTGGATGCAAAACAGATTGCAGATTAAATGTCATTGGATGTAAGCATGTGCCATTAGAAGTTTTTTTAAAAAACAAACAAACAAGAATTTATGTTCTGTTAGTTCGTATACATTTTTGGTCTCAGAAGATAAGACTATTTTCCATCTTCTGTTGCCACTTGACATTTCTGTAGTATGAAGGAAGCATTATGAAATGGATGAGAAGTATTTCATATTGCTAAATATTTTAAGACATGTTTTCTTCTCTCTCATTTTCTTTCTGTTCATCTGATATAACCTTCCAGAGATCTCTAAGGACATTTTATAATGTTGCATTGCATTCCAAGACTGAGTTACAGGGAAAAATAAAGAATCATGAATGATTTTATGGGGTTTTGTGCCATTTGACTGGTTGTTTTCAGATGTAATCTGTGGTAGTTTGCCCTCTAGAAATAGTAGCCTGTTGAGTATTCACTCAACAGGTTTACTGATGCAAAGGTATTGATGCAAAGGTAATCTTTATGGTTCAAAGGACAAAGTCACTTACTTTGTAACCCAATGTCCAACTGTAAAATGCAGAATATATAATTCTCTATTTCCTCTTTCCTAACAGCTAAATTACATTTGGATTTTGGTTATGTGGAGGACAATGCACATGTTTCCCTCCAAAGCCACACCTTTACATTCTTTAAATGGAAATGCATTCTGAACCAGAGTGGCATTCCTTTCACATCAGCTTCTCCTTGTTGATTTTCTCTACTGCCCTTTTACTTTTGATCCTTTGTACTTTCTGTATTATTTTCCAGTGGTGTTCCATCTCCTGTTTCTGGCCTCCCATTTATTCATTGTTACCCTTTGTCCCTCATTAGCTTGCTCACTGTATTGAAGTACTTTGAATGAAGTATTCTGATCCAAAGGATTCCTGCCTCAGGATAGCTGAACTAATTGGGATTTGTTTTCATTGGACCTGCAAAATGAAATTGCTTTAAGTTGCTTTAAAAAAAAAAAAGGCAGGACCTGCAGCCTGAATTCAGAGCATAAACTTTAAAGTATTATTTCCTTTGACCTGTCTTTTAGAAAGTGCCAGATGTGATTAATCGTTTTGGAGGTTTTTAGCAGCTTTTTGATTGATCAGCTGCTTGTTAATGAGAGAGAAGCAAGATAGTGGAAGATGCGGCTCACCTGCCTGTGCAACAGCCATCTGCCTCTTTTTTATACTTCATTTTCTCTCTAATGAAGGAACCAATTGGTCTAAAGTGATCAATGCTGACCTATTAGGATCAGACAGCATTCTGGCATTGCCAAAGCAATTAAATTCCTTGCAGAAGTTTTTATTTTTTAAAGATACTAGTTTATTTAAAGAGATCAAATCTGAAAAAAGAACCACATTGGTTCCAGGAAAAGAAATATACTGATCAGAATTAATTCCTTTGTTTTAATGTGCAAGTTGAAGAATCAGAAGTCCAGTGTCATCTGGCTCAGATATAACAGTATAGCTTCTTGGATGTTCTATATACAGTATTTAAATAAAAGCTTCCTATTTGTTTGTTTATTTTATATGCCTCCTTTCTCCTAGTGTAGGATCCAAGGTGGCTCACAGTATAGTTTAAAACAAAACATAGCTAAAATCAATCATAATGTTAATCTTTTAAAAATTATCATATTTGATAGTTAAATTAAACTGCTTCAGAATATTTAAAAACACAGCAAATGAGAAGGGGAAAGCTCATTACAAAACCCAATGCCTGCCTAAGTAAGGCCATTTGTCTGCCAGTGGGCAGTGTTGGCCTCAAAGGCCAACAGCCAGGCTATTGAACAGGAATCCCCCATTTCTACCTTTTAAGTTCTTCCTTCAAAGAAGTACTGGAACCAACATTGAAACAGTGCCTTTAAAGTGCATGAGAGAGAGGTGTCCCAGAAGGATAGTATGGTCAATAGTATTGAAAGCTGCTGATGGGTCTAATAGAAGCAACGGGGCACACCTATCACCTAGAACAGACCACCTTAACTGTCCCCCTACACCTTTGCAGAGACTCCAGATTCCAGTGTGTCTGTGTCCTACTAGTTCCTACTAGTATTGATCTGGCCATGACAATGGAACTAAAGAAAGATCCTCTACACTCAGATCATCATCATTCGGTTTAGCAAAGAAAAGTCTGCCCAGAGCATGGCCTGCAGCATAGTTTGGGCCAGATACCCATGGTCATCATACAGGAAATGAAACTGTGAGCCATTCCTCATAGAGTGGTCACAGCATAGATGTTGAAATCGTACAGCACAATAAGCCAAGGGGATTCCAGCATTCCCACTGAAACCAGCTCAAAAAGTCAGTCTGTTGAGCTGCAGGATGAGTGGTACATGAACAGAATTTTTATTTTGTCCTGGCCACATACCTTCAAGATTTGGTTCTGTCTTCCATGCTGTTTAACATATACATGAAACCACTGGGAGAGGTTGTCCAGAGTTTTGGGATTTGGTGTCTCAGTGTATGAATGATGCTCAACTTTATTACTCCATTCCACCACAAACTACAGAAGGTGTTTTGGTCCTAAACTGATACTTGTCATCAGTAATGGTCTGATTAAGGGTGAACAAATTGAAACTTAATTAAGAGGAGGAGATGCTCCTGGTCAGTTGAAAGGTGATTCAAGGAATAAGGATCCAGACTGTACTGAATGGAGTTATACTCCCCCCTGAAGATGCAGTTCACAGCTTGGGTGTGCTCTTGGCTCCTGGGTTCAGGTCTGAGTCTGGAAGCCCAGGTTTTAGTGGTGGCTCAGACCGTTAAAGCTTGAGCACCAACTTCACCGTTAAAGCTTGAGCACCAGCTGTGCCCATTCCTTGAGATGTCAAATCTGGCCATGGTGACACATACCTTACTTGCATCCTGGTTGGATTACTGTAATGCACCCTGCATGGAACTGCTTCGAAGAGTGGTTGGAAACTTCAGCTGGTCCAGAGAGCCACAGTCAGATTGCTAACTGGTGCTGTCTACAAGAATCACACAACTCCCTTCTTGCAACAGCTTTACTGGCTAATCGTCCGTTTCTGGACATAGTTCAAAGTGCTGGTTATGGGCTTTAAAACCCTATACAGCTCAGATCCAAGTTATTTTAAGGATGATATTCTCCCTTATGAACCTGTTTGTGCTTTGAGATCTGCTGTGGAGGCCCATTTTTATGTTCCACCACCTTCCCAGGTGGGTACATGGGAGAGGGCTTTCTCAGAGGCTGCCTGCAGGCTCTGGAACTTCCTTCTCAGAGAAGTTAGACTGGTACCCTCTTTACTTTTTTTTTTCATTAGATGAGTAAAGTCTTTTCTATTTTAACAGACAATTTGATGGGTAACTTTGTAAGGCCCATCTTACACAAAGCACTGGATATTGCTAATTGTTGAGCTGGTGTGTATGTGTGTGTTTTAATGTATGTTTTAATCTGATTTTAATTTTTTTATTGTTTAATTTTAACTTTTGTGTCTTGTGGATTTATAACGATGTTGTTTTTAATTGTTGTAAACCACTTTTGAGTCTCAATCTGGGAAAAAGGTGGGATTGAAATAAATAGAACAATGACAACATGTAGTGGCTTATTTTGCTGGGTTTCACATGATTTTTCACATTATTTCCAGAGACATTTTTTTGTTTCTTTGATGTTAAGACATTCTTTCTGTGTACATCTATTAGCATTTTCTCATTGCTTTCTTTGATATATTGGTCCCAAAGA
This sequence comes from Iguana delicatissima, assembly GCA_948472985.1. NCBI lineage: Eukaryota > Metazoa > Chordata > Lepidosauria > Squamata > Iguanidae > Iguana > Iguana delicatissima. The sequence goes on along the minus strand of CAOKZL010000363.1, from coordinate 552,314 downwards.
TCTTTTGTCTTCTTCAGCAGTTTGTTTCACTTGCAATAATCCCCAGCTGCCAATATTATGTGGTAGATATAGCCAATCAATATCACTTCAAGGGTGTAATGCATGGTTTGCTGTCATAGCTTTCCATGTTTTCTATCTAGTGACTCTAGTTCTGCTTCAATCCAATCAACAGTTCCAGCATTGTATTGGCTAACTGGGATAGGCCAGGAATTTATGGCCTGAATTACATTTCTACCATTAAGTTTCTATTTCAAAACTTTGCATAGTCTTTTGGTATGCTTTGTATATCATGTTAGATATCCTCAGCTTGTAATGTTCCCAAATATTTGTGATGTCTATAGTGATTGAAGCTTTTAATGACATTTTTATCCTGAAGCTTTGTCATTCAGACTGAGGACTTTGCTTGTATTTGGTGATGATGTAGCACTAATTGATAATAATTCTGAACTCCATTCAAATGTCTTGACTAAATATTTTTATAGTACTCAGTATGGATTCAATTCTGATGGTGACCTCCCATATAGTTTAAATGATCCACATGGAATAAATGATTTATTTTTTTCCAGCGTGTTTGGATAGTCTGCATACTTAATTTGTTTTCTTAAGTATTACTGAAAGTAGTATTACTACAGTAACAAATAATAAAAAGAGATAGTAATCACCCTGAAAAATTCAGTGCTTAATATTGATTCTGGTGGGTTCTTGTCCATTTACTGTTAATATGTTTTTCCATGGCTTCATTATAGTTGAGAGCAATTTTCTGATGTTTTGCTGGTTTTTAAAATCTTAAGACAGTTTTTACCTATCTGTTTCACAAAGAATCAGATTTTTTTTTATGAACAAAATTTGTTTTCATCTTTTACAGTGTTGCAAAATCATTTTATCAATTAACAGTTGATCTTTTGTTCCTTGAGAACTGGAACAATTACCTCTCTGTTCTTTTAGGTAGAGGAAGTTCTGGATTAAATCAGGCTGGAATGAGATACCTGTTACTTCTGTTAATAATTTAGACATTGTTAGCAAACAGGTAATTGAGTGATGGTCTGGTGGAATAGCTCCATTTTCCCCATATTTCATCTTCAGTACTGTTCTTCCTGTTGTCATCCAATCATCAATAGTAGTTCACAATAAGATGTTAAACCAGTGTACTAGTCTTACGGATCAAGAACAGGCACTTCAGACAAACGTCATTAAAACAATAACTGAAAAAAATGTGGATAACAAATGTCTATGTAAAGAAAAAAGATGAAACTGTTGATTATCTTATTAGTTCATATTGCAAAATTGCACAGACTGAATATAAGGAACACAGTGATAAAGTGGCTGTAATGGTACATTGGAATCTACGCAAAAAAGTGCAATTTATCACCTTCTAAGAACTGGTAGGAACGTAAGCCTGAAAAACGGTCAAATACAGTGAACTAAAAACCTTAGGGAATTTAAGATTTAAACTGACAAACAGTTTTGTTTGTTCATCATCAGCTAGATGCTCACTGACTTTTTTTTTCTTTTAAAAATGGTAGTAGCTGATATTTTAACAAAGTGCATTTTCCATTTTGTAGAATCTTTACTCTCCCCCAGCTCTACCAGCTGAACCACATGTTTCAGGGGATGAGTTGCAGCTTTATAAATTGTGAATCGCTAGATCATTGTTATTATTAATTGTTGTTTTTAAAAGTATTTGTGACTGTTTGACAGATTAATAACAAAGATGTTAATAGATTTTGCTTTTGTACATGAGGAAACCTGCATTCGTAACTCAGTTCAGGAAAGACAAATACATATTTAATTTTGAAGTCAAAAGTTCTGTTTTGCTTCCTAAAGTCTGAAAAAGAAATGCTCTGAAGGGCATAACTGTATAGTTAGAGTGCAATATAAGTGTACAGTGATGCATGTGTGTGTTTTCTTGCCTTATTGACTTACTTCTCTCCTCAAAATGCAGTTCCATAATACTAGGCTTATACTATAACTACTCCCGTGTATGTATAATTGAATAGGATCTATTTTCTACTTTTTCCCTTGCATCTTCATCTTCTTCCTTTGTTTCCCTTGTGCAGAATTTTAAACTTTAAGTTCCCAAGGTAAGGACTTCCTATTGTGCATGGTAAACTGTCATGCATTCTGATGGTGCTATGTACACAAATAACTTGCTAGTAATATAAAATGAAGTATTTTTAAATCATGGTTGAGTCTATAACCCATAGAAGATGAATAAGAGATACTTTTATTAAGCTAGTGATAATCATATAATGGAAAAACTTGTGTTCATCCAATAATAGCTATTCTGTCATAATCAGAATCAATTATCTTCTGAAATAAAATATTAGAGGAATGTGGATAGCTGATTTGTCTTTTGCACATGAATATGAGAAAGTATGAAAAATGCCTGTGCAAATTTATCTACTTCTTGGAATGAAGCAAGAACAAATTTAAATTTGGAATGTTATGTGTTGAATAACTGTAAGAGAAACATAAATACAGATATGGTATGTAATGATACCATGATACGTAACGAAGGTCAAGTCCACAAACTCTTGATTTTCATTGTATGCCTGCTAAGTATCCTACAAGGTTCTTTTATCTCAATGTATTTGGACCATTTCTAGGGTAAAAATCAAGAAATAATGCAGGAGTCACATACTCTCAATCCCCAGAAAATCCCATGATAGGTTCACCTTAGGGTCACTATAATTTGGAAATGACTTGAAGGCACATAACAACAATAAGATGCTTGGGGAGAATATGTTACAAACTGATGCCTATCATTTTAATTTTACTTATCTAATCTATATAAGATGCAGAATACCACTGTAAGATAATAAGTACTTTCAGAAAAGCCAGATAAAAGGTAGAAGCCATGCTGTGCTATCAGAGCATACATTGTGGAGAATATAAACATATAAATCAGGTCATGTACACTGTCTTGTAAAATTCTCATGCTGAGACTTTACAGAATTCTGAGTGGTTATGAGTTATTAAGCATTCTCTTTTTCTAAATATTTCTGAATCTTTAAAAATTGCATGGCTTCTACTTTGAAAGACTGGATATTGGCTCAGGTATGATGATGTCTGTGTATTTTAAGGATCACCAGAATTTCTAATTCTGAATTGAAGACATGTTTTTTGCTTTCTTTTCTTGAGTCCCTTCACACTTTCCATCCTCTGTGATTCTTCTGAATCTTGACAACTGCTTCTCCTGCAGCCCAAAACCCATTTATACATCTCATGAACTCATTTGGTTTCTCACCCACTCCTTCAAGTTCCTTTCTCAATCTCTACCAAGTACACAGTATGCCTTGCTTTACTCCATGCTCTTTCTTGCCACTACTACTGCTCTCAGTATTCCCTCAGAGACATGCTACTATCTTTTCTTCATAGGATTCTAGCTCGCCCCAAAGTTGCAATAAGGTCATTCTCCTTAAGCAGTTGCTTTTATCTCCATTTAGTGTTTTCATGCTGTGTCCAATAGATTCCTTTTTCACTAATAAAGAATATCTTTAAAAACTCTGAGATATTTTAAACAAGAGAAAATAGCTGTGCATGCAGGGATATGTAGGTGTTTATGTCCCAAATATATTATCTTGGGATTAATTTCTCAATTGGCGGTTTATTTTTAGTAACAACTGCAGACCTACTTTACTGGCAATAGCAAAGATCCATCTCCACCAACATTCTGTTTTTAACATTTACTAGCTAGGAAACTTAATAACAGGAACGATGGATGTAACCACTTCAGTTTTTTTGCTTGAGCACTTGGTTGGCCAGCCTTGCAAATGAGTTCACACAAGAGATTACCTTATCAAAATGTCATCCAGTGGTTTGAAAGGGAAGGCCAAATCACCTGTCTCTTTAGCTGATTTTCCTGAATTGATTGCTATGGGTGACTTGATGAATGATTATTTGTAAACTTCTTAAGTTAGATTTCTTAAAAAGTAATTACAAAGTAAGCACCACCACCCCAAAATAAAAAGAGAAAGGGGGGAATATATAGGCTATGAGCATGGGCTAGGTGTTAATGGGAGCTGGCCAGATTTCCCCCAAACAGTGAGATCTTCTGACCTTTGAAAAATAGATGATGAATATTTTTCTTTCCAGCCATGGCAACAGCAAGAGCGTGCATGATTCAGCTATTAGTCAAATTCTACATTGCAGAGAGATCAGTTAAAAGAACATGCATATCTACAAATACAAAAGTTCGTTTAATACCAAATTTTGTGTGTATAAACATCCAACCAAAAGGTGGTAGTAGTTTCTTTGAGGATTTAATGAATGTTTCCAATACAGCAGGAGTGGCCAAAGTACTCAAAGCTAATGTACATCCCCCCACTAACAAAAATATCTGACAAATCTACTGCATTTTACCACTGGTTATTACAAAATCTCATTCCTTCATTTTGCCACTTTTTGTCCTGCACAATGTAAAGTTTTGGGACAGAAAAGTCACATAACATTTGTGATGGAAACATGGATACAGAGAAGCTGATATGAGTGCTTGAATGAGAAACAGCCCTTCCTCTTGCTCAGAGGTGAATGGTTAGCAAGTGCATCCTTATTTGATCCTGCTGAGGAAGGATGAACTGGAGATACAGATGTCATGAGAGACAGAGATATAAGAATGTTGTACAGGATACCACAGACAGTTTACCAACAGTTTACCATAGAGCAGCCAAAGACATCATTCAGGGATGCCCAGAGCCAAAGAAAGAACAATGCTGGGAATGTTTGAATGGCTTCTCACAAAAACACCACATAATCTGTGAAAGAAATAGAGGCATAACATGTATCCAGGGCTTGGAATGAGCAGAGTCCTAGCATAGTCAAAGTGTGAAAGCTCCCTGACATCGCTCTGCTGAAACACAGTGGACAATGTGAAGCCTTGGGGCAGATGTAGCGTTCAGTCTCAGAGTGCTGCCATTTCAGAAGAATGTTGAGCTTGAAGAGATTTTGTGCATTCACAACCCACCTAAGAGCTTCATTTCCAGAAAATAGTAGCAATGAAAACAGTAATTGATTAACTAGTTGTGTAGATGTGTGAATAATGTTTGTTGCACAGTTTGAAATGTGATACATACCATACATTTGAGTATCAATAGCTAGTTGAGTTCAGAATTAAATACCTGGTCCAGCAGTATATGTCAAGTGTACCAGAAAGATATTATGTAAAGGTGTGCTGGTGCTGGTGCTGCATTGCTATGGAAATTTACCTGGACAGGCGCTCATGTAGTTACAGTGTGATTACACTAGCTGAACTGTATTTTCACACTGGATTAAATATCATGGGAGAGTTTTTCCCCATTTTAGGGGGAAACAAAGACTTAATGTACATTGGCACCTTTCAACACAGTTAAGCCACCACTTCCATTACTTCTGCTTTAATCACTCATCCTGTGAAGAAACAGAGGAATATTGGAAGAACAATTGTTTCTGTATTTGTCCTGTGGGGAAGAACCTGGGTTCTTGGAGCATTGTCAAAGGTTGTGTGAGAAAGGAATTCCGGTAGGAGATGGGGTAAACTTCATGATCATTGAGAAGATTCTTGAAAATCTGACCTATGTTCTGCAGAAAAGAGTGATGACATTGTATATGACAGAATGATAACCATGTACTGGGGTTACATGTCTGTGTTTATTTTGGCTTCTAGTGTAGAACTTCATCCAAGTTTATATGTGTGTGTGTGTGCGTGCGCGTGTGTGCGTGCGCGCGCGCGTGTGTATTCTCATAATTGCTGCTGTATAGTGTATTGCAGTGTACATGTGAAAAAAACTCACAAGAATTTTAGTAACCTGGTGTTGCAGTACTTCAGTTTTCAGCAGCCATGCTTATTATCTTCCTATATAATTTGCTCTATGATATACTGTATACTTAGCAGTTCTAAACTTAATAGTGTTTCCTCCAGTATTCTTGAAAAAGAAGTCAAGTGCTCTGGTTTTTGAGTATAATTCTGCTTCAGATGCCTAGTTTGCTTGAAAGAGGTGTGTTATCTTGAGTCCCTACTGTCTCTGTCATGGATTTTTTGCTGTATTGTGTATGAAGATAATTCAGATGGTCTTTCTTAGTCATATATTGTTAGTATTGACAGTAAGAGATAGCATGTACACTTCTACCAGGAATGGTATTTTCTTATAAGTCGTGAAATGGCACTTGAAATATTTGTGTTTGAAATTTCTGCATGGTTGCCCTCATATTGTTTGCCAGGAGAGCAAGCAAAAAAGGAAGTTTCTGTCTTTTACAAGTACGTTTGGTAACAGATGGGCTTGTAGGGATTGAGCTGCATATATTATCAATGTTAGTAAAGGTGTTTTGGCAAATGTTACAAAGGGTTACATTAATGGAACATTATGTGTGAAATTCTAATTGAGTTTATTGAGGCTTTCTTACACCTGTGGGCAAAGATGCTGTATTTTACTTCACCTAAATTGTGGCCAAGGACGGGGTTGTACCCAGCATAAGTGTATGCTTAATTTTAAAATGAAGGATGACAGCCAAGGACCTAGACTAGGTAAAAAAATGTTTAGAATGTACATGATACTTTTTACCCTAACATTAATTTTTAAAAGGCCTCATTTGTGCTTTCCCCACTTTCAGTGCATTATATTTAGCATGAAAAACTCTGGTTGGCATCCTGTTAGTGGCATGTCTGTGTCAGAATATGCCTTCAAGTAGCTGTGGACCTATGGCAACCCTATGAATTTTCATAGGGTTTTCTTAGGCAAAGAATACTGAGAGGTTCTTTTGCCAATTCCTTCCTCTGAAGTATAGCCTGTGGCATCTGGTATTCGTTGGCAATCTCCTATCCCATCCAAATACTAACCAGGGCTACTCCTTCTTTTCCTCCAGCATTGAATGGATTCTGGTGCTTTTATAGTATTTAGGCTGGCTGTGGCATACTCATCTGTAAGTTTCCCTGCTTATGTCCTTTTTGGGGTGCTGTGGAGGTTGCTGTTCGGTTCCTCCCTTCACTATGTCCAAAGCCCTACCATACTTACCATACAGCTTTGAAGTCCAACCCTCTGCATGGCTGTTCTGTGCCTTGTAGGGAATGGAGCACTTCAGAGGGTGTATGGTTAGTCCAGGGCGGAGTGGAATGCAGCTCAGCCTAGTATAAGTATGCATATGGAACTGCTACACTGTGGTGAGTCATACAGGATTGCAGTCTCTATTGTTGTTCCCTTAGTTTGATACCAATTGGTATGTGATAATTTTGTGGTATAGAGTGCTATAATTTTACTTTCTTCACGTGAACAAAGTTTAGGCCAGTTTTAAATCTGGCTTTGTCTTTTTCTGACATCAGCATCAATTATAGAAGTTCATGGGAAGAAGTGTTGGTAGAAATTTTCTACATAGCAAATTAGTTTTCTTAAGGGATTAAAATGTACTTTCCCCCGAAATAATGTGTATATATCCAACACTAAGCATGCTTTCATTGCTTAATGTGGAAATCTGTCATGTTTTCAAACTGTGTTTGTCGCAGATAATAAATTTACACAAACAGTTTGGTTGATAGAAACTGAGTTTGGAGTGATTGTGGATATGTGTTTCGGAGAGAATTCAAATAAGTCTCTGAGTGAGGAGAAAATCTATTCTTAGTTTGAAAACCCACACATCCACAGCCCACATCCTGTTTGGTGCAGGTAATGTGAGTTAATGTGAATTCATAGCTCCCTTCACTATCTTTCCTATCTCCCATAAAATACAGTAAGATTACAAATAACTGCCCCAATGGCACATAGCATGATTAAATTCAGTGTATTGTCCACTACTGATTAATAACCCCTTAATAATTTATGTCATTGGTTGTCTGAATGCTGTTCTTTGGAGGTCAGTAGTAATTAGCTATTAGCTGTGGACTGTGCTGCATAGTTCAGAAATATAATATAGGTTAGTAAGCCATTGTTGAAAGCAGGGTATATGATACTATAGAAAATGTATACTTAGCTGGCCAAGTTATTTTGCTGAGTTCAGGAAGCTGGAATTTTTCCCCATGAGGCAATGAAATTCAAAACTCAAAAAGGATTGATTTTATACTATGATATCTTGTGCATTTTAAGGTTAAAGCTTACTTGACTTCTCTGGGAATGAGGTTTCATATTATATTTAATGGGTCTTGGCTCTGCTCCATTCAGTGGATAATGCCTGCTACCTCTAGGGTCCACTATTCTAACAAATGCACTTAGTTCTTATTTTACTCTGTACTTCACTAGATTTTTGTTTCTTCCCTTTTTTCTCATAACATAAACTACAAGATATAGTTCAGGTTTAAAGCAATGGACAAGTTTCAAAAGAAAAGATTAAAATGCATTCAAATTCTATACCTTGTTAATAGCACGACTTATACCCTAATTAATCAGAAGCACCTGAAATAAAGGTTATTTAGTCTTATCAGTGCTAGTGGAACAAACTATTTTTAATTCAAATGTTTAAGTCCTGGTAAACTATATCACTATGATGTTCTCTCTTGGAGTCCAAAATTGGGGGAGTCACTGTCCTCTATAAGCAGGGGACATTTTCTTCTGGAAGCATAAGTCTCCCACCCCTGCAGTTAAGTTCTTATCTCATGGCTGTCAAGCAGATTTTCGTTGAAAGTTTCTGGAGGTGGTGTAAAGGTGTGGGGGGGGGGAGAAAAAGGCTGGCATTAAAGAATGAAATCTTTTGGGAATCTGACTCCTATTCAGCCCTGCTTGATGTTCAAGGGAAGTTTGTGCATGACAGTGACAAGATCGAGGTCTGACTCAGGTGGCATCATGACACTACTTTAATGCCTCATCACAGTATTTCTTTCAATATGATTTTCCACTCAATATAAGTAAACAGTGGGGGTGGGGGTGGGTGGGAGACCAAGACAAGAGTCCACTCAGTGCTGTAATTGGTTCTGTATTCTATAGCAGTTCCTGTACAAAGCTAGATGTACAAACTCGGATTTAATTTCTGTTTTGTCATGCCAAAATTTTTAATGTGAGACTGTCAGAACTTCCTGATGTTCAGAGCTGTCTGGCAGTAGAATATGCTGCCTTGGAGTGTGGTAGTGTCTCCTTCTTTGGAGGTTTTTAAGCAGAGGCTGGATGGCCATCTGTTGGGAATGCTTTGATGTGTGTTCCTGCATAGCAGGGGGTTGGACTCTATGGCCCCTGGGGTTTCTTCCAACTCTATGATTCTATAATTCTGTGTAATAGCCTTTCTGTGAATAGCCTTTCTCTGCATGAGAAAGAGTGCCTTTGTCATCAGGCCATTGATTATAAGCATATGACTGATCTACATGAAACGCTAAACCAGTGGTTCTCAACCTGTGGGTCCCCAGATGTTCGTGGACTTCAGCTCCCAGAAGCCCTGAGAATTGACCATAGTGGCTGGGGCTTCTGGGAGCTGAAGTCTGCGAACATCGGGGGACCCACAGGTTGAGAACCACTGCGCTAAACCATATTTAGTGCTGTATTGCATTAGCTGGAATGAATCTGAGCAAAATCTTGAGCTCACACATTCATGTATGCAGTTGGAAGAAAGGCTTGGCCAGTGTTTAGATCTACATTCCATTAGTCTTGGTTTTTGATGGTTTCTAAGCAAATTAACTTTAAACCATAAATTATCCTGGCCTTTTAACTAACCAGAGTTTGTTTTAACCATGGTCTCTGGCTTAATATAATGACAAATCAAGTTTAAGGCTAAGCCAAACTTACTGCTTATATTCATCCACCGATGAATCATGAGATGTCAAACAAACAAGAATTTTTCTTCTCTCAGCATGTAAGCTGGTGGAAGCATATTTCATTACTTATAACTAGTATTTGAAATCAAAATATTCTCAGCAAACGCTCAGATCAAGTACTAGCTTTCTAAAACAATAAAACTACAAAATAAGAAAGCAGTGGTTGCCAGATTTTGGTCCCTGGGTGTTCTTAGGCATTCTGGAAGTTGTAGTCCATCAACATCTGGGAAACCAAGGAAAGGAACTACTACTATAAAGTCTAAAATAAATTTAATTTCTCTCTTAAACCAGTACCCTTTCATATCCATGGCAATTAAATACGTTGCTTTCAAAAGGGACCCATTCACACTTCGAAAGTATAACACTATATTCCAATTTAACAATAAATGTTTTTGTGTTTCATGGGTTGTTCCAGCAGGTACAAAGAAATGGTGTTATATCTTTTCTTTCTGGGACAAAATCACTATACTGGTCTTCTTTGAATCAGATGGCAGACAACTGCTACAGATTAAAATAGACTCTCAGACATATTCTATATTAGTGTAAACTCTAGTATGCAAATATTGAAGGATGTCATCTGAAGAAATAATATATAAAATGCACACAGTATTCATATTGATGCCATAACTCTGTATGAGTACAGTGCCTGTATGGCTGCATTAGAGCTTGTTCCAAAACTGAAAGCTTTTCTGTTAGGAAAAAAAATACTGATTGCCAAATTTTAGAAGAATAATTACGTTTCCATTATTGGGGTTGTAGGGGATGTATGAAGCCAGCATGATGTAATAGTTTGAATGCTGGATTATGACTTTGGAGACTAGCGTGTGAATCCCTATTCAGCCATGGAAACCCACTGAATGACCTTGGGCAAGTCACACTCTCTTAACCTCAGAGGAAGGCAGTGGCACATCCCCCTCTGAATAAATCTTGCCAAGAAAGCTCCACAATAATTTCATCTCAGGGTCACCATAAGTCAGAAATGACTTGAAGGCACACAGCAACAAAAGAATATATGAGACCTAATTTATTCAGAATTGTGTGGGGATTTTTTCCTTGAAGGGAAAGGTGAATAGTTGAAAAATTGGAAAATTTTGTTGTTTCTAAAATAAATAAACAATTTAAAGCTGGGGAGGGTCAAATATTCAGTCATGCTTCTTGATGCCTCTGAGAGGATATGATTACTTTTGGGGGGTAATTTTTGGGAGAACAAGGGCCTGTTTTAGGCCCAGGAGCTTTTATCAAACAGAGAAATGACTTTCAGGTCTCAATCCAGTTTTGAAAAAATACTCCCACAGGCCCACAGTAGTTCTGGGGAGAAGGAAATGGCCTCAAGTGCCTAACTGTTTCCATGAAGGCTTCCTGGATTTCAGATGGTCATTTCCCCCACCAGTTTCGTGTGCTGCTGGAGGATCTAAGGATCCTGCAAATATTGAGTTTGGCCCACTAGAAAGTAGGTATAGTGCTTTGACTAAGTTTCCTAACCCTGATTTGAAAGCAGCAATACTTCAGGGCATTAGTGTGTTTCTGCATCTATATTTAAAGGTGGGGGAAATTACCTTGTATTACAACAGATCTGTAAGCTGGCTGGTAGGTAGGCAGGTAGCAACTACTTCTAACTGTACTTATCTACAACTTAGTGAGTATGCTTACACAGTGCTTCATTGTCTTCAGTGCGTAAGCTTCATAATTTCACTGTGAGATAAAATTGGTTGTATTCCACATAATCTGTCTACCAATAGTTGGATAAGTAGAAGTCTGCTTGCTCAGTGTTGGATGTACCCAGTGGCTTATCTGATTTTTTTTTCATATGACCAGTGTAAACAATATTAAGATACAATTATTGCCCTGTAATCATATCTGTGTTCTGTGTGATACTCAAAGTGCTCGTCAGGACTTTGTCAACTGGAGGGTTTTTGTGGAGTACAAAAAGTAGTGCCAGAAAACATTTCCATTAAATTCAAATGGAATTAGACAGCTGACCTTTCTAGCTTCTGCAGCATCCTTATGATTTTGCTGTTTGATATGTCTGCCAAAGAGGATATGAATGTAAATCTCTTATTTCATTCTCACATGCAGGAATGGAAAACCTCTCTGTGCTGAGCAAACTTAACAATAGTTTTTATCTTTTTTGAAGTGATTTTTCATATTTCAGGACTTTGTTTTGCAAAAGAAAAATAATAAAATATTTGTTATTATAGGAAAGAAATCAAACAGAAAATACTGGGGTTTGCTCACAAAACAAAACTTTCCAAAAACCAATAGTACCTCCACAGAAAATGCATTGCCAGGTCGCAGAGCATCCTTGCCATGTATATGAGTGAAAGTGGGGAGGGGGATAACTTGAGGGAATGTGTATTCGAATGTGTATGATTTGCAAGTGGCTTGGAATGTATATAACCGTTGCTGAGGGCTGTTATATATCCCATATGTTAAGCAGTGCTAGCCGCTACGTTGTATCTCAGAGATCCCTTGTTGTTACTTTGTAATTGATGGATTCGAGGGTGGGTGGAAAGTGAAGGTGAACACTGCTCGGTGCCAGATTGTCGTGACAGTACAGAGATAATAGGGAAAGCATGTAGACCATGGACAAAGCGCTTAGAAACAGACACTGGCCTGGGAAAGTGCTTGCGGGATCAGTCTTATGTTACTACCAATGAATACTTTACACACTTAAATCATAGAATCATAGAAATGTAGAGTTGGAAGAGACCACACAGGCCATCCAGTCCAACCCCCTGCTATGCAGGAACACCCTCAAAGCATTCCCGACAGATGGCCATCTAGCCTCTGCTTAAAAACCTCCAAGAAAGGAGACTGCACTATACTCCAAGGCAGCATATTCCACTGCCGGACAGCCCTGAATGTCAGGAAGTTCTTCCTGAGGTTCAGGTGCAATCTCCTTTCCTGCAGCTTGAATCCATTGCTCCTTGTCCTGGTCTCTGGAGCAGCAGAAAACAAGCTCTTTCCTTCCTCTACATGGCATCCCTTCAAATATTTAAACATAGCTATCATGTCCCCTCTTAACTTTCTCTTCTGCAGACTAAACATACCCAGCTCTCTAAGTCTATCCTCATAGGGCATGTCTTCTAGGCCTCTCACCATTTTGGTCGCCCTTCTCTGGACTTGCTCCAGCTTGACCATGTCCTTCTTGAATTGGGGTGCCCAGAACTGGACACAGTATTCAAGATGAGGTCTAACCAAAGCAGAGTAGAGTGGTTTGTATGGATAACCTGTAAAAGAAGTATGCTGCTTATGTTAATCAGATTTGACAGCTTCTGTAGAAGTGTGCTGCTGTTGCTCATGCTAATTCATTGAATAAAGCCTAATAGAACTTTCAGAGTCTGTTCATGGATTATGGGTCGTCCAGTACATGACAAAATCTACCCAAAATGAAAAATTGACAGTCTTTTACCTCTAGCTCAAGGACAAAAAGATCTTAATGGTGGTTAGCACTTTTTGATGGAGTATCCTTATGTGTGAAAATCTCTTTTCTCAACAAGGATGAGAAAATTTGCAATATTTTTACATCACTAGAAGGGGTTTCAGTTAGAGCATTATGGGTATCTCATACACACACACAAACACACCTTGCCATTCAACTTTAACATGAGGCAACACTGAGTGAATGAGGAATACTGTTTCTTTGCACAAGAATTTCAGATGTCTTGTAGAAAATAATTTTGATTTAAAAAGACATCTGTTCTTGCTGAGACAGTCTCATAGGAAGAGGAAGATTCTTTCTGTGTGTACTTGCATTTTTGCTCATGTGTTTTGCCCAGTATTACTAGAGTAATAGAAATTTCTGTTTCAGTTCTTCTACAAAAGTGAACTGAAACAGCAACTAGCTGTGACTGCATCAATAGTTTACCCATTTTATGAGAGCTTTAACGTAAGGAATTGTAGCTCTCTGAAATAGTGCATTTATGTAATATAACCTCATAGAAGTATACACTGACCAATTTCCTATGATATGTTGTAATTTGTAAACTAAGGCTGCAATATCATAGCTATTTATTTTACAGCAAGCCCCACTCAATGGCAGTAGAGGATAGCTTTGAAAATGACTGTTTAATGGAAACATAAGAAACTCTTGCATTTTGAGCTGAAGTAAGGGGTATGAAATCCTATCCAGTGTTATTTTGCATATATGTGTGTGTGGTTACGCTGAATGTTTTAATATAGTTTTTAATTTGGTTCTCTTTGTGAATGTTTAATTAGGAAGATAACCCTTAGCAGAATTTTTAGCATTTTGATCTTCCTGTTCTGTATGATTTTGAGGGGGAAATAAATTGACAGCCTCATACACTGGTTTATTATCCGTCCATAGGTCCTGCACAGCACACATGGCCTGGGAGGGAGTTAGTCTGACTAAAGAATCTGGAATATTTGGTGTTTGCTGTGGAATTAATTGGTGACTGCAAATTGAGACAAATATTTTCTGTTTTCTTTTGCTTTATTGTAATACTGTTTTGAATTGTTAGTTCAAGCAGTAACATTTTGATGTTGAAGTACTGATGTCCTCATGTTTGTATTAGCATTAAAAGGTGCTTTGGTTTGTTTTTAACTCATTGTAGGTATTTTGATGATAGTATTTCAAAATTATTTTCTTGTAAAAGTATTTCATAAACATTGAACTACAGAAAGAAAAGACATTTTCATTATCTTTGTTAGCTTATTTGTTTGGGTCTAAATACTATATTATAAAGTGTTTTAGATACAGTTAAGACTTTTCCCCTTACGTCTGTGCATTTTTTATTTGACTGATGTTCTTATGAGGCACTTGCAGCATACAAAGATACTAGCTTTGCAATTTTCTTGGACTGTATTCTGTAATCCACAATGTTTTATGAAGAAACAAAATGAACTAAAGGCCATGTACACATTCTGATCAGCCATGATTGGTAATAGCAGATCAATATAACCACCTGATCATAATGTTTATCATATTCTTATTTCTCAGTGTTTTGCATGGGAAGATATTGTTGAGATTCACCAACCAGAGTCTGGTACAAACATCAGCTTGAAATTAATGGGTGCTAAGCTCAAGAACAAGAACTAAATAGAGAACTTCTATACAGATACAGCTCGGTTAACAAAGTAGATATATTTTGGGGTTAATTCTTTATCAGAAGCTTTAGTAGAAAGAACTTCCTATGCCACCAAGAAAAAAAGAGAGAGAGAATTGCATAATGTTAGTTTGAGAAAGAGAGCTATTCAATATATTTCAGCAAACTTTTTTATTCAAATGAATATTATGCAGATGCGAAATGAAACAACCAGGTCAGGTAAACCTTGCACAAGTAAATAAAAACATATTGTATCTTACAGAGACCATTTCAAAGCTTCTTCCAAAATGCATCCTGGAATGATTTTCTTTTCTGTGAACAGCCTCAACTTTTTCATGATTCTCTTTTTGTTGGTGAAATGTACAGATCTGTGCTTTTTCAACATGTCAGAGTAGCTGGTGAGACAAGATAATCTGTTTTCCCTTTTTCTTTCTGTTTTGCTCTTCACAAATGCTCAGTAAGTGATTTCAGAGGCAGTTGTTTGCTTTACCGGTTGTACATGTGCACACATAGCTACAGTAGGATCAGCTAGAATAGAATCTCATTCTTTCCCAGGTCAAATCTGATTGCATTGTTTAATGCAGCACACTGCTACAACCCAATACTGAAAGTCTATCTTTCTCCAGCACTCTTTCACCGTCCTGGCAATGGAAAAAATTCCAAATACACAGAAGACAAGAAGAGGGGGCTGGGAAGGGACTTTGTAAAAATAGAGCTTCCTTGCTAACCAAGGTTTGCCTGTACCGTTCTTCCATTCAGAAATCCCCTCCTAATTAAATCTTCTACTTCAGGCTTTCTTCATTGCAACTATGCAATACAATTTAAAACAAGCAAGAATAATTTTTGTTGTTGCTGTTCCTGAAATGTTGGAAGCCAGGGACACTTACTGATCTTAAAATCCCTCAGAAATATAAATAGATTTTGATTTACCTTCTGCCCAATAATGTAGGAGATAGAATATTGAATTAAATGCTGTAAATGAACACATGTTGAAGGAGATACGCCTTCAATTTGTTGGATCCCCGTTCATGCAAGCAAATAGACCAAAAGTGGAAGGCTGTGCACCACATCTGAACCCAGGCTCCCAATTTGTTGATATTAGCTTATGAATCCTTGCCTGCTTGAAAGAACTCAACTTCTATGAATGAGTGAGGAATCTCTATAACAACAATACCCTCTTTGTTCACGGTAAATAGGATAAGCTAGCAATTCTGAGTTCTGCTTATATGTGAAAGCTTCTGATGTTGTTCCATCTGAAGATATAATGCTGCACTGTAATTATGCTACTCTTGTTTAAGAACCTATAGCACAAACTCTGTAGTATGTATTCTTTGGTTACTCCACAGAATACTGTTTTGGATTATTGAAAACACAACTTTTTTCTCTGTGATGTGGGTTGAGACCAGCTCAGAGGTTTCCTTTCATATTATTTTTAAATAAAAGGTTATTTTAGTAGAGCGTCTGTGTGGTTTCCTCGCAGGGATTCACATAGCTGGCATCAAATGTGGGATTTTTCTACCCTTTATCCCCTGTTGTGCTCACCAAATGTGGGGGTTTCTCAACCCGTATCTCACCAACTGTGGGGTTTACACTTGGGCAAATCCACCAGTTCTGCCATCCTAGTGATTCCTCTCAGACAGTCCCACCACTGTAGCCAAGTGTGGAGTTTCTGCCCTTTAACCGGCTGACTATGAAGACTTTCTTTCCTGGAAACCTGAAACAGACTGGCAGTTCATAGCTTGCAGACTGGCACTGGTCCATGGACCACCACTTTGAGTAATACTGCTCAGACCAAAATCAGCAATAGTGCTACATGAATCTAGCACTACAGTCAGACCACAGACGATAGACAGTTTCTCCTTTAAGCGTTGTCCTGTTTTCAGGTAGATGATGCGCAGCATCACCAGCCAGAAGTCATATAATGTGTCTGAATATTCTGCCCTGACCTAGGCAGTGCCAATTCTTACTTCCCCAGTTTCACACACGGTATACTGACCTTATAACTTGAGTGGGGGTGAGTACTGCTGGATTTTTGTTTTCTAGTCACTGATGAATAACAGAAGTTCTACAATGTAATGTGCTTCCTTTACTCTGCACATTTGATTTGGTTCTTTGATGTTCATCTGGAAACATTGCTGATGATGCCAGCTTCATGTTAGTCCTGCACTTGTTCTTATTCCTTTCCTTATATTTCAGTACAGGTTCTGATCTTTCTGGTATAGGGAAAATTAGAATCCTAATATATACGCTATATGTGCTGTTAATGTTTTATTGTTGTGATAGTGTCCAGGCTAGTCTGAATCCAACTGCAAAATTGCTTCTTGTCATTCTAGAGGCTCACATCTAGCTTCTATCACTTCTCAACATGTCTCTTTATGTTCTGCATTCTAAAAATCTCCCCCCATATATATCTAAAATCAGCTTATGCTGCTTTAGCTGTATCATAAAAAGTAGTACCTGAAAATTACTTTAGGGCATGTCAATTAATGAGTAATAAAATATGAAAAGGTAGGGAATCAGGGGGAAATAGTCTTGCCATTTTAAACAAAATCCCCTCAACTTCTTGTGTTTTTTTAAATAATCTTTATTAATGTAATGTATAGTAAAAAAAAACAAATACAAATACAATATAAAACACACCAGTATGACATAAAACACATCAACACAATTATAACATCTAACATTACAAGTGAAGTCTCTAGTAGCTAAAGAAAAGAGAAGAAAGAAAAGGAAAGATAGAAAAAGAAAAATGAAAAAAGCATTAAAGACAGAAAGGTTGTTTTGATATTAAATTTAAAAGATTCACACAAAAGTCTGTTGGTATAAAATAGAGACTGTTGTGCTAAGAGGGGCATTTTACTCAGGTTCATTTTTCTTTTTTGTGTAATACTCCCTTCTTTTCTCTCCAACCTTTCTTTTGCCATGTATGTATTGATTCAGCTGTGTGGGCTGTAAGGATCACACTTCTGATAGATCTGCCAAGAGTTGTTGAAGTGCTGAATAAGGCTGTTTTATTTTTCCGTTAGAAAACAAATGCACAATTGCCTTTTAATGTCCTTGCCTATTGGTATGCAGATGATGCAGATGATGCAGATGAGAGGTGTAGTACAAACATCTCTGTCAAGTAAGTACAGTTAATTATTAAAATGTGCATGTTGATTGTTTGTAAGTGGTCTTTCAGAAATCTGATGCCGTAATAAGATCCTTAAAATATCACTACAAAAAAGTAAATTGGAATGTGATTTGACACTTCTTTTCCCTGTTTAGGTATAATGATCTAAATTATTAGGGTTTTTTGCTCAAAATATAGCAGATCTTAATGAATGTGTTAGAAAGAGGAAATAAAAATTGGTGAAACAAGATTTTTAAAAAATCCTTTCTGCAATATTTGTTGTTCTTTTCTTTTTGGGCATTAAATTAGGCGTCTCAAGTACAGCAGTTCTGTTATACGTTTGACCCTGTGAATTATAATGCAGTGGAGGTTGGGGGGGAGAGAATGCACAATACTGCTCTGCAGCCGTTCTTCTGACTGTGGTACTAACTGGTCTTTACAGATGCTCATAATTGAATCTGTGATACATTAGGGAACAGTGGTTGTTCATATCAAATGTGTAGGCTTTACCAACAGAAACAGAAAAAGTTAAAAGGTTTTTCAAGTGACATTTAAGCAAATGGTAGCTGTGGTATCTATAATAATATATTTTATAGATAATAGAAAATGTTCTAAAATTTAGTTTTTAGGTTTGTGTGGCTGCTCATGGGAAAAGAATGTGATTTGCTCAGTAGATTTTATTTTTCCCTTCCAAATCCACCTCACCTCCCCTTTCCTCAAGAGAATCACAGCTAGACTAAACAAACAGCAAATCATATGACAAAACTGTTCTTGGAATTTGTGCCATGTCACACTGCAGGTTAGCTTCCTTTGTGCTTTGGGACTGGAAGAAATATATGACCCCCAGTTTGAAGTGACACACAAGGAACAATTCTTTCACTGATCGGCTTTTACTATAGAACAGTTCTTGCTTACTTTTTTCAGTCTAGTATGAGTAGAAAAGTAGCTGTGAGTGCTATAACACCTTCTATTATCCCTTACTAAGAGTTATAGATACAATATAGTAGACCCCCATAACTACATGATGAAATGCAGTCCAAAAATACATACTTTGAATGTAATGACTTCTGCAATGTGCTCTACATAGGGCTACCCATGTGCTTAGTCCAGAAACTTCAATTAGTTCAGAATATGGCAGCCAGGTTGGTCACCGGTAGACCTAAAACTGACCATATAACACCAATTTTAAAGTCCCTTCATTGGCTACCTATTAGTTTCCGGGCACAGTACAAGGTGTTGGTTATTACCTTTAAAGCCCTTCATGGCTTGGGGCCAGCCTACCTGTGGGATCGCCTTCTCCCATATAATCCGCCCCGCACATTAAGGTCCTCTGGGAGGAATTTACTGCAGCCAGTCAGAACTAGATTGGCTGCAGTTACCCAGAGGACCTTTTCTTCTATTGCTCCCAAGTTATGGAATGGCCTGCTGGAGGAGACCCGGCATATTACCAGTCTTGACTGCTTTAAAAAATCAGTCAAGACTGATCTCTTCCGACAGACCTTCCAAGACTAGCATTTCCATCGCCTCCCATCAGTTGTCTTGCTGCTTTGCTAATAGTAATTGATGGACTGTTAATTGCTGCGTGTTTTAAGGGGTTGGTTTAGGTGGGTTGGTGGGTGGGGAGGATTGGGTATGTTTTTAATGTCTTTTAATGTCTTTTAATGTATAATGTATTTCATGTTGTTCGCCGCCTTGATCCATGTGGAGAGGCGGGATAGAAATAAATTTTATTATTATTATTATTATTAATAGTAATTAAATGGAAACTGAAGTTATAAAGCAAAATGTGTGCAGTATTACATGGAAAATGGAACAGAATGGAAAATTCTAGCAAATGGAGTCCCGTTTGCTTGCTCTCCCATGCTGTCTTGCATCATCCATGTGGTCTTACATTTCCTTGCTGTATGTACATGCTGTAAAGCTAACCAAAGAGCCAGCATGATGTTTGAGCATTGGACTACGACCCTGGAGACCAGCGTTTGATTCTCTGTTCAGCCATAAAACCCCCTGGGTGACCTTGGGCATGTCATACACTCAGCCCCAGAAAAACCACATGATAAGTTCACTGTAAGGTCATCATAAGTCATAAATGACTTGAAGGAGCACAACAACAACAACAACAACAATGCTACTCAGTTTCTTTGTAGGCCTCTTTATTACTTTTTGTGATCTGATCACAGTACAGTGTCTTTCTGTAAAATTTTTGTGCCTATATAATAAAGTCCCTGTCCTTGTACAGTACTGTAGTAAAATCCTTCTGCTTGAGTGCTTGTGTTCTTTATAATGACTCCAAAGCACTAGAGCAATGATGTTGGCAGTCCTGATAAGACTAAGAGAACCTATAAAGTGCTTATTTTATGTGAGAAGGTGAACATTTTTAAATCAGGAAAGAAAACAAAAACATGCTCTGAAGTTGGTAAGATCTTTAGTAAGAATGAATCTTCCATCCATGAAATTCTGAGGAAGGAAAAAGAATTCCATGGTAGTTTTGATGTTGCACCTCAAAATTCAAGTTAGCTCTAGATTGTGTGATAGGTGCTTAACAAATGGAGAAGTCATTAAATTTGTGGCTGGAAGACATGAACAGAAAATGAATTTCCATTAACATTAATTTGTTTTAGGTGAAAGCATTGAGGTTATATGAAGACTGCAGCAGAGCATCCCCTCAGACAAATGCCGACAAGTCCTTTATTCCAAGTAAGGGATGGTTGGATATGTTTGGACTTTAATAATACTAATTCTCCTCCTCCTCCTCCTTCTTCTTGGACAGGCTTCCTCTGTCATTGAAGCAACTGCTGCCACATTTTCAGATCAGTTTAAGAAGTTGTTACAGGAGAAAGGCTACCTCTAAAGCAAGTGTTCAATTGCAATGAAACTGAGCTCTTCTGCAAAAAAAAAAAAAAAAAAATGCCACTCCACACAGCATATGATAAAACTAGGTATAATATACTATTCAGAGAACCCAGAGAGTCTTAAAATCCAGACCAAACATTATCTGCTGTGTTTTGGTAGCACAATAAGAAAGTATAGGTGACAGCCGATGGTTTTACCAGGGCTTCATCTCAGAAGTAAAACAAAAAATGAACAAAAAATAAAAAACGAACGAACAAAAATTTGCGGCAGGAAAAGTTGAAATTTAAAGTCCTTTTAATAGTAAACATTACACCTGGCTATCCTGAGTATGTTTGCTATGAAAATGAAAGTGTTGATATTGTCCTCTTACCTCCCAGTACAACCTACCGTATTTTCCGGCGTATAAGACGACTTTTTAACCCAAGAAAATCTTCTCAAAAGTCGGGGGTCGTCTTATACACCGGGTGTCGCTGAAACTTCGCTCGCTCACTCGCTCGGCTAGTGTGCTGCAGCTGCTGCTGCCTCCCAGCGCTGCCCAGAGGACATCCTCCGAGGAAAGGAGGAGGAGGGATATTAAAAGGGGGGAGGGAGGGAGCAGCTCAAGTTTGCTCAAAAGTCCAGCGGGGCTGGCAGGAAGCGCCTGGGGCTGGCGAGGCTGCCCCTTTTTGCAAGGATGTGAGCCCGGTGCTTGGCTGCTGGCTCCTCCGGAGCGACGGCGAGGGAGGAGGAGAGGAGAGGCTCTCAGCGGCACGCTCCCCCGAGAATGAGAGCCGGGCAGCCTTTCTGGTTCCTCCACCGCTTCCTCGTTCGCCAGGCTCTTGTAAGATAAACATGTAGAGTTTCAGCTGGAACACGGCTGGTTTGGAAAGTCTGACCTTTCTAGCCATTTGCATTTACTTAATACCTCTCTCTGTAGCCGAAGGGTAATGATTGTTGATTAACATTGCCTAAAGCAGATGGAGAGACGTCAGGCTTTGTAAGATCTGCTTGTTTTTCCCCAGACCCTTGGGGGTCTACCACCCAGAGACAGGCATAGAGTAGTGGCTTGTGCTGCCATGTGCTCATTTTAGGAATTCCTAATGAAAGATGCGCAATAATATATATATATACACACACATATTTTAAATCCCACCAAGAGGCGTTCCAGGGCGCCGGCTCCACTTTCCCTCCCTCTGGACAACTCATTCGCAGTGACTGGGGCATCCGAGTTTCCTGGATCGGGCGAGCCTATCAGCAGCCGCGGAGGGAGGGAGGCTGGCCAGAGTTGCTCCTGTTGCTAAGCAGAGGACCACCGGGAAGGAGGAGGAGGAGAGGATGACGGGGGGTGGAGCCAGCGCTGCGAAAAGGGCCATAGAGCAGCGCTGTGCCCAGAAAAACACGCCTCTTTCACCCACCTGGCCCGCCCTTATATCCTATTACCGTACCTCCTTCTCTGCCTCTCAGATTCACTGCAGTCCTCAAGAGGGAGATCTATCACTTTGATAGTCTTGGAGACAGAGAGGGCTGGGCAGGCAGGGAGGGCTGACCAGTCCAAGCAGGCTTTGTATACAACAACCAGCCAATTGCCAGTAAGGTACATCGGGCTGGTTGTTGTATACTGGGTACCACATGCAGTACAGCACCAGTATCATCACCTGTTCATACAGTGTAGCACCAGTACATACAGTACAGTATACAAATGTCCAACAGTCAAAACCCCATCATGGCTCCACCAGCAAGAAGAAAGAAATATGAAGCCAGTTTCAAACTTAAAGTTGTAAGCTTTGCCATGGAACATAATAACTGCGCTGCTGCAAGACAATATGGAGTAACAGAAAAGATGGTTCGGTACTGGAAAGCAAATGAAAAAGCATTAAAGAGTATGCCAAGGGGTAAGTGTGCATTAAGAAGAGGCACCCCACATTGGCCAGAACTCGAAAAACATGTGGCAGACATGGTGAATGAGCTTCGCCAAAATGGTTATGTAGTGACACGAAATCAAATACGTTTGTTTGCACTTCAGTGGGCCAAATCTAACCCAGATCACAGCAACAAATTTAAGGCCACTGTATCCTGGTGTACTAGATTCATGGCAAGGCATAATATGGTACTGAGGCAAAAGACAAAAATTTCCCAAAAATTACCTGCAGATCTTGATAACAAACTAAATAGTTTCCATCGATACGTAATAAAACAGCGCACTAAACATGGCTATGCGTTAAGTAGTATCGGAAATATGGATGAAACTCCAATGAATTTTGACATGGTTGGAAATAAAACTGTCCATCAAAAAGGTGAAAAAACAATTTTACTTAAAACAACAGGACATGAGAAGTCCAGTTTTACAGTGGTACTAGGCTGCACAGCTGATGGCGCCAAACTGAGACCAATGATTATTTTTAAAAGAAAAACAATGCCAAAACTCAAGTTTCCTGTTGGTTGTTTTGTACATGTGAATGAAAAAGGCTGGATGGATGAAGAAGGGGTAAAGCTATGGCTTGATAATGTATGGAGCAGGCGACCAGGTGGACTTATTCAAAAACGCAGTCTACTGGTGTGGGATAGGTTCAGGGCTCATTTAACTCCCAGCACCAAGCAAAGGCTTGCAAGACTAAACACAGATGCGGCAGTTATTCCTGCAGGATTGACATCGTTGGTACAGCCACTGGATGTGTGCCTAAACAAGCCATTTAAAGATCGCATTCGAGAACAGTGGAATGAATGGATGGTTAGCGGTGAAAAGTCATTCACAAAAGGAGGAAACATGCGTGCTCCACAGTTGGATGTTTTGTGCAAGTTTGTCATAAAAGCCTGGAATGATATTGATGCAGAAAAAGTAATCAAGTCTTTCAAGAAGTGTGGCATATCAAATTCATTAGATGGTATGGAGGACGACTACTTGTGGCAAGATGAAGAGGAAGCCGAAGCTGAGACCACACCATCTGATACGGAATTTGATCCATACGATGACTGTCTTACAAATGTATCACAAGATGTCATTGATGTACTTATGACATCAGATGACGAACAGGAGGATTTTGAAGGCTTTTAAAGGGAAGCTGTCGTGCCAGCAAAACCTGTAAAAATACTGTAGCTTGCTAATTGGCCAGGGACTTGCCCAGCACTTGCTCTCTCTCTATAGTTTGTTATCTTCCTCCTATCATCATCAGTTCCAGTTTGGTTGACAGCTTAGAAAACAAACAGCATGGCAGCTCCCATGGGTTTATTGTCTTATCCTTCCTTTCAGCTTTAGAGTGAATTAGGAAAAGTTTAATCCACTTGCACTGTTTTATGTTTACATGTTTGATGACAAACAGCCTTATGTTTATAAGTGACAGTTTTCCTGCTAAGTACCTGCATGTCATAAGCATTTGAATTAAAATTACCATATTGAAATCAAATCTGATGTTTTTTTTATTTTTTATTTGGTGTGCTTTGGAAGAGGGGTAGTCTTATACGGTGAGTATATCCCAAACTCTATATTTTAACTGGAAAAGTTGGGGTCGTCTTATATGCCCAGTCGTCTTATACGCCGGAAAATATGGTAATTGATTCAGCACCTTGACGAGGGCATCTTTCATTTTGTCAAGGCAACATACATCTGCCTGGTATTTGATCACATTCTTTCAGCAGCTGATGCACACACCTTAATATGGGCATAATGCAGTGCTGAAAATCCTTCACTATTGCTGGTGCAGTGACCTTCATCAAAGCTGCACTAGATTAATTAAAACTAGAGATTGGAAATGTCTCCTGGAATATAAATGTAAATATAAAATGTCTGCTGGAAAAACTTGCAGACTGAGGTTGTGGATGATTTTCAGGCCATCCTGAGGATAAGTGGAAAAGTTAGGAAAGTCATCCATACAGCAAGGCAACTAAGTTCAGTAGGATTTTCTGACCTGCTGGATGAGGAAGTGGAGGAACTTATTGGTCTCCATGAAGAAGTATTACCCATGAGGAGTTGGAGGAACTTGTTAAGATGTCTTCAGAGGAAGAGAAAGAAGAAGAAACAGAAACAGAACGAGCAATGTGGACCTTAAAGAAATTTGCCAAGGTCTTTCAAATTGCACAGACGGATTTTGCTTTTCAGCTTTATTATACATTTCCTTCACTGTTCCTGTACAAAAGTCAAGCAACCTTATTTTTCCTACCTGCCGTTGTATTGACACTATATGCTGGAGATTTTGAAACTCAGGAAAGAATTTGCACTCAACATTTTGAAGAGGACTGATGTGGCTTCTTCATGATGGTAATATTCTCAGCAACATCTTAAGGAACTATTTTCTTGTACAGCCACTGAAACCTGTAAGAGTAGAGAAATCAGGGATGGGCCTTTTTCTTCATAGATTTTCCATGTTGTGAAAATGTGACAGTATTCACTTTAACATGGTTACAAAGGTCCACCCAATTGGAAACCCTACCATATCTGGGTAAGAAGCTTTGTAACTGTGTTCAGTTGAATGCAGTTATGTTTCAGTCAATACAGAGAAGTGTGTTCACTTAACAAGAGACTAGGCTGAAGTATATGTGCTTGCTGAAGGAGACTCATTTAACCACAAAACCTTTTGTTGAGAGATTTTCTTTATTACATTCTTCCACTTTCTGTGGGTTGACCCAATGTAATGATGGTTTCCTTCTGATCAGATCAGGTGCAGGCAACCTGCTTCCTTCTAAAGGCTCTTCCCTACCACTGCAGTGAATTCTTTCATCCTGTCTTTGTGTCAAGAATTCAATATTAATGTCAGTGCTACTGCTAACATAACTGTGTGTAACTAGGATTTTAAACCAATATTGATATTCAGTGGAGATATAATGTTTGTTCAAGCTTGTATAAACTTCTGCAAACCTTGTCGTCACAAACCTTTCATGCCTACCCTCACCCTAGTTCTCCCTCCTCAGATCAAGCCATGTTCCATGCTCCCTGAATTAAACATAAGCCATAAATTTAAACCAAAGTTTGCTGTTGTCTTCCTGATATTATTTATAGTGGAACCTAAATATGATTTTATAAGGTTTCATTGTAGATGTTAATTACAACCGTAGTCAGCACTGAAAAGAGAAGGTGTGGAGGAATTCAACTAACAGAAGATACTGGACAGGCTAAAACATAAGAGAAGGGAAAATAGTAAATAGTGCACAAGTTAGGGAAGTGCTCTTGATCACTAAATGACAATTATGAGAGGTCAAGAAAAGTATCTATTTATTTACTTATTTTAAAAGATTTTGTACTGATTTCTTCCTACGTAAAATTCCTGGGCAATGTACGGTCTATTAAATCACATCATAAAATGCAACACTGTAATAGCCAAAAACCTGAATTTTTAAAAGTATAAGCAAATTAAAATGCCTGGACAAACAAAAATATTTTAAGTTTGATTCATTTTCAGTGTGAAACCACATAATTTTCTGTGGAAGTCTAGTCCTTTCCACATGTGTTGGATAGCAGTTGTCATTACTTACAAATCCATAGGCCATGCTGACAAAAATGATACATACTGTAGTCAACCATTTGAGGACACCAAGCTGGGGTAAGGACAATTGCATAGAGAAGAGAACTCCATAGTTGGGATACCACCGTAGCAAAAAAAAAAAAAAGAAAGAAAAAAAAAGCCCTTTCCTTTCCTGGCAGAAGATCTTAATTTACCAGACAGATTGATAGGGGGAAGAGGAGAAATTTATGTTAGTACTGAGCCAAACTATCATTTTTAAACCTAGTTGAAGAATGTTCTGAACTTTGCAGTTCCATGAAGAATAAAGACATTAAACTTTTATTTGCAGGAAGGACAGGTTATGGGATACTTCTTTGCTTAGAGATTCGTATCTTCAGTTATTATATCTGAATTTTGTCTCAGACTTACATGCTATACTTTAAAAAAAAACAACGAAAAACTTATTTCAGGAAATATTACCAATTAGAATGTGTTATTGAAATTAAGATAGTTCTTAGAACTCTACACTGTTTGGATAATGTAGAAATCTTGGTGAATATCCTCTTTCTGCAACCATCATGAACCACTAAAAATCTCCATCACTTTAGTTTTTTAGAATCACACTAGAATCAAAGTTTTTGAACATAGAAAGTTGAACTCTCTGAAACCTTTGAGCTTGTCTGATAATTAAATAAAACCACATTTATTATTCAGACATAGCTAGTTTTTTCACTACTAAAATATTCCAGACATACAGCTTCCATTTGACTTCTCTTGGAGGAAGATTAGGTGTCAAGCATTGACTTTTGGATTTCTTTGCAGTTTGGGCTGAATGAAAAACAGGCTTTAATTTTTATTCTTGAAGTAAAAATGTGAGTCATAAACCAAGATGCAAGAAAAATGGTTAAAGCTGTAAATGTAATGATGTTATACCTAAATTGTTACTATATGGAAAAATACATGATTGAGACTGAAGGCTGCAGCTATATTTCACCCAGTCAAAAAAACTGGGTGCTGCAGACAGGTTTTTGTAGGAAAGATGTGGTCTCTTAATTAATTAATTAACACTTCCTTGTTTTGACAGTAGAACATTATGCTGTTAAAATTGGTTGTTATCATAGTAACAATAGTGTGTAACCATGTAGGAATTGTGTATATCTCAATAACAAGATTTACCAAGAAATATAAATCTGTTGGTTGATTACAGGGCATTGTTATAGCTGATCTCAGATGTGAAATACACTGAGCTGTTACTGAGGATATGAAACATCATTTATTCTGCCATTACAACTGTTTATTTTCCCTTACTGAACTAGCAAACCACCAGACAGGAGGTTTCATGATCATCACGTATCTTAAGAAAGAAGCTGATGCTGTAGCCAACAGTATTAAGTTCCAAAATAATACAGGGGATATTCTGTGTTCTCCCCTAATCAGAATGTTCAACTGATCTTGAGATCGAGAATGAAATTAGAGAGGTATCCTAAAGAAAAAGATCTGTGGTACAGAATGGCTTCAGTTACCCTTATCTAGCCTGAAATGTATGCCCCTATCATAGCCAACAGATAAAACATTTCTATAAATCTTAAACTACTGTGCCCTAGAACAGTTGGTAATGAAGTCTGCTGAGGTAAGGTGCTCTTGTTTTAATTCTAAAGGTTCAGTGACACAAAATAAGAATTGTTAGATGGATTCATAAGACATTATAGTGGTAACAAATTTAATTTTTATCTGTGTGGAAAACTGTAAAGAAATCCGATAGAGACAACATTTGGCTTGAAAAGAGGAAATTTCTTCAGAAAGAGGAATCTGATTATTTTTTTTTTAAAGGGGAGGAAGAAAGGAAGGGAGAATCAAGAAGATCCAATCTCTTTGAAAGGTTTGGGAATTACTCAGAACCACTTGTGATGTTTGTAATGTCAGAGCCGATGAATTTTCAGTGGGTTTAGGATAGACATATTGGAAGGCAGCCTGTCTGTCTGTCCTATTTTTAAATTTTTTAGAGTGAGTAGAGGCTTTCCTCTCAGAGGATTGCTCAGCAAGCGCCTCTATTCTATTGCTAATAAGGGTACAGTTTGTTAGAAGTAGTTTAAAACTCCTGGAGATTAAAAACGCCTCTCTTGCCAAAAGCTCTTTGCAAGGACATTTAGCTGACTGTCCCTCAGAGCAACCGCCATTACTTAAAGAAGAAGCCAAGACTCCCACATTCTCCACATTCTGCATACGGTCATTATCTGTCATTAATTGTTCATCATGCAGGGATTCCAATGCCGCATATCTATTATTTAGCTCCAAATCAGCCTGCAGAGCAGAAGCAGCTTCCTTGTTGGCAAAAAAGGAGTCTATTTTGGTCTGCTTAGAGGGTTCGCTACCCAAGTCAGCGTTTGCCTTGGAGCGTCAGTGTTTTTGTAACTTCATACCCACACTAATTAACTCGGCTAAGATAATAAGATAGTAAGTTAAATTTAAAACTTAAATACTTAAAACTTCTGTCTTAAAGGTTACAGCTGGCTAGGCCTACCACAATAAAACAAAAATAGGGAGAACAACTCACAGATAGCAGCGTTTGCTGCAACCGAACACCATCTTGAGCACACTTCCTTATTATCTAACTAGTGATTATAACTCCCTCCAACCTACTTTACCAGTTATCAGCTCTAAGGGAAGAAGCATATCCCTTCTGCTGACAATTGGAATGTGGGTAAATGACCTTTCTATTCGGTTTGATGGGGTCGGGTCATGGGAGGTTTCTTAGTGAAGTTACACTAACTTAGTATACTTAAATAAGTAGCTGATACAGTATGTATCAGTATGTATACAGTATTGCTTTGAGCAATGTGAAGGAATTTGCCATGTTTTAAAGCTTGGGGTGTGGCTGTTAAGAATAGGAAACATTTATTTCTTTACCTTTTGGGGGTAGAATATATGTATATATGTGTGAGAGAAAGCAATGAGTAGATTTCATTAGACCTTTTATGTATTTCTAATCCTGATATCAAATTAAGAAGCTTGTATTCTTTGTTTTAAGAGTTTGTGGACTTTGAAATTTTTTTCTTCCAGGCATACTGAAGCAATGAAATTCCTACTTGGTATTCACCCATTTGGAAAAAAGAAAGTGATACTGTATACTATCATGTATTTCAAGCTGAAATAAACAGTTTTGCAAAAAATCCTCTTATTATAGCACTATTTACTATTAAGAATCATAGAATCAGAACTGATCTTAAAGATCAGTTAGCCCAAGCTGATATCAGTTTAGAAAACCTGCTGTTACAGGCATGCCAAGAGATCCTTGCTCTGTAAAAGCAGTTTGTGATTTTTACATTAAAAAAATCTGTTTGGCAGCTCCTTTTACTGCTTTCCAAGTAAACAGTGAATGTGATAATTAATTTTGAATAGCAGTTAAGTAAGTATATCTATTTTGACTCCATGTCTGCAGGTTATGAGATGGCAATGCTGAGGCAAAAGTGTTGATTAAGTAGAGCGCAGCAACCACACTGGAGTCATAATACTGCTGAGTTCTAGTTTGGCTACTAAGTAGATTCTATTTGTTTTTGAATGTTGATATGTAATTGTTGTGAAGAATGGGCGTTGTAACATTGGAATGGAGAGATGTTGCAGAAAATCTTTGTTAGTTCCAGTTGGACATAGTTCAGTTTATACTGAAAAATGTCATAGTTTTTGAAAAGTAAATTGAACATTAGGGGACAGGAACATATGGCTTTGTAGTTAAAAGTTACCCATTCCTATTACAAAGAAATTTGTCTAATGGACAAGGCATTCTGATATTTTCTTCAGCTTGGATTTATCAATTAAGTAAACTGTTCATGCAGCAATGGATAATATTTGGAACAATCCATACAGAGATATCATTCAACCTTGGTAGATTCTCAAACTAGTCAGCAAATGATTGCACTGGTAAAACGACATATTCTACCAATCACATACAGTTGACAATTAAAAATAAATTATTAACCAGAATTCTTTTGCCTGTGAAAAAAATGCAGTCTCCCATGCACAGTCTTGCTCTTGGGGTGTGTTGCCTGTTTCAGTAGGAGGGAGCTCCCATTATGTTTAGTATGGATACTCACTATTAAATTTAACATTTGAGTTGGACTTTTAATGGTGTGTGCAGAGTGTGCATCTAAACAAGAATGAATAATTTGCCAGGGATAGCTGTGGAAAATATAAATGCCTTCTTTTTAAAAATTGCAATATTATTACCCTACTTTGAAAATGCTCTCTTTTTCAAAAGGAAGCAACAGTCTTGAGTGGGATTGCTGTTCCCATCCCCAGTATTTTTATTGAGAGTACGAGACTAGAGCCTTTCGTACGCACCCATGATTCTTTTCAAGAATCCTGTTTTCCCACTAATAGCAAGAGGAAACACTCTTGCTGATGATTTTTGGGGAGAACCTTTAATCTAGCACCCTTTCTCCTGATGAAATTAGTTATGGGAGCTGAGGAAGTATGTATGTGAATATGCACATATGCATGTGTTTGTATATATGAGAGTGAAGAATGAATGAATGAATGAATGAATGAATGAAAGATGTTGAATTTGTGTATGCTCTCTCCACTCATTTCCATCCCCAACCACGCTTATATCCCAAGAGTTCTATATAGACTAATATGACCCTGAATATAAAAATGATGACTAGCCCTGCTTTACAGGAGTAGTAGTCAGCACAGTTTGGAAAATGGAAGCAAATAGAAGTATATAATACTAAATGTTCAGTGACATTATAGGTCAGTTTGAACTCAGAGCACAGTTGATTTTTTTTTTTTTTCTGAGAAGAAAACTAAACCAAAACTTCAAAAAGAAACACCCTTCTAACCAAGAAAACATCCATATTGAATTCAACCGGTTAATATTTGTGGTTTTTTTTAAAAAAAAATGCTTACTAAACAACTGTTCAGTATATTTGTGAAATCTGAAGATGGTTTATATAACTAAACATTAACACAATTAGCCACTGAGACCACTCTTTAAGTAATATTGTAGTTTGTAGCTTAGAGCTAGAACAGGGGTTGATCTATTTTGAATTCCATTTTCTTTATTTTTTGAACAAAGTCCTTATGTATTTAATTACATGCATTGTCATAATAGAGATTGCAGTAGGGAGGTAAGGGAAATGGTTTCACGTCTTAGTTTTGTCCTTTTATGTTTGGCCTTTAGTTTACATTATTTTTATACACAAGTTCTGGACAAAATAAGTATGAAATAAAAATCACTAATATTGTTGATTGTACTTCAATATTTTCGGGAGTGAAATTTCAGCTCTGTTGTCCTTTCAGTGTGATGTCTGAAACAAACAGTGATTGAAAAAATAACTTGCAAGTATCTGGTATTTTTACTGTATGCTTCTTTTTCATGACAGCACACAATGTTTTTGCTGCATATATGTGCTGCAGTATTGGTGAAATGACAGAGAGAATAGGAATGTTACGGGTTATGTTAGTACTCTTGCCAAAATGTTGATTCTCATCAGAGATGGACAATCTGTTCTGTATCTGCCATCTTCAGCCCTGTTTAAGGTTTAATTATCTTCCATCTGCTTGAGCTGCTCTGGAGGGCCTTAGAGATATTGAAGAATATCCACACTTGTTTTTGCCCCAGCAG
Source organism: Iguana delicatissima (assembly GCA_948472985.1). Taxonomy (NCBI): domain Eukaryota; kingdom Metazoa; phylum Chordata; class Lepidosauria; order Squamata; family Iguanidae; genus Iguana; species Iguana delicatissima. Next base: position 520,549 of record CAOKZL010000363.1, on the reverse strand, counting down.
TGCTCCTCCAGAGACTATATAAAGAACGTTGGCTGTTATGCCCTTTCCAGTTTTGAGTCTTAGACTGACTTTGAATTAGAAAATGGCATTTAAAAATGGAAGGAAAAATCCTAAAATCTCAATCAAGCATTCATATATAATTTTCATGAAATCGGGGATGAGTTGTTCTTGTCCCTGTGCCATCACCTGGAACAGAAATCTCTAAGCCAATTAGCTCTTCTCACACTGTTTTGCATAACCATACGACTGCCATTAAAGTGTTTTATTATTTTTCTTTGACAGTAATTCTTAAAGACAACCCTCTTCAATTTTTCCCCTTAGGGCAATGCTGCAGGTAGAGGCAGCTTCCTCTGGTTGCCTTTGTTATCCCTACATATTAACGTGCTTAGATTTCACTTAATGGAGTCATACTTTTGAATGCTGTAACTTTGTCACCCTTATCTTCTTCTTCTTATTTTTTTTATCATCATTGGGTTGTAAGCCTAAGAGCAGTGTCTTACCTTTGGCTAACACTTACATACTGTATGTGCTTTATAAATAGTTAGTGGTAAGTTGTTTACATACTACTGTCAACTTCAGCTTCTGCTTCAGTTCTGTCTCTGTGTGTACTTTTTATTTAATTAAATCTTTTATATGTAGAGGGAAACAAAAAATCCTTATGTTCCATTTTATTTTTAATAAGCCACAATTGTAGAGTGCTAAGAGAAATTACACATCAATCTAGCTATCTGTAATTATACACACATGTGCACAAACAAATTTTGAAAGATCAAACAGTATATCAAATTTCAGACAATTCTGTTCTGGATTGCAGAAAAAAAGCAGTTAATTGCTTAAAACATGCACCTTATTAGAAAGATTTACATACTGAAATATTAAAATACTATAGCAAGATGCTTGTAAAACGTGCCTGAATGCCATTCCAAATCCATACTTCTCCATGATTCTCTGCTGGGAGTGCTGGGTATTTCATTATCCTCAGTTTCACCTGACTCCTTTGTGTGCATACTCATACCTTAGAGTAATTTAATAAACATATTCTCAGACCTATAACAATTTAAGGATCAGATTGCTTTGGATTATATGAGCCAGACTGCAACTTTCTTCTGCTTTGTATTTCAGATTGAAACTCTCACGATGGAAATGAATTCCCTGTACATAGAAAAGGTGGTCTGAGGTGGTATAGGCATGATAACTCATTTACTGTTTGTGAGGATTAGGTGTGTATGATTTTTAAAAGAGAAGTGACGCACAGGGTCAGTTTATTTCAGCTTGTTTGGAACTATTGATGTACAGTAGAATTGACCTCAGTGATAAATATTTTGCCCTGTGGTTAGACTAAATATGTTAAAAATCAGATGTTAAGACAGCAAGATGATAAAGAAATGTTAAAAGTGTGGGGTTGAAAACTGGTTTCTGGGCATTTAGAGAGCCAGCTGACAACAGAACTGTCCACTGAAAACTATAGTAGATATAACCAGACTGAGAAAATAGTGCCCTTGATAGACGCCCAGTAAAAGAACCTTCAGTGAAAGAGGGGAAAAACCCAAGCACAGGATATACTCAGCATGAAGGCAGAACGCCATGTGAGTTGGTAGCCCTTAGGATTATTTTGCCTTTCAAGTTGCAGGATGATTAGTAGGTGAGATAATATGAACAAAGCTTTGTGGGTTGTATGAAAGAGAGAGAAACCAGCAAAATGGAGCCAGTCTTTGCACCAAAAAGTCTCTTAATAGGTCATAGATACAAGTCTACAGAAGATACAAGTCTGCATGGCTGAATTCATAAAATATTCAGTATAGCTATTGTTATAGAAATTAAAAGCTGTATCTCTTCAGACCAACATAAATATAGTGTTCTCTTCACCCATTATGGGGATTGCACACAGGTATATTGTTACATATTGTCACTTTAAATAAAATAAAGCATATTAAACATAATTAACAGTTTAAATATATATGCATGAGCGTTTGAAAGAAATGAGTGAGGTGAAAAGGCTTTGTTAAACAGCCAGCTGTTTACTTGGCTTCCAGGTGATATTTGTTGTTTGTCATATTGTTGGCACCAGTTGGGTTTCCAGGGAAGATTATTCCGCAATTGGAGATCCATGGTTGAGAATGCCCTCTGCCATGTATCCACATAGTGTATTAACCTCACAGTGTATTGACACAGAGGGGAGGCCCTCCCCAGCAGACATCAGTTCTGAGGGGGGTACATACAGGGAGAAATGTTCTTTCAAATATTGAAGTCCCAAGCCATTTAGGGCTTTAAATGTCATCACAAATACCTTGAATTCAAACCAGAAGGATATTGGCAGGCAGTTTAGTTCTTTTAAAATCAGCATTATATGCTGTCTATGTGGTAGTCCAGTCAGGAGTGAGGTGCTGTATTTTGCACTAACTTCCAAGTTCACTTGAAGGGGAGCTCCACATAGAACACATTACAGGAGACTAATTGGGGGTTATCAGTGCATAAACTACTGTGGCTGGGTTATCTCTATCCAGGAAAGGCTGGAGTTGGCACATCAATTGAAACTGGCACCAATCTCTCTGAGCCACAGAATCCACTTGAGCCTCCATTCATGAGGTGGATCTACTCTCAAGCTACAATCTGCTCCTTCAGAGGGAGTGCAACCCCATCCCAGACAGGTTGTTTGTCAAGTCCTGGACCCAACAGCTACCATACACAGAGCCTCCTTCTTATCAAGGTTCAACCTCAGTTCATTACTCCTCATCCAGCCCATTATAGTATCCAGACACAGGTCCAGCACCTACACAATCCCATCTGACTCAGATGATGAAGAGAAGTAAGCCCATAGTGACCTCACCCGGAAGCTTCATAGAAATATTGAAGAGCAGGGGGGTAAGAGAACAGCCGTGGCACTTCAGAGCTGAACAGGAACACTCCAGTGGTACTTTGTAGAACTCATTCTGTAGATAGGAGCAGAACCATTATAAAACCATGTTTCTTACTCCTTTGCCACAGAGCCAGTCTGATCAGATCAATACTGCTAAAGGTTCCAAAATAAAGGGAGATGAATACAAACTAAAGGCATATGCAGACGATTTAGTTATTTTTCTTGAAGATCCAGAAGCAAGTGTACCGAATTTCTTGGAGATCTGCGATGAATTCGGAGAGTTAGCCGGGTTTAGAATAAATAAGGAGAAAACGAAATTTTTGACCAAAAATATGCAAAGGGAAGAAATAGAGTTAATGGAAAGAAGAACTGGACTTAAAGAGGCGAAAAAGATTAATTATCTGGGAATAGTGATTTCTAAACAAAATAATACTTTATTTGAAAATAATTACAATACAAAATGGAGGGAGATCAAGAAGGACTTACAAAAATGGACAAAATTAAATCTTTCACTAATGGGTAGAATGGCTACTATTAAAATGATGGCTCTTCCTAAGATGAATTATCTATTTCAGAATTTACCTGTTATCAGAAACTTTAGATATTTTCAGGAATGGAGGCAAGATTTGTCAAAATTCATTTGAGCCGGGAAAAAACTGAGAATTAGGTGGAAAACATTGATCGACAGGAAGGAAAGAGGTGGTTGTAGCTTACCAGATTTAAGACTGTATTTTGTTGCAAATGGAATGACATGGATTAGAGACTGGATTGAATTAAAAAATGATAGAATTCTGAATTTAGAAGGAACCGGTCTACGTTTTGGGTGGCATGGCTATCTTTGGTATGATAAGACAAAAGTTGATAAAAAAAAATTTGAATCATTATATAAGAAAGCCGTTATTTGGAATATGGAAAACTTGGAAAAGGGAAATATATTCAAGAATACCACTATGGGTTTCTCCCCAAGAAGCCCTGATGGGGAGATCAAAGGAACCATTTAAAAGATGGCTTACATATAGAGATTTGGTTATTACAGATTTAAAAGGTGGTCAGCGAATTAAATCAAGAGAGGAATTAGCGGAAAAAGGTTGGAACTGCCAATGGTTTTTGGATCTTAGATTAGTGGGAGTAGAAACAAACTCCCAATTAAATGAATGGGAAAAAATAGTATTTGAGAAAAAAGAGCATTTAACATCACAATTTTACAAGTATCTATTGGATAGAGAACTGGAAACAGAGACAATTAAAGAAACAATGACGATTTGGGCATAAAATATTGGACACATGATAGAATTGGATCATTGGGCAAAAAGTTGGGTTAATACACGGAAATTTACATTAGCTCAAAATCTTAAAGAAAATCATCTAAAAATGCTTCATAGATGCTACCTAGACCCAGTGAAATTAGCAATATGTATAAACTAAAAAATAAGACTTGCTGGAAATGTTTCCAAGAGAATGGGACTTTCTATCACATGTGGTGGCAGTGTAGTAAAGCTAAAGGATATTGGAAGAGGGTATGTAGGATAATGACTGATATTTTACAAATAGAGTTGCCCATGACACCAGAAATTCTCTTATTAAATATGTTACATCAGCTAGATAAAGAATATAAGGGATGTGAAAGTATAATCTTGATATGATAACCGCTGCTAGGACTGTATATGTGAGATACTGGAAGAGAGAGGAAATACCAACAATGCAAGAGTGGTTACAAAAGGTTTTGGAATTTGTTATGTTAGAAGACCTCACTTGTAGTTTGAAAGATGATAAGTGAGAGAAAAAAGTTAAAGATTTGAGATCCATAAAAAAATTAATTGAGGAGAATTGGATTAAGATTTGTAATGAGGAAGATAATTGAAGGAGATTGAAAATGTAACAGTTGATAGAAAAGATGTTCATGCTACACTATGATATAACAATTTAATGGGGCAAGTCTTCAAAGAGATTATAGGTAAATAAGGAGATCACAATGAGATTGGATGTATAAGGCTTGAACAAGGGGTGGGGGGAAGTTAAATTTGAGTTGGAGGTATTACAAGTAACAATTTTTATAAGCATGTTTTTATCATTGTGAAATGTATTATAAGGTAATTGTAAATATTTTGTTGTGATTATTAATTGATTTTAATAAAAAAAAAATGGGGAAAAATACTGCTAAAGGTTCCAGGAAGATCAATAGAGTAGTCCTCCTATATCTTCACCCCAAAGTAGGTCATCAGTCAGAACAGTTAAGGTCTTTTCAGTGTTATAACTTGGCCTAAAACCAGCATGAAATGGATCCAGGTAATCTGTTTCCTCTAAGAATACCTGAGCCACCAGACACTCAAGCACCTTGCTTGGAAAAGGGCTATTTACAATAGGATAGTAGTTCTCATATACTTATTGGTCAAAGGAGGTCCTCTTCAGCAAGAGAGTGCATCCTATTCTCCTTCAAAGCAGTGGGCATTTCCCCCTTGTCAGAGTTAAGCATTTACCACCACTCCCGGAACATATCCAGTCAGTGCTGCTCTGCTACATCATAATAGCCAAGATGGGCAAGGGTCAAGCTTACATGTTTTGGAATGGTCTGATTCAAGCATCTTACTCATATCATCAGGCTGCAAAAACTGAAATTGACCCCAGAAAATCTGACCGGACAGTGCACTGGACCTCTGCCTAGACTCTTTGATAAGCGTGATTTCACATTCTGAGTAAATCTGAGCAACTTTCTCCTCAAAGTACCTAACTAATTTTTCACAGCAAGTAGATGTGGGTTCCTGAACCTAAAAGGCTTCTCACTGTTTAGGATAAGTTGAGGATATAGTAGTTTAATATGATTTCTTTTCTTGTCTGCCTCACTATTACATAATCGGCACAACAAAGATTTTTTGTTGTGTTTGCTGTGAGACCCATGACATCTTTACTGTAGCTGTTATTCAACCTGTTTTGTTGTCTGCAGGTCTGCTATAAGCCAGGGCTGGCTCTACAGCACCAGATAGAGTGCATAGGAGCAATTGTTTTGATAGCCCTTCCATTTCACCATTCCCTAGTGAGACAGAGGCCTCAATTTAATCACCAGCCCTGTCAGTCAGAAAATCCCTCAGAGCGTTCAGGAATACTTCCAATTCCATAAATATCCAATGGTAGACCATCTTAATAGGTCCCTCTATCACAAACCATACTACACCAAAAAAAATAAAAAAATGATTTGACCATGGCAACTGAGTAATTGAAATCTCCCCTAAGACGAGATCATTCTCCATCCACCTGACAACAAAGACCAGATACAGTCTATGTTGTACCTCATGCATTGGGCCAATGATGCACTGAAACAGCCTCATGATAGTAGCCATGAAGCCCAGGATAGTTTTGATGGGTATGTTGAAGTCCCACAGAACCACAGACTTGTGGTTTTCCAATGTAATACCAAAGATCACCTCAGCCATCTCAGCAAGGAGACTGCTGGCCAGAAGAGTGGGTGGTACACCTGCAGCATAATTTTTCTTTCTCTGACCTAGGACAAGGTACAAGCCCTCAAAAGTGATGCCTGGGTGGATGGGTTTCCTCATGAGGCAAATGGAATTCTTACATATGATGGCAACTCCTTGCCCCAGCCCTCTAACCTAGGTTGGTGCTGCCCTGTGTACCTAGGTGGACAAACTCTGCCAAGCTCATCCACCCAGGTTTCTGTAATGCATACCAGGTCGACCCCTTCCTCCACAACCAAGTCATGGATATTATTTGTTTTATTATGAACTGATCCATTATTCAGGAGCAGCACAAATAGATCACAGGATGAGCTGATAGGCGACCTGAATCTTAAGGGATGAAGGAAGTGCTGAAACATGAGATAGAACTCAGGTATCTATCCTGCGTCTCCCAAACCTTCCAGAGTCATACTTCCCTCTCTTCAAGATCAGACGAGTGGGGCACTCCATGCCTCCTCCTCACCCAAACAGATGCATAGTATTTAACAAATGGAAATAACATGAAACAAACACTGGTAAGGTGCTGATGCTGTAGGTCAGAGTAGCAATCTAGACCAGCTTCCCAGTGGATTCTAGACATTAAAATTTAAATATGGGAGCCAAAATGTCAAGAGTATCGTTCAACAGGACATTTCCTCCCTCCCAGAGACGCTTACTACATCTATCCTGATGCACATTGCTTACATGGGCACCTAATATTTGGCTGGTAATTTCTGTCTCTCACTCAGGAACTGTAAAATGACCTCCCAAGAGAATTAACCACATTTTCACTATGAGTGATAGTGTTCCAGTACCTTGTCTCTCACGAAGTTTATCTCTGTATAACACTCAAGAAGGAGTGATGCCCTGGCCTGTGTTTCTGTCAAGAGTTTTCCCTTTTCCCTTTCCAAACTCCACAGGCTGTTTCTGTTTTTATATACCTTTCCCACTCTGGAAAGTGAAGGCCTGAGATGGAAAGAATAGTCATTTGAAATCAGCTGTTTAGATCTTTCTTCGGAGGCAGCACAGTCCCAATCCAGCAGGGAAAACAACAGTTTGGTGGGACTAGGGGCCAGCAGAAGCCTGATGCAAAAGGCAGCTCCAGATAACCTGGGTACAGTACCCCCTGTCAGTTCTTCCCTTGAGACACCAGTGGATCCACTGTACCTGAGAACTATCTAATGTCTTCCACAGATGCCTGTTAGAGTTGTATGTCTTTCCTCAACCGATGAACGCAAGTTTTGATATAGTGTAAAATGTAGCTCCCTTACTGATGCAATCTATTATGAGTACCATGTGTCTTATAAGTTTGAGCTATGCTTCTTGTAAAAGATAAGGATAACAAGGCTGTGCAGTGTCTGTCTAAACAAAATGATTAGACTGTGTATAAAGTTGGTGATAAGAGATATAAGCCTAGACTGGAAATCTGTGTGTGATACATTGAACTACTGCTGTGAGTATACAGATGCAGGTACCTAGACTAAGTAATCTGTGAGTGATATGAATTATCTTTCCAAGAAATGTAGAAATGTTTACTATTTCTTTGTAAATTAATAAATAGCATAGAAAGCTACATTCTATGACTCTGTAACTCTAATTTAGCACATAGAATTCCATAGAAAACAATTCAAATTGTTAAGGGGAGTGTTGATGCTAATCTGACCAGCCAATGGACGATACTGTTGTTCTTCAACTAGAAGCCCAGGTAATCAGAGTTACCTCCAGAGACATACATACTAGCTTGGTTATATTTGGATTTGGATGAAAATACTTTTGTTATAGTTATATGTTACCAAATCCTCTTTTCTTGGTAAAGAAGGTCTGTCTTGTATTCTGCCTTGAATTATTTCACCTTGGAATGGTAGCTTGTAAATAGTGTGGGTTGTATACAGATCTAGATATGGTTAGAATAGATACTGAAATCCGAGAGACTCAAGTTAGTAATGATGGACTTAAGTAGTATTGAGGTCTGGAGTCAGCACTATAAGATTAGTGAAGCATTTAATCTTGTCTGCATTAAGACTTGCCTCTTAAGAGTTTCCTTGGAATTCTTATGTTCATGAAATTCTTGCCTTTCTTTTCTTGAAGCCTCTGTCTTCCCAGACAGAGGAATTGAAGGAACAATATTCTTACGGACATGTGAGTGGCACACTTATCTCACATAATTATTGTGATATTTTGGAACAAATAGGATTGTTTAGGGGCGGACTAACTGAAACTTGCCATAATGATTTTGAACCTACATGTCAAAAAATAAATATTTCACACTTCTTTGGGGAATCTTAAACAACAGTACTGAAACCTTTGTAGTAAATAGAGCTCTGTGTATTTTTGGTCTGGACAAAGTGGAAAGTAAATAAGTTTTTTAGAAAAGAACAGAACAGAGTCACATTGTACTTAAAATCCATAAGGCTAGAGTCCCAGTAAATCACACTTGTAAAGAAGAGGGAGTTACACCATGCCAGTTATGTTTGAAAGCATGTACTTCATGTGCTGACCCAGTTTTCTTATAAAGGAAAAATAGCCCGATTGATGAGAACACATTTTTATAACAGTGATAAAACAGCATAGCTTGGATGGCTATATTTTGCATTGCAAAAGAAAAAAGAAAAAAATGAAAAATGTATTGCTAAGAAAAGAGCACAAAGGAGGGCACTTTTTTTTTAACATTTCCATGTGCTAAGTTCGAATTAAAATCATAGAATCTGAGAGTTAGAAGGAAACACAAGGTCCACCTAGTCCAACCCATTCAGGAATACACAACTAAAGTCCCACTGAAAGATGTCCAATCAATCTTTGTTTAAAGGCTTCCAAAGAGGGAGAGTCTACTACCCTCCGATACTATTCCACTGTCATTTAGCTCTCACAGCAAAATAATTTTTGCTGATGTTTAGGTCAACTCTCTTGTAATTTGAATCTATCGGTTCATGTTCTAGTCTCTGCAACAGCAGTAAATAAGCTGGCTCTATCTTCTCCGTGGCATCTCTTCAGATACCTTTCATCCTGGAGAGAAGTGACTAGTGGGGTGTCACAGGGTTCTGTTCTGGGCCCAGTAGCAATAGCATTTATTTTTGTACCGCCTATCAACTAGTGTTACCTAAGCGTTTTACAATGTATTTTAGCTAATTGCCCCCAACAAGCTGGGTACTCATTTTACCAACCTGCGAAAGGATGGAAGGCTGAGTCAACCTTGGAGCCTGGCAGGCTCGAACTCACAACCTTGTGGTTGCAGTACTGGCATTTAACCACTGCGCCACCAGGGCTCCAGTACTATTCAACATCTTTATCAGTGACTTGGATGAAGGAATAGAGGGCATGCTAATCAAATTTGTAGATGACACCAAATTGGGAGGAGTTGCTAATATGCCAGAGGACAAGATCAAAATTCAAAATGATCGTAACAGATTAGAGAGATGGGCCAAAGCTAACAAAATGAATTTCAACAAAAAGAAACGTAAGGTCCTACACCTAGGCAGAAAAAATGGAGTGCACAAATATAGGATGGGGGACATATGGCTGGTTAACAGTACATGTGAAAGGGATCTAGGAATCTTGGTGGACCACAAACTGAACATGATTCAGTAGTGTGATGCAGCAGCCAAGAAAGTCAGTGCAATTCTTGGTTGCATCAACAGGAGTATGGTGTCTCGATCAAAGGAGGTAATAGTACCACTCTATTCTGCTTTGGTTAGACCTCATCTGGAATACTGTGTCCAATTCTGGGCACCTAATTTGAAGAAAGATATTGACAAGCTGGAAGGTGCCTAGAGAAGGGTGACCAAAAGGGTCTGAAGGATCTGGAAGCCATGCCTTTGAGGACCGGCTTAGGGAGCTGGGTATGTTTAGTCTGCAGAATAGAAGGTTAAGAGTGGACATGATAGCCATGTTTACATATTTGAAGGGATGTCATGTCGAGGAGGAAGCGGACTTGTTTTCTGCTGCTCCAGAGAGTAGGACAAGGAGCAATGGAGTCAAGCTCAGAAAAGGAGATTCCACTTGAACCTCAGGAAGAACTTCCTAACAGTCAGAGCTGTCCAGCAGTGGAATATGCTGCCTTGGAATGTGGTGGAATCTCCTTCTTTGGAAGTTTTTAAGCAGAGGCTGGATGGCCATCTGTCAGGAGCACTTTGATGTATGTTCCTGAATGGCAGAATGGGGTTGGACTGGATGGCCCCTGTGGTCTCTTCAAACTCTATGATTCTGTGATTCTAGATGGCTATCATGTCCCCTCTGTCCTGTGCATCACAAACTCCCTTCCCTTTGAATATTTCTGACCATAGGATGTCCTCCAGTATTCCTCTAAGCTTTCTGAAATCAATTTCTTGAAGTCCAGAGTGTATTTCTGACAATGTTTGATTTCACCTTTCTGTTGTATAACCAATCTGTATAACAAATTTATATGTATATTTGGAAATGTAGAAATAGTTATCATTTCAATGGAATTAGAATACATTTCAGTCTGCTGATCAGGTACTATAATTGTTGGTGGGCAACTTTAGGATTCTGGTCTTGCTTCTTTATCTTCAACCAACTTAGAAATCATTTCAAATAAAGGCTACCTTCAAGTGGAGAATGGTGCTTTGAAAACCCTTCGCTAGAGGGCTACTCTGTAGATAATAGGACACAAGGCCAAGTTACAGGTAACTTGTTTCTCAGGTTCGTTGATTTCATTCCGCTATTATGGTTCTATGGAGACAGAACCCCAGATACCCATAAAAAACCAAGCAGTTAAAAATAGCATTGAAAGTTTCCTATATTAAGGTTTCTTCCAAACATTTTAATTTTTAATTAATCAATAATTAAAATTGCTAATATTATTTGGAAGGGTTATCTGGCAGAATTAAGGCATTGTTCCAAGAGGCATTTTCAGGCTTGAGATGACCTGAGCATGGCATGTTTCAAGGGTCCCACAATCCTGTTTGCTTCTCCTTTGACGTTACAAAAAGGTGAGGAGAGGTAAAGGGGGGATTCTCAGCTTACTTGGTGCTGCAACCACCTTTTTTTTTATCTTTAGTTCCTTGCCCCACTGCTGCATTGTTGTCTTCTTTTTAATTTGTACCTTTGGGCAGCAACAGTGTTCTCTTTTCTGCTGTCACCATTAGCTAGAAAAGCTGCTTCCATGCAGCATACATTGCAAAGCCAAGCCCCAGATGCCTAAAAGCTGCAGACATACACTTATTGATTTTGAAGGCTTTCTTGTAGAGTTGAGAATAGGAGAAAGTCAAGGTCTTACTATCTGACAAAGATTCAGTGAGGGCACTGAAACAGTGAGAGCATGGGCCCTTACTGTCCTCATTTGATTGGTAGCACCTGCCACTCTCACTGTCAAAAAATCCTTTACAGTTAAAATGATGTAAACTGCAGCCTCACTGTCCCTGCTTTGCTTTGTAGCACATGTTGACATACTGCTGTCACTGCATAAAGAGTGCTGCTGCTTTCTTTTATTGTTTGGGGGTAGATACTGGGGCTGTGGTCTGGTAGTAATGGCACCACTGATTGATCTTAAAATGTCCTTACTGAATGGAAATTTGGTAATTCAGTAAAGCCATATTTTTCACTGTGGATGACACGAAATGCTATTCGAATAATTTTTTACTAGTTACCTTTTTCAATTCCATTGAGATGACATATTCTTCTCCACTCAGGATTTTTTAGAACTTTTATTAGTAACTTCAGCTGTTCATTAACCTTTGAACTTGCATTCTCCCTTAGAGAACGAGGGGAACAGACTGATTCAAGGTTAATGCTTGTTTGTAGAAGGTGAAGTCTCAGAGGTAATACAAAAGGTTAAGAAGCTACTGTTAGCAAGAAGTGTTCTATCTGACTTTGCAGTGGTTCAGAATTGCATTCTGTAAGGTCAGGAGTGAAGTTCACAGGTGTCTTTGCTAAACAAAATACTAGACTGTTCAAATAACTTTAATAAGCATTTAGCCACAAGGGCTCTGGAGCCAAAGCACCATACTTGGATTTCCACATCTGTAACAGACTGTTTCTAATGCACACTTTCACTGCAGCCTCACACAAGCTCCAAAGCTGTCCCTAAAGGTTAGGGAAACCTTGCCCAAAGCAGGATTCAATGTGTCACCAAGAGCTGCAGTTGGTGTTTGTAAGGGGGATGGCAGTGCTTTTATAAGCAGAAGCGTTTTCTAGTCATGCACAAGACTGGATCCAAAGCACAGGAGTTATTGTTGTGCTCATTGAGTTAACAGTGTGGAATGAGAAAAAGGGCATGATAAAAGAGAGTGGTTCATTCTTGTAGGTGTATGAGATTGATTTATTGAGTTGGTCTTTGATGTATGAAACCTTTCATTATGATGAAAAAGTAGTGAATAGTAAGATTTCTTTGTGTCTGTGGTGAATAATAGAAGCACATTCTTTCCAGTTTTGATATCTGGATTACGATGAACATATTAAAAGTGCAGAATTAAATAGTCCATAGTTTTTATTTGCTTGAAAATCAAAAATAAAGATTTGTGTTGAAGTTCTATCAAAAGGGCTCCAGGTCTTACTCTCCCATCCTGTTTTTACATCTCTGCTGCTACCACTTCAGTATAATTACTGTATTTAACGTAGACCCTAGTCTTCAAACTACTGCTTCTGTCCTATTTGTTGGGGAGTGATCTTATTTTTATATGTTCTTTCAATGGTTTATGTTTGAAATACTGTTTAGATTATTTCAATTGTTTTTATTTTAAAGTGTGTTGTGAGCTACTTCGTGAGGATTTTACCCAAGAAATTGGGTTAAAATTCTAATTATTATCAATTCATCATCATTGTCATCATCATCATTAATTGGTCTAATGCCAGGTGCTCATATTGTAGTACATTTGAGTCTTTTAATGTTTTCTTTCTCATTGAAATATTTTATCCTCAGGCCTTTTTTTCACAGTTTACAGGATTGAACTAAACTGTGTATTAAATTACTTCAAACAGGTAATTAAGTGCTTGTACTTAAACAGATCATCTGTGTGACTACTAGCTATTCAGTACTGTGTCACACATTGCCTATATATTATGCATTGCAATCATATTGTGGAAGACATGATACTCTGGGCTTTTGTCATTTTTTTAAAAAAACCTTTTTTTTCTTTCCTTATAGGTACATTAGAATAGTTGGAACACACAACACAGTGAACAAAGTTTTCCACATTGTGGCTTTTGAATGCATGTTCACCAACAAAACCTTTACTCTTGAGAAAGGCCTGATAGGTAAGTGATGTTGTGGAGGAAATTTCACAACCGATTCACCGTTTATGCTTTTTTTTATCATCTTTCTGACACAATGTAGTATATTAGCGTAATAAAGTAGCACTTTACATCAGATGGAGTAGGGTATCTGTATATGTGTCGCCATTTTGTTGCAAATTCTGTTATAAAAGCTGTTTTCATAGCCATGTGTTGGGTTATATGTGGTTCGCTAAATATCCAATATCTTTAACCTTTAACCTAAGTTTAACCTTTATCAGTTTCTGTCCCTCACAAAGCAGCCATATTATATTTCTGCATGATATTGTGTCCCACTATATCTGTGTCTGAAGTAGATAATTATCTGGTAGTGGTAGTTATTGTCATAGTGGCAGTATTGGCTACATATGCCGAATTGTGACCCTGGTGTTAAATTAGAAGTTGTCAAGCTGGGCTGGCTCAGTAATAGCTGGTCCTTATCATAAACAGTTACTTGCTGGAGATGCAGATTGTAGATAAAAATCTATATTCATCCTTGCTTCCCAAAGACTGCCTCCTATTGGCCTTCTGTGTTGATTGTTGATGAAAGAAAGAGGACTTGCACTTGCTCTACGTTGTTTCCAGTGTTGGTAGAAAATCCTTATACAGCAAAGCCTCTGCAGTTTAAAACTGTAAAGTCTTAAATGTCTCTTTTATAGCAAACATTAAATGGTAAATTACCCTTTCAAATGCAGTGTTGGACTTTGGTGAAGAATAACAATATGCTAATACCATTTTCTATGGACAAATATAGCATATGAATGTCATATGTCTAAGATTTGTTTCTGTTCTTCCCTTATGATGACCAAGGCAACTTACTTTTTATTGACTAATTCTTATTCTTGTTTTAAGTACAATATTCCTAAAGTTTTTCTAACATTCTTTGTAATCTGCAATGATTGGTGTTAGCACATTTTGAAACTTAGTTTGCTTAGTAAGTGCCACAAAGTAATGAGTTCAGTACATATTTATTTGCAACAGAACTGCAGGATGCAACTTCCCTGTTCCCTTTTCTCTTTGGCAGTCCCTCCCACAATGTTACACATAGGGCTGGGAGAGCTTTGTTCATAGGTGACCCTATCTGATTTTGTGAGAAGCCTCTCAGTCTTCCATGCAATAGATTGCCATATTCAGAAGAGCCATTCAGCCCTCTGTGTAGATTTGGAAATTTGGAAGATATGTTTTGATGAAGTCTGATTCTTCATGCAGCTATATTTTGTGAGAGGCCTCTCAGTCTTCCATGCAACAGACTGCCCCATTCAGAAGAGCCTTTCAACACTCTGTGTAGCAGATTTGGAAGGTGGGAGGATCTGTTTTGATGAGGAAGGAGCAAGGAGGTCTGATTGTTCATGCATCTGTATCTGGATGTAACCTAATATCATCTAACACTTCATGTTTTTTTGATACTTTATCCAAACATTATTGTTCAGGTGGAGCAAAAGAACTTCTAGGTGCAAGCTCTGTTGTATGTTACGAGGTTATGAATTCTAACACTGTGGCTTTTTTTACTTAGGAGTGTGGTTAAGAATAAAGTCTCTGAAGATTTCAAGAAGGTTCAAGGCTATCTTTTCAGTAAATTCACAGTTGATACTCCCAATTCAGATTGTTGATGTCCTGTCCCCATAACAAAAAAACCTGATTGATTTGCTTCATATGTGACAACTTTAACTTTCCTAATTTCGTACAGTCTTATTTGGGAGATTGTGTAGATTAGCATGGCTTGTACCTGTTACTTTCTCTTATATAGGAACTGAACTGTGTGGATAACTCACAATCAAAGCAAGATTATGTCACAAAGTTTGGAACCTCTTTTCCGCAGTAACTTGTATCAAAATAGCGTTGGAATGAAAGTCTAAGATGCCTTGCTTATGTCATATCACAGGGAAACATGCAGTAGCATAAAAATAATTTATGAAGTAAGTTTACATTGGCCTCTCAAAAAGCAGTAAAACAAATTACAAAGGAACGTGTTAATGTACTGATTGTCTTGAGTTATTAAGATATACAAAAGAAAGTAGTAATTTAAAAAGCAATGAACTAAACTAAAATAGCAATAAATCTTGTATCTGTTTAGATTTTAGTTGTTTGGGATTATTAGAGAAAGTTTAAGTGGAGGATTAGTAGTGCTATATCTAATGACACAACTGGACCCAAGCTGAAAGAATGTTCAGCTGCTGACATGCACAGATATGAAAATAATGTCTAAAGCTACATAACCTATGTATTAGTAACAGGGAATGTGATAAGCGTGACTGGGGGAAAACTGGAAACCGTAAACCAGAAAATGGAATGTGTTTACATGGTCATACTTGGTGTGAGTGAGATAAAGTGGACAAGAATGGGACATTTGCAGTCAGATAATTATACAATATTGAACTCTGGAAATGACATCAGAGAAGAAACAGGATGGCATGCTGACTTGGGGCAGTGCGCACACTGAATGGAAAACAGACAACTCAAAAGACAATATAAGTCTTTAAAGTAGGACTAGTTTGCAAAAGCAACAGCTATCCGTGCACTGAAAGAGTCATTTTTTTGATCTCCAAAGTCAGCAGCTTTTTCATTAAGAAACTACGGTATTAGCTGGGTTAGCAACCCAGCAGTGTTTAACCTTTTTTAGAAGGACAAATGTTTAAATTTCATTCTGACAGTAACCTATAAGAGAGAGTGAGTCTCCTAGTCTGGTAATCCTTCAAACAAATCAGGTCAGTGAGAAGCTTTGCAGGCCACATTACTTAATCTTTTTTATTAGGCCTTTTCAGTTGGATCAAGTAGCTGTATGTACATATGGGGTTATTTATCAGATGTATTACTAGCTGCCTGTAGCATCTACATAATGTTCATCTCTGTAAACTGAAGATTAGAAGCTGGGCAAACAAGTAATAAAAGTGAAGTTATGCTTTAGGTGGTAGATTGATAATAACAATTTTATGTCACTATGCTTTACAAGTATAGTTTTTGTGATAAGTCATCAGGTGCCATTTCCTTACATTTAAAAAGTAATATGATGACAGGCCACTATAAGCTTCATTCAAGAAGCATTGTTTGCTATTTGAATTACTGTTTTAAGAGGAATAGGCAAATGTATTTTATTCTTCTAAAATGAACCATCTGTTCAAATCGAAACATTTAACAAAAGAAAATGTGTGTACTTATGCTGGAGGCTTACATTTTGGCTTACTGGTGCCATAAACAGCAGAATCCCTTTTCTCATTTCTTTACGGCTAATATCTGAGTAACTCAAAAATGCAATGTGATTTACTCACACTGCAGGTGTCCCTGTTTGGCTTCATCAATTGCTAAAATTCACAATATAATGATATTGTTATTATTTATGTGTTACTGGTTAAGGAAGAAGTCCCAGGTCTACTTTTAACATTGTCATATATGTTTTCTAATTTTTTTTTGTACATGAATAAGGTGCAGTAATTTGGTCTAAATATGTAAAAGAAAAACAAGTAAGCCAGGCTTTACCAGTTATTGGAAATGTGTAACAATTTGCATCATAATTCTATTCATTGCTTTGGAAAATGTTCTGCTGCCACTTGGGCTAATTCAGACCAGTCCAGATCCTAAATGCACACTGAGATTTATGCTACCCATTGACTGTCACTTTTAATTAAAAAATGCCTATTTTTTTCCATTTTTGGATTTTAAAAGTATAAATATAAATAAAGGAAAAGGAAAAAGAAAGAAAATGTATGATATATACTTTGACAAGCTATATAATTAATATAAAGTAGCCATACATTTTCTTGAAGTTGACATCAGCAAAATACATATTTATGCATAGCTAAAGAAGTAAAGTCTTCTCACATTATACTGCATTATACATCCTGAAGTCTTTTAGCAATAGAATCTAACCATGCTGATCTTAAGTTAAATTCCAGATCGAAAGGATATAATTTAAATAATCATATGCTTCAGCAGGCTTCATTATTTTTCTAATTAAAAATGATCGTCTTGTAATCCATCCATCCAAAAAGTGATAACTACTGAGCATGCCTTCATCATATGCCATAAGGAAGCATTGTCTTTGTTACATCATAAGTATTTTGCTGAAGTGGACAGTTCCATCTACAAATGTGTAGTGGTATATCCAAAATTTCAATTTGTGCTGAACAAAGAGTTCTGAGATACTGAAGCTGAAGCGGTTTTCTGTTGAGTGATTTGTCCAGATCTTCATCCCACTCAGTTCTGTGCTAAGATTCAGAAATCAGAGGTTTGTGGCTTTAACATTTGATTTAAAAAAAAAAAGGAATTGTCAATAACGTAAAGAAAATCCTGACAGAATTCAAAGAATCAGCAGGCATAGTTACCACTTTAAAGGAAACATGTCTTTCAAGTGTCAAAGGAATACATGTAGAGAATCTTTGAAAAGACAGCTCTTCCTTATGGAAGATACTCCCAAAAGAACATGGTTATCTCTCTTACTTGTAGACCATTTTCCTGAAAATGGCAAACAACATAGTCATAATATGCATAGCATAGATGGCCTTAACTAAATACCTGTAAAGTTTCAGAAGGGTAGATGCAGAAGGTAGATGTAGAATGAAGAACTTCCTTTACAGTCCTCCTGTAGTTTTTGTTGGGGGCAGTTTATGATCCATACCAAAGATTTTTTCTTATGGACCATGTTCCCAAGACTCCTTATAAAACTTGCAATACAGATCAGAAGGCAGACATGTCAGTTGCTTTATCTCACTCCTCCGTCTTCCTCAGCCTATTTCTAAAATACAAAACGAACCCCTTTTCAAATTACCATGTGCAAATCAATAATGGCTGAATCAGTAATGAATTGATCTTAAATTCTGGATAGTTCAGAGCAGGTGAATACCAGGACCAATCTGGATGGACCTGATTTGGCTTAAATTTTTGTCTGTATCTCAGCCAAGTGCACATCATTAGCAATTACTAGGACAACCAGTTCTTAAAATATTGGAAACTGTTTCTCAGGCTACACAGGTAATCTTCGCAATTCTATTTTCTAAGCAGATGATAATTTGTGATTTTGGTAAGTTTGTTTTAATGAACTGCAAAAGAGACTCCCTTGGGGTATGGTGACATGCACAAAAAATTTTTATTCATATTTACTGATATAACTGAATAATAGCATGTGGTAGTGCTCCCCAACCTAGCATTAGAACTGAAGATATAATTTTCCTTATTGTTTCTAAGTGAGTAGTTTTGTTCCATAGTCAACCATACAGAACACATTAGATGAATCATCTGTGCAGAATGCTATAAACATTGTACTTAACACGTAGCCAGAATGCTGAAGAAAACAAAGACTGTTATTATAATAATGCTTTAATAACATATAGCTAGAGACCTACAGATTTGAATCTGGCATGCACTTTTAAAATTGATATCCAGATTGACAGTATTTTGCTACCTGTGTGCAGGTTAATAAGTTGGGTACTAAGCATTGAGACCCCATGAGATGAGGTAGTTGAAAGTATGTAGGCATAGTGATATAAAACATCTTTTTTATTTTTCTAGCGTTGATCAGCTCAGTTTTCTTTTAAAGCTAGATATCCTAGATACATTAGAGGAGTATCTAAATCTGACCCAGAGGTCAGCCCCTAAACCTTCAACGATATGAGAATGTTTTGTGGTGTATGCAGATTGCTTTTCTCTTATGACAAAAAACTTTTGATAATAACCAAAATTCTGATAACTTCTGATAACCAAACCAACTTCTAATAATAACCAGAGGCGTTTACTCTTAGGCAGCAATAAGATTTTCTAGGCAATAGAATGCCAATTCTTATAATAAAATCAAGAAGTCTTCATGGTATAAAGTAAGATTTTTTTCAGAGGAAGAGAGAAAACTAATGCAAAAGTGGAAATACCTTGGGTATTGCCAATGTTCTCTGTATAATTTTGTGTCGCGAAGTCAGAAGTGGGCAACTATGGAAGGCTATGAGGTCACATTATCCCCTACAAGGAAACTTTGTAGGCCACATCCCTGTTACACCATCCGACAAATCAAAACCATATTTTTGCCCCCAGATTCCCCCAATGGCCTCTAAGGGATATTTTTGTCATGTTAAGGGCTCTTGGGCCATTGTAGACCCCAAAGAGGCTGTGTTTCACAACAGGAAGTCAATGGAAGTAACTTCTGGTTCACCGCTTGTTTAAAATAAACCATCTCCTTGGCCTTAATTGGCTGGGAGGAACAAAAATGTGGAGAAAATGTCACCCAGGCCACCTAAAGAGCATTTGGTGGAAAAATGTTTACTCCCAGGGCCCAGAGAAATGGGCCTGTGGGCTACGCTTTTACCATTACTCCTCTAAGTGGTGTCCAAATCTTGCTGACGGGTTAGCAGTAAAATGTTATGAATGGCAAATTACTTACAATTCATTACTTTTTTCCAGAAGTAAAGTTGTACTGTATTATATTACAGTTGTAACTTAATGAAGCATAACTTTCCTCCTGTTGTGGTATAACTTTTAGCTTTCATTGTTGTGGGGGTGTGGACTCACTAAATAATGACAGAGGAATACCACATGTTTCAAGTACTGGCTCATGCTCTGCCTCAGAATTTTGTTGTTGGATATTGAGGATATGACGAAAGGGGTGGGAAAGTGCACTTATAACATTCAGATTTTTAAAAAATTAAAAAAAATTAACAATTACAGTTACCTCTATGACATCAAAAAGAATACTTTTAAAAATTTGCCAGTAGCAGTAATTATTTTGGAGGCCTTGTAATTATAATTGCAATGCATTGGGCTTTTTAATTTTTTTAAAAAAAATAAGTTTCTAAGCTTTAATTTTGTTGAAGGTTTTCGTACCCATACACAGGGAGGACTTTTCTGAGCTCTTTTAAAAAAAAAGTTTTAAACAGTTTTCAGTATATATAAAACCTAGAGATAGAAGATAGCTCCAGCTGTGGGCATGTTCCCACTTTTGTGGTGTTAACAAAAGAAACAGAAAGACTGAAGATATTATTGCATATGAGTCTGAGCAACATTAGTGTACTATTGCAGCAGACCTTACTTAACATTTATATTACTGGGTATATTTGTTGTGGAAATCTCTGAGAGCCCTGGCAAAAGAGGGGTAAATGACAGCAAGGGCTCTATTTAGAATAAACTCTTAGCAGCTGTTCAATTTGGGAATAATGGAAAAAAGACAGTAACACTGCTGTTATAAATTCTGTTCTAGAATTCTACACCTCTGAACGGTCAAACTTTTGTTAACATGCAAAGCAAAAGAAGTTCAAGAATTTTCTAATTAGTCCTTGTAGACTTGACAAAGTCATTATCGCTGTTTGGAGAGCAGGGTGGAAGGAACTTTTGAGGTCTATATAGAGATGTGCATAGTTGTTTTTTGGGGGGAGGGGGTCTTTTAGTCCATTGTCTTTGTATAACTGCATTAATACTGAAAAGGCCCAAACAGTGAGTAATGAGTACAGAGCAGGTGATGAAGATAAAAAAAATTGAATGTCCTTGGTTATCCTCTAAGGAATGTATCCCAGAACTTATGAATCACTGTACCCTCATTTATGCATCCTTTTGTGCCTTAGGAGAAATTGTGTAAAATGTCGGGTGAGGGAGAAAATTAATAAATAATCATTCATTTGTCTTTTGCTTGGTGGCAGTTATTATAAAAATCATTTAAACGTCCAACAAAGGGAAAAAGTCAAATCAATTTCTTAGTAATGCACCTTGGTGTTGTGAAATATTACTCTGCCTTTCACTTAGTGAGGCGTTCAGCAAGTGCTGTTTCCTTGTCCAGTTTAATGCCTTCTCTGCATGAAGCAGTTGCCATCCTGTTCTCTCTCTCCGCTTTTAAAGGTTAGCTGTCTTTCAAATTTGCACAGGTTTTCCTAGCAACATCTGTTGGATTTTCAGTAAGCATACCCTTAGGAAATTAATGAAAATTTTAAGACCATCTAAATACTGCTGGGACTTCCCCTCTACAATGAAGATGAAACACATGGCCAGTTTTATTTACTGCTGTACATTTTTCTTCTGCCCTCATAGTTCAGATTTGCCTTTTTTTCCTTTGCAAAAGAGTAGCAAAGGCTGCTGTTTTTCAAAGACCTTTTTAAGCACCTATAGCTTCTGAAATGCTGATGTATAATAAGTATCTTGTTAATTTCCACTTGTATACATTCAGCTTCAAAACCTCCATAGCATCTACCTAATGTAATTTGTTCACTGAACTCCGTACCTGTTTTGTCAATAACCAAAAATCCAGTATTGTTATCTTCACAATGCAAAAAAGGGGAACTGAGGCCTGGGGAACAGTGACTTGTGAAAGGATATCCAAAAAATACAGTTCATGTCTCCTTTTCCTTTTATAAAACAAAGGGAGAGAGTTTTCTTTAACATTAAAAAAGATACACAACTGTGGAAAACTAGCTTATTCCACTTCATCTCCCTTTTTGCTCTGTATTCTCAAGCCAGATATGAGCTATACTGAAACTGTCATAAGTAAAAGAAGTTGAAAGGAAGTGCACTGCCTGACTCGCCACGTGGCACCATTTGCATAGCAGGGTGAGTGTGGGGGGATGGCTGCTTCTTCTAGCTCTCTCAGCTGGGGAACACCATTTCTGGGGCTGCACATGCTTGTGTGGCCATGGAAAGCCCTCTCTGGATGGCAGCCAATAAATTTGAGCCTGCTTCACATTCATTGGCTGCTGTTGCTGGGCCTGAATGAGAGCTCATAGGCTTCAATCAGGTCAGGCTCCAGGGTTTATATTCTAGCTGCTTTCTGAGATCCTGCCAGTTCGTGGCAGCTCCCTGCCCACCTACCCATGTTACGTGTTGCTTTGTTTTATCACAACTTATATGGACGGTCGTATGGGTCTTGGATCAGGGACAGTTGGTACCAAGTGCCATTGGCATTGGTAGGATGGGGGTCTCTTCCAGGCTTTGGAGGATGCAAGGTGGTGGCGGGCATGGCTGGCTCGGGAGGAGACATATTTTCTATACCCTCTTGTGACAGGAGGTACATGGCTCGTAGCGCACACTCCTGCCATTCCTGGAATTTTGGCTCCTGGCCAGAAGTTTGGGCTCATCAGTCAGCAGTCCTGTTGATCAGTGCCAGGATCCAGACCCATGCATATGCCAACCCAATCTGTGTCTGTAGCCGATAAAATTGTGGCCTTTTTACTTCCCAGCCGTGTGGTCTTTGTCTTATTTCAGAGCATCTTCACCCCAAGTTACAGCTTAGTGGTGGTTTGTTTGCAGAAAGTCCCAGAGGGGGGTTGAAATCTATAACTTCCTCACATAGGTCTGGGAAAGATCCCAGTCTGAAATCCTGGAGACACTCAACAATTAGGACATACCAAAAGATGGGAAAAAGTGGTCCATGATCCTGATTTGGCCTGTGGAGGTTACCCATCCAGCTTTTTCCCCACCCCCTTTCTTTCCCTTTTTGTAAGTAGGTAGGTGGGGTTACCACCTCCAAAACTTGTTATATACAGTTCTGAGCTCAGTTGACAAATGATCTGAGTTTCCTACATTTCTAAGAGAAGTGGTTCAGCTTGTCTCATTTTCCCACTTCCTTTTATTTCAAAAATAAAGCACCTCCTTGTTGTGCATATGAATTAGACAAACACATGAATAAACAAACTGTGCTCCACCTTAACATTTTCTTATTTGGTGGAGAGTAGTTATTCCTAGTTACATTTGTGTATATAGGCAAGAAGTAGTACTGAAGAAAACATATGGAAGAGAGCAGGAGGAAAAAGGCTCAACATCACTTTGTACTGCATCTGAAGAAGTATAACCACAAAAGCTCTTGTTGAAATAAAAACCACCACTCTGGTTTCTCTTCAGATCGTATAAATCTTTCGCTTTTTAAAATAAAAACCAGTTCGCCTTAAAAGTGTGTCTACATTCCTTTTATTTTTCTCTCCCTCCCTTCCTTCTTATGCTGCAAGAGAATAACATGGCTACTCCTTTGAAAACTAGTCCTGGGAAGTAAATCCAAATTTAGTAAAGGGTCATAATGGTATCTCAGCTTATATAAGACAGAATTGAGTTTGAGTCAAATCAAATGCCCTGACGTTTTTAAAAAGTATTCACATTACAAAGAAAGTAAAATGCAAAATACTTAAGAGAAGATAAATGCCTGGCTGAATTTTTTTCCTTCACTCATTTGTCACCAGATATCATTGAAGACAGTAAAATTGCATGTCATCTTATCTTCAAATACAGTGATTATGGATAGTCTTCGGGTCATGTGCTGAAAATGATATTGCCTTTTAAAACTTTATCATGTCAGAATTAAATATATTGGCAATCTGTTGGCCAAGTATTAGAATAAGAGCTGGGAAGAGTAATACATAAATCTTATTCACCCCACTATCATACAGCTGTTTTGCTTTGACCGTTTTAAAGTTTTGCATGCTTCTAGAATGTTTGCATTTTATTGGCATGGAACATTTTGCACTCTGTGACAACACGCCATTAAATTTGTGCAGAACTGTTATGTGCTCAAAAAATTAGTATCTGACCTTGTATTACATTCATATTTTTCTTTCTACTTGTAGCATGTACTACTTGTAACGCATGGCTAGTTGAAGGACAGGAAAAAGGCTCAGAAAAATATAAAAACAAGGCACTGTAGGTTTTGGCAGTACACTTTTGTAAACAAAGTGACACAAATTGAGGCAAAAATTCCACAGGGAAAAGAAAAGAGAACCAAAAGACTAAAAATATAGCACAGAGCAAAGTCCCATCCAGATGGTGTTTTTAATAAATTTATCAGGAGGGTATGAAAGATGATAATGAACATTCATAATGGGGAGTGGCAGCCATCTCTTGGGAGCAGAAATAGTATGGTACCTTCTGTGTGTTGTAATTATTTGGTTGCTCTCTAATTTCCCATTGTATAAAATAGGAGAAAAAGATTTTCCTTCATTAATGTAACATGCATCAAGATTTTGTTCAGGTAATTTATCATATATAATAATGTATCATTATATATGATAATTTATGTATATATAATTTATGTATATATATGTGTGTATGTATGTGTGTGTATATATATATTTATATATATGATAGTTTATAATATATATAGTATATAATATATACAGTATATAATATATAACATATATATAATTTATATAGTATGATTATATATAAACAAATAATTTGTCATATATTCAAGATCAGGTATTATTAAATAAATATATTTTAATTATGTTGATAAAAGATAATGTAATATTTGAACAGTAAAATCCAGCTTCAAGAACATATCCTTAGAACCAATGCACACAAACATCAGTGCATGTGAACAAATTAAAGGATGACTTGTCATTTTCAGTGTTCTGAAATACATAATAGCTTTTCAGTAGTACAAAAATAGAAATGTGATGAAGAAGAGATATAAATTAGCAAAATATGCATCGTATTTGGTTTCTAGCTGCTTTGATTTTATTTTTTAAATAATAATTCCATGAGTTTAAAAGGAGGGGTGGGAATCACCATGCAGCATTCCAGACATCTTTACATTTCAGCTCCTAGCATTCTTCAATATTGGAAATGCTGGTTGATTCCATTCAGCAATATGTGGAGGGCCATATGATTTCCACTCCTCTTTCAAAACTTTGTGATT
Source organism: Iguana delicatissima (assembly GCA_948472985.1). NCBI lineage: Eukaryota > Metazoa > Chordata > Lepidosauria > Squamata > Iguanidae > Iguana > Iguana delicatissima. Next base: position 495,435 of record CAOKZL010000363.1, on the reverse strand, counting down.
TTTTACTTTGAAATGCTTATCTCCATTTTCAAGCCAAAGAGAAACAGCTAGTTTCTTTAACCTGAAATGAGACACGTGCACATTTGGGCAATACATTATTATCTGTTTTTAGGCCACAGAAACCAAATGCACACTTGTCAAATGAGGTATATATGGCTCAGTAGTACTTCATGTAAAAAGCACTTTGGGATTACTGTTGATCATAACTTGAATATGAGCGAGCAGTATGATGCTGTAGCAAAGAACATGAATGTTATGTTAGTCTGCACTAGTAGAAGCATAGTCAAGGGAAATAATAGTCCCACTATATTCTGCACTAGTCAAGCATCAGGTTTGTTCCGTGCCAGGGCCAGGTCTAATGATTAGAAGTTACAGGAGAGTAGATTTTGATTGAACATTAGAAGAAACAACTTGACGGTAAGAGTGGTTCGGCAATGGAAATAATTGCCTAAAACGGTGGTAAAGTCCTACACAGAGTTGAGCGTTGGACTCAATGGTCCATGAGGCCACTGTCAGCTCTATGATTCTATGCTGTATAAAGAGCTCTTGACAGCTGCCTTGGAGGCCTTTTTAAAAGGAAGAACATGTTTTGATAAATAAGTGTGCCAGGTGCATAACAGTATTGATAATGGATGACTGTGCCCAAAGAGTTTATAATTTAACATTTGACAGTAGAGAAAGAACACAAGAAAAAGATCAAATGACTCTAAAAGGATGAACGTAAGCAAATGAAGTTGTGCATGTTTAAGGTGTGGAATTATGCAAAAGCTCCATGAAAAATGAGGTTGAAGATGGATCCAGTGCAAAAGAGGTGGCACCATCTAGGTGTGGGTGGGCCAGAGAAAATTTTTGTAAGGAAATAGCTTTTAGGTTTTGCCTTACATCTGTATGTGTGAACATTGTAATGTAGGTTTACTGCTAAAATACTGGCAGTGTTTTTCACGTTCTGATTGCATGTATAATTAGGGATTTATGAAGTGTCAGTTTTTCAACCATATTGAAAAGTGTGAGTCTCAGAGTGGCACGTATGGATGTTTATTCATTTTACTTACATGCTGGTACTTGTAACTTTTTAAGTAGTTATGTGATTCTGAGCTCGTTGTTTTCATTGTGATTAGTCAGTTGTTTTAATATGTGTTCTAACTTTGTTTTAATTGTTACTGTTTGTTTAATTAGTGTTTTAACTTTTGTACGTCATAGTTTTTTAATTATGTGTTCCTTTTAAGGTTGTGAGCTGCCTTGAATAATAATAATAATAATAATAATAATAATAATAATAATAATAATATCCTTCCTCTCCTTTAGAATGAGACCCTGTAAATGTAGAACAGTTCAGTAACTGGGGAAAAGGCTAATATAGTGGGCTGCTTAAATGATATCTCTAAACATTTTGCTGTAACAGCTGAAACAGCAACAAAATCTGGGTATTATGATTTTAATTTTGGGGGCAAAACTTATAGATCTATGTTTTTTCAACAGTCCAGCTGGTGAGGCAGCATAATTTTTTCTGTTTTGCTCTTCACACATGCTCAGTAAGTGATTCTGGAAGCAGCTGTTTCCCTTTCCTGTTGTACGTGAGCACACACAGCTACAGAAGGATCACCTAGAGTAGAATCCCTGTTCTTTCCCAGGTCATGCTTGATAATGCATAGTTTACTGCAGGCACATTGCTATAACCCAACACTGAAAGTCTTTCTCCAGTCCTCCTTTACCACCCTCCCAATGCCAATGCTGGGGGGAAAAATCCCAACTCAACAGAAGACAAGATGGGATGGGATGGGATGGGATCCCATAAAAAGGCTTTGTGAAAAAGGTGCTTCTTTGTCAGAGCCTTTCTTAACTGATGTGTGCCTGCACAACAGAACATTTTAGTAGGCAGATTTAATTTCTTTTTTGACACCTCTCACTCTAAATGTCAAGTGCTTTCTCTTTCTGGATCGTCTTTGATATTTCCCAATGTATCAATGTCAGTTTTTTCATAGACACAGTTCGGGATTGAGAAGTTTCATTCTTTAATGGCAACTTCCTGCCATTGTCCAGCATTTTATACTGAATCCCATTTTTAACTTTGTTAGTGATCTCCTACTTGAATGAGCCAAAGTCCTCACTTTTAGAGTGCATATTATTTTGGCAATCTATATATCAATACTTTGTCTTCTTCTGGTGCATCACTTTTTCCCTTCTGAATTTCTAATCTAGTATACTGGATTGTTTTGGAACAATTACGGCAAATATGATAAATTTGTATGAAGACAAAAGTTGTTTGCTAATTTTGCAATTATAAGTTCCATGATGAAATTCAGTGGTGGGATTTTTCATCACCATCGTCATCAACATTGCCGTCATTATCATGATCATTTCCTTTTTTTCTTTATTACCTATTTGCTTCTTTCTGTATCGTTGATTATGTGCATGACTTACCGGTACTATATTTGAAGAGTGTGTTTAAAATGTGCAGACAAGGAGGATCTCTTGAGAATGCCTCAAAGGTTATTTCTGCATCTGTTATCCTTTTGCTGTGGTGGTGAATGGCCACCAGGTTGACTTCATCTCAATGTATTTCACTGCGTGTCTACTCAACAACATTCCCCCTTTTTTCAGAATAATTCCTAGTTTGAGTTCAGTGGATGACATTGGAATTTATAAACCAAAAAAAAAATGTTATGACATAAATGTATCTGAATGTTTCTTTGGAATGAATAATATCTTGTTCTAAGGCTACTTTGAAGTTAAAAGATTTGACCTAGTCAGGTTCAGACAGCTCCCTCAGTGCTCATTCACTTTTATTTTATGCTGTGATATGTAACCTTTTGGATTACTGTACTAGCTTTTTTTTTTTGCTTATTTTTATTCCTCTATAGAGTAAAAATGGTGCTGAGTTGTCTATGTCAGGCTTTGATCTCTTTTGTATTTTAATTTTCAGTTCCCACTGAGAATGTTGCAACAGTTGCAGATTGTGCCAGTGTGATTGAGGGCGTAAGCCGAAGTCGCAATGCCCTGTTGAATGGAGACACAAAGAATTACGACTGGGATTCTGGGTATACATGCCATCAACTAGGCAGCGGTGCTATCGTAGTGCAGTTGGCACAGCCTTATATGATTGGATCAATTCGGTAAGAAGGTATCTTTTTTAAAATGTAAAGCTAGTTCAATACTGAGAATTTTGCCTTTTTTATTTCTATCTTATGCTGATGTTATGAGAAACTTGTATTTTTCATCCATCGAATAGTTCTTGAGCAGATTTATTTATTTATTTATTTATTGAAAATATATCTCACCTTTCTCCCAAAATGGAATTCATGTGAAACAATCTGAAAAAATGTACATACACACATATACATTTTATGTCAAAATAGTGGCATAATATGAAAACAGTTTATTCTGTGTTGGAGGATAGGATTACAACCAGTGCTTTAGATTCTTCATATTTCATTATTATTATACAGTAGTCACAATGTGTATCTAAATCTGTATGTGTGTAAATCTACCCAAGTCAGTACGTTTGAAAATCACATATACATGTGCATGTACTTCAAAAACTTGGGCTTTGAAAACCTAATTAGTGGAGTTCTCATGTACCTTTCCTGCTTTTTAAGTACATACACAGACACTACAGATGTACACATATGGTTGAGTGTTTTCCAAAGCTTTTTTCTTTAATTATACCTATGAGCTAATGTGATACAATGAATAAACTACTGGTGTTAAACAAGGGAAGCACAGTTTCAAATCCCTGGCCAGCCATGAAGCACACTGGAAGGCTGCTGCCTTTTAGCATAATGTGTCTCACATCTTTGTTGTGAAGTCAATAGTGTTGTTGTGGAGAAGGGCTATGGAAAGAAAAACTTTCTAAGGATATGAAAAGATACTTTCTAAGCTAAGGATACTTAAAAAAAAAAAGGCATGGTAAAATTTTGGACTTTTTTGAGATTCTTAATTCCAAACATGGAGGGCCAGAGGACCATGATCTAGCCTGCTGATGGAATGTACCTCCATCCACTAACACTAAATCTCATTTGTTATTTTAACACCTATTCTCGTAGTTTGTAGAGATCTGTTTGAGCTTTTCACACTCTGTTTTCATTCTAGTCATCCTAAATAATATGGTATCATCAGAAAACTTAGCCATTTCATGAGTCATTCCTAACACAGGTAATTTATTACAATAGTTGCACTCCATACATTTCTAAGAGACCAATTGCTCACATCCCCTCATTACAACTACTCTTATTCCTATTCCTACCTTTTGCTTCCTGTTTCCAGTTCATAAGAAGATTTCTCCAGTTCCCCCATAACCACTAAGTTTTCTTTGTCAAATACCTTTGGGAAGTCCATATAAGCAGTGTTTATCAGGCCATCCCATTTACTGACACTTCCATAGAATTCTAAAAGGTTAATGAAATACTTGTTCTTCAGAAGCCATATTGATTTTTTTCCCACTGGGCTTGCCCTTCTGTGTGCTTGACAATGTTACCTTATTCCTAATGCTCTCCACAATTAACATGGACAAACATTAAGTTAGGTGGCTTCTAATTATCAAGATAACACCCTAGAATCCTTTTAAACTGTTTGTGTTACATTGGCTATTTACCAGTCCATCAGGATAGAGGCTGAATTTAGGAACATAGTGCATATTTTGGTTTTTTTATTTTACTTTATTTATATGCCAAGTTTATTTATATGTCTCCTTGGACTTCTAGAAAATCAGCAATTTCATCTTTGAATTTTTTGAAGAATTACCAAGTAGATATGGGCCCCAGTGATTTGTTTGCTTCTAGTTTGTCAGTAAGGTCTAGAATTTCCTAGACCTTCACAATCAAAGCCTACTGACCAGATAAGTGATGCTGACAAGCTAGAGAATCAGGGCTTTCTCAGTCACAGCTTCATGCCTGTGGAATTCACTTCCACTTGCTTTTTGGTTAGCCTCTTTACTACAGCCTTTAAGCAGGCATTGCAAATCTCTGTCTTTCAAGCTGTCTTCACTTAGAGGTATAGATGTCAGGTCTTTGTTTTTGATTTTGTGTGTTTTGGAGTGGTTTTCCCATAATATTTCTACACCTTTCAAATGAGAGCACTCAAATTTCGTGAAGTTCCCTGTATTGTGAGCACAGCTTGTAAAATACATTTTGTAAATTAAAAGCAGCTTCTACAATTTTTAAAATAATTAAACAATTACATGGATATAGAAGAGGTTGGGTAGGAATGCACAATGTTGTTTCTAGTAGTCATTTGTCATGTGTGTGTGTGTGTGTGTGGTAAGCCTAATAATGAGAGCCAATGTGGTCTAGTGGTTTGAGCTTTGGACTATGATCCTGGAGACCAGGATTCGATTCCTTGCTCAGCCATGGAAACCCACTGGGTGACCTTGGGCACATCACGCACTCTCAGCCCCCGAAAACCCTGTGATATGTTTGCCTTAGGGTTGCCATAAGTTGGAAATGACCTGAAGGCATGCAAAAAGAATAAGCTTTAAAAAGTTTTCTGGTTGTTGTTGTTTGTTTGCTTTTTCCATCTGTTAATAACAGAATATATCAGTGTGACTGACTAATGGTGTCCTGGCTATTTCAACATGCTACGTTTAATTACTGTACTAAGGAAGTAAAATTTCTGTAGCTGTAACAAAAATGAATTGAGATGCCACCAGCACATACAAACACACCAATCTGGCCAGTAAATAGGACATCATATAAGTCTTCACAGAGACACATAGCCAGAATTGATTCGTTGCATTTCTTTTTAAGCAAAATACATGAAACACTTTACTAAGGTGTAATTGGCAAGCCTGTGGAAGATCCAGTGAATTTTTTCACTAGGGGATTTAACAATGTTATATTTTCATCTTTGACTGGGAGAACCATTTAGATTTTTACCACTGTTCATAAGAAGAAGAAAAGCCAACCTCCAAATCATATAATTTCTCTTGAAACAGATGCTACTGGATATGTCTGTGTGATCTGTGCTTGATTTAAAGTATTCCAAAAAACATTAGTTATGCATGTTTTCTTATCACCGCAAGTGAGCTTGCCACCTCCTCATAATAATTAGATCATGCTAGGAAGTAATAAAAACTACTTCCTCAGAAACAGGCATCCCAGCAGCATTAGTAGATCAAAGATAAAGTCTGTAGAATGCAAGGCTTCAGTGAAATGTATAGCATTGTTAATATGACAAGGCTGAAGAGACCTGTGGAATATTAGAAAAGGATGGAACTTCTAAATATCACCACGTAAAGAATTGAGAATACTGAGAATATAATGCCTGAAAGTGTATGTGTACATGTATGTCCATGCACATAAACATAGGTGAGTATATATTTATTCAGGGCTGGAGAGAAAAATATTCTAACAGGCAATAATATAGTTTACACATGATGTTGTCAGCCAAGGAAGATCAATGGTAGGTCCCACCTGTAAGGCAAAACTCCTGATCTACATACACTTCCTAATGGATACATATTCTCCCCCTAAAGTAATAGGCTCTGAGATTTTCAGTAAAACGTGAGCTGGTGCTTTCAGATTTTTATTACACTCATTGCTACCTATTTCAGTTAATGAACTTCTAGCAAGGTTGATGCAGCTGAGGCAAATGTTTAATATTTTAGATATTATAGGAAGCAAGTCGGATGAACTTCAAGTTCACTCCGTATTTCTTTCTACACACCCCACAGGGCAAGATTGACTAATGAAGGCTAATTTAACGTTTTATTTTAATATAGGAAGTGTCTGCTACAGAAGCAGCATAGCCCTAAACTGATTTTTTTCCCCTGTGAGGTATGCTGTTCAGCTTCCTTGGTTCAAACACTCTATTTCAGCCTTAGTTTATCAATCATAGCACAACTTCACTTCTTCATAGATGTTTACTGTGGTAGTTGGTTGGAATACATTTAAAGGATTAGTTATGTGGTTGAAATATGGCCTTTGTGCCCAGTGTGCAATAGTGATTATTTATACAATCACAAGGCGTAGGTTGCATGGTAGTCTGAAATGATAGCTCCTGCAGGCTGAATTTTGTGTTATGTATTTTCTTTCTCTTCCAGTTATTAAGATACTGTGTTGGAAAAGCAAAAAAGAAATTTCTATTATAAAACATACATCATGTGAAGTCATGCAAGTTTTTTTTGTCTGTTATATTAAAACATTTTAGTAATGACTGTACTTTTTACCTTATTGTACATTCTCATCCAGAATCATAGGCCTTGGGGCAATTAAGTTAAGGCTTAACTGCAGGATACAGCATCTGGCACTCTACTGGTCCTAAATAAAATTTCAGTAATAGTCCATTATGTTGTTAAAGAACTGAGCTATGTCTGCATAACTGTTTTTTGTAGAAGCCCTCACCAGTTTCATTTTCTTTAAGATAATCAGCAGATATCAGCTGCTGTTGTACTATTGAATATAATTCAATTTTGATACCCTCCCTATTTGCTTTGAAGGTTTGAATTAAGAAAACTGCAGAGAGAGTCCCCAGAGATAAAAAGGATTCCATTGGAAAACATAATTAGATTCCTTGCAAAAAAAATACTGCATTTGTTTTTGTCTTTGTCTGTACTTGTAATCCTTCAAAAGATTTAGCCTACAATTAAAAAATGTTACATTGATTTATATCTGTGTTTGTGCTCATCACACATCTAAGATTTTGCCCTTAACTTGACACACTTTTTAATAAGCAGGCTAGCTACACTCTTGCTTAGAGCAACCAAAAGACCTTTGCAGCTACACAAAAAGATGGTGAGTGAGAACACAGAATTGCAGATAGCTGAATCTTTCTTCTGACCAAGTGTAGAATGATGCCCCTGGGAATAGTGACTGAATCAGCTTTAAATTTTTAATTTGTGGAAAGTCAGCACTAATGAGAACTAAAAGTCTTCTTTTAGAAGCCTTTTATTTTAGCTTCTGAAATTATTACTTATTAATATTATTAAGAACCCAGAATGAAGTAAGAGCTTGTGTAACAGCCTTTGTAAATCCCTTTTGCCCAGCCTGTAGTAGCCCCAGCAAATATTAAAGGATTTATAAACACAGAAGTCAGGTGTTTCTTATTATTATTATTGTTCTTGAGATACAACTTAGGTGCCTTTTATTTTTAACAAATAAATGGCTAAAGTAAGCCAGATTCTGCATTAGAAGACATTTTCCCCAAAGCTAGTAAGGTTTCCCACCACTACTGCACACACATAGGTCTCTCTGTCTGTCTGTCTGTCTTCCTCCCTGCCCCCAAACAGAGACTGTTGGTGGAGAAGAAATTTTTTTCTTAGCAGTTGAGAGCAGACAAAGTAGCTTCACTGGGAGAAGGGAACTGATATAACACCAATTCTTCTAAGAAAGCTGTGTCTGTCTATAGCATGATATAAATATGATTAGTTGGGAGCAATATCTGTAGTTAGCTTTTAAGACTGAGAGTTGCTGTGGCAACATGCTGCAGATTTTTAAAGTAGGCTTCATAAATGTGAACGGACAGACATAATTGAGCAATCAAAGGGAAAATCTGCTTATTAGAGCCTATGTGGTCAGTACAAGCTATTTTTGGAAATGTTTACGTTGCTTTGTAAATTTTAAGAATCGATTTCCACTGATTGGGAAACATACCAAAAAGTCCAAGAATACATCACCATGCTTAAGGGGCAGAAGCATGGATCATTTAAAAAAATGCCAGAAAGTTTCCTTCAAACAACAGAATCTTGTTCCAGTGAAGAGAAAGAAGAACCCAAACTCTGGTAAAATATATTTTAAGCTTAAAATAAGGGATATAAGAAAGAAGAATCTCAGAGAGCATGTTGATAAAAATAATGTTAAAAACATTAACAAAGGTTTTCAGCTGTTTCAGAAAAGGGAATTATGTCAAGGAAGTAGTATAGTTAAGAGGACAAGATAGCACATATTGTTCAAAGGAAGGAAAGGAAAATTGCAATGAATCTCTTTGCTTATTTTTTTTTAAATCTGACTTTACTATGAAAAACGTAGAACAGACACCCTGAACATGGGTGGGCTCATTTTTTCAGGAGCCTGACCAGAAATAAAAATGATACGTGTCTAAGGATTATTTACAACCAAAAATTAACAAGTCACCAGCTCCAAAAAACACCTTTTTGTGAGTTTTTAAAAATCTGAAATGTGTAATAGCTAAAGATCTAACAAAATATGTAACCTGGCCAAGAAATCAGGCTTTGTAACTCTAATTTTTAAGATGTGATTCACATACAGCAAGGGAATTCTGGGCTGGTTTGTTCTGGATAAGTTGGTAGCAAGTTTAATTAAAACTAAAACTATTTTTAATAATGAAAATAAGTCATGCTAAGAAAAATTAACATGGCTCTACAAACTGTCCTGACTCATATTGGGACCTGGCATCCTGTTCAGTAATTACTATGCTGTAAACCAGCATAGAGTGGTATTTGGAGTGTTGGACCTTGACCCTGAAGACCAGTGTTTAATTCCCTGCTTGGCCAAGGAAACCCAGTGAGTTACCTTGAGTGGATCACACACTCTCAGCCCTAGAAAACCCCATGAAAGGTTCACTTTAGGGTTCACTTTGAAAGGTTCACTTTGCCAATAAGTCGGAAATTATTTGAAGGCACACAACAACAAGCCTGGCTTCTGACATCTTTATTACACTAATACACTTTTTATGGTCGTTGCACAATTGCAATAACTGAAACTGACCACAAAAACCTACCTTTTTAGCCATGTAGCCCTCCCCAACAGAGGAATTTTTGAGGTGCTAGAGAGTGAGGCAGTGAGCTATGATGCACCTGTCCTCTCCAGTTAGCAGGGGTGCCACAATGGCCATGATGGGACATTGTGGGACATGATGGGCAGTATAAAGCACAAGAAACACAGGCCATTTCCAAACGACGCTCTTCCGCATCATCTCGCTGCAGTCCAAGATCCAGAAGGGAGCACGTCAGCAATGCTCCCCTCTTCACCCACTTGGTCCATGTGGAAGAGCCGGGCTTTTTCCATCGCTGCGCTACCTAAGGAAGTGTTGCCAATGCACTTCCATAGTTTCCGCATGGCCAGAAGTGACAGGAGTGCTGTCCGATCACAGACATGAAACGGATTTTTTCCATTTTAGCAAAAACTGCGCAAGCGCAATGCTCCGCAACAGGATGGCAGTGGGACGGTGATGACATCGTGTGGAAGCGCGACCTGCCAACCACTGCCATTCTGTGGCAGAAACAAGACAGCTACGTTGTGCAGAAAGGCCTCAGTGAAATATTACTTTTCTTGGAGTTGCCATTTTAGTGAAAAGGCACAAGGGGTAGGGACTTTAAGTCTGTTGTTGTTGTTGTTGTTGTTGTTGTTGTTGTGTGCTTTCAAGTTGTTTCTGACTTATGGCAACCCTAATGTGAACACATTGTGGCGTTTCCTTGGCAAGATTTGTTTAGAAGGGGTTTACCTTTGCCTTCCTCTGAGGCTGAGAGAATATGACTTGCCCAAGGTCACCCAGTGGGTTCCCATGACTTAGTGGGGATTCAAACCCTGGTCCCAGAGTCATAGTCCAACACTGAACCACTATACCATGCTGGATCTCTTTGTACCTGGTAGTAAATTAAACCCATAAGGCAAATAAGTTAAAAATCATAACCAGCGCAACATTTCTTGTCATAACATGTATAATGCGGGCTTTCCAGTTAGAATGCTGCAGCTTAAAATTGTACTTTCTAGACTGATGAGAGAGCAATTATTTTAAAGCATGGTGAATGCCATCTTTTGGGTGTTTCAGTTATCCAATAGTATAGTAAGAGCTTTTGAATACATATTTGCTGTTAAATTTTGCATTAAAGCACAAGTAAGGAGTCTCCTCAATTATTGTTGTTGTATGTATGTATGTATGTATGTATTTATTTATTTATTCACCTCTTCTTATAGATTAAGGCAGGAAACAATGATGAATTAGATAAGGCCAGTTAAAAGAGCGTATAAAACCAATATATATTAAAATAATCAATATATACTTTAAATTTTTTGATTTAAAAGTCATCTGTGTAGGCCTGCCTTTTATTGCTTTTTTAAACTGAGAAAGTATATCCAACTGACCAATCTCCTCCAGCAGGTCATTCCAAAATGTGGGGGCAGCCAAAGAAAATGTCCTGTATATAACAATTGCCAACCTAGTTTCGGCCAACTGATGTAAACGCACCCCAGAGCAGAGTGTACAGGGCATACTATGTATGAACCTCCCTCTTTGGGAGAGGCCCTTCTCTCTGTCCCACTACCTTCTCAGGCTCTTTTGGTGAGAACAGTGGAAAAGGCTTTCTCAGTGGCTGCTCTCAAAATTTGAAACTTCCTCCCTAGATAGCTAGAATAGCTTCCTCTTTAGTCTTTTTCCGGTAGCAAGTAAAAACATTCCTGTTTCTGTCACACTTTTAGAAATTGACTGCATTGGATTTTAATCGTGTGCTGTGCTGTTTGTTGGGTTTTGTATATTCTTTTAATGAATTTTAAACTGTTTTAACTCTACAGATTGTTGAATTATTTTTAAAGTTATTCTATTATTTATTTCTTTTTATTCATTAAAATATTTCTATTCTGCCCTTTAGAGTTCTCAAGGCAGCTTACAATAACATCAATTTCAAACAATGAAAAACATTTAAAATATATTAAATAGTTTCTAAGTTAAAGACAGACAATTTAAAACTAGTTAAAACGATCTTGAATAATATAACCATAAAATATATGCAGCCTGGATAAATTCAGTTTGGCCTGAAGGCTTTTGATAAAAAGCCATTTTGATTTTGTGCCATAGTGATTCCAGTGTTGGTGCCACTTGAGCCTCTAGGAGGAGGGAATTTCAGAAGTGGAGTGCCACTGCAGAAAGGGCCCTCTCCCATGTTGTCCTACAATGTATTTCCCTTACTGATGGGACACAGAGGAGGGCCCCTCTAATAGATCTCAATTTTCAGGCAGGCATACTGTATATAAAGAGATCCTCCCCATGTATTGAGGTCCCAGGTCATTTGGGGCTTTATTTGCTGGTTTTGGATCGTTTTTCATCTGTACTGTACTATTGTTGTTGTTAAACAAATATCTACAGAGAGTTCTTATACTATAATATTATTTTGTTGTATTATAACTTGTTTCTATGTCCTTTTTACCAAAAAGGTGTTCAGAAGTAGTTCACAATGAATGAGATAGACATATGAAGTGACACTGAATTCTTTCTTTATGCATGCAGGTTACTTCTCTGGGATTGTGACGACAGAAGCTACAGCTATTATATTGAAGTTTCTACAAATCAGCAGCAATGGACCATGGTAGCTGACAGAACAAAGGTTTCCTGCAAGTAAGTTAATGTACCTCATACTTCCTAAATGAACCTCAGACTTTTAAAGTAAGGGTTGTAAAGTAAAGTAAAGTAAAGTAAAGTAAAGTAAAGTAAAGGGCTGACTCCTTGTAAATGAGTGACTGTTGGAAATAAAACGCTGGGCAGGTGATAGTGATAAGATTGCCAGATCAGGACTGCCAGATCAGAATGTGAGATTTCAGAGGCAGATCTCAAAACCTAGGTATGGCTTCTGGTGAGATCAGAAGATGTGGGCCTCGTTTATGTCTTGATACTTTTGACATCAGCCACAGTTATTCAGAGCATGTCATACATCTGAAAAACACAAAGCTTAAGAAATGATAAAATACTTATCTGGTTGAAAATTTAGCTTTTCTAGTTCTAGAAAACAGAAGGAAAACCTTTTCCCAGCTCTGTTTTAACACCTTAACAAATACTGCTTATAAGACCGTGTGGGAGTTGTGGTCCAGCCAAACATAGTACTTCAATCAAATAGTAACTTTTCCAAACTCTGTATTTAATGGTTTACTCCTGTTTAACTGCTACCCCTCACTGTCCCTCATTGTTAAATAGTCAGGTTATAGAATCCTTCCTACCCTCCAAATAATAGTCACTATAGTCATTACAATGCTACTAGTGACCAGAATATATATGAAGGAGGATTGTGAGAGAGTAACAGGACAATAGTAATCAACAGAGCATGCCTATTTATCTATTTGTCTATGTACATTAAGAAGCAAGCCCTGTTGTGTTTAATGAGAATTGTAAATTTAACCAGACAGCTCTATACTATTTCCTAGATCTATTACCTATGGCAAGAGAAAAGGAGCAAAAGGTTAGAAAGACAAAACATTGCTTGCATATTAAAGTGCTTCATGTTTGAAAGGTACAGACATAGTTTAAGATGGGGATGAGGTGGGGATAGAAAATCCTTTAGCCAAATGGAGCATATATTTCAGAAACTACAAATGTATCACAATCTGCTGATTGTAGAGTTGACAGGTAAATTATGGATGAATCAAACATGATATGTCAGGAAAATGTGGAATCTACTTTGATGCCTTGGAGTGAATTTTGGTTTGTGCTACATAAGAAACCGACTTTCAGGATGGAATCCTAGGTAAAAAGGTTCTTCTGGTGAATCCAACTTGAAAGTGAATATTTGAACAAGAACAATTTACTTCTGCTGCTGTTGTTTAGTACTGCTTTTCCTTGATGTTTAGTACATACTTGAATAATTGCATTCTCTTTCCTCATCACTTCTCTGTGTGCCTAATCCTGCACTGAAGAACTAATCCCTTGTTTTTAGCATTATAGTATGAAGAATGATTGCAAAGTTGCAGCTAGCTAGTTCACAGCAGGAAGAATAAGACAAACTGAAGGTAGCAGACGTAAACTTCAACAAACCACTTTGATCAGCCAGAGTGGCAAAGAAAATAATGAGAAACAAAAGAAAAGAAAATGGAATTTGGTTTACATGTCAGAGACTGCATTTGATAATCTAGCCAAGTGTGAAAACTTCTTTTCAAGTTTGCATATGCTGTCTTTGGTCGGTTTAATAATATTTTAATGTAGTATTTTGTGTAAATTAATAATTTAGTACTTAAAGCCTGAAGTGACAGGCTATTTCTAAACTCTTTTTAGTCAGTCTCAAAAGGCTGATGATAGAAATGATGGTGTGTTTATTATCTTCACAGCAAAAGCTTGCTGTCCTCCATAAATGGAAACCAATTAATGCACAGTGATTGTATAATTGGCACTTTATATGCTGCATATAGGCTAAAGAAAAAATTTCTTTCTGGCTAAATTTTGTTTTTCTCTACACAGTATGACAGTAATGAAATCGATTCAACTTCTATTCTTTCTAAAGGGCAAATATTTCTGATAAGTTTTGGTTTGTTAAGCTTGAACAATAGAAATATATGCCTGTTCAAAGGTTTTGTGGATGTCTAGACTCTAGAATTTGGATTAAAAATTTCCATAGTGTTCTGCCTGCTGTAAGATGATTTTTAGTTTTTGTAGCATCAAGTTAAAAAAATCCAAACAGGCAGTCAGCAAAATTAGTCAACTGAAATGCTGGTCTCAGATGGTTTTTTGTGTTATGAAATGCATTCTTCTAAAAACTGTATTCTGTTAATTGAATATTGGTAATTTTATATTCTATCAATTGCACATTTCCAGTGCTCAAGTAAGAATTCAAAATGTAGTCTTGTGATATTTGGTTGCAGATTATCAACAGTGTACATTGGTAGAGATCCTAGAAATGCATATCCAGTTCCTTCAGTCTTTTTAGGTTCTCATTTTCATAATGAAAGCACTACTGATAAATAGAACCATATGAGTAGAAACGAAGTCCAGTAATAGTGAAGAAAATTGGTTCATACAAAAAGTCATCACAATTACCTGGTTGTAGTGGTCGCAAAGAGGCACTTTTTTTCTGATGTCTAAGAACACTCAGTGTTGACACCTGGCAATCCTCTTTTGGGTAGGCATTGTTTCTTCTTAAAATGAGTAAGTACTGCAAGAGATAATCAGACTGTGTTTTCTTTTTGCATATTCCCTGTGAACTATACCATCATTTCTATTCTTCATCTCTTCAGCTGTCATTCTGCTCTTAATATTAAGTATTAGGTTATGGTATCATGTTTGACATTATTTGACCCATCACCAACAACAGCACCTTCTACACAGAACTTTTGTGAATGTAAGCTTCTTCCTCGTGGTCTCTGTGACTCACACAAATGGATCATTTGTGCCTGCATAGTGTTCAGTTCGGAACCTTCTAAAGCAGTGGTTCTCAACCTGTGGGTCCCCAGATGTTTTTGGACTTCAGCTCCCAGAAGCCCCTGCCACTATGGTCAATGCTCAGGGCCTCTGGGAGCTGAAGTCCAAAAACATCTGGGGACCCACAGGTTGAGAACCACTGTTCTAAAGCATTATGACATGTGTTTTGGTGGGAACCCCGCCCCTTCCTCAAAGGCTATAAAGCCACCTTCCCACCAGAGCCTTCAGTTCCTGTTTGTCCACCATAGCAGCAGCACTGTGAGGAGCTTTCTGAGTTTCTTTTAGGTACAGTCTTCATGCTTACCACAACATTGTTTCACAGGCTACGGTTACACTGAACTATACTGTAGGAGTTTTGTTTCCATTTGGCTTTTTATGTATTTCATTGTGTTTGTTTTGGAGAAATGATGAGATCCTTACATAAATCAAAAGAATCCATGAGTGTTTGTTGAAAGGAAAGGTTCTTGGCTCAGGGATGAAATATTTTCAGTTCCATGTTCTCACCAAAAATGTACATGTTTCACATTTTTTGAGAATAGCTTCTAATAATGTTCTAATGGATTTAATTCAGAACATGATTTGTTACCTATGTTATAGGATCATTCATCTTTATATTCTTTAGAGAAAAGTAATGATCTCAAATATCATGTGTTGAAAGTTTTACCTCATATATTCACAATTTTAAATCAGTGGGTCTTAAACAATTTCCATAATTATACTGTTGATTTTTATTAAGTTCCACAGTCTTACTGAGAATGACAGCAGTGTCCACTACCTTTGTTCCCACAGTAGAAAAAAAAAGTGCCTTAACCAATAGTTAAAAAGTGAAACCAGTTGTTTCAAATCAGTAGGTAATATACTTTAGTGTTCTTTACCTGCATAGCTCCTGACCAAATATACATTTCCTCTTTACTCCATTCTCTCTCCTCTTAAGGCTTTTAATGTTTCTTAATGTTTCTCATTCTTCTAAACCCCCTTTTCTTTTTCCATAGTCCATTTGTTTCTCCTTCTTAAGAGCCACCTGCCTTCCGTGGACTACTTTGATTCAGAAGAACTCAGTCCACTTCTCTCTGACATTATGGTAGTTGGCCTTTCCATCACAAAATCTGTCTCATGCTAAGCTGTACAGGTTTGTGAAATCTGAAGAGAAAACATAATTTCTTAAGAAAGATGTACATTACCTCAGACTTTCATCCACACCTGTGCCCATGATAGTGACACATGTTTCAATTCTTTACCTACTTACTTGGGAGTAAGACCCAATGAATTAAATGAGACTTACTTCTGAATAGGTCTGTATTGTGCTGTTAAATGACTAAAAATTGTGGGTGGTTTTGTGTAAGATTTGCCAGCTATCAAGGAACTAGATAAAATCTTCAAATGTAAAGATGTTATAATTAAATATCAAAGTCAGAAGCATCTATGCTATTGTATTTCAAATTTCTGTTTGGATGTGAAACTTGGACAGTGAAGAAAGCTGACCGGAAGAAAATCAGCATGTTTGAAATGTGGTGTAGGAGGAAAGTTCTTTGGATATCATGGACTTCCAAAATAGCCAATAAATTGATCCTAGAGAAAAATCAAGCCTAAACTCTTCCTAGAAGCTGAAATGACCAAACTGAGGCTATTATTCTTTGACCATATCATGAGATAACAAGATTCATTAGAAGAGATGGTAATGCTTGCTAAAGTGGGAAGCAATAGAAAAAGAGGATGGTGGCATTACAATGGACAGGTCCAATCAAAGAAGCCTCAACTCTTAGTTAGCAGGACTGTTGATCACAGTGTGTCTTGGACATTTCTCATTCATTGTGTTGCTGTAACTTGAAACTGACCTGACATCAACTACAAATCTAAGATCTCTTGCTTGGTCTAGCCAGATCATATTGTGTTGATGCATATATGAAGCAGGGATATTTTTACCCCGATATTGATCACTTTATACTTGCTTCACTGACTGTCATTCTCAGTTTTACTGCCCAATCTGTATATATCTTTTTAGAGTTTTCACCGTCCTAAATAATCTTCCCCAGCAGCAAACATAGCCATGAGAATATTCAGCCTTAAACCCAGGTTGTTTATGAAGCTTGTTCAAAAGCACCAGTACAAATGCTTGAGAGATTCCACTATCCATATTGCAAGAAGTGCCTATTTATTCCTGTTCTCTGCTTCATTTTTTGTAGTTGGTTTTTAATCTCTCTTATCCCATGATTGCTATGATTTCTTTGGGATGAGGCTTATCAGAACCATTTGGAAGTCCAAGTGAACAGTTTATGTAGGAGGATCATTTCTAACCACACATTTGTTGACACTTTCAGAGAACTCTAAAAGGTCAGCAAGATAGGGTAACCGTTCCAAGAGCCATGTTTCTTCTTTTTCAGCAGGACTTAATCCTTTTATAGGCTTGTTCAATTTTATCCTTAATAACACTCACCAATCCACCTAGAAGAGACAATAACTAACTAGGCTATTGTTTTCTGGACCTGCCCTGGATTCCGTTTTTTTAAAAAATCAATGTTACATTGGCCCCTTTCCAGTCTTTTGATACAGAGGCTAATCTTAGGAACATACTATATTTTTTTTCTGAGGTTTTTTTTTTTTTTTAATGAAACCTGTGTCTGGATTCCTAAAGTAGCTTTAGATTCCTAAGACTTTTGCGCTTTTTATATAGGGTGTGCGTCTTGATGATCAGTCCATGATAAAAATGTCAGCTTTCAAGTTACTGTTTTTAATATCCTCTTAAGAGATTACGTTTAGTGCTCTCTCTGCATTCTTAGCTGTAGGCTTCACTGGGAATTGAAGAGACTTAGGGAAGTTTTCTCACCAGATGTGTTTTCACTCTTCTGCATATCCACAAAGCTTAGCAATGAAGAAAGGAAAAGGTTATTACTTTAATTAATTCAGTAAAGCCATATTATTTTCATTGCAATAAACACATGCTTTCCACTTCTTTCTCTTACCTTATTTTTTTTAATCTTGCCTGATTTTTTTTTAAATCACAGAAAATGTAGTTTAAGTAAGGGATTTCAATTTTCTTTATTATTATTATTAGAACATAAATAATTTTTCTTTATCTCATGGAAGTCTGGCATTCATTGGATTATATTCTGAATTAATCATTTATTGATCCTTTTTTATTTATTGTAAATGAAGGCCAGCTATTCTTAGAAATGTAAATCATAAGAAAAATATGGGCAACATGCTTTCATCATCACCTGTGGTTGATATCCAAAGCATTATACGGTTAATTTGGCATGCTCAAAAGTATACTTGATTTATGTTTCTGAAACTAAGAAAGCAATCCTCTGGGTTTTATAAGAGCCCAGTCCAAGACTGAATAAGGCAATTTTGGTATAAGCCTGGAATAGCAGACTTAGCATCTGTTACTGTAAGAAAATATGTTTAAAATTTCCTCAAACAACTGAAATCTCTCAATCTTTCCTAATGCAACTATTTTTGTCCTTGGCTGTTATGTTTGAATCTCCTTTCTCTTGATTTTTTAATGGTTGGGAATCACTTGTTAAATTTGCACAAATAGACTGTGTTCTATAATTCTCCTTGGTTTTCTCATTGCCATCATCAGTTATATAATTGTTTTCTTATGTTGTTAAATCCCTGATACAAAATCTTCATATCATCATATGAGCAAGGGACTCAAAAGCATCTTCTTTGTTTCAGAGGCTTTTGATATTCGTTGAGTAAATTTGCAAATGCTTTTGAAATGGTATGTATGTTGGAGGAGCAGACACAGTGCACTCACCTATCAGCAACTACATTAATTAAACATGATGATGAGCAGTCTAATCACTGTTTTTATGTTTATCAACAAGGGAACGGATATCCTTAGATATATTGATGTTAAATTTCCACTCTATTAATCCATAGATTCCTCCAAAATCTGAAATAGTTGGGTTGAATATTGGAATTATGGTGTACGGTAAGATTTTACAGATTCTGAAGACTTACGTCTCTCCTTTAGTGCTTCACCTTTTTCTTTATTCTACTTCCTTTACTTTTATTCTATTAGAACTTAGTATTTTAATAATACTACAGTTTAGATCAGTTTTGAGAGCCAGTGTGGTGTCCAACACTGAGTGTTGGACTAGGATGCTGGGAGACCAGGTTTTGAACTCCTGCTCAGCCATGGAAGCTCACTTGGGTGACCTTGGCAAATCATACTCTCCGTCTCAGAGGAAGGCAAAAGCAAATCCCCTCTAAGCCAATTCTGCCAAGAAAACCCCATGATAGGTTCACCTTAGGGTCAGCATCAATTGGAAACTACTTGAAGGCACACAACAACAGTAAAGGGATTATCCTATCAATTTTGATTGTTTATTCTAATTGATCAACATAGCTGCAAACAATTGGCTCATTAACTTCACCGCTTTATTTTTCTTATTTTTTAATTGCACAATCATGAATTGACACCTCTCTCCCAAAAGTTGATTTGTCTTGCATGTTCACAGGCAATAACCAAGGTAGCTAGGTACTTCATGTTCTTTCTCTGTTATATAATTTCTGCAGTTTTTGGTGAATCATAACTTGCTGAAGCTTCTTTCAGTTTCTGCAGCATGTCACTGGCAGAATGCAAAAAATCTTTAAGGCTATACATACCGCTGAAAATTAGTTCTAGTTTTTCCTGTAAATTTCATTTGATAATGTAAGTTGTACTAGTCCAAAACATTGTGCACACTGGAAAATGGAACAAGTATCCTTTGTCAAGTTAGCAGGATTCCATTTATATCAGAAAATATCATGGACTGCGTCTTTTGTTGCCTGAGTACAAGTCTTCCAGTTCTCTGGAGCAGATTTTCTGGAATGAGAACTGTGCGAAGGGGAGCTGGCTCCACTGACAGATACTGTTACATCTGTGAACAGATATAGTTGGATTTCAGCCCATGTGTGAATCAGTGCTCTCTCTCTCTCTTAGACCTAAAGTATTCATGTCCTTTTAGTGAAAACAGTTGCCCTTCTTTTAGTATTTTTTAATATTTTTTTTAAAAAAACCCTTCATAATATATGCATTCTTATGTTCATTTCTCCCTTTCCAGCAACCATGATTTTAAGTGTTGGGCATTGTTGAAAGGGTTCCTTCAATAAATCAAAATTATGTAAGCAAAGACCTTGAGTAAATCTTAGTGTCCAATTAAATGTATAGTTATACTTGTGAAAAGCTGATTTATTTATTTTTTTTAAGCAAAGAACTTTGCTTCAAAACCAACCAAATTGCCTTTTCTAGTTGGTTCTCTTGTAGCTTTTACTACTAAATGTCACCTGTAGAAAATTAAAAGATCCCCAAAAGTGGAGCTGAAACATCCATTGAACAAGGTAATTGATGCTTTTACATTTGCAGCATTAGCTGATCTCTTTGAAAAACATAGTCTACAACCTTTTATGGACTGTTTGTTCTTTTGATATTTATAAATGTTAAGCAATGTAAGTTATTGGGCTTGTGAAGCTGAATACCTATAGTGAAGTCGCAAATGTTAAAATGTTTTTCTAAGTAGTGTAATACCTGTGTTTAGTATGTCGGGATTTACCACCTTTCCTCAACTTTTATAGCCATTTTAAAGAGAACTGTCATAGTAAAGTTTGCATGAGATTCTAAGTGCTTACAACTTCTTAGTCTAGCCGTGAATTACTAACCTGCATAACTTAGAGACATGAATCCCTTCCTAAGTATAAATCAGTAAAGATATACTGGGCCATTAGAACGCTGGATGTTCAACATTCACATCTGTAAGGCTGTAAAAGAACTTGTATATTATATGGAGTTTTTCAAGGTACAGTATAAGGACATGTAGTATATTAAAGTGGATTAGGATGTATGTTTGAAAGGTATAGGGTATTTTTTCCTTTTAAATACTCCTAAAGCACAATGTTCAAGTAAGGTTTTATTTCAATATTTCATTACAATTTATTTTGTATCTTTCATGGCTTCCTAAAAGTAGGTAGAAGGCTGAAGTTAGCATTTCATGAAAAATTGTTAATCTCTGCAGACATAATGGCTGGATTTTTATGATGTTGGTTGACTAAGCGAGGCCTTTGGTTTTATGGAAATGAGTAATTTTTATAAATGTTGGAACTAAATTAGACCCATAGAAAATGGGACTTGCATGCATTATTTTACATGACAATTTCTAGTTCCATTTTTCAGAAGTATACTTAGTTTTTTACTATCACATAAAAGAATTTCAGAATAAGAATATTTGAAAAATGAATTGAAGTTGTCTATGCTTTGCATCCTTGCCATTACTATACAAATATGTTAAATAGATACAACAAGCTTTGTTTTTGTCCCAGTTTCTTCTACCAACTAAAGGACCCCTTCTGGTCAAAAAGAGGAAACTCTATAGATAGAGATGGAAATAATATTCGATATTATTAATTTCCTGGCAGAAAATCGGTTCTCCAGCACTCAAGAAGCCCTGTTGGGAAGAATAACAGAGTACTGAGAATTTTATGACATTTTTGCCTCATATCCTCAAGTTTTTCAGGAAATTATTCTGCACAGAAATATGCATGGGGTCTTTGTGTGTACATACGGCTTTTTTGTTTGTGTCTGTGGAAGATTTCCATTGTTTTCACAGAAAACTGAACCAAATCTTGCACCAGTATCTCCAAGTGTTTGTGTTTCTGTACAATAGTGCTGTTTCTTTTTCATGAAACAGTCATCTTACGCCCCCCCAAAAAATGGTTATCTAGAAGTGTGTGTGTGTGTGTGTGTGTGTGCGCGCGCGCAAAAAAACTCCACATGTATTTCTGAGCAAAATATTTTCCTCAATCACTTTGGAATGAGCTGTTACTGGTTGGGAAGTACGCAGAAATATTTCTCTGCTCAACCAAAAGAAAACTACAAAAATTATTCATCCTCACTTGTGTAATTGTTGGTATCCTTATACTTTGTCCAACCAAAGTTTTAATATAAGTAATATAAGATTAAATCAGTTCTCTCATCTGGAAATATAAGAAACCTGAATTATTTTATCAAATTTCTAATGGAAGAGAATATGAATATTTCTGCAGTCCTATGTACACAGAAGTAACTCTTGTTGCATTCTTCAGGTAAATATGTATAGGATTGTAGTGTAATGGTAGTCATGTAGAAAATGCAAGTTCTTTATGTAAGGCAGACTGTTTTTCTTTTGTCACGTGAATGCTTATGGCTGTGCAGCCTGCAATGTCTGGGATAGCTTTTTTTTTTTTGTAAGCAAATCCATATGCTGTCCCAAATCCAAAACTTTACCAGGCACATCTGCTTTGAACCATTACATACTTCTGTCTACATCCCATACTGCTTATTTGAACCATATTATGCCACTTTGTTTATGTTTCCTTTCTCTTTGTGTTGTCTCTATATTGGTACAAAACAATTTGTAGTAGTAAAGGTTTTACTGGTTTCTTTTTATTTCCTTCAGTGGTAGAGTGGGGAATCAGCCTACGCATGTTGATCTCGCTTAGGTTTCTCACATCTGTTAAATCTGCCAGGTACTTAGAGAGATTTTGGTATGACAGGAAACAAAGGACTTATTATGTGATTGAGACAGAAACTTTAAAGAGAAGCCACAAGAACAATAGCAATTTCTACTCATTTACTGTAGACCATAGTCATTCTCAATAAAAACAACAATGACATACTTCTTGTGCTGATTGGTGGAACTCTGCATTGTGTCTCTGATTTTGAATACTGTTTTAAAGAACGGCCTAGGAATCAGACCTATATGAAAACAGAAGTGAAAGCATCTAGGTACTGGTATATATCATTTGTCATATTCATAAAGTAAAATTGATAGTTTGGCTGCAAGATGAAGAGCTGAGCTATCGTTATCTGGAGGGATTGTAACTTAATAGGTGTAGATTGTTGTGGCTTTTCAAAACATTAGAATTTTGCTGCAAAAATGTTAGTAAGAACTATGATGACAGTTACTTACCATCAAGGTTCCCCCCAATTTGTTGAAGTCTCCTTTCTAAGTTGATCTTACAAACTTCAGCGTACTGTCTTGTGACACTTAATGTTGGGATTTGTTTGACTGATGATTTAACAATTGACAGAAGATGTTTGTCATAGAACATACAGTCTGTTCTCTGTTACATGTGAAATTGTGTGCACACACATGTTTGTGTAGTTTCTGCACAGTCATTTAAATGAGGTAAATGTTTAGCAACTGTATCCCCTCATGACAAAAAAAAAATACATATTTCAAGGACATAGCAAAAAATATTCTGTATTAACGGTATACAAATTAAAGGCAGTTTATGGGAAAAAATACAACTCAACCCTTTAAAAATTTTTCAAAGAGTATAAAACACAGTGTTTCAAATGATTGTGTGTCAGCATAGTGAGATAGCTTAAAGCTGTCACCTTGGAAGTCTACTAAGGACCTAAAAATATCCAAATATACATTCATTGTTTTACCATATATAAGTAAGAAAAAATATCATTGTAGAACTCTCTCTTCAAATCCTCAGTTTGTAGGTACATTTTGATTTGCTAGTCTTCATCAGTGATAGAAAATCAAAGGAATATGTATGAAATAAATCCAAGTAGGACAAATAATCCATCTTGCAGGCACAAGGTGTAGGAACACTAAAATGCTTTGAATTCTCTCAGTACATTGAAATCATCATTAAACCATGTGTTCTGAAAGGCATTTAGGAAGTGGCATCTATTATTTTAGAAGATGAAGAGAGAGGTGTTCTTTTTGCAACAACTCACCAAGGAGAATTTCCTTCTTTCACAGGTCTTCAATTTTCTTAATTGATGTCCACATCATTTTTTCCTCATTCATAAAATTATCTCTGTATTTTGGGGTTGGCAGGTATCCATTATTATAATGGATGTACCTTATTTGATGGCTGGAAACCTTGTCCCTCATAGGACTGGAGGGTGTCCCTTATTAAAAATTATGTCCTTTGTTTGAGGATTGGAAAGCTTTCTCTTTGTACAGACTAAATGAGACATATTTTAAAAATCCTATATTTTGGGGTTATTGTTTGCTTTCAAATTATTTCCAGCTTATGGTGACCCTAAGGTGAATCTATCACAGGTTTTCTTGGCATTTCATAAAGACAGAAATGCATGCATAATATAATGTATGAGTGTCGACAGTATGTTAATTTTACCACAGAATGCATGGTGAAGTTAACTACAATCAATACTTTTGTCACAGGTTGAGAAGCATGATGGGACCTGTTGTTACTCCTGGCTTCATATTTTCCCACCACTAGAGGGTGAGAACGCAAAGCTGCTTGTAGTTGTTTAGTCTAGCTTTCTGTGAACGCTTCCCATGTGAAACCTAAACGTATTCAAGGTCTTCTGCTGCCTGTAGCCGCAACATTGTTATGGTTAAGGGAACGCCTTGTTATTGAATATGTATACTTAAAAACACGGCTTTTGAACCGGCTGTGCCTTTTTCTTGTTTCCTTTCCTTTCTGCTCTGGACGAGGAGATGGCTCGCTGCGCTGTAACTTAATAGTCTGCTACTTGATCTATTGCCCGCAATAAAGACTGTTAGCCTGCTGCCTCGTGTTGGCTGTGATGTTTTTCCTATTGATGGTAATGCCTCTGGCGGGTTTTTCAACATGGTAGCAGAGGATGGTTTTGAGAGGTGTTTTTTGAGGTGTTTTTACGATGGCTCATGTGGTGCCTGGGGGCCTGCCTCTCGTTAAGCTAAATGCAACTAATTACTTGGCATGGTCAGCTCGCATGGAAAAGTATTTGCAAGCTGAGGGGCTGTGGGGTGCTTTCACAGCTCCCCCGACTCTGCAGGGGACTGCTGCGGAGATAGCAGCGGCAACGAGGCGTGCCATGTCTGTCCTCTTTCTGGCTGTGGAGGATGACCAGCTCACGCATATTAGGGATCTTGCCACCCCTCGAGAAGCCTGGGCGAGGCTGCGGGAGTTGTTTTTGAGTCAATCAGCAGCCGCCAAGTACGCCCTGTGCGCCCGTTTATATGGGATGAAACTGGCCCCCGGTGTCCCGGTGAGGCAGCATTTGGCTGAGATGTTGGAGCTGTTTTCGTCACTTCGGGAGAGAGGCAAAGTGTTGCCTGAAAGTGACAAGGTATTTTGCATCTTGAATTCTCTTGATAGTTCCTGGAATCTGGTGGTGTCCTCTCTTCAATCCATGCCAGAGAGGGAGTTAACTGTTCCTTTGGTTTCTGCTCGTCTGCTGGAAGAAGAGGAAAAGCACGCAAGGAATGCAGAGACTCCCACACAGCCGGCTCCAGCTGCAGAGGCCTGTGCTGGGAGAAAAAGTTCTCCGGCTGCTGAGGCGAGGCAGGAGGGGCTGGTGAGAGCCCATGCTGTGCGAAGGTGCTTTCGCTGTGGGTCTGCTTCTCATCTGAAGCGTGATTGCCCGCTCCTGAAGCAAGGGGAGCAAAGCTTCACAGGCGCCGGTGCCAGGGGCCGTGGCAGAGGAGGCAGAGGAGGTTGGGCCAGAGGACGGCTGAGAGTTGCTGTTGCTGTGGGAGATGCTGTTGCGGACACTATTTCAGACTCTGAGGAGGCAGGTGATTCCGTTTGGCTTCTAGACAGCGGCTGTTCCCAGCACCTGGTCAATTCTGAAGATTTATTTGACTGTTTGGATTCTGCCAGTGTTTCCTCTGTGACATTAGCTGATGGGACAAAGGCTAAAGTTTGTGGCGAAGGTGTAGCTTTTGTCCCTGCCCTTGACATGGGTTTGAAAAATGTTTTGTTTGTTCCCTCTCTTGATTTCTGTTTGCTTTCTGTGGGGCAACTAACAGAGTCAGGGTTCAAGGTTGAGTTCTATGGGAAGCAAGGTAAAATCCTCAAAGATGGGGTGGTATGTGCTGTGGCTACACGAGAAGGGAGGCTGTTCTTTCTTGAGCCACGACACACTGTGTGTAATGTGTATGGCAATGTCCCACAACATGATGAGTGCCTTCATCTCCTCCACCGGCGCACAGCGCATGCAAGCTTTCCTGTGTTAAAGAGGCTTGCTGGTTGTTGTAAAGGGTGTACTTTGAAGCCTTGTAATGTCTTTCTTGACTGTGCTATTTGCAAGCAAGCTAAATCTAAACAACTCCCAGCACCGAGAGTTAGTTTTCGTGTACCAACCGCCCCATTTCAGTTGGTACACTGTGATATTGTGGGTCCTATGAGTAAACCTTCCCTAGAGGGAGCTAGATATTTCGTCATTCTCGTAGACGATTTTAGCAGGTTCATTTTCTGCTATTTGTTGAAACAAAAGTCTGATGTGTGTCAAGTTCTCAAGAACTGGTGTTCCTTGGTTGAAAGGCAATTTGGTTATTCCCTGCAAAAGCTTCAAACCGACAGAGGAATGGAATTCCTGTCGGAGAACTTGCAACAATGGATCAAAAAACAGGGTATAGTGCACAGGGCGACTGCCGGCTATTCTCCTCATCAGAATGGAGTGGCTGAGCGGAATGCAGGAGTTCTGCAGACTCGAATGCATAGTTTGCTGCTTGATGCAGATCTGCCTCTGAGTTTTTGGGGTGAGGCAATTCTGACTGCCTGTTACATACACAACAGGCTGTGGAGTTCTGTGGTTAATACTACTCCCTATGAGTGTTTGTTTGGTAAACAACCTTCCATTGCACATCTGAGAGTCTTGGGAGTTTTGCTTGGGTGCACATCCCCAAGGGGCAAAGAAGGAAGGGGGAGCCTAAGGCCCAGCGTATGCGTTTTGTTGGCTATGAGCCCAACTGCAAGGGGTATCGTTTTTACGCTGGTGGCAATTCCTGTGTGGTGTCTAGGAATGCCTCTTTTGAGGAACACGCTAATTGGTCGCGTGTTCAGGCAGCGTCTGAAGTTTTTCTCCCTGTGGCTGGTCTGCCAGCTTCTCAGCCACTGCAGCCTTCAGTCTCTGCTCCACTCCCAGCCTCCGCTCCCAGTTCCTCAAGGGTTGAAACAGAAGAGGAGAGAGGCGCGTGGAGGAGAAGAGCTGTAAGTGATGTGCGAAGGTCTTGCACAGGGGAGAGAGAACGCGAGGGCTCAGTGAAAAGGTCTCGCAGTGCTGAGGACAGGGACGAACCTTTGCAGGATCGTCCCATCCCCAGACGGTCTCAAAGAAAAACGAAAGGCATTCCACCTAAACGTTTTTCCCCTGAGTCTCTTGCAGTTCGTGTGTGCGCTGTAAACTGTGAGCCTCAGTGCTTTGCTGATGTTGTGAAAATGCCTGAGCAACAGGCAGAACCCTGGTGGGATGCAATGCAGAGTGAAATGGATTCCATTATTCAGCATGATGTGTATTCTCTTTGTAATTTGCCCAAGGGAAGCCAATTGACAGCAAATGGGTCTACAAGTTGAAACCCACTGCTGATGGGCATGTGAAATATAAAGCGCGCCTAGTGGCACGCGGGTTCTTGCAAGATACCAGTGATCTGGATCAGATTTACTCCCCGACTGTGAAAGCCCAGTCCATCAGATTGGTGTTTGCCATAGCAGCTCAGAGAAAAGCTGTTATTACTCACTTTGACATCTCTACTGCTTATCTTAATGCTGATTTAGAGGAAAAAGTGTACATGCTTCAGCCTGATGGGTTTGTAGTAGAGGGGAGAGAAAACCAAGTTTGGTTTTTGAGGAAAGCGCTTTACGGATTACGGCAATCTGCCAGGTGTTGGAATATTTGTTTACACAATGCCCTGCAAGGGTGTGGGTTCATACAAAGCCTTGCTGATCCCTGTGTATATGTTCGAGGGAAAGGGGAGAGTTTGGAAATTCTCCTTGCATATGTGGATGATCTATGCTTGGTCAGTGCTACACAAAAACAAGTGCAAGTGTTTGAGAAAGAGCTGGGGAAAAGGTTTCAGGTGAAAAACCTAGGCCCAGTACAGAGCTTTCTTGGAATTGAAGTACAGAGAACTGAAAAAGGTATTCTGCTGTGTCAGAAACAAAAGATTGTAAAATTGTTAGAATTGTGTCAAATGTCTGACTGCAAACCGGTACAAACTCCAATGGTGCCAGGTTTTTTGAAAAATACCTGTGAGGAATTATTTCCTGATATACACCTATATCAGTCTGTCATTGGGAGCCTTTTGTACTTAGCTGGTACTAGCCGGCCTGATATTGCTTTAAGTGTCAACATTCTGGGCAGAGCGTGTGCTAAGCCAACCCAGTATCATTGGCAGGGTGTGAAAAGGGTACTCAGGTACCTAAAGGGTTCCCTTGATTATTGCCTAAGCATTTGTCCTGATCAGATGCCAAACCTTGTCTGTTCATCAGACAGTGATTTCGCTGAGGATACTGTGGACCGCAAAAGCACAACTGGTTTTCTTGTCAAATACAGTGGTGTAGCAATCGACTGGAAGGCTAAAAAACAGTCTTGTCTTGCTTTATCAACTGCAGAGGCAGAGTTTGTGAGCCTATCTGCGCTCTGTACTGAGTTGGTTTGGTTCTTGCAGTTGCTACAAGACCTGCATGTGTCTGTGCCATTACCAATACAAATATGTTGTGATTCACAAGCCTGCATTCAAATGGCAGTGTCTGACCGGGTGTCTTCTCGATCAAAACACATTGACATCAAATTTCACAATGTGAAACAATATGTACAAGAAGGAAAAGTGTCCCTTACCTATGTGTCTTCAGAAGAAAACGTGGCTGATGTGTTTACCAAGCCACTTCCTGCTAATGCATTTAGTCAGCACGTTAGCAAACTGGGGTTGATGGAGTCTCCAAAGCAAGGTAGCTGAAAATATTTCGCAAGGAGTAGGGGAGTGTCACAGGTTGAGAAGCATGATGGGACCTGTTGTTACTCCTGGCTTCGTATTTTCCCACCACTAGAGGGTGAGAACGCAAAGCTGCTTGTAGTTGTTTAGTCTAGCTTTCTGTGAACGCTTCCCATGTGAAACCTAAACGTATTCAAGGTCTTCTGCTGCCTGTAGCCGCAACATTGTTATGGTTAAGGGAACGCCTTGTTATTGAATATGTATACTTAAAAACACGGCTTTTGAACCGGCTGTGCCTTTTTCTTGTTTCCTTTCCTTTCTGCTCTGGACGAGGAGATGGCTCGCTGCGCTGTAACTTAATAGTCTGCTACTTGATCTATTGCCCGCAATAAAGACTGTTAGCCTGCTGCCTCGTGTTGGCTGTGATGTTTTTCCTATTGATGGTAATGCCTCTGGCGGGTTTTTCAACAACTTTCATTTACTATTTAGGTGGAATGCAAACTTGTTAGTTCCTGATCATCAGCACTGTACATCCTGAAGTCCAGCTGTCCCTTATTGCTATTTTGAAAACCTGGCAATGCTAGTGTTTCATGTATAATTAATATATTATTAATTGTTATTTCATTATTAACATATTCCTAACATAAAACCAAATTCTAGAAGAAGAGATTTGGTGTTCCACCTTGCCCCTCTTTTCAGGGCCAAGTGCACCCCATTTGTGATCTTCTTTCCCAGTATTAACATGGGAAATAAAAACAGCCATCCCAGATCATTACCAGACGGTAAGAGTGGGGTGTTATCATTATAAAGACATATGTCATTTCAGAATCTTCAAAGATAAAATTTTTGAATATCATTTCTCTTGTTTTCTCTTTAATAATAAATCTTTGGAGCAGAATTTGCTTTTATAAGCATCTGTTGGGAATACATAAATCCAGTAATCAGATCCACAAAATAGACATACAGAAGGGCTACATTCCAATTTATTGGAATACATATTTAATTTGTCTCTATATATTGTGATGGTAGTGGTTGTGTAATTACTTTGTATAACAGCTTTATTAGTGGAAATTATCCAAAGATAAGGTGCCAGGTATTAAGTCTCCATTAGATTTTCAAATTTTGCAGTTGTCTTCCATAGAAAAAGAAACAATTTAGTGACAACTGTTTAATTTTTTTTTTTAGTCAGGACATTCTATTTTATTATATACTATTTGTCCTAATTAGTACATTAATTGCATGCTTGAAACTCACAGTGTTATGCTAACTACTCATATGTAACTTCTGTGGCCTTATTATACCACCTGTCTGACAAAATGCAGTAAAACTTGCACAATATTAAAGTATTGATTCATTCTAGGTAAGCTTTTACCAGTACAAATTAAATACATGAATCATAGAAATCAGAGAAGTAAAAGAATTATTAGGTTTTCAGTTTTTTTCCCCTGTGGGGTTACTATGAGATTATTCAGTATAGTATATTTCCTAAAGTTATATTGTCAGTCCAGTTTCATACGTCTCCAATGATATGGCTTTCACTACTTCCCATGGGAAACTATTCCATAATTTAAAAGATAGCTGTCATTAGTAGCTTTTTCTGGTTTGCCTTACTGCAATTCACTGTTTCCTTTGCATCTCTAGCAGTTCCTCTTCCCTTTTGAATTTCACAGTTTTGAAATATTGAACTTACAGATATTCATCCTGTTCCACCCACCACCTTAAGAAATTGTAGTCTCTATTTAGTTTTTAATCTTTTCTCATACCTCTCTCCCTAAATCATTTTTTCTTTATCCATAGTCTCTCATGTTTTTCATATATCCTTTTACTGAGGCTCAGAACATTTTATATGCAAAATATAGCCTTCTTCAAAGTAGAAATAGGGTGTTCCCTACCTGTGGGATTGTGATCAGAAAATTACTTTCACATATGTTAGTCCAGTCAGGACTTTTGGATATTGCTTTCCTTTCTTAGTTCCCTGCCCTCCTAATTGTCTACTATCAAGTCGTTAATCATGGTTAGGATCTACATCAGTACTTCCTTTTTACTGTGGGTAAGTCCAGTAAGGTTTTAACTTGTTCCTATTTTAAAACCCTGATGGTTAGTCATCTGTAATTAGTGTTAACTATTATGGCTAAGCTTATTGAGATAGCCAGTGTCATATACTGGTTAGAGTGTTAGTCTAGGGCCCAAGGAGATATAGATTCACAGATAAACTCACTGTGTAATCTTGGGTCAGTCACTATATCTCAGCCTCATCTATATCAAAAAGTTACAGTAAGGACAAAACAGGCAGGAGAATTGTGTATGTCCCCTATGCTTCTTGAAGAAAATGTAGGAGTGCTGAAGAAAATAGAAGTTTGGGTAGAAGGTAAGGTGCATATATAATTCCTTAGTAATTTTTCAACCCTTTGATTTTTCTTAAGGGCTCAGAAGCATTATATCTGCAACAGCCCTAATGCTTGTTACATCAGTACATAAACACATAAGCTTGCATAGGGTTTTTTTAACCAGCTAATGACATCAAGCTGTGAATGACAGTCCACACAGCATGTTTTCATCAGGAAAAAAATAGAAGGTGCCATTTAGTATTAGCCTCTTTCCACTTCAGCCTCTTACATTCTTTAAAAATCTGTTCCAAGGGTTTTGTAGGTGAAGATAATATGAAAAATCGGCAAAAGTCACTCTCTTCCTTTTCATCAATGGCATCTTCTGTTGGATTGCCAGGCTTTTTGTGGATAAAAGGAGTCCCTCCTCTAAAGAGACAGGAACTCAATATCTAAGCCATAAGGAAGATAGATACCTATCAGATATACTTGTGTGACCATGAAAAAAGATCTTAAATTGGTACTGCAAACAATTGCTGTACAAGTTAGCCACCATTGAGTCTGTGGTAATTTAGCTGATATGTAATGGTCTTTATTCTGGTTGCTCTGGTGTACTGATCAAAATATTATGAAGTGTGAAAATACCTAAGCAAAGTAAATATTGTAATATAAAAGTGCATGTAATAAAGTGCAAGAGATTCCTGCCTTGCATAGACACAATCTGTACTGAAATTAAAATCTCAAAAAATCTGATTTGCATTTTTTATTCTGTGTTCTTTACTATTATAAACAGTTAGGGGAAGATACTAGAGATGTAGAATTTCCAGAAATGTTGCAGTCATGGAAAATCACTGGGTTTTTTTTTTAAAAAAAAAATAGAAATTGTTAGTAAAATTGGGGGAGAAAATGCTGTATTAGTACCCTTGACAAATTGGAAGTTATTTTGTTACTTTAGTAGCAAATAACATATTATGTATAATATAATTTTTATAATTTAAAATTGTTGTGGTCGATATATTAAAAGTGAAGTTATTCACATAATAATTAGAAACTGGCTTTACTTTTCAATATGTTTTACAGTTCTCTGGTATTACAAGTATATGAAGAGTAGGGGGGAAAAAGGAAAGCAAAGTTATTTTGTCTCTGTCTTCCACAGTGTGAGACAGAAATAAAGACACATTAAAAAGAAATGAGAAAAAGTAAACAGATTGAGAAATTAAAATGATATGATACTGTTACATAAAAGTCTTCTTGATTCATATTTCTAGAACTATTTTGGGAAAGTAAATATATGAACACCTGGGCCAAGATCCTAAATCACATGGGGCGAAGCATAACACCAGCGACTAGTTCTTAGGCATGCAAATCTGCTTCAGAAGATTGATGTGTGCCCCTTTGGCCATTTAGTGGCCAAGGGAGGATTCAGTCTGCTCATGCAGCATCTGGCTGCATTTCTGTAGCCAGAAGCACACAGCAGATGTGTGACTGAGATGCAGGAAGTAGACAGCTATTGTTTTCTCCCACCTTAAGTCAGATTCTGTTTAGGCAGCCTTCACTCTTCCCCAACCACTAAATGGCCAAGAGAAACACATGCCTGATCTTTGCAATGGTATGGGGGAACTGCTTGCAAACAGTTACTAGATATTTCTTTGCACAGTGGACAGATACAAGATACTGGGTAGTTCTTTGCCCAATGTGCATATATCACCAACAAGATTCTACCCTTGTCTTAAACATTTTGTTCATCATTCTAACATGAAATGAAATATTCCATAATCTGAGTTTTACCCAGTATTCCGTGTTTTGAAAAACAAGAACAACAACAAAGGTTTGAAGGGGAAAAAAGTCAAGTTTTTTAGAGGGGGGGTGTTTCTGTGATTTCTCAGGGCTTCCCATTTCTAAAAGATATAGGGAAAATATTCAAGATTCTCTTGTCAGGGTACAGTCCTTAGCATGCTTGCTTTGAACTTATTCATGCTGAGACTTCTGTAATTTGAGTTTCTTGAAAGTCTATATCATAGGTTGTGTTGCTTTGTTCCTCTAGCTTTGTGTAACCAAACTGGAAGATAAGAATGATTAACAAATTGTCTGTTTTGCATAATGGTACAGATTTATCTTTTGGATTGCTTATTTTACTTTTGGATGCAGTACTATAGTTTACAGCATTCTTCCAAGGTCTGAGTATCAATTAGGCATTATCAATAGTAAGAGAGGGCAGTTGGTTTGAATGTGAAGTTTTTATGGCTAGTCCCTGAATTGGCACTCCAAAGTAATCTAAAAGAAAGTACTAATAAACAACATAGTATGGCACACAGCGGAGACTGATTAAAAGGGGATTGCTAATTCTGTAAAAATATCACTTTAGCAACCATATATTTTTGCTTTACCTGAGATGGGTGGCAGTGAGGCTAATATAGAAGCAGATACCATGAGTTAATGAGATCTCTTCCTGTTTTTTACCTGCCTATATAAAAAAAAATCATAAGCCCCAGATTATAAAAGCACATCCACATGAAAAGATATTCAGCTTACTGTTTATGTATATTTCTACCTGCCTTCTATTCAAAGGCTAAATGGGTGGTAAAATCCATGCCAGAATAGAAACAACTTACAACATTTGTAGAGAATATCCTGACTTTAAAATTGTTGGATCTATAGAAGCTGAGGATTCATATCAGGGTTCCCCATGTTGTTATTATAAGCAAGCTGGTGAGCTGTAGGAGAGACGGTGCTCCAGTTAGGTGGATCTGCAACTAGTAGACTAAACCCAAAATGTACTCAGCTAATGATTGCCCTCAATCCTGGAGAGAAGTGACAAGTGGAGTGCCTCAGGGTTCAGTCCAGGGCCCGGTGTTGTTCAACATCTTTATAAATGACTTAGATGGTGGAATAGAAGGCATGCTTATCAGATTTGTAGATGACACCAAATGAGGGTGGAGAGCAAATGCCCCAGGGGACTGGGTCAGAATTCAAAATGACTTTGACAGATTGGAGAACTGGACCAAAACTTGCAACCTGGATTTCAGCAGGGATAAATGGAAAATACTATACCTAGGCAAAAAAGGGAAGGGGCGGGAGGGAGGGAGGCACATTAGGATGGGTAACACCTGGTTTGAAAGCAATACATGTAAAAAGGGTCTAAGGGGCTTATAGACCAGAAAAGGAACACAAGCCAGCAGTATAATGCAGCAGCCAAAAAAGCCAATGAAATTCTAGGTTGTATCAACAGGAGTACAGTGTTCCATTGGAGGGAATTAGTAGCGCTACTCTGTTCCGCTTTGGTCAGACTTCTCCTGTAATACTGTACTCAGTACTATCTCCTGAAGATGAAAGCATAAGAACTTCCAAATTGGTGCTGTGTTTACACAGGGTCATGCAACTCCCTAAACATAATAAGAAATACATAGTATGAAACTAAATTATGGAATGGGAGATGGCGCTCAGGTGGGTGAAGTCAGAGATAGGTGATTATTTGAACTATTTACAGAGCTGGATTTGAGTTTGCATATGCCATGTATGGAGAGTTTTTCATACAGTGTCCTAATCTGAACTCATATTGCAAAGATGTGGTGACTTGTATCATTTTCAAGATGATAATGTTATAATGAATGAAATATAATAGATAATGATGATAATGATAATGATTATCAAGATGATAATGATAATGAATGAAATGTACTTCTGTATTTTAATATTTCATATATTTTTGTTCACTTCCATGTAAAACTAGAGTTTTGTTATGCTACTCTGGATTTCAGAGACCACTATTGTTTCAAGAAAAAGACATAATATATTAGTGTGTTCAGAACAAATTACAGGAGGAATCCAGTTAGTTTTTCACCACTGATGGAATGCTTCCAACAGTGGAATGGAAAGGATTGTAATTTTCAGCAATTTCCCCTTTTTCCTAAAGCTGCATATGTCCATCCCTTAGATCTGCTTTAGATGGCTAGAAGACCCATCAGAATTGAACTGGGAGGAGAAGGAGCTCTCTGTATACAGAGGGAATTCTGGAAAATGTCCTCTCGTCTTTCTGTTGATAAAAACCTTCCACTAGGAAAGGAAAACAAGTCTCCCCTACGTATTTTACAAAATTTTGTCTTCTTCTCTTTTAAACCAAACTGCCCATTTCAAATGGTATCTGTGTCTTCTTTTGCATAAATAGCTTTTTAAAAATGGCAAGAGGTCAGTGTAGGCTTAACTGAGTTGGATTTTCTGTGTAATAAATATGTATTATCAGATCTTTATATTTACTGTAAATCACATACCATAAAATTTCATGACAGGCTCACAAGAGAGAAATTTTTTTTTGATGATTGTAGTTCATCTTTTTAAACAAAATGCAAAAAGATAGTTTCAACCTACATGAAAGTACTAAGAGATATTTAATGTGAAGAGACTGAAGTCGAAAAAAGGAGGCGTTACAATTATTTTTTCCTGCTCTCGGCCAGATGCTGAGTGTGCATAATGGCACAGCACAGAGTCTTAATTTTGTTTCCTTCCTAGAACTGCAGAATGCAGGTTGTCAAGTACCTGACAGGCCACAATCTTTGCATCTTTGGTGGGTTCCATTGGCTTTTTATCCAGTTGTGAATGCCTGATGTAACCCATACTACTTTGCCACCAGCTGGATGTCAAAATTGGGCCCCCTACAAACCTTTTCATGAAAAAAAAAAAAAACTAGCTGTTCTGTGAAGCCCTTGTCATGTTCCTGCCAAGAGCAATGAAGTCCAAATAATCTGTATTAGTTCCCATTACCCCTCTTTATCCCTCTTTCTCTTCTCCTTCTGTCTCTTCCTCACTGTTAGAGTGTGAGTCCTTTGGACAAAGGTCTGTTTGATTTTTTTGTTTTAATGTAACAAAATGCCCTGTGCTTTGCTGTTCGCATAAGCTACATGTTTAGGAAATCTGGAATGTGTTTCATTCTACTGTAATATTTTAAATTTGGAATGTATCAAGAAAGAATTAAATTTTTGCACAGAAGTTTAATGTTGTTGGACTTTTACCTTTGGGTTCATAGCACCACTATCTCTTCAGCAAACAGTGCTGTTATTCGCTTAAAGGCTGCATAGTAAACCCTGGCTGAACAGATACCTCAGCTATAATGATTTGGCTTTTTGTTGCTTTCATTTTAAGTAAATCAATTTCCTGTGGTTATTCAGTATTTTAAATGTAGACATCTACTTCAATATATCAATCTGAAAATCTGAAAAGTGTATTAAAAATAAATTAGCCAAAGAGAAGCTAATTGCAAACTCCTCTGAAAATATGCACAGACCTTTCACTGTGCTTTCTTCATTGTAAGAGATGGAAAAAATACTGTTTACTGGAATACAATAGTTCATGGCACGTTTAACACTGAGTCATCTGGGAGCTAATGTTCCTCTCTTATTTTTTTTTTTTAAGGAACAACTATTAGTAATTAATGATTAAGACGGTTGTGTAAACATAGGATCTCCAACAATTTGAAAGACTTGTTCTTATTACATATATTTCAAAACACTGCCTGTGCCTCTTTGGACACCTTTATTTGTTCTGTATGTTTAGTTAGTATGGAAGGTCAAGTTGGCTTATCTGTATAGAGTCTATAAATGTTTTCAGGATTAATTATTAGATGCTGTTTTTCATTTCTCTTAAAAGAAAAGGGAAATAACTCATTTTTTGTAATTATATGGCGTGACCTGGTGAGGCAGGTTTAGATCCTCAGCATAAATATCTTATTGAACTCTTGTAGCTATGTCATCTCACCTCCTTGTAGTCATGCTTTACAACTGATGTATTCCTGATATGTTCAATCAAAAAATAGTTTGGCAACCCTAATATAATAAATAAGACTCTGATCTGGTGCAATTTTGTGTATTAAACCAATTTACCAACTGTAGCCTTAGAACTTTGCAGATGCTATTTGCATAAGGATGTCTTTCTGCTGCTGTCACTATAACTGATGATTCCCCCCCCCCCGCTATATCTCTAGCACAGATTGTTGCATAGATCAGCATTGCTTCCCGTAACTTTGATCCATTTACACATGTATCCCCACCCCCAGGCCTGGCTTTTTTTTTCTGAAGAATTTCCCTGAAGGGTTGTGGGACTCTCCAGAGCAGATTTGCTAGATTTGCATTGTTCAGGAAAAGATGGTTGAAGTCATGTTGCATGGCATCCGTCCATGGTACAAGGCAAAAGCATTATGGAAGAATGTAGCAATAAAATTAAATTACATTAAATTTTTAAAAATCTCTTCTTCAGTATCTTCTCCCTGAGATCTTCTCACTGCAGAAGGAGAGCCTTCTCTTTCAGTTTGTTCTTTTGCAAGTGATGCCTTACAGCTGGTTCACACTTTAAGTATCTACAAATTGCTGTGGTAAAAAACTGTAAAAGGAAGATCTAGTTCTCTAAATATTTTAGCATGCCTGCTGTGTTACCCTATACACTGGTACACACTAGGAAAATGAATAGGGAAAATGAAGTAGAAACTTAATCTAGGAAGTACGTTTTTGAAAGTATCACATATCCAACTTGTTTGTATACCCTTGATTTAGCATAGGAAACTACCATATAGTGTGTGCCACTATATGAAGCTGCCATGGTTGATCCCTATGCACCAGTATGATTGGATCGGCTTGCAGTGGCTCTCTGAAATTTTAGGCGGAGGTTTCTCTCTGCCTTGTTTTCTGAAATAGCTTTTTAGTGAAAATGGCATATATTGATTCTGGGACATTAAACATGAAAAACGTCGGCTCTACACTAACTGTGCTTCCTCCCCATAGTTGTCATCATTTCAAGAGCTATGAAGTTGAGATAAACTTATCATAGTTTTATTCTAGAAGCTTTTTACAGTATAAGTGACTTTTGTGTTAGCAGAACTTTTTTCTTTTTTATTCTTTAAGTATCAGCTTGTGTGTGGCTGTTGGTCTGGTGAATGGTTTGTACCATTGAAAAGCACACATATTTATGTATGTGTATGGAGAGAAGAGTCATTTGAATAGCATACTTTTAAAATTGCAATTCTTGTTACAGGTCAGTGGTTGTCTCTCTTATGTCTTCCTGCCTTGCTTTCTTATTCTGAAGAGAGCCATCAAAAGGAAAAAGGTCATTTTTGAATTCTATTCTTCATTTCAAAAACTAACAAAAAGATACACACCTTTTCATGTAGTCAACCAGACAAGCATTTAAATGGCAAGAACTGTTAACATTTTAAAGACATGAAATGCAGAAAAAGTATAACATTATAATATAGACAATTTTTGTCTGCAGTAGTGATATTCTTACCCTTTCCCATCTACCTCCAAAATAGAGAAGCAAGAAGCAGCATGGAGATTTCTCTTTGAATCGACTGTGCAATGCACAAAGCTGCTGAGTTTTTTAGTGACAGCTGTTGCTGTTGGAGAGATGAAAGTACTTGGCCCAAGAGTCTGTTTATGTGTTTGAGCAGAGAAAGCAATATTCGTTGCAAGGAGCTCTGAGACAGACAGATTCTGAGAAAGAGAGAGCAAGAGATAATTATCTAAATTATGTTCAGGCTATTATTGAAGACGAATATAGTTAAAATGTAATTAAATATGACGGGCTCACAGGATGCAAGCATGGCTTTGGAATGCTAATCATCAATTACAGCTCTCCTTGGGGGACTCAGGCAGAATGAGAGAGAGTCGGGAGGGGGTGGCTGAGGTGAGATATGGAGTATTAAATAACACACCCTAGGGCTGTAACAGAGCTAATTTCTTTTAAGAGATAAAGCTATAGCACTAGGGGACTTCTGCTGGCCAAGCTGCATGCACACAGTTCCTTTTCAGTATGAGGACCCTCATGTGAACCTAAGCATAGGCTTCCGGTCCCCAGTCTTGTCTTCAAGATGTAAGCCTCAGCTGGGAGCAAAGATTATATTTTCCAATTATGTCCTTGGTGTTTTTGTGTATATGTGTTAATAGTGTGTTTTGGTTTGTTTTGTTTTTTTAATTTCTGTGCATTTATATCCTCTTACACAGTGCCTATCATAGTCCTTGCTGGGACTTCATGGTATTACCAAAAAAAAACAAGAACACCTACAACAGGAAATCATGTTTGTCTGTTTGTATAGCTATAATTCATTTCATTGTGCAACACAGAGAAAATATGCATTTATCGCCCTCCAGGAGTTGTTGGAGAAGGCCTCCCTGATCATGCGCAGCCATCGCTGCTGGGAGGGGAGAAACTTGATGCCTCCCCGGAGGAGGCCACCAATGGGCAGATGGCATAGGCGGCATCAGACTGCACCACCTGATGGGGTGGGCAAAATCCTATATAATCTCAGCCTGCCCCACACATGGTCTCTCTGGATCTTTGGCATGACCCATCTCTCCTGCCCTCATTGCAGTGTGCATTAGCGGGTTGCTTCGGAGCTGAGTAGGAATTGCCCCCCCCGCTTTGTGGGGGGGTTGCCTACCCCACACTGTTTCAATTGGAATTGGGAAAATTGGCTAGGGTAACATTATTAATTAGGCATTCATCTGGTAGGTAAGAGGCAAAAATACCAGCTTCGGTAACTGCGTTGGGCACCCACTTTGAGTGTAGGAGAAGTCTCCAAATCTATCTCTTGAGTCGTGTGACCTAGGGACGGTGAAGGTGGCGCCCCCTTGAGGCTGACACAGGGATTTAACTCCTGCCCGAAGGGTCCTGCAACTTCAGCAGGAGTTACCCCTGGGTA
Source organism: Iguana delicatissima (assembly GCA_948472985.1). Taxonomy (NCBI): domain Eukaryota; kingdom Metazoa; phylum Chordata; class Lepidosauria; order Squamata; family Iguanidae; genus Iguana; species Iguana delicatissima. The sequence continues at coordinate 455,713 of CAOKZL010000363.1, read as the reverse complement.
ACTAGAGCAGCTGGCAAGCAACCTAAAACAACTGGGTTGCTCTACAAGCTCAGGTGGTTGGCCTGAGGGAAGGTTGAAGGGATGGACAGCAGTTTGTCATCGGATCTCAGCCAGACCTGCATTCCTTCTCTTGCTGCTTCTTCAAGGCCCATAATGAATAAATAATCAAATAAATAATTTCAACAAAGGTGACCCTTTGTTAACCCAAGCTCATGTGTCTGGACTCTTTATTCTGGGATTGGGACATCAAGAGTGCTGTGTACACAATAGCAACATTCCTTATTACAGCTAGCAGAAATGTGTTTGAGTTCTCCCCACAAACATCTAGAGCTGCCAAGTCAGCAGCATTCCATTCCCTGAGATTTCAGGGACCAAACTTGAGACTAGTGCTGGGTCTTTATGATATCACAGATGTTAGGTAGGCCATCATTGGAAGAGGTGCTAGAGGTGCTTCTGAACAAGCTGATTGTGACATGAGCACAAAAAGAATCTGGGTAAAACCTGTCTAACCAAGTAAAATGGTAACCCAGAATGGTGGCGGAGGACATTTTTGATGGCTGTGCTGGCTGAAATATGCACCTAACAGCTGCAGATGTTGCTGCCATTTCTGTTCCTCTCATTTCTACATGGTATGTAGGAAGTTTTTCTGGGCCTAGTGCTGCTGCCGCTGCCCAAATTCTTGCAAAACAAACTGTGTGGGTAACAACATTAGCACCCCATTTCCTGGGCCCAAGTGTGTGCACCTATTGGCTCTCTTTGCAGTCCCCGTTTGTCACTTCTGGCTTACAAACACCTTCGAACTGATCTAATGGGACCTGGCACTAATTGGGAAATGGAATCCAGACTTTAAAGGTATACACAGAAAAACACTAATTTTCTCCTTCAAGCAGTGATCATCCTGAGATTTGTCTCACAGCTTGGAGACCCAATGCTCTCTGAGACTGTAAAAAGCAACAAAAACTGGAAACACCCAGTAGAAAAGATGTAGAAAAGAGACAAATTCTCAGGGTGTTTATAAAAAAAGAGAATATTATTCTTCTAATTAGCCCAATGCATTTCAGCCTAGTAATACTTAATGCCTTTCTTCAGGGGCTGATAAAAGATAAAAGAAGGAAAAGGAACGATACATGAACAACAAAAATTGTTGATCACAGCAGATGGAAAGTTAGAGAAGTTTTCACATATCCCCTGACTTTCCATCTGCTGTGGAATTGTTGTGTACAAAGGATGCCCTTTGTACATGTTTTGAAAAAAAGTGGAACAGTACAACGCTCTGCCTCCTGCTTCTCAAACTATCAGCTCAGGAAACACTCTTTTTTGAATCCCTGCAGGGAGTTTTAAAGTTGCATTGTAAGTTAAATCTTGTTTTTGTGTAGGTTCATCTGGACTAATAAGATATTTTTAAAACTGAGACATTTTACATGTATTTTTGTATAAGATATATGTACACACAATGGATATAGCAAATTGTGGCTTGTCTCCTGTTATAATTGTTGTTGTTTATGTATTGTCCCTTTTCCTTCTTTTGCTAATTGGAAGAATAAAATTATCTTTTTAACACTCAGAAACTTTCTCTCTTTTCCACATCCCTCCTGGGGACTGTAGCCAGTGCCCAGATCTGGCAACCTTACTTAAACTTCTTTTGCATATTCACTAAATTTGTTCAAATTATGGTAATTGTTAACAAACAAATCATAAACAATAATAATTAGGTCCAGTACTAAAATAAAGATTCCAGATAAGTACACACACTAACATGCATGTACGATTAGCTAATTGAACCTGAAGTATTTTTATTCTCTACTTCAATAGAGAGGGTTATATTTGCAATAATTAATACTGTACTGAAACCCTCCTTTAACCCACAGAAAAGCACATTTTAATAATAGTCAAAGTAGTTATATTTCTCAGGAAAAAAGATTCATTTCTTTTTAAATTTTTCAAGTTGAACATACCTCTTGGCAAGTGCAGAATTGTCTATTTCTGACCCAAAATATGCTTGTCAAAATGTTGAAAATTAATTATATTACCTATAAAATAATCCCTGGTTTTCTGAATTCATATTATTTTTACTCAGACCATCTTTGGTTGTGTTTTGGCACAATGATTGATTTAGTGTTCTTCTTTAGCTTTACTTTTAATTTTTGATACTAGCAGTTTATGATCTGTGCCATGATCTATTGCTGGTCTTGTTTTTGCAGAGAGGATGGAGCTTCTCCATCTTTTGCTTCCAATTATGTAGTACATCTGATTTCTATATTGGCCATCAGGTGATGCCCCTTTACTTGAAGAATGTGTTTGTGAAGGATAAAATATTCAGTAGTTGCTCTCCTGCTTCATTCCTTGGTCCTAGGCCAAATTCTCCCACAATGTTTGGTTCTTCTCTGTTTCCTACTTTTGTATTCCAATTGCCTATGACTACTAACATGCCCTGTTTTGGAGTGTGATCAATTTCTTCCTGGGCGCCAGCATAGAACATCTCAGTTTCTTCATCTTCTCCCTCTGTGTTTGAGTTGATGGGTTTTCTCTGAAGTCATATTGATGTTGTTTGGTCAGCCTTTTTATTATATCCCTTGACTGCTTTTGCTACATCTCTCCTCACTATTCATGCTTAATGGCTTGAGTCCAGTGCTTGTCTTCTGCTTTTCCCCAGTAATTCACTCTGACCTGGAAGAATCATCTTCTGGCACTATCTCTACTTTCATTTTGAACTGTCTCACCATAGGATTTTCAAGATAGAAGGCTTCAGGAGTGATTTACCACTGCCTTCTTCTATGTAGCTATGGTACTACTACTGCTGCTGCTATTTTCAGAGATAAAGATCCTCTGCCAGTCCCAAAGCTTCTGCTGCCCGGTAGCTATTTCTCATATTTCTTTGAGTTCCTTAGCAAAAGCCTGTCTGACACTGGAGTTTCTGCCAGCAGTACTGTTACTGACAGCATAGCCTCTTGCCTCACAGAAGCATGCAGTCCCACCACCACAGAAAGATAGTGCAGTAGTGGGGAAAACTGCTTTTATCTCAGATTAATTACACATTGTTTAAGAAACATACACATACACACACATCCCATATCCTTCTTTGCCCAAATGGATAAATCATGCTACTTACTGGAGGGACCGTAAGTAGCACTTTTAGATCCTGCTTGTTTCCAAGCTCAGAAGGCAAATCCATGCGGCTAGACATGCTGTTCATCTTTGGATATGGTTAAGATTCTACTATGCAAATTGGACACATTCTACTTCCCTTCATGTCAGTCATTAGGAAAAACTACAAAGGACACAAGAGAGCAATTGATCTATGCTAGAAAGAGTGCAGAAAAGATTCTTGGCCTGTTCAACTGCCAGTGTTGTCACTGGTTTGTGAATGGTCCTGTATTTGTCTGTATCCATAGATTATCCACAGATTACCTTGTGCAGTTGATCTGTGCTGTATTATTGATTGGCACAAGAACCAGCTATAGCAAAGTAGTTTTGTAGCCACCATTTTAAATTGAGTTCTAATTACTATATATACCTTCCTGCATTCTTCTGCCTCGGGAAAGAAAAAGATGAACGCAGTCTATTGATTTCAGTGAGTCTGCTATAAGGATGACCAAATCTGGATGCAGACCAGAGGTCATTGGCCTTTTCTATCCAGATAGATGTATTCAGATGATGCTGAACTATGAGGAGTAAAAAACAAATTCAGGTTTCAAGATTACCTTAACACATTTAAGAACTAGGCCAAAACAAGGAAAATAAACTTCAGCAGGGATAAAAGTAAAGCTCTCCATTTAGGCAGGAAAAAACAGATATTAAACTAGATAGTGAATGACACCTGGTTTGGCAGTAGAATGTATGAAAAAGATCTAGAGGTCTTAGTAGAGCACAAATTAAACACAAGTCAGTAGTGTGATACTGCAGCAAAAAAGGCCAGTGCATTTTTAGACTACATCAACAGACGTTCAGTTGGCCTCCCCATTTGCTAAGGGTAGGGGCACAGGACCCCCACAAAAGTGGGATAACTGCAAATATAATGTGTGTGCGTCTGCGAAAAGGGGGCTGAGGCATGTCGGGGAGACCAGACATCCAGTGCCCAAACCAGCTCAGGGGAAGGAGGTGGGTCAACATGGTGACTTTATACTTCCTTTCTCTTAGCCATCTCCTTCCTTGGGTGTGTATGAAGCATCAGGAGAGGGGTTTTGATGCTGAGAAATTGGGCTGCTATCCATTCTTATTTGGCCAGGCAGCAGCTGCCGGAGGAGAAGGAGGACCAGAGACAGGTTTTTAAAAGGCTGCACAGCCTGATTGGAGCCACTAAGAGGGAAGGTTTCCCTGGAAAAGAAGTGCTTGATGTGGAGGGGCAAGAGTTGGAGAAATTTGCAAATAATCACATCTGTGAAAGTGAAACCCACAAATGTAGAGGGCTGACTGTATTACATGCAAATGAAGAGAAGTTATGATAGGGTTGTTATGCCTTGGGATTCTGTAAACACTTCCAGGCTCTGTAGATAAGGATATTAAGAAGCTAGGTTTTGTTCAGAGGAAAGCAAATTGAGATGGTCAAGGAGCTGAAAACCAAGCCCTGTGAGGGGCAACTGGAGGAATTGGGTATGTTAACCCTGGAAAAGTGAATGATAGCCATTTTCTAATATTTGACGGTCTGTTATATGGAAGCTGAAGTAAAAAAAAAATTACTGCTGCTCCAGAGGGTAGTGTCTGCACCAGTAGATAGATTAAAATTACAAGAAAATAGATTCTGATTAAACCTTAGGAAGAACTTTCTGACAGTAAGGACTGTTTGATAGTAGAATAGCCTACATCAGAAAGTTATAGATTGTCTTTCATAGCATGTCTTTAAAAAGAGGTTGAATGTTCATATATGGATTTCCTGCATTGCAAGATGGTTAAATTAGATTACCTTTGGGGTTGTCCCAGCTCTATAATCCTGTGATTCTAAGTAGGCTGGTTGTTTTGTTTTAATGCAGTGACTAGGTTGCCAGAGTTGTTGCAGAATGTCTATTAAGCCACAATAGATGACGTCAGAATGAGGCAAATTGAGTTGAATGCAGTGGTAGCTTTGCTTTAGCGGAAAACACTTGTACAAATCAGGGTACTTGCTCCCTGACAATTTTGCTGTACCAACTTAAGCTCCCACACACTTTGACATGGCTTCTGAAGGCTGAGAAATGTCAGAGGCAGAAGCAGATATATCACAGAGAACTGTTTAAAGGATGGAAGTGGAAGCACTTTCTGCTGAAATAAAGCAATCATTGGATGCAGCCCTTTAAAATTAAAGTGAATATAATATAATGGATTCACTTGAATCAACTTTTAACATTCTTAATGCTTTTTAGTAAAATACTATATTTTATACCCCATAGAAAACTTCTTCTAAGTTTTGTATGAGATATTTCAAAATGACATGGATATATGGCTGTATAGTATGTAAAACCATGTTCGATATTTGCTCAATTTTATTTTATATGGAAAATCTTAATAAAAATTTAAAAAGTAAAATATTAATCCAGCTCAAATTGTACAGCAGTTATAATGGACTGCTGCTATTAATTAATAGTATATGAGATTATTCTGAATGTTTTTGTGATATTTGCCCTTATCCCCTCTCTGAGAAGTTCATCACATTGTGTTAGCTTTTTCTGTCTTTTAAAAAATAGTTCATTTAAAAAAAAAATCTTAAAGAGAAACTGACTCCTTGAGTGAAGCTGCTTCTGTGAGAGCAGTGATAGCATGGATTACTGGGCAAAGTTTTTACAATGTTGTTATATAGGTTGAACCTCCCTTATCTGGAAATTCAAAGTAAGAAAACCTCCAGAAATCAAAACTTTTTGCTATCAGCTGCCCATTTCTGCCTTTGAGGAGGTAGCTGCAGCACTCCTACTCATTCATTTCTCAGACTCTCAGTTTCTCTCTTTTTGTCACTAGCCGCTTGCTTCTGCCTTCAGGGCAGCAACTGTGTTGCTTCTGCTCGTTCATCTCTCACATCACAGCCTCAAAGGTGAAAGCAGGCAGCTGGCGGCAAAAGAGAGAGACTGAAGATCTTTGAAATGACAGGACATGTGGATTCTTGCCAATCACTACACTTGGATTCCTGCCATTTTCTTTTTCTTTTTTTAATTAATATTTTTAAAAGAATTTTTAACAATAAAACTTACAAGTGAAAAAAAGAAGAAATAGAAAAGAAAAAAAGACAAACTCAATAATCATTATTATATACCATTGCATCAAAAAGAATACCAGATACAATAAAACTTCCCCCTGAGTGCCATTGGTTCTTCCTTTAACTGTTTATATAAAGATCATTACTCATTCCCTTCTTTTTGTGTCTAATTCTATCATAAATTTATTTACTTTTATATGCATAATATATCAAAAACAGTTAATTTTTAATCTAAAAAAACTACTGTTAATGCAGAGTAATTGTTTCTGAGGAAACTGATCAGTGGGTCCTAAGTTGTTAAATATTTATCAATAGGACCTTCTTTTGTCAAAATTGTTAACTTATCCATAATTGCCATATCCAATAATTTTAGTAACCATTCATCTACTGAAGTCAGGATATCTGATTTCCAATTTTTAGCAAATAATAGCCTAGCTGCAGCAGTCATATAGAAAATAAGTCTTCCATACTTTTTCTCTAAATTATCATTTAACATAGTAAGAAGATACATTTCTGGGTTCATCTGAAATGTCATACCTAGAATTTTTTCCATAATTAAGTGAATAGACTTCCAAAACTTTTTCGATTTGTTACAAAACCACCAGGTATGATAGAAGGTAACTCTCTCTTTTTTACATTTCCAACAATTGTTTTTACAGTTTTTATACATTCTAGATAGTTTTTCTGGAGATAGATACCATCTATAATACATTTTATAGATGTGTTCTCTTATATTTTGATTGGCTGTGTATTTTAATATATAAATCCATGTTCTCTCCCATTGATGCAAATATAGGAGTTGACCTATATTCTGAGCCCATTTCACCATTTATGTTTTGATTGTTTCTTCTTCTGTATCTTGTTTTAATAAAGCCTTGTAGGTTTTTGAAATAAGTTCAGAGTTTTCTTGTAATATAATCTTTTCAAGGTCTGATTTTTCTTCAGAGAAACCATTTGATTTGAATTCGAATTTCCACTTCTCTCTGAGTTGGCTATAAAGAAGCCAGTGACAAGTTATTACTGCGGCTTGTATTTCATCTTGAGATTTAAGTAATAGAGCTTTTCTTGAAATTTTGTTAAATCTTTATAAGTTACCCATTATCAAAAAGTATATTCTCTATTATAAAAAGCTTCATGTGGCGAGATCCATAATGGAGTGTGTAAGAAAAAAATTTCTTCAATATTTTTTCAAACCTTCAACAAAGATCATCTTATGTAGTGGTTGCTAAATTCTTTATTGACCCTATCTTTAGTATTCCATGTGTATGCGTGCCAGCCAAATCTGACTTTCCATCCTGCCATTTCATAGATCCTCAGTCTCCATTTTTATATGCATGTGTCTTATATGCAACACAAGTAATGAACAAGTGAGGTGCAAGGCAATTCCAAGAAGGTACTTTATTTCAAAATCTAAAAATTTGCAAAATGCAGAACACTTCCAGCCCCCAGCATTTCAGATAAGAGAGGCTCAACCTGTATTATGTTGTTTTAGTACTTTTATTTAGTACTACTGAAGTCTCCTTGAGTATTCTTATAGGCAGACAGTGAATAAGTGATATAAACAAGCACATAAATTATCACTGAGTATAAATATGATTAAGAAACTATAAAAAACTTTGAATTAAAAAAGGTGTAATTGAATATGATTATTGTTAATTATTTTGTTCTTCCGATTTGTTTCACAGATCATGGCAAGTAATAACTTTTGACAGACAAGCAGCATCTTTTATCAGAATTGTTGGAACTCACAACACAGCTAATGAGGTAACATAATAGATATAAGACTGACATACAATTAATACTCATGTATATATGATACGTCACCCAGTTTTCTTAATTCAAGGTTGACAATGGACAATTTCTTTGTTCCATTGGGAGAACCCTGTGAAGAAGATAGAATAAATACTTTAACTGAGTATATACAGAATGTATATGGTTCTTGTGTACAAATTTATTGCCATGTTATCATGGCCATCACTAGAGCATCACTGAATGTTGTTTGGGGAGGTTATGGTTAGAATTGTCCATACACATTTTTTAAAATATCACATGATGATGTACTTGAATTGTGGCATAGATCTATAAATGGGAAAACACAACGAATCTTCAGTTCCCTAAGAAAGTATAGTAAATAGTGTGTATTTCTATAATACTAAGACACTACCTGCCCAGAACTGACATACTACCCAAGTAGTGAGTGACTGCTTAATGTTATGGCTTGTGGGATAAGTTATTTACATATACACACACCCACATGTATGTGTATGTACATATATGTGTGTGTGTGTGTTTATCTTCATTCATTCAGATGACTCAAAAACATGTGAATAATGTTATCCACAAAATCTTGATTTGATTTGTTAAGATCTATTTTCAGTGTACACGATTTGTTTTCAGAAGATTATGTAGATTTACTTGCTTATTTGTATGGCATTGTCCTGATATTTCCTCAAAGCAGCTGAATTATCACATTTCATCTTTACAACTACCCTGGGAAGTGCAGTAGGCTGATAGTTTGACCAAGAAGGGCTTTGATCGCTGGTCTGCCAGGTAGACCTCTCCTCTAAAAGTTACATTGCAGTGACCTTGCTGATGTACCAGGAACCGTTATGACTTACTTGAAACTAAAGTCAGTGCAAGAATTGTGCAAATGATTAATCTTCCTTGTAAATCTATGCTGTAGTCTCTTTATCCCCTCCTCATTTTTCTAATCGCTTTTACAGTGTTTAGTATTTGGCTTTGCATGGTTCTTTAATCTTCACTACAATACACATTTGTTTATCATGAAGCTTTATTGTTCATGTAAATTCCTTTAATTTTATTAGCAAGCTTCATTTGTGTACCCTTGCAGCATAGCATCCTTTGGACTGAGTTAACATCAGGCAGATTTTCTCTGCTGCATCAGTAGTTACTAGCAGCTGAGGTTTGACCACATAATGAAAGGAACTTTGAGAAAAGAAATCACAATACTTCTTTGTACTTTGCTTAGTACTTTGCTTTCATATCTACTCATACAGAAATGAATATCAGCATAGAAGCTAGGCAGAGAGAGAGAATGAAGCAGACTTGGAATGAAATTTGGGGCACAACAGTCTCAAGTTCAATCATTTTTAAAAAGCTAGTTGGAAAAAAAACAGTCTTATAATATTGCTGAGTTTTCACTGGCTATTTCTTGGAAATTAGAGTTAGGATTTTGGTGTAGGTTAGCATATTTATATCCCTGTCAGTCACATTAGAAACTCTTTTTGGTGAAAGAGGGCTGATATATTTTATCCTGTAAAAAGTGAATCATGTCATATCACAAGATAAATAATAGCACCATTAAACCAGAAGCCACAAATGCAAGTAGGTAAATTATTCATCCCTTTAAACTGTCTGTATGTGGATGCAGTCCTCCCTTCCCCCAGAGAACCAAGGCAGCACTTTAAACTGTTAGAATCTTAAATGTGGGCAGATTAATGTCTCTACAGGCACTAATATTACATACCCCTGCATACATATTTCACACAATAGGAAATTATAAATAAGACTGTAAATTGAACTTAGTGATGGCCTTGGTTGGCATTTAACCAGTCATTGTCTGATTCTCAACAGACATCAGTGCAGTTTACAGGGCTAAAGAATTAATAATTCAGAGATCAAAGCAAGAGTAACTAGTGGTTAAAGCTGTTAAGAAGTTACTCGATATGAAATACATTTCTTCTAACACCTAGTCTAGGATTCTCCTCCTCTCTTTTTAAATTAAATACTTACTTGGTTAGGTACACTGTCTCTGTATTTACAGTTTGCAATAATTAGGATCATGGTAATCATCACAGTAAACCAAAGTAGTATTCCACTTCAAGTTCAGCATCCTGCTGCTAACAGCGATCATTATCAAATGCTTCAGTGACTATGCGATGAAATGCCTAGTACACAATTACAGAATAGCCTGCTGGTAGAAAAGTGTTCCATAATCCCCAGTTAGTGGTGAAATGAGGCCCTAATAGCCTGTTGAGTGATACATTGCAATCATTAATGTTTCAAAATATCAGTGGTATAAACAGAATATTTTGCAACATTTTCCTTGCATTGTTCTTAGAATATATAAGCTCATTATAAATACCACACAATTCTAGAGAAACTCAGAAGTGGCACTTAAACAGTATGACTATGAACCGGGAGCCATTTTTTGTGAGTTCATTTTTCACTGGCCTTGTAACGATGCACAATTATGTGAGTGGTGGCCAGAAATCATTGTCTTAAATCCACACCTGTCAATCGAACTGCTTGCATCAAAGAAATGGGGCTGCGGGGAACAGGTAATCTCATTTCTGCACTACAGTCCCCCATGCATACCCAAAACCTGTGCTAGAAGGCTGTAAAATCCTCTGCAGCCTATGATGCTGAGGGCTATAAGGGAGAGAGTGGGAAAGGAAAATTGGTTTCAGGCCCTGATCCCAAGCCAAGTAAAAGTAGTAAAATTACATATTATTGTAATTAAGTGATTGATCTTGTCTTTGGGTCTTTAAAGGTTATAGCTGTGTAAAGAACCCAGAGGAAAAAAATCTCTCCTTGATGTGGCTTTAATGTTGAAAAGTTATTAGACTGAGGAAGGAAGCAGGTATAGTTAAAGATATTTGTACTTAACTTGTGCTTTGGTCTGTCCTGGCCATACTGATTTCTATTCATTCTTGCAAAGCTGAGGTACATTTTCCTAATATACTCATTATCCTTCACAATAGAAAGCACAGCTCCAAAAGTAAAAGCCCTGATATTTTCTAAATTGGCAGTTACTATTTCAAGGAAATAAATATATCTCAAAATATGTTGGAACAGGGTCTTGAGTCAAGATTCTCAGGTGAAAAGAAATTACAGAAAGAAAGGAGTCATGCCAATTATATAGCTGTCAGTCAAAACCAACAACTATTTAATCAAATGGCTATAACTCAGAAGCCTCCTGTATGTGGCATCTTCTATACACTTAGCATGTTATATGTTTCCATGTGGCCTCTAGATGTTGGACCATGTCTCCAGTTGTCTTTTACCATTGGTTATTATGGCTGGGCTGATGGAAGTTGGTGTCTGACAGCATCTGGGTGACCGTATGTTCTGCTCTGGTGAAAGGTCTAGCTGGAGAGTTATTCTGGTGTTAATACTTTCCTTTTCTCCCCCCAGAGTATTTTTGGGTGTTGTTATGCTCATCTCAGCTAAGGTCCATAGCCTAAAGAGAACAGACTTTTCATGCTGTTAGAGCCACTAGAATTTAATGGGATATTTTGAAGTATCAGCTGCACAGCAAGGAGTCATCTGTTTCCTACCCTCTCAGAAATCAACTCACTCTTTATTTAATCAGAGCGCTAAACTAGAGGCTATTAAAATAAAGATTCATACATTCATCACAGTTTATGCAAGCAACCAAATTTATTTCCAGCTGTCCTAACAGTCTGTGATTTTTGACACCACCTTTGTCCCCCAGAAAGTTTCAGGGACGCAAGTTGAAAAACTTTCTATCTGGTTCTTTACTTATTTATTTCTAGTAACTTCTCTATGCCAGTTGTGCTGCCATCATCCTGAAAGGCAACAACTCTTCTTCTTTATATGTGGTTTTCCATCTACAGAGGAGTTTTGATAAATATGGAGGGAGTATTCAAACATACGATCCCATGGCTGTCATATGTCAATTTCTATTTAAGCTAAAGTCTGAAGTAAAATTGCCTGGGAAAGGCTAGTCTTTGTACAGTTTTTGCACATTTAAGGGCTTTTCCAGACTTTGTGGGGGAACGGGGCAGTCCATTACTCACCAGACTGGCACGCTTCCCCGACGATCCACGACACTCCGGAGCAGCGCGCACCCGCGCCATGCACTCTCTGGAGACGAAAATGGAGGCTTCCGGTTGGTGGAGGCTCTCCACCAACCAGAGAAGGTCACCAGCCAGAAGCCCGCCCCCAAAAGATCTGCAGCCTCGTGCTGGCACAAGCCTGCAGATCTATACTTTAGCGCAGCTTTGGACTGGGGTGCGCTGTGCTACTGAAAGACCTCTTTTAATTGGTCTTTCAATAGCATGGGGAACCACCAGTTCTGGGCGTTTGGGAGCGGGCTGAAGTCCGGACAAACATCAAGTAGTCCAGACCCAGTTCGCCCCCAAGTGCAAATGCCCTCGCCGGAGGGCGCTCTGGCCCGTCGCTAATACAAAATGCGGAAAAGGCGTAAGTCTCCCTGGTCCCAGCAGACCTGCTCCACACTTCTTCAATATGTAAAACTAAATTCCTATTAACATGTGAGCCAATAGGCTTGGAGTTTTCTTTTTCCTTTCCCTGCCTTTTTATTAACTCTTGTATGTAAAGATTCATTCTATAATGCTAAGACTTTCTAAGCCAGATGAAGCATGCCCAAACAGGAAAGAATTTAGGTAGTTAATTATAATAAATCTTCATGAAGAGCTTTGCAAAATCTCTAAAAAGATAATGCAAAGTTTTGAAAAAACTGAGTAAAGCAAAATCGTGGCTAATCATGTAAGATACATTCTAAATCAATGGATCCATGCATCAGGAGACATTTACTTATTTCCAAAGTTGTGCTAGTTCTGGTGTGTTATTTTAATAGGGGTTAAAAATACAAATACTAATAATGGCATATGTTTTCAGCAAAGGATAGAGAACTTTATCTATAATTAAAGTACACCTACATTTTCATTTTGGTAAAATGTAATTGCGTTTATTTAACTAGTTTCAAGGTAAAAGATAAGCCAACTAAAGATATAATTGGTTAACCAGATAAGGCCAGGATCCTTCTGCTGAATCCCACTGCTTTCATCAGAATCAGTGATCCCTCCTGAAGCCCTCCCCAACCCCACTCACTTTGAAATCTGCTTTCAGGAAGAATAGAAGACTCTCTAGAACCAGTCACAGAAGGTAGTAATAGGAGAGAAAAAGAAAGAAAGTACTGCTTTCTCTGATAGAGATATATACATCATTGGATATGGAAGTATAGCACTGAATCTTGAGCTAATACTTTAATTGATTGATAACCCTGATAGAGTGTAACATTTGATAAATACACCACTACTGGATATATCTAAAATACATCTTGATCCACTTAACCAAAGTTTATTCAGTACTTTAATTTTGTAGTTTGTAAAGCTACATGTGTGCATGTGTGCCTTCAAGTTGCCTGTTGACTTATGGTGACCCCATCAATTTCATAGGATTTTCTTAGGCAAAGAATATTCAGAAATGGTTTGCCAGTTTCTTTCTCTGAAATATATCCTATAGCACCTGGTATGTGTTGGCAGTCCGCATCCAAGTAGTAATTAGGGCTGACTCTACTTAGCTTCCAAGATCAAGTGTTATCTGGTACCTTTAGGGTATTAGGCCCTTGAAGTTACATAACTTTTTCTAAATATACGAGGTGTGAGAATACAGTGGCCCCTCCACTTTTGTGAGGATTTGGGGCACAGAACCCTTGCAAAAGTGGGAAAACTGTAAACTCCCCCCTGCACCCCCCATTTGCTTTTGGGGCTCCCTCCTCCCATTCACCTGCCTTTTGCCCTGGCACATGGTCCTTCCTTCTCAGCAGCAGGGCCAAAGGCAAGGGAATGAGAGGGGGAGCTCCAGAAGGAAGAAGAAAGACTCATGCATGCCTTCATCCTCTACTCCCTTGCCTTTTGACTTGGCACATGTTCTTCATACCAGGCAAAAGGCAAGGAAATGGGAGGGAGCTTTGGAGGGGAGAAGGAAGGTGCGCATGTGCCCCCCATTCCCTCACCTTTTATCAGGGTGCTTGCCTTCCTTCTCTGCACCTGGCAAAATGCAAGGGAATAGGAGGAGGAGAATGGGGAAGAGGCACATGGCACATGCACACCTCACAAACAATCAAATTTGTGAAAGTCAGACCTGTGAATGTTGAAGGAGGACTGTACAGTGGATTGAGAGAGCACACTACCCCTGCAGTTTTCCTACTTGAAAAGCATTACACTCTTGGTTTAGGAAATGTCTTTGAAATATTCTCATAGGGAGATTTCAGAATTGCAAGAATATATATTAGAGAAGGGTAGATAAAATACTTTTGGTCTTCTTTCATTTGTTCCTTTTCTTCTCTGTAGAACTGAGTCGTATAGGATTCCTGTATTCTGTTGATTAACTTTGTAGTGCCAATCATGTTTGAAAAAGTGTTAATTCCTAGCTATAAACCTGTTCCGTCATATTTTTCTGTTTAATAGTAGCTTAGTTGTCAACTGCTCGTTTGAATGAGATGCCTCAAAGGCTTAAAAGAACCTGAATCTTATTTACTTGTGGGTATTGACTATGTTCCTCTAGTGTCCCTTTCCTGCTTTCTAGAGAGTCAGAAGATATTTGTGGAATATTAATTACTTCCTTATTCCTCTGGTGTTTTCATCTTGATCTAATGTGACTGTGAAGTTTTGCTACTCTGTGAATGTTTCGATTTCTTGATCACCTGCTCATCATGATTTTGATTTCCTTCAGTATTTCATCAGTCTCCTTTGGGAAATGTATGTCTGCATCTGCCATCTGCCTCTCATCTTTCTGTGGGAATGGTGAAATAGAGACTGAATTATGGTTTCAGAAATATTTTATGGTACTCCTAGAAATCCCTAATGCTATCTCATCAGACATCTAGATCCTTAACTGGTTTTAGATAATTGTCATCATTTTTTCTTAACTAGCTATGAAGTGTTTCTGTTCAGCAACTGCACTTTAAACTTTTCATGTAATCTAGCTGTGGGTAATCCTCTCCTGTGTGTCCTGTTAATATTGGAGCAGGTTTTGTTGTTGGTGTTTGTTTGTTTGTTTAAAGAACTCAAGAGAAGAAATTTTCAGTAGCCACACCTGAATTCTGCCCCTCAAGCAGTTTTTTTACTTCTGTTTGTCATTCATCAAAGAGACAAAACAGCCTTCCTTTTTGAATGGTTTTCAACCTATCGGTTGACTGCTTTTAATTGGATGATTTTTGTTGTGCCATTTGGGGTTGTTGGTAGTGCTTTTTATTTCTTTGATGTGATTTTTAGGATGTATTTTTAATGTTGTAGTCTAGCTTTTGATTAATTTTTATTATTAGCATGTAGAAACATTATTTTGGAAATGTTCAGTATAGATAGTCTTTAATTTTAAAATAATAGAAATAATGATGAGCAGGATAATGTGGCATCACGCATCCACTCAGATTTGGCTGCTAATACTGGGGCCTACTCATTAATGACATGGCCTTCCTAGGTAGATAATGCATTTTAGATAAATGATCAACTTGCTGAAACTCAGTTTTCTCAGATTGTGTTGCTGATCGTGGCAGCTGAAAAAAAAAGCGGCAGCTGTTGCTTTGAAAAAATAAAAAAGTACAAATAATTGCAGTATTTTGAGAAGTGTCCTTAATCAAAGCTGCAGAGCTGCAAATGTGGAAATCACCCTGACAACTGAAGAAAGAGCTATCATGTAAATACAGAAAATTCTTTGCAAGGAAATGGTAAAGGAACAGCTGAGCATCCTTCAGAAAGCAAATAGGAGAAGAGTCTCTGAGGACTTTGACACTAGGAAGGAAGAATGAATCCCTACCCCCTACCCCCTCTTCTTCTTCTTCTTCTTCTTCTTCTTCTTCTTCTTCTTCTTCTTCTTCTTCTTCTTCTTCTCCTTCTCCTTCTTATTATTATTATTATTATTTTCTCATATCTTGGTGTTGCTTTGTCAATATGAAAATAGCAATGTTCAATGAATGTGGAATGTTTACCACTTCCCCATCAATTTTAAGTTCCAGAAAGTGGGCTTCCAGAGAGCCCAGTTCCTTGTGATTTTTTTGAAGAATATTTGTTTGGAAGTGAGGGTACAAGCAAGCAAAAAGATAGAGGCAGAACAACCAGGCCTGGAAGCCTAATTCTTGCCACCAAAAACTCACTTTCTATTTCTCCTTAAACTAAAAAACTGTTTCCCTTAACTGCAAGTCAAATAAGTATAATATGATTGTATTTGGGGGTTTTGCTTTTGCCCTAACCATCAAAGAGCATTAAAGAAGCACCTTCAAACTCAGGTAATTTTGCATTTTGAGAGCAGAGGCTAGGCACAAAATATTTTAAAAACTGAACAAACACAGTGGCTAAAGCTGTAATTGCTTCATGCATACTCCTGGGACCATGCATTCAAGGCTTTCCAGAAAATGATACAGAGGCTATCACAGACAACTCACTGACAACTCCGCTCAGTGTTCAGTGACACTCTAAAAGGCTAATGGGATTCTGGGAGGTAGCAAAGAGGAGATGGGAAGGGGAGAATATTCTAATAATCTTGTAAAAATCACTGGTTTGTCAGTAACTTGCTTTCAGCCTTCTGACTTCCAGAGAGATGTCAGACCTGGAAAATAACACATAAAAACCCAAAAATGTCCAAGAATGAGACTAATTTGAACATACATTCCCTCTTCAAAGCCTCTAAAATATAGCTTTCAGTGCCTTTTTTCAATAAATTGAGCTGCGGAGTGTTTTAAATACCCAGCAACCCAGAATCAGTGAGTGTTACATCCACCAACCTTAGAGATTATGTCTCAACTGCAAACCCTCAACTTTGATCAAGAGGATTAGGAAAAAGCTCCTGCAAGTACCCTAACACCACAAACTCTGAGAAAATATATGGCATCTTCTGAGACCACTCAGTGAAAGTTGAGAAAATAGCAAACAGTCTATAAAGTGAATTGTGAGACCCCATCAATACTAGTACCATCACAAATATTTTTGCAACAACAAACTCAGTGTCCCCTTTTGTGTGTGACTGGTTCAACCAGATGTCTACACATTTCAGTAGCCTTGGTACTCTGCTAGGACTTGAGGGTATCATCTGTCATTCCCCCCCCCCAAGGAGTTCTTTGAATGGTCTTGTGACATCACCTTTAATATTAACGATGTGTTCTGAGCTCTCAATTAGTTTTAAAGTTTACCATTATTAAAACCAGGTAATGTGTTAACAGATCTTTCTAGTAAATATTTTGAACTTACTTCACTCTGTAATAGTATAAAGTTCATTGCATTCTATTTTTTTCTCATATTAACTTTTTAAAGTTGTCTTTAGTCAATTTGGAAGACCTCAGGAGAAATATTGGAGTTGCCAGCTATGGATACTTTCTCATTTCCTCTCATTCAGGAATGGAAATTATGCAGCCCTTCAGATATTATTTTATTGCCATTTGTAGAATTTCTCATGGCTTGGTGTGTTGGCTAGGACTGCTGGGAATTTCAATTCAGCATCTGGTGGACCACATAATCCCCACCCCTGGTCTAGACGAAAGCTGCACAACTTTTAACCCACCACACTGAGTGGAGCTGTCCAACCATATATTGTGGCCTGCCAGGTGTCTGGTAATTCTCTTGTTTCCCCACTTCCAGCTGGTGAAAAATTGAGATTTACTGAACCCTGGTGAGCCAAGTTTTGCTTTGCTGGGCCAAAAAACATGTGGTTCTACTCAGTAATTGCAAGCTTTGTATCAGATGCCAAATGAGGTAATGGGTTAAGAGGTTATCATTTCTATAAGTCTACAGGTTTGCATCTACTGCTGATAAAAATAGAATAGTTAGTATAGTCATACTATGACAAAACTTTATGAAACAGACTGAGATCTAGCTAGCAGGTGGTGGAGTACAATCTCCCCCCAGTGTGTTTTTTTCCTGTTGCCTGGACAGTGGAGACTGTTCCTTCTACACAACTACTTCTCTGAGTGCATAATAACAGTTGGGGAGAGGTCTCCTAGACACAGTTCTTCCCCATTTCAAAAAAACCCCCAAAACTTCCAGCTTTATGGCTGCAGATGGCAAAATTGCAGATGTGGAGGACCGACTCTGTTTAAATTGTTAAAACTTATTTTATTTGACTCTGTCCAGAAATTCTGGAATATAGGTTGGGATGTATAGATAGCTCCCAGGCTTGAAACTTGACTTGAAAGTATCTTGCAAGGACTTGAGACTCAACTTGAGACTTAGAGTCTCAAATTGAGTCTCAAGTCCTTGCAAGATACTTTCAATACTTGTTAGGCCTTTGCTTCAAGCTTCTCTTCTGTCTTCCATTTAAGAATACTTTTAAGTTCTAACTATGCTTGTGCTCCTGTTTCATTGCTTGACATCTCTTGTTGTTTTCAGGTGTTCCATTGTGTCCATTTTGAGTGCCCAGCCCAAACTGCTGTCCACAAGGAAGACACTAGTGAAGAAGATGTAGGCACAAGCGGACAGCAACTGGCATCTCACTCTCTTCGAGCTTCAAGCACCAGCTCTGTGCACTCCCTTCCAGGATCTACTTCACACCCATAACCTCACCAACCGTACAAGAGAGTGGACAAGAGCATTTGCAACCCATGTGCCATGATAAAACTGTTCACCATCTTCCTGTGTAGGCAACTCTTCATTCTCAGCATGAACAAAGGGGACCATACTTGACAAATTGGAATGTTCATATGGAAAGGCTGCCCATAATGGGGCTGCTTCACATTTTCCATTTTGATAAAATCAGGATGTTCTGCTGGGAAAGAAAATAGGTTTTTGGCTTTCATCAAGTCTCCTGTTTATACCCTACCTCTTTGACTGAACTTAATCCGGTAAAGTTGAAGGAAAAAGGAAAAGCCAAGCCAAATTGTATATAAATATGCCATGCGAACAGTACGAAAGAGTGATAATTACATATGCCTGCAAAATGCACCTGCTAGGGAAGGGTCTTCTCTAAGAATGTTTACGGAAAATAATCTATGGAAACTAAATTCTAATTTATTCCTAATACATCTTTATATGTAAATTGCAAGCCATTTCAGAATCTATGTATATATTTATATATATTTCCTTTGGCTGCTTTTTTCCTCCCTTTCTATATTTTTGGTTTGGTTTTGTTGAAACACTTCCTTGTTTATTGTATCATATCAGGTAGATCCACTTGATAGATCTACTTGATAGAGGCAGGCATGCGATAATCTTACTGCCTTTCTTTATTCAACAAGGAAAATTCCTTAAGAGGGCAGTTCATTAACAATGCAGTTTAAGAATGTTGTGCTGGAATTCTGAGTATTTGACATGATTAACAAAAGTGTCACTTTTTACCCTTATGTAAAAGTGGTTGTCAGATTCTTAAGTAGAGAAACAGGTATTGATCTTATTAGAAATAATTAAAATGTTCTTTAGTTTTTGTAACAACTATTAATATAGATGTCTAACTTTTTTGGAAGGGTGAGGGATTGGAAAGCTGATCTGGCTGACCAATGTTTCAGCTGCGTTTGGTATGGATGGGAGTACAGTGCTGGCAATGTGTAATAAAGTATTTGTTTAAAAAATAGATTATAGTATTCCATTAGGGATTTAAAATAAACACTTCTAAGAAGCTTTTCACATAATATCCGTAAATACATATTCGAGTTTTATGGTTAGATTTGGTTTGTGTTTTAAGTAATTTACATGCTAGGAGTAGCTATCTTTTGTAGCTTAATCAGATTGTTGATTTGACTACTATTCTGAATGTGTTCAAATGCAGAGTTCCCCACATTCGCTTGTTTTGCTTCCTTCTGCATTTGCCAGAGTAAAATAGTCTGTGCATTTATACATAGATACTGATGCCATTCTTCTATCTAATTAGGGGAAGACAAATATGTATCATGAAGTATATGATTTTGGAGAAAATTATTGTCAATTTGTAGTTATTGTGTTTTCTTTCTTTCTTTCTTTTTAATTGTGTAAAATAGCTTGGTGCCAATTGCTTGTTTCAGCTATGATGTCCTATAAATAACTGGTTAAAACTGTTGCACTGATTGACCAAGTGCTTGTGTTCTACTGAATGCTGTTTAGAATGTAAGGTGGGAAGAAGTAGTGTGCTCTATGGATGCAGAGCATTAAAGGAAAGCCCTCATCCCTTTCCCAGTGTACTACAAACTGACTACTGTTCATCTTCAGTCTGTTTCATGTTACTCGTATTTCACCTTCTGCTTGCAAGAAAACTGCAATATAAAGTTGTAGAACAAGTCAGCCTTTTGGGGGGGGGGAAATCAAGAAACTGAGAAATGAAGAAACATCAGATTCAGCTATCACAAGCAAATGTTGCAAAAAGAGAGCTTGCAGGAAAACTCCTATTTTCAGAAAGGTTCCCCACAGAATGTTTTGCGAGTTTGTTCTATCTGGAAGACCTGTAGGGTTGAAAGTACTCAGAACGAATGGCAACAGCCTGCAGTTCTTTTTTCTTTTCCCACAGACTTCCAAAATCCTACTTCTTGTACTGCTGTTATCTCATAAGGAGGCTTGCTGGGCAGTGAAGTGATTTGTCTACACACCAATAGTTTATATAGATGGAACCTTTAGGTATTGTGGCTAGAAGATATCAGCTAGAACAGCTTGGTCCTACATATGGTTGCAAACCAGAACAATTGAAGAACAACAATCTGGGTGAAAATATAAATAGACATCCACGCAGCCACCCCTTTTATATCTTCTGTGAAGGTAATTGTAGCTGCAGGGTAGTTGAGCATAGCCTCCATCCTTGTTTGTGCCATTTTCCATTTGGAAGACTTGGGTTACCAATTACTCATTTTTTGCTCTTTTTTCCCTAGCAGACAGATGTATGATAAGAAATGTGGGCATAAAACGAAAGCACTCTCTTTTTTCCAAATAATAGGATGGCATTGCATTCATTTTACTTTTGAATGCCAAACTGTTTTGAAGTTGCAGTGAATAGACAGCCACAAAATCAACCTTTATTTTAAAGCTACTGAATGGTGCACTAATATTATTACTTTCAGTTTTGCCCTTTGAGACTTCACTCCATTTTTTAAAATTCTTGGTAAATAAAGAGCTTCAGTGCAATCTTTCAGGAGTAATAATAATGTTTAAAGGACAAAGCAAGAATTCTTTATCTTAACTCATAAAATATCTTCCAGTCAGTGGATTGGATCTAGGATTTGCCTTCCATGAGCAAAACGGCTGTATTCAGGGAAAGCACCTCTACATAAACTTTCAAAGATCTTCCACCCTGCCCTGCTGCCCTCACAGCTCTCTCTCTATGAAGTAGGATCCTGATCTCTGTGGCCCTTTTCGCATGGCTTTTTTTTTGCGCGAGAGCCCCTTGAGCCTCGCGTGAGTGGGAGCGTTGCTCCGTACAACTCACTCCCACTCGCGCGGCGCTCATGAGGCTCAAGCGGGACGGCCGCGCATTTTTTTATTTTTGGCTTTAAGCCGAAAATAATGCCCGCGGCGGCCTCATGCACTTACCTCCGTGCGATGCGTCGTCCCAGGCGAGCGGGTCACGCTTCCTCCCCCAGTGCAGCCTACAGCTCCCAGACTGCGCTGCAGAAGGAAGGGGAGGGGCTCAAGAGCGATGGACACGACAACAGGAAGCCAGCTGCGGTACGAAGGAGTGGGGAAGCGGCAGCATTTCAGCTGAGGCTTCTCGCGTGAGCTGCCCTCCCCCATTGCGCAAACAGCTGAAATGCGAAAAGGGCCTGTGTAACACTTTCAAGAGTTTGGAGTATACTGAGGTAGAAAAATGTGCTTCCACTAGCCCAGTTCTGTGCACCTAAATCTGGATCCAACTCAATAAATACAGTTCTTCGCATTCTGATTCTCAACAACATAGAGACTTCTCTCACTTATCTGACAGGTTAGGGACCAGAACAATGTCAGAAAGCAGAAATGGTCGAAAAGTAGAATGCATCTATTGTGGAGAACATGAAGGACTTACGGAGGTTTGCATGGGATCAACCATGTGTGTGTGTGCGTGTTCCTTGTAAAGTCTCTCAGCTGGCTCAGCACTTTTCTCCCCCACCTCCAAGCTTGCTTTGCAAGCAGCACATGTGTGGTCCCAAGTGAGCCTCTGTAGACAAGAAGAACTGACAGAAGCCCACTGTTTTGATTCTTGCAATACAGACAAGCACCATTAATTTGACAAGAGGATCTGCTCTTTCCACAGTTAAAACTTGGGACCATGCAACGTGTGCATGTGAATGGTCCCAAGCAAGCCTTCGTAGGCAAGAAGAACTGATTAAAAGAGCAGACCCCGCGTTGAATTAATGGAAATTGCCCCTAATTTATAAGTGTTGAAAGACTGAATTATCAGATAATGTAACGTCAAAAGAAGGGGGCTTCCTGTACCCGCTCTAGTCTTCTCTTTCATAATAATTTCCTTCATTAAACTTCTTATGAAAGGTGTTGGTATCATATTTCCAAATGTTTGAGACACGACTCTACTATTTCACATACTGGGCCTCTAAATGTTTGTGAAATATTTCAGGAATATGATGACAGGTCCAGAGAAGTTATACAGTTAAAGTGACTAACCTTATCATTGTGCACGCTTACAAGTTCCATTCATTTCCATGTATTTTGCCCTGAGCTTTCTCTTTGTTTAATGATGTGATAAGAAGTATAGAATATGAGCAATATATAGCACTTGGGTGTATTTCATCACTCATTGTGTATAAGTCCAATTGAAATGAATGTGGGCTTGATCAGCACCATCATAGGTTTCTCATATGTATTTCCCCTCAATACATATTGACAAAAGTGTGTGTTTTCAATTATTTCCCCCTTTAGTTTGAAATTAGTAGTTTTTTGCATCAGCCTGAACAAAAATGTAAAGTATAGTGCATTTACTATAAAGCATTTTATTAAACCCTCTATTCACGATGCAGTGAATTCTTACAGACTCCTTGGGCTGTTTTTTAAACACATCCCAGACTTTTTTAAAAGGCAAGTCAGTAATTAGATGTGTGAACATTTTCACAGTACAGTCCATAGTGGAAGCTCCTCATACATAACTGGAAAGCTTTAGAAGGAATTTAAGAAAGGGTGTGCTCCGTTTTTTTGTGGGTGCCATTTAAGCTGACATTCCAAAGAACAATTTAAAATTAAACTTTGTACACTGCTAACTACATTTGCTTTCCTTCCTATTTTATTCTGTTGATCAGCTGACCAGAGAGCTTCAGGGCTGAGTAGAAATCCCTGTACACCACACTGTTGAGGCAGTCAAGTATGAGCAGAACTATCATAAAGCAGTTGTCACAGAAGAGTAGCATGATCAGTGAAATTGAAAACATTCCTGCCAGTCACCACAATTGTGTCAGTATTAAATTTAATTCCTTTTCCTGCAGAAGGCTGACCCGCAACACGTCTGCAAAAGTAAAATTTGTTTAATATTTCCTCCTCAACTTAAAAAAGAAATATTTTTCATATGTGCCCCAACAAAATGACCAACTGGCATGTAAAATTCACAACACATCCAATGCAAAAATGGCCGCTTCCACCCCTCTGTTTTTTTCTAAGATAAAAGTTTACATTTTTTCAATATGTAGTACAAACTGTTTGTATACTAGGGTGAATGTAGGAAAGTAAAAGATAAAGTGAAGTTGGCTACACATTCTGTTCAGCCCAAACATATAATGACTCTGGAGGCTTCTGGGTTCACGTGCAATAATTTAGTACAAACAGAAATGCAATGAGGAATGTGTGATTGAGTAAAATAGGCAATTTGGAGTGATGTAAACTGTGTGTGCCCAGTTACAACTTCTTACATCAACTGAGTGGGTATGTATATGTATGGATATCTGGGAATTAGCACGCCGAATGAAAGCATGTGCTCCCTCCCTCCTAGGCACAAAGATGTGAATTTGCATGTGTAATCTATTACATATATAAAAATACATCATTGAATACCAAATTCAGGATTCTCTATGCCATCATATTTCCGATTTCTATGTATGGTTGTGAAAGCTGGACAGAGCAAAGCTGCCAGGAAGAGAATTCATTTAAAATGTGCCTAGGGAGAGTTCTGTCATGGACTACCAAAAAGACAAATGGATCCCAGAGCAAATCCAGCTATAAGTCTTGGCAATAATGCTTGGTAGAGTTGGAGGCTGTAGGACAGTGGTTCTCAACCTTCCTAATGCCGTGACCCTTTAATACAGTTCCTCATGTTGTGATGACCCCCAACCGTAAAATTATTTATTTATTATTTACAATGCCTACCCCCCGGCAAAGGCCACCTCGCCAGCCAGAAACGGGGGGGGGGCGGGCAGGGAGGGAAAGAGGAGCTGCACGTCTCCTCCAGGAAAAACCTCTGAGACCCCCCCCCCGGGCTCTGCTTCTGCTTTGCTCTTGTTTCTGCGGGGGGGGCAGTGTGGAAAAAGTTTGACCCTGACCGGGGGGAGGAGGAATCCCAGCGCCTTTGTCTTTTGCACCGGGGGCAGCTCGCCCCCCTGGAAAAGCGCCACCTTGCAGCCCCCCTGCCCTTCTGCAGCACCCCCCTCTGTGGTGAATGGGGCAGGGGCTGTGGCGAGGAAGGGGCCTGTCCCCGTGCTGCCGCCACCCCCCCAAGCTGGCCCGTCAGACAGGAGGTTCTCCCGGCAGCAGAGAAGGGGAGCGAATTCAGTCCCTTCTGCAGGAGGACGTGAGCATGTGGCTCGCGCTTGCGCACCACCACTCCTGGGCCTTTTCCTCATGTTACCTTATCGCAGAGGTGGTGGGGTGCCGTTCGCGCAAGCACGTTCTTGCGCGAGGCGCTCTCTTCGCTGTTCCTTCATCCTGCAGCTGGCTTCCTGGTCGCGCGACCGCCCTAACCATTCCTCCCCCAGCACAGTCTACAGCTCCCAGCCTGCACTGCAGAAGGAAGGGGCAGGGAGATCATGCTACCAGGAAGCCAGCTGCGGGACGAAGGAGCAGCGAAGAGAGGGCACCCTCCACCTCCGCAATAAGGTAAAGTGCGGAAAAGGCCCAGGAGTGGTGGTGCACAAACACGAGCCACGCGCTCGCGTCCTCCTGCCCCCTTCGGGGGGAGCGCGTGCGGCTGCACGCGCTCCCTCCAAAGGGGGCAGGAGAACATGAGCACATGGCTCACACTTGTGCACCACCACCAAGGAGGGAATGGAGCCTAAGACCATCAGAAATACGTATTTTCCGACGGTCTTAGACGACCCCTGTGAAAAGGTCGTTTGACCCCCAAAGGGGTCGCGACCTACAGGTTGAGAACCGCTGTTGTAGGAAAAGAGGAAGACTGTATTACAAGTGGATAGACTCTATCAAAGAAGCCCAAGCTCTGAATCTGCAGGACCTGGGCAGGGCTGTTGACAACAGGGTGACTTGCAAGTCTCTCATTTATAGAGTCACAATCTCTCTCTCTCTCTCGTTCTCTAAGCTGACTTGATGGCAGTTAGCAACAAATCTGTTATCCTGAACTCGATCTCCCATCACTTTTCTCTGTAAGAGATGTAATTTGGTCTAAGTACATTATTTTTCAACAATCATGCAAGTTGTATGATGTTTTTAAATGCCATTTCAGAACAAGAAGGTAACTACAAAACTGTATGTAAGATAAGGCAGTTGCAAGTTCTTCAGAAACATGAATTTCAGATTTTTCAGTCAATTTGGGTGGTGAACAATTTCTTGCTAACCCTTCCCATTATAAAGCTGCTAATGACTTTTCTAGGATTTCATTAATCTAGAGGGATATCTTGACCTCATTAATTTCAGTGGGAGGTTTGCAGTTAATTGTGATGGGTCCAAAATTTCAAACCCAGTATAATTAGTAACTAACATGATTGTAAATAGTGAAGTAAAACAGTTCCAGATTTTTTACATGTAATTTTCCTGATCATTTACTAGAGTATCCTTTTGCAAGATTTTTAAGAAGAAATTTCAAAGACATGTAAATGAGGTTTACAGTGATTTGATCTCAGTTTTTTTCCCCAGTTTCACCATGACCAAAGTTCTAAATAATAGCTATTGGCATCATACATTTGGCTGTGTGATACGATAGCATTTCATTACAGGTTTGACTTGTAACCGTTACTTCCTCTCAATGCGAAGCCTACAGTATTACAAATAAGGCTGCATTTGTCATGTATGAGATAGCACCAAATGCAGGCATTTATTTACATGACATAAGCATTTCTAGGGGTATTTCAGAAACAAGCATGATGTAGGCTGTGAAATGCAATGTCCCAGGGGTCGTAACTTCAAAGAGAGGATTTGGGATCTCTAGGAAACATCTTTGACTGGGATCCAAAGAGATGACACACGCACATGAGAAAGAATTGCATTCAAATCTGGAATGTGTCTTGCTGTTTTTAGTTCAACAATTTCCACTACACAAACTGCTTTTTCAAGTGAATCTTGACTTTTCTCTTAGGCAGCAGGAACTGTTCTCTGTGGCAGCAGAAAGTGACTTTCTGGCTGCTTTTGCTCTTCCCAAGTATGTCTGACTTTGTTGGCTCTCAGTTTACATCTGTGCATCAATAATCATACTATAGTCCATTGTACAAATCTGACTGTTGAGTAAGAATCCTGTGGCAACTTACTGAAGGACCTTTTCCCCTTTAATTTTAAAATATAGCAACCAATAAGCATTTTTTCTGTCTCCTTCTCTCATTGTTGCATGCTTTCAAGTTGTTTCTGACTTACGGTGACCCTAAGG
Organism: Iguana delicatissima; assembly: GCA_948472985.1. Lineage (NCBI taxonomy): Eukaryota > Metazoa > Chordata > Lepidosauria > Squamata > Iguanidae > Iguana > Iguana delicatissima. The sequence continues at coordinate 429,153 of CAOKZL010000363.1, read as the reverse complement.
CAAACCAGCAGAAAGGGGTATTTTGACAAGGACCCTTTTCGCACCTTACCGTTGTGTGGTGCTGGGGTGCGGGGCTCGCGTGAGCAGCCTCCGGAGGAAAGCTCTTGCTTCCCTGCTTCTTTGGCTCTGCACAAGCTTTCTGCTCGCGCAAGAGCCCCGCCTCTTCCTTTCACAGTGCAGCCTGGGACCTTTCCAGGCTGCACTGGACAGGAAGCACGACCAGCCCGACTCCTGAGGCTCTGCACACCAGGTAAGTGCATGTGGGGCCCCGGAGCAATGTGCGACCATGCAGCATTTTCAGCTTCAAGCCAAAAATGAAAAAATGTGTGTATGGTCTGCGTCAGGCCCTTGAGCATCACGCAAACATGAGTGTGTCGTGTGGATCTCTCCTTACATTTACATGACACTCAAGGGGCCCTTTCCATCGGAAATGCCGTGCGAAAAGGGCCAAGGTTTGTTTAGAGGGGGTTTGTCTTTGCCTTCCTCTGAGGCTGAGGCAATATGATTTGCCAAAGACACCTAGTGGGTTTCCATGGCTGAGCAGGGATTTCAATCCTGGTTTCCAGAGGCATAGTCCAACACTCAAACCATTACATCACAGTGGCTCCTCCCTTTCTCTCTCTCTATATATACAAAAACACGCACACACACTAGAGTGCTTGCTATTCATTAACCAAAGGAAAGTAAACCAACAATGTTGTTGAATCTCGTGGGAAAATTTCCACAGGATGACAAGTATTATCCAATAGCAGTCCACTGATGCATCACTCATGATTAATTACTTCTCATATTTTATTTGGCTAACTCACATGGACAGCAGCTAGGAGTAACTGTAAAAAACACTGTGTGCTTATAAAAGGTCTATGCTGACATTAATCATTATTACTCCACTGCAGGAATAGCTGTGCTTCCATTTTGTGTCTATTGTGGAGTGGATTATTTATAGCTATCAGATCATCCAGTTGTGTCCATTACTGGAGAGTTCTGAGGGCAGTAGTTCAGATTACATCAGATGAAATGCGACAGCTGGTGACGGAAAATGATGCAGCTAGGGGAGAAGGGAGGGCTCTTGGAGGCTTGGTTTGTTGGGAGCCCATGGAGCAAAGAGGCAGATGCAGTCATTGTTCAGGGGTCTCTGGTACTATAGGAACACCAACCTCAATCCTTGAGTTATTGAGTGATCATGTACTTCCTGTGGAGCTATTTCAGAAGACTTCATTTTACTGGCTTATTTGGTCCACAGGGCAAAGTAACTGACAATTTACTTTTGAGTCAGTGGCCATTTCCACACTAGACTGTTATAGCGCTATCATTCCACTTTCAACATCCTATGGAATCCTGGGGTTTGCAGTTCAGGGAGGGGCCGACCAGCCCCTCCCTGAACTGCAAACCCCAGGATTCCATAGGATGTTGAAAGTGGAATGATAGCGCTATAACAGTCTAGTGCGGAAATGGCCAGTGTCTAACTGATGCTACCATTCACATGACCTTAGGATGGTTTTATTCATTTATATAATTGTATCTTTATCGCTGCAGGGAGAGAAAGGCACTAGTGAGGGTGTTCTTTTCTTGTGTTGTTTTGTTTTGTTTCCCCCTCAGACACCAGAATATTTTGACTGCCCTTGGATATGTATGGGAGGGTGGATAGCAGAAAGTCTTGGGCTGATCCTGCTTTATAGCAACAGGAAGAAAAATTTTAAAAAATCATAAATGGAAAAGCAGGTAAAATTTTAAAAAATCATAAATGGAAAAGCAGGCTTATAGAATAATCATTCTAAAGACACAAAGAAAGTCGATTTAAATGTTGGTAAGATGGCTCTGAAGGTTCTCACATTTTGTAGCTTATAACAGTGGCAAAATATCCATCCAAATGACTGAATGGAAGAGCCTGTATATTTATGGGATCCCCAGGAGAGGGCAGTATGGTTATGTGAATTCTGCTGGCCGGAAAGCATTCCCAACCCCATGCCTCAACTGAGCCCCTCAGGAGAAGCCAGACCACTGAGAGTCACTGGCACAAAGCAGGTTTTGCCTTTATTGCAGTGTTGTCTGCAATGGGTATCACTATGTGGAATGCCTTTTCCCCCAGATAAGCAAATGACTATCAGTGCTATTGGACAAATTGAACTTCTCTCGTGAGTCCTATTTTTGTGGAGAGTGCAGCTTGTTTAAATCGCTGAGAATCGAATTTGCACTTGGGTATGTATTCCTATCTCAGATTCTCTTCCTTTGTCAAGCTAATGAGACGAAAGAAATCCAGCAGTGCATCTGTTGTTTTATTCAATCACAATTGGAGACATTCTAGATAATGTCACATTGAAGTTTTAATGTGTCTGGGCCCTAATATTTCTTGAACAGGACTCTTCCAGACAGCAGGCTTCTCTTTTGTCTTACTTGGCATGGTGATCTTTATAGTTTAGAAAACCACACCATTGCTGTTTTACAGGTCACAAACTTAGTTATGAATTCTTGTCCATCTCACCATTAATTTATGGATCTGAGTAATTGGCACTGTGTTATAAAAAGGACAGAAATGAAAGTGTGCTTTGAGCCCTAGAGAATAGCATTAGCATAATGTTCCTTGACTCCCAGAGCACTCTCTTATCAGTCTGTCCGCACACCTAACTGCTTCTCATTTTCTGTTTCCACACTTACTGCTCACATTCTTGTTCTCCTTCACTCCACCTGCTCTACCTTTAGCTTTTGATCACATTTTCTATTTGCTTTTCTGAGAGATGATAACATTATGGAAATTTGACTCTCCAGCTGTCTGTCCTACACTGAGTGTAGTGTATCCATCCTTTGCCTCCTAATTAAAAGGAAAACTTCTACCAGAGGTACTCAAAACTAAAGATTATTAACTGTGAATCTCTGCTCACTCTGTCATCAGTTGAACTCGTACCAGTCTTCTGTTTGCATCCTGCCCTGTGCTGTGCTTTTCATTTCTGCCTCACACAAATCAGTGGAAGAAGGACTTGTGTAGGATCACAATCTTTGTGAACCTTACATATTCTTGCAGCAGCAGTATCATTTCTCCTACTGTTATATGGTAAAATCACATAACATTTCTGTATACCAGGACAGATTGGTGGACACTATCTCATTATAAAACAATTTGGGGAAGGGGGAAATCCACTGATCAGGTTATGCCAAAGCTGAAATTATTGAAAAAAATGGCTAGATTTAAATACAAATGAACACTGTCATATATACTAAGCAACAACCTCAGTTCTCCAAATAGTGGCCCTTCTGTAGCCATAAGAGAGCCATCTGTGCCTGGGAGATACAGTGCGTGGGAGCAACATTGTGCCCAGAGATGCCTCTTTTGGCTCCCAGAAGATCTCCCTATCTACATTTTTACATACTGTATTTTTTCTAAGATTTTAAAAATAGTTTTCATAGAGAGGATGGCATGCTGCAAAGCAAAGCACTAGCCTCAAATGCTGTATCTATTTTCAACAATGTCTCTTGGCCTGAGGCACTGCCCCAAAGGCATTGCTTGGAAATCAACATATTGGATGGCTGCAACCTAGACATTCAGCCACCAGAAAATGAAGAAATTTATGGTGGAGTGATAGAGGGCTAGAGGGAGTGCTGGGAAGCTTCCAGGCGGAGGGAGGTTGCCTGTGGTTTTTGTCTGGGTCTGGTGTTTGTGTGTGAGAGAGAAAGCAGAGAAGAGAGAGAGGCCTAGTTTGTTCTGTTGGAGGTATGGGTTTTGCCTAGTGTGTGTTGGGATGGGCAGGTTTTTTACTTTTTGATATCTACCCATGCCACATGCCAGTATCTTCTTCTCCAACCCCTCCCCCCCCCCCGGATTTCTTTGAAAAGGATATTTTCAAAGTATATGATTTAACATTTGGGGCTCAAACCCTTTTCAGTTTCTTCAATGAGTTATTTGCTTTCAAGCTTCCTCAGTTTGCTTTCTGTGAAATGGGTGTTAGAACAGAAGCTTGTGGGTTGGCTCTCAAAAGCACCTTTACCTTTCAGTTAGGTTCTTGCGTGTGTTGTTTTTAACTAAGCTTTGTCCTCTGGCAATTGGGCATTCTTTTCCATGGTCTCTAGGACTTGCACAAGTCGAGACATCCTGTACCTGTGCAGTTGCATCCTCAGAAACTTCTAGAACTAATTTGTCCTTTAGATGGGAACCCAGGCTCCCTACCACACATGCTTCTAGTCCCTTCTCACCTAATTGCCTCAGTTCCTTTTCATCTGCTGTGTTAGCAGCATTATTGGGAACTCGCTCTTCGGTAATAAGAGTTTTCTTGAGAGATTTCCTTCTCTTCTATTTTTTTAGGTTCTTTTTTCCTGTTTATTTTACACTTTTCTGCTGGTTCTTCTTTCTTTGTTTGGTTAGTTTTTCTTGGCTCCCTTTGGAAGTTCCCAGTGGTGGAGCTTGGAGTGTGTGGAGGGGCGGGGCTAGGCATGGGGGCGGGGCTACAGTGTGGGGGCGGGGCTGCAGGGCATGGGGGCATGATCGGGGTACACAGGGGCATGGCCAGGGCATGTGGGGGCATGGCTACGGGCTAGGATGCTCCAAAAACATTGCTGCCCAGAGCGAATCACCCCCCCCCATATCCCTGCATACCTGGAAGTGTCAGGAAAAACCGGGGTGTCAGTCTAAACAGAGCTGACCCCACGCCCCCAAGCCTGGAGGAAAAAACGAACACACACTGCATCTTCAGGCTAAAGCAGAAAAAGCTTTATTGCAGAATGCATGTTCACAGAAGCAAGGAAAAACAGAAGAAGAAGAGAACAACACAGAGGTTTATGGCCTCTATGGATGTCTTCAAAAAGTACCTCAGCTGTAGTCAGAAAATTCTGCAATCCAACAGTCACTCTCTGCTTGGAAGAGTCTCACATATTAGACCATTGCAGCAACTGCCAAGCATTCAGCCCTCAAACCAGGACAAAAGACATAAGGCTTAAGGCCTTACTTTGGGGGACTGCGATCAATGTCTCTGAGCCCGCTGCCCAATATAAGCTCCTATCTGTATGGCTTCAATGGGCATTTACTCCAGAAAATAAGCATCAAATCCAGTGAGATGAATATGGAAGATTTGAACCATGTCACATTACTAGAAAGGCAGAGGGAGCTGCCACAGCTTTGGTAGAATGGTTTTTGATTATTGTTGGAAACGGAAACATGGCCAGTTGGTAGACTAGTGTGATGGTAGTAACCATTCACTTAGAGAGTCTCTGAGATGAGGCAGGATAGCCTTTCCTGCGACCACTGTAGCAAACAAAAAGGCAGGAGGTTTTCAATAAAGCAGAGGCCCTTCTCAACATAAAAGGTGAGAGCTCACTGAGCATCCAACAAATGATGAGATTTTTCATAGTCCAAAGCAGGATTCAGATAGAATTAGGGATGGGACAAATCTAGAATTTTCCAAATCCAGATCAGTATCCCTAGAAGGTTCTGGGAATCCACAAATCTCATGAATCTCGAATCTTTCGAATTCTTTTTTTAAAAAGCATTGTAAAAGCAAGGGAAACAAAGCACCTCTATTTAAAAGTGTTTTTGAAGCAGAAAAAAAATTAAATAATAGTTTTCACTTTCTGGAAAACTTTCAGGATCCCCGGATTGCCCTGGTGCTGGCGGGAGAAGAGTGGGGAGTACGGGATTGTGCTCCCCGCAAGCTTCTCATGCCCGCCTCAGGCAGTATCCAGCCAAGGCCAGGTCGGAAAAGGGTGAGGAGCACGAGATCGTGCTCCTCATAAGCTTCTGCCGCCTGCCTGGGGCAGGATCTGGCTGGCGGCAGATGGGAAAAGAGCGGGACATGTGAGATCGTGCTCACCGCTACCTTCTCCTTCTCACCACCAGCAGGAATTGAAAGATTTGGTTGGCCTATTTTGGCAGGGGGATTCAGATACCCAAATCTCAAATCCTTGCCCAGGATTCGAGGATTTAGTTGGCCCATCCCTAGATAGAATGCAGAGAGTTCTATTGTCTGTGGTAAGTGAAAGGTAGAAGCCACCTTTGTCAGGAATCAGGCATGGTCACAATGGCACTGCAGGAAAGGAGAATTTCCTTAATTATTTTAGTTCTGTACCATTTTAGCCCTATCTGACACAGACACGCACTGCATATCCAGTTTATCTCCAACTATCCTGGTTAGGAAGGGATGACCTGATTCATTCTCTGCTGTGTTACTTTCTCAGCAGCTTTTAAAATGTCCTGTTTCACTTTCCCCTTCCCATGTTCTCCTTTATAGTTGCCCTACTTCTGTTGCTACTTGTCCTGCCCAGTAGACTCATTTAAGTTTTTTCTTGTTTCAAGCTTTCTTAAGCTTAGTACATAAATTTCAGGATTTTTCTGCTTAAAATAGCAGTTCAGTGTGTTATTTCTCATTGATAACTTTTGCCCTCTTGTTGACTGACCACACCCTTTTGACCACACTCTGATGTTGCCCGGCCACATATCCCAATTTTCATCTGTGAAATGTTGGAGGGTATCACACACACACACACACACACACACACACACACACACACACACACTTTTCTACCAACTTTCCTTTTAAATGATTGAGATGTCTGAAGTACATTCATCAAAGTCCTTAGAATACAAATCACAGTCAGGTCCGGTGCTCCACACAGTTTGCTGTCCAAAGATCTTCACCAAAGGTTCTCATTTTTGACCTGTAAGAAATATTTTCTACCTCTCTCACTTCCTCTCAGATGACAGGTCAGGCTGTAAGGCAAGTGACTTTATACATTAGCTTTGCTTCCTGTTTCCCCCTTGTATCACAGCAGAGTGATCTGTTCTACTTCTATTGCTTCTCAACTACATCAGATCACGTTGTGAACACAGATAGATTGAAGCAAAAAGACTTCGATGAAGAAAGAGGCCTTTGTTGAGGCACAAGTTGTGCTTAACTAGCATCCTGTAACATGGAGTGTAGCTGTAGGGGAGGTCAGAATAAGCTCCCTCAGTTTTATTCTCTCTACCAATGAAATTTTCCTTCAGTCTCCAAATTTCTAGCATTTCAGTAAGTTAAACTTCAGTTGAGCATTTAGAAATACATTTTAGAAATCCAAAGAAAAGGGGCAGGCAAAGTGGCCAAGTGAAAAATGAACACAGTGGATGTAAGAATCCAAATATTTAAGAACACCAGTTCCTCTAGCATTCATGCCATGGGAGAAATTTGGGGACTGAGGTAAACTTTTCATTTGGGGGGCAAAGTTCTAATTTGGTAGGTCAGTGCCTTCATTTTGCTCCCACCCCCACTTCTTCAGTTTCACCCCTGTTGATATCACTGATTTTAGTAAACTGGTTTTTGAGTTAATGAGGATGGGTTGGGATGGATATGGCTGTACACCAGTTGTCATACCCCATTATAGTGGCATTTTTTTCCCATTAACATTTTGTGAAAGAGACCTGTGATCCCTTCAGCCTTACTGCCACTCTCTGTTCTGAAGCATCAAAATGACTGGTGCCATTTTTACAGGAAAAATAACATTTTACAAATAGCTGCATGCCTACTTATTTAAAGGAGCTGTGAATGTAATTTTTGAGTGTTGGACCAAGACCCTGGAGACCAGAGTTCGACTCACTGCTCAGCCGTGAAAACTCACTGGGTGACCTTTGGCATGTTACACACCCTCAGCCCCAGAAAACCCTATGATAGATTCACCTTAGGGTCATCCTAAGTCAGAAACGGCTTGAAGGCACACAACAACAACAATACCATGACTTAACTATTGAATAAAAAAAATACCTCTTCGTACAGAATGGGTGGGAAGGCATAGACTGTCCAGGTGTTTTAGCTTGCAGCTCCTATAGTCCCTATACAGGCTGGGGATTCTGGGAACTGAACAATACAATACCTTTGGAGTACAATACCTTTGAAGGATCAACAGTTCCAACAGTATACTGTGATGCATCTGATTTATAGAACAGTGTTACTTGCAATGCTAACCATTTCCACGAAGGAGGTTTTAGCTGGAATTCCCTCCATTCTGCGTTTGGCTGCAGATGTGCAAGTTGGTCTCTTTTTTTTATCTGTTTTTAGAAACTGTATGTCAGTTTAAGTCAGTGGACACATCTATTTTTAGTTCTGATGCTCTGAAAATTCTCCACCAGCAGAATTCACTGTGCTGAACAGTTGATTATACTGCATTTGGTATGAACATTTAGGATGGGTGAGAGGCCTCCACAGCTTCCAGCCTTAACAAATTGTCTCCATATAGTATGTCTAGTGTACTAATCAAGAATCTGTAGAGCTTCAGCTCAGGCACAAGACAATGTACGCATACTACCAAATCTTAGTTTCTCATAAAATAAATGAAATAGCTGAATAAGAGAATCTAGAAATGGGAATTGTCATTCTCTGTTTCCTTTTATTTTATTTTATTTTTATTTTTTTACATTTTAAAAAGAATCCTCTAAGCCTCAAAATTACTGCTGGAACAAACACATTTGTTTGCGTTTATTGAAATTTAGCCCTGCATTTCTGAAAAGAAAAAATAGAGCTCTCAAGGTTGCTGGCTAACAAACAAACTAACAAATCACAATCACTGAACATTCAAGCACATTGCAAGAAAATGTGGTTTTTCTTTGCGTTTTTTTTTTTGTTACAGTTTTTCTGTGCTGTACAATATTTAATATAAGGTGGGGCAAATGATCTATTCACCAGTTCTATTTGCTTTGCTTAATTTATATCCTGCCTTTCAGGAGAAAAATTCTCACCTTTGTATAAATGAAGTGGCTGTGTTTTTTATGAATCAGCTTAGTCTTCTGGGCTGAGCAATTCTCAGCCTTGTCTTTTGTACAGAGCTCTTCTTGACCTGACTCTCTGTGTGTCCTTTAAAAACCAGTGCTCACAAACAGTACCATATGCTGCAATTTAGAAGGGCAGAACTCAAGATAAAAGTCAAGGCTTTTGTTCTAGTATAGAATTTTAATTTCAATTATCAGAAGGTGGAAAACATGGAAGCTTCCACTGCACCTTTTGCTCTCTGAAGCCTTTTTAGAATGGTACATGTATAGTAGAAAAAAAGGGAAAGATCTTAGCATGCAAGCTATGCAATTGCTCTTCAAGGGAAATGTATGGGGCTAATTGTTGGAAAAAAAGAAACATTTTTAGAAGCACTGCTAGTTAGCTACAATAGACTAAAGGCACACAACAGAAACAAATTTTGATCTGAATTAAGACAAAAGAAGATCTGTTCATGGCTATTGAGGCAAGAGCCCTCCTCCAGGCAGGATCTTCATGATTAGATAAAGTTAGAGCTGATTCAAGGCAGGCTTATCCCTTTCCTGCTTGTCACCCATTGTGGGATAAATATGAGAGAGGTTTCACATATGTGGGCTAAATGTGATAATGGCAATCTGTAAGGTTTACATGGTGCTTGGATTTTTTTTTTCTTTTTCTTTTTTCTGGCCAGTCTATATCTTACTAAAAAAATAGCAAGGTGACTACGCAGCTTGTTGCGAATCATATGTGGTTTTAGAGCTTTTCCACATTCCTACTTGAGCGCTCACTTGACTTCAACCAGTGGTGCGAAAGAGTAAGAAGACCTAGAAAAGTACAGTGTTTGGAAAGCTTTAAATCAAGTCTTTGTTATTGTGCCTAACTGGGGACTTATTCTCACGAGATGCCCCCCTCACAGAGGAATTAGACAGCAACATTATTGGAAGAAGCAACATCTCCAAGTAGTTCTGGGATGAGATGTCAGCATTGTATTCTAACACAAAGCGCTCTTTCGTTTCTTGATTGTAATTCTAAAGGGCAAAACAATCTATTTAAAGCAGTGGCTGCTGGAATCTTAGAATACCATCACAACCTGTCCTTTGAATCCTGTTTGGAAAGGTTAAAGGGAACAGAGCTACTCAGAAGCACAACAGGAAACAACATTTACTCAAATGGTTGAGATGAAGGGAGCTTCAGATTCATACTATGGTTCATTCTACCTTGTGAGATTTAGCTACAGTCTTCTAGAAAGAGATGGCTCCTGAATTATAGTTGAACTAAATACCCCCAGAAAGAAATCTTACTGATGGGTCTTGGGCCAAGGTTACCTGAAAGAGCTTTTTCCCCCATATGAACCTATTTTTGTGTTGAGGTCCTTAGGAGAGGATTTTCTCTTGGTCCTGCCAATAGCTGATACACATTCAGAGGGAATGTGATGGAGACCTTCTCACTGGAGATTCATCTATTCCCCTTCTTGATGACTTCTTGCCTACAGACAAATGCCATCATATATAATCAGGTGTTTGGCTTACTGGTCAATTTGTTCTATTATAAATTATTATAAATTGCTAACTGGGTAACATTTTCCTCTGTTCTTAGATGAGTTTATTGTAAATTTTGCTATTTTGTATTCTTTGTGGATTAGTTACCACATGTTATGGCTTTTGTTTTTTCCCTTAAGCCTTTTAATAGAATGAAAAGATATACATGGAACAAATAAATAACTCTGACTAGCACATATTTTGACTCATACACAATAACATCAGAAGAGAAATGGCGGCTACCTTACTTAAAGAAGATGATCCAAATTTGAGCATCAAATACCAGAAATGAATTCCACATTTGGGAATAGTTAATGGCAGTTGAATCACTGGACTAAAATTGCTGGGAGCGTGCAAACAACACTACACTAGATGTGACATTCCCAATTTGGGTAAAATTGGGCTCCATTTTCTTAAAAACAAATAATGCCAAATTAATGTTATCTTTCATTTTGGTAGAGTTGCAAGCTTAGTGGATAAGGAAAATGCTATGGATGTAGTATATCTTGATTTCAGTAGGACTTTTGACCAGGTCCCCTGTAATATTCTTGCAGAAAAGCTGGTGAACTGTGGGCTAGACATAGCTACTGTTAGGTGGATTCATAATTGGTGGGCTGACTGAAAGTGTGTTCATCAATTACCACTCTTCATCCTGGAGAGAAATGACTAGAAATGACTAGGACTCCCCAGGATTCTGTCCTGGGCCTTTTGTTGTTCAACCTCTTTATAAATGACTTAGCTGGTGGAATGAAAGGCACACTTATCATATTTACAAATCATGCTAAATGGGGGAAGAGGGGTAGCAAATACCTAGAAGAAAAGGATTGGCATTCAAAATGACCTTGACAGTTTGGACAGCTGGATAAAAACTAATAAAATGAATTTCAATAGAGATGAATGTAAAGTACTTCTAGGCAAGAAAAATCAAATGCACAAATATAGGATGACTGACACTTGGCTTGAAAGCAGTACATGTGAAAAGGATCTAGGAGTCTTAGTAGAGCACAAGCTAAAAATGAGTCAATGGTGTGATGTGGCAGGCAATTATTATTATTATTATTATTATTATTATTATTATTATTATTATTATTATTGACTGCCTCAATAGAAGCACAGTATCCAGGTCAAGGGAAGTAGTAGTGTCACTCTGTTCTGCTTTGCTCAGACCTCACCTGGAATACTGTGTCCAGATCTGCACACCACAGTTCAAGAAGGATATTTTCAAGCTGGAACATGTTCAGAGAAGGGTGATCAAGATGATCAAAGGTCTGGAAACTGAGCCTTATGGGGAATGACTGAGGGAGAAGGCTTGGAGAAGAGAGAACTGAGGCATGACTTGGTAGCCATTTTTAAGCAGCTGAAGAAGTTTCACGTAGATCAAGCTTCTTTTTGCTGCTCCAGAGACTAGCCCACAAGTCAATAGTTTCAAATGACGAGAAGAGATTTCACCTAAACATCAAGAAGACTTTGTTAAAACTGTAAGAGCTGTTCAATAGTGGGATGGACTGCTTCAGAGAGTGGGAGATCTTAAACAAAGGATAAATCGCCATCTCTCAAGAGAGCTATAATTTTGTGTACTCCTGCATGCTAGGGGGTTCAACTAGGTGGGCCTTGTGGGCCTTTAAATTCTGCAATTCTGTGATTACCTGGAATCCAGAAGAGGAGTATTTTTGCTGAGGGACAGGGATACATCACAAAACTTCCAGTTGTCATTAACATAAATGATACTGGGGAATATTGACAAATTTCAGTCCATTAGCAAAGGCATGAACAGAGACAATGGGGTCCAAGCACACTACGCATATTAATACACATGTCCTTGCAACCCAGGCATGTGAGATAGGAATTCTCCTCAAAATGCTTTTGTATTAATAAGCAGCAAGCTTTAATCTTTGTACTATTACTATTTTATACTCAACAAGTTAGTGGTTATGGTTAGTTTACTATTCGCTACTTGGAGCAGGGGTGAGAAACAATTTTTAGTTATATGCAGTCAGTTTAGTAGTTTACTTTGATTTTTCATTGTAACTTGTTTTGTTTTTTCCTAGTGTTGGTTTTGTGTTATTCTTTGTTTGTGCCTGTCTTATTATGTTTAATTTTTTTTCTTTTTATCATTTAACAAAAGTTATAGAAAACCTAAAAAAAAAATATCAAAGCTTCTGACTTCAGGGGAGGTATATTGTCCTTTTTTGGGAGATCTTTAAACAGAGATGTATTGGGGCAGAACAAAGCTTCCAGACTCAGTGCAACAGCTGCAGTCCAAACCAGCCTTCCCTGCCAATAGCTGCTTTAAACCAAACACAAAGATACAAGGTGTTCTACTCATACTTCTAGTCTGTTTCTAAGCTGTTTTTTTTCTGGAACAAGAGTATTAGATTGCCCTACTGCGATGGCTCCCTTCAGCTCTTCTCAGTATAAACAAATCCAAGGAGGGAAGTACTACTTCAACTAGATAACTCCCACTGCTAGGTCAGTGTGTAGCAGATAGCTGTTGCTTCCCGTCTATTTATCTATTTGTGCTAAACAGTTTTCCTCAGAGGCTGCAGTTGTTGCATTCAGCTACCAGAGACAAGGCTTTAAGGTGATGATGCCCTGGTTCTGCAACAGACTTCCCAGAGAAATTTGCCGTGTGATCGTTTTGGTGCCATGTGGAGACTTTCTTCACCCAGGCCTTTTCATTGATTCATGTAATCTGGGCCTCTCATTATAATAAAATCAAATCAAATCTGGGATTGCTGTAAATTCTGTTCCTTGAATTTGATATTTTTGATTTTATGCGCATTTTGTACTTCTCTGATCTCCTCTTGCTCTGCATCCAGCACAAAATGGCCTTGTCGGGGATGAGGGACTGCCGTGGTTCTGTGGTAAGGCCAGGGAGAGGAGGCTTTGGTTGGTGTGGAGGGAGGAAGGGAGTACCTTTGTCTCAATCAAAAAGAGTCATATGCAGTCACAAGGTTGACTTACCCCTCTGAATGCCACCAACAGCATGCCAGCCAGAATCTGGCAGGCCCTTGTAAATAACTTAACATGGAATATACACTAAGTGGGGGTTGGGCATGTACACTGCTATTAATATAGAGAATGAAACAGAGTGACAATTGCCGAGGGCAAGGTTGAAGCTCTCAAATGGCAGCTTCATAAGTCCATTCAGTTTAATGAGGCATTAAACTATCATTGCATCACTGGGAGAAATTAACATAATTGATGTCAGCATTGGAGTCCGAAGGATGGCTTGTTATCAAGCCATTTAATAATCTAAACATATCAGATCTCTGTCACAGTAATTGGTGGGCTGGGGGCAGAGCACACCAGGCTGCCCCTTTTGCAGAACTATTTTCTTTGCATTCTTTGCAGCTGGAAGGATGCCCAAACTTTCATGCCATTGCAAATCATATGGTAGGTGAAGTCAAGATGCATTGCCAATTAGGGAAAGGGACTGACCTGCCTGCTGTACATGTACTCCCTTCCCTCAAGGAGACAGTGCCAAGACGTGTCCTTGCGGGTGCCATCTCCCTTCCAGATCTCAGTGTCTTGTGGGACAGGCCTTCCATCACTCCTCTTCAGGCGACAATTCCGCAGCCTAATAGATCTCACTAATGGCAGCTGTAGCCTGACAGACATCTATTAATGTAAAAGAAACAGTTAGGCTCGGGCAATTCTTTAAAAAGTTTCCTAGCTCTGCTCTGGGTAGGAGAGGTACTTCTGAGCTCAGGATGAGCCTGACAGGGATGGTCATGTCTGGCTTAAACTGTAACAGCTCCAGGATTTTAAAATTTTCCTGGGCGAAAAAATGTATTTATGCGTGCATACCTAAGCCCTTCACTTGCAACGAGGGAGGATGCTACTGTATGTTCATCACCACTAATATACATGCAGATATAAGAACTATAAGGTGCTATAAGTATCTGGAAGCATCATGCATTTGAGAAAAGCAGTGTGGCTTATTCTCTCATCACCAACATCTTCTTGCACGAGCTGTATCATACATGGGCTTCGATTTACATAATCTATGTTGTGTTTCATGGCCTTGTCAGTGTATAGATAGAGTATGACTGTTCTACACATGGTGGCCAAGAAATGTAGCTTTCCCACTCAGATTGCTCTTGCACTTGATGTTATGCTTGGCAACAACCAAATATTGTGCCAAAAATCACCAATGTTTTTGCCTCAAACACCACATAAGATGATAGCCAGGAGAGCCAGGAGGTGTATGCACATATGCAAGTGTGTGCTTATGTGCATGTATTCCCCTCTTTCAGGATGTGATAATGGGAAAGTTTCATATTGCCTCTCCCTTAACCAGCAGGAGTTGGTGACAGTGCCTGGAATCTTCTTGACACTGACACTAGGGTAACCAGGGATTATGCTTCCTTAACTACTTTTTTGACATACTGCAAGGAAGTATTTAATATCTCATTATGCAACAGTTTCCCTCAGGCTGTGTTACCATGCCATACACCCCCAATCCATGATACAGTATGATTGGCTATAAATCCTGTCTAACTGGCATGAAATAAATCTAAATTTTCCACTTATGGCTGAAAGCCATGTGGACAGGAAAGGACACTGGCTGGAAGCTTTGAAGCTAGGAGCAAGGACCTCAACATGGCCAGGTCATAAGTTCAGGAGGATCAATTGGAGAACCTGAGCTGATGGTCCTGTAAAGTATCCAAGCTTAGAGAACAATAGCAAAGGAAGCTGCTAGAAGGAGCAACCAAAAGGTCGACGTCCTGTTACATCTTCCCATGGAAACTGTCCTTTTGTTCCCTTACCTTTCCAGTCATTAAGAGGCTATTGTGATTTCCCTCAATGCTGTGTCACCCGCTGCAGAGACAATCCGAATCTCTAGACTTCTTTGTCAGCTTTGCCAGAGAGCAATTAACATGTTCCTCTTTAATTAACATGTTCCTCTTAAACTCTGGCTCAGACCCTGGCTTTTTGCTAGTACTTTGGACACACATAGTCATGTTATGTTGTGTGAGGCCCCCCAGCTTCCTATTCATTGTACTTCCCTCAGACTTGCAATCTGAGAGATCTCACCTCAATCCCCTTCTGCTTCAGGAATGGTAACTACTTTACCCCAAACTCTCGCTGTCCGACCTTTCTGTCCTATACCTTGACTAGCCTTGTGTGGTTTGTGAGACTACTTGATTTCGTGTGTGTGTGTGTGTGTGTGTTTGAATTCCCGCAATAAAGTCATTCTTTGACTCTCAACTGGTGTCCTACAGTTAGTACTGGTAGACATAGGTGAAAAGGTCCCACAGTTACCCCCCCCCCAGGCTTTCATTTGAGCCATCTTTCTGAGGAGATGCTGGCACTGCTGGAGGACCTCAGGGTCCCCCTCCTTTTGGAATAACAGCTGCACATTGTCTGTCAAATGGCCTTGGGTATGGCCCCAGTTCTCCAATCCACAGAATGGCCAGGAAGCACCTTGGAATGCTGCAGCACACTGTCATATGGCTGAGAACTGTCACCCTCCAAGACCTCCCATGTAAGTATGCTGGCAGAGGTGTACTCAGTGTACTCTCCACCAGCATCAGATCAGTTCTCGGCCAGTTTTGCCACCACCAGACAGTGGGACTAGTGTGGCTGAATGGCACATGTAATTTATACAAGGGGGATTGTTCTTTCTGCACCCTGTCCTTCCTATTTAAACTGTGCTTCTCATAGCCTACCAGCACAGCCTGTTTGGCTGTTTGAGTGGAGTGCAATTATGATGGGGAGGGTGGCACATGGGAAAGGCCATTCCTACTACCTACGCCCTCCTGCAGTCTCCACACAATGATGGCAAAGAGTTTGAAAGAAACACTCTGTCCCATGTTTTTGTTGTTATTATTGGGTGCCCTCAAGCCATTTCCAACTTATGGCAACCCTAAGGATGACCAGATCACAGTTTGGCTGCACTCAGTTTGGCCATCTTGTGCTGAAGTGATTTGGGAATAATTGTGTCAGCTTGTAGACCTCTACTTTTCTTCCAAAGATTTGTAATTTTTGCTAACTTTGGCCAGAATCCTCTAAGGGATTTATGCTAGTGTAACTGGAGGGGGGGGGAGGTGTTAACTTAACATACTTTTTCCTATCTTGTGCAAGGAAGTATCTAGTGCCTCCTTGTGTAATAATTTTGCCAGGAGGCACTGCCTTCTAGACAGTGCACAGGCACAACTCTGCTCCTTCATCCAGAGAGTTGCTGATAGGCTCTGGGAGTACTCCAGAATTGCTCCCTTGTGCTGTGTCTGGCTGGCACTTTCAACTTGCAGTTCTTGTTCTTGTTCTTCACTTGGGGCCTTTCTGCACTACACTGTTATAGTGCTGTCATTCCATTTTCAACCTCCTATGGAATCCTGGGGTTTGCAGTTTAGGGAGGGGCTTTTAGAATTCTCAGCCAGAGAGCTCTTTGGCCTCAGGAAACTACAAACCACAGAATTCCACAGGAAGTTGAAAGTGGAATAATAGCACTATTACAATGTAGTGCGGAAATGGCTTTGCAGTTCCTATTCCATAGCATGCTAGCAGCTTTCAGTAGGAACTTGGCCTGTGTTCTGACCAAGCCAGGGTGTTCAGTTTTAATAAGCACCTCCAGTTGCCCATGTTTCTTGAGGAAATTCTCATTTGTAGCCGTTATGAAAGGCCCCGCAGGAAGATATATTCTTTTACCCCCTTTCCTTTTCCTCTCATTCTTCAAACTCCCTATGTTCTGTTCCACAGACATATTACTTGAGTGCAGTGCCGATGATGAGGAGGCCCTTTGTGTGATGGATTCTTGTTTTTATCATAAAAGCTCTAAAAACAGAGCATTTTAGTTCACTTAATCATTTTGACAGATGACAATACTAAGTACCATTCCCAGACAGATGACACTCGACGGCTGACAATACTAATCCTACAGCAGCTTCTCAGGGGAGATACTTATTGTAAAAATTGACATCTATTGCACCCGGATGCTCATAACCCATTTAGCAATGCTGTGGTGCACAGCATCACTCTTGACTCAAGGTTTCTGGTTTTTCTGAGTTTGGGCTTTTCCAAAACTGGAAGATCCTTTGTGTCAGCCTTTTCTCTGAAATGCTGTTGAAATGGTGATGTATTGGGAAAGCACAGATGTTTGCTTAATGGTTATTTCCCCAGGGACTTTGGTTAAAGTCACTGGCAGGAGAGAATTAAATACGTAGGTAAGAGAAAGAGCACTGAATGCTAGCCATACATTTTCTTTGCGCAGGCATATCAAAGAACAAGAAAGGACAACAACTTACCACAGTGAGTCTGAAATCAATGGCACTCAGCTTTTGACGCAGTGGGAAAGATTTCACAGACAGATGATGGGCCTATCATATCTCTAGCAGTGAGTACAGGAGCCAATAAATAATAGACTTAGGACCTTTCTGCACTACACTGTTATAGTGCTATTATTCCACTTTCAACATTGTATGGATCCTGGGGTTGGCAGTTTAAGGAGGGGCATTTAGAATTCTTAGCCAGAGAGCTCTTTGGCCTCAGTAAACTACAAATCCCAGAATCCCACTGGATGTTGAAATCCAAATCAGATCTTATACTCTTATGAATATATTCCCTATAAGTCCATCAGATGTTAATATGCATATAATACTGAACATTAATAATAATTTATCAGCTATTTCTAGTTCTAACTTCAGTCCCCTAACTTACATTAAATGAAACTACATCACCTTGCCTCTATAAATGCTTCTATTAAAAATCAAATTACCCTCTCTCACTTTACCATTTAACATCAGCCTATTATAACATCAGCTTTATCTCCCAAACATCCACAACAAAAACTTACATTCTTCCTTTCATGTTTGGAAACAATTGTCAGTTCCACCATTATAGTTTAATACAAAATTCTAACTCCTTTTAAATAAATTAAATAAATTAAATAAAATAATAATTTTCTATGTAACTAAGCCACTAAAGCCTATATGAATAGTCTCTTAAATTATAATATCTTTACCTTAAATCAACATCAAACAACAAACCTATATTAATATTTTAAATCCAGAAAAGCAAATATTTATTTCTTTACACTTTATACTTAAGTTTAACCTCGGATTTTTTTACCAAATCTTTGTAGTGGGACAAATTGGGTATCATTCCTCCAACTACATAGAAACTCGGGAGGGGATGAGAGACAATATTCCATGGCAACCCTCTACCCATGTAAGTGTCCTCTCCACACTTGTCCCTCTTTCACTCTGTGTTGGTTCTGACAGTCCCAATGTTCTCCCCCAAACAATTTTCCTTTTTCGAAACAAACCAGCAGTGATGTAGACTCGAACTCATAGGCTCGGACTCAAGTTGGACTTAAGTCACTTGAGTGACTCAACTCGGACTCGACTCAGCCATAAATGATCCACTGACTCGACCTAACTCGAGACTTGTATATTTTTATTGACTGACTTGATGCCCTTGGTTCAGTAACATAACACATTCATCCAGAAACCTTGTGACTTTGAACAATGCCTCCATCTCTTTTTGCCTACTGGTCACATGACGATCTCTCTCAAGCCCAAAGTGTGGGTGCATTTCTCAGAGGGGAACAGCAAACAGACAATGGGCTTAAGGCAGGCTAGAGGTCTGCTCAGTAGCCTGTCCCTGCTGCATATCAGAGGAGCCTTCTAAAACGTTTCCTAAGAGCAGAAGACAAGGCTCGCCCCAGAGTGCAGGGTGCATTTGTCAGAGGGGAACAGCAAATGTGTTAGGCAACAGGCATGAGGAGGAAAGATCTTTCCTTCTAAATCTTTTCAATCTTCAGTAATGGGGAGTAAGATAGGATCCTATTCCTCACTTCCAAAGCTGCAAATGGTAAAATTACAAATGTGGAGAGCCCACTCTGCTTAAATTGTTAAAACTGAATTTATTTCAATCTATCCAGTAATTCTGGAATTTTGGTTGGGGTATAAAGTTGGCTCCCAGACTTGCGACTTGACTTGGAAGTATCTTCAAGGACTTGAGACTTGATTTGAGACTTGAAGGTAGAGACTTGAGACTTGACTTGAGTAAAAGACTTAAATGCATCACTGTAAGCCAATCTCTTTCAGTCCATTTTTACTTGGGAGGTGCTACAAAAACACCCAATCTTCCAACTTCGAAAATTACTTCCATCATTTCATGTTACTATGTCTGTGTCCACTTAAAACATGTATTTTGTTCTTGCATCGTATAATCTTATACTGATTTCAGTCTGCAATCTTAAAACTTTTTAAAGATAATCCTAAAGGTGTCTCATATTAATACAAAAGGCAGAAAACTCACCTAGACATTGATGGAACTACTGACCTGAAGATTTCTTTTTATCCAATAAATCCAATTAGTATTTAATAAATAGTCTTAAGAAAAGGAAAGTACAGTTTGCTGGCTTACTGTCCATAAAGACAGTGGTATGAACTGATCAACTGCCACAGTCTCTATGGATTTGGAAGAGTTCTCAAATTTTTGTGAGTGATCTCCTCATTCTCCCCTACCCTAGGGAGTAATCACTGGTCAGAAATTGTCTCCAAACTGGTAATCTCACCACTGCTGCTCTCTCTTTCATGGAGCCCTGGGAAAAAAGATGTGTCAATTGGCCATTTCCCAGAAGTCTAGCCATCCCTATTCTCAGAACCTCTTAACAACTTTCAGCGACATCAACTATCATATCTTTTTATGTTATCTTTAAACCTTTATTGTTAATTGCAGCTGATGCTATACTGCCATCCCCACTCCATACTTCTCTTTGTCATTTCTCCACAGTTTCCTGTTCCGTCATTCCTTCTGATGCAAACTTAAGTGCTGAACATCAACATAACTGGAACAAAACAAGGCCAGCTGACAACAGAAGCAAAATCTATATGTTCTGTTGAATCCCAGAATGTGCGGAAGTACAAGGTTTGGTTTAGTTTTTTAAAAGCAGGTTTCTACCACCACCACCACCACCACCAATCCACACACAAACGTACCCTGACCAGAATAACATGATGTGGCTCAGTATGCACATTTATTTCTAGGAACCATGGAATGTTGAGTGTTGCCTGTAAAGGGGAAATAGAATGCCAGGACAGGAGTGAAGGGAATCTACTGGCCTCCCTCCAACCATGGAAGAGAGCACGGCTAATGCAACATATTTAGAGAAGGGGAACTAAGATGATAAAAAGACTGAAAACCAAGCCCTATCAGGAACAGCTTAAGGAGCTGGGTACGTCTAGCTTGGAGAAGAGAAGACTGAGAAATGACAATGACATCCATTTTTTAAATACTGAATAGATGTCATCCAGATAATGGTGCAAGCTTGTTTCTATTGTGCCAGAGACAAGGGCATGAACTAATGGATTCGAATTACAACCCCACCTAAACATTAGGAGGAACTTTTTGACTGTAAGAGCTGTCCAACAGTGGGACCAACAGTCTGTGTGCGTTGTGGACTCAGCTTCTTTGTAAGTCTTTAATAGGGGTGCGATTGCCATCTCTGAGGACTGTTGTAGTTGGCAGGGGGTTGGACTAGATGGCCGTTGTGGTCCCTTCCAACTCTATGATTCTGTGATTACCTGGGATCTGAAAGAGGACAGGAATACATTGCACAACTCCACTGTAGCTCCTAACTGTCTTATATAATTGACATAAATGATATTGGGGTACACTGACAAATTCTAATCTGTTAGGAGAGGTATGAACAGAGACAATGGTTTCTTGGCACACTATGTATATTAATGCATATGTCCTCCCAACCAGGCATGTAACAAAAGAATGCTCCCCAACAAAGCTTCTGATTTCAGGGGAAGTACCTCTTAACTAAGTAGATTTGTTCTTTCACACCTCAACCTGAGAGACCTCTATCATCTCATGTAACTACTTGAAGTTTTGTGCCTATACTGTCACAAAATGCATCTTTCTGTATCTTGTTTCATTCCCCCACCAT
This sequence comes from Iguana delicatissima, assembly GCA_948472985.1. Taxonomy (NCBI): domain Eukaryota; kingdom Metazoa; phylum Chordata; class Lepidosauria; order Squamata; family Iguanidae; genus Iguana; species Iguana delicatissima. The sequence continues at coordinate 408,013 of CAOKZL010000363.1, read as the reverse complement.
TATGTAACTGCTAATATACCAGTGGTTTGACACTAACATCATCAGTGTGTCCAAAAAATTGGATTGATGAATGCTGATGCTAAAATATATCCACATATATTTAAGGCTTAAAGGTACCACTAGAGCCCTTCTTCCTCCCTCCCTTTTTCATTTTTACACCACAGTGCAGGAGTTGCCATGACCGTGTGAATGTAATAGCCAAGCATAGCTTCCATACTGTTGACATTCCAAGAGTTCCGTTACTCTTCCATACTATTGACAGAGAAGCAGCTTAAACATCATTGTCTACTCCCCATGGATTACTTTTCTCAGTGGGTACACACTGAGTCTCCTTTTCCACTCCTGTGCAAACTGATCTTCCGAGCATTCTCATTCTGTCCCCCACCCCTCCCCACCGCCTGGCATGAGTAGTGTGCTTCTTACACAGGTCACAGAATAAACATTGTCTCAGCCTGCCTGATGCTTGCCATATGTTGACTTCCTCTGAGATATATTTTTCTCTTGATTTCTCTGATATATTCAACATCACTATCCCCATATGGTATTTTGTAGCTGCTGCTTTTGTGTATTCCAGTGGGAGTTTGTCTTTTGCCTTTCAAAGGTTCGTTGCTGAGACAATCCCTTAGCAGAACAGTGTTGTGTGCCTGGTTCATCTAATTATACTCCCTCGTTAGAGATGCATCAGAGGTTTTGTCTTAAATTGCTGAGGGTATTAAAAGTTGAATATCTGAGCAGGAAAAGCAGCATAAGCACCAAAGAGAGAACAGAAGGCTTCTCACATGGAAGAGATGTATTCAAAGATGATTGAAAACGGGTTTCTTTACTCTCCCATTAATTACAGCTCTTTCTGTCCATGCTTTCTCAGCTAAGACTTGGAGATGCTTATCAAGAAAGACCCCAGTGAAACCACTAGAAAATTGCCCAGATTCCTTAGCAACAGGACCCTGGAAGATAATTTAGGAACAAGACATTCAAGAACAATTCCCCTGTGGTATGTGTTTATATGTATCATTCATACATATTCATGAAGCTGTGATGGTTTTCATAGCACTTAGGTACAAACAAACTTTTTGTAACTTGTACCACCTGCAGGCCACACATCATCTGGCATCCACTTGGGCAGCATCCAGACTCCCAGGGTCCTGAGGGGGGGGGGGATGCTGCTAATGAGCTCCCATGAGTACCCACCTGGCTTCCTTCATTCCTGGTCTAGCACTGCTATTCGTTAGCTCTAGCAACCTTCTAAATGTCCCAAATGGTCCCTCTCATCTAGCATTATTCCGATTGTTATGGTAAAGGGTAACTAGACACAGCCAAGCAGTGATGCTGAGGTCACTGCTTTGTATTGTTGTTTATGGCCATCATTTCGTTTTCAATTTATTGTGACTGATGAATGAGAGAGCTCCAGAAGTCCCTATTATTAATAGAGGTTTTCAAGTCTTCCAAAGCTGAGGCTGTGGCTTCCTTGAGAGAATCAATCTACCTGCAATTCAGACGTCCTCTCTTCTTACTGCCTTTTACTTCCACTGAGCATTATTGTCTTTTCCAGTGAGTAATATTGTCTCATGATATGTCTAAGCTACGATAGCCTTAGGTTAGTCACTTTGCTTCTGGTAAGAATAATTTATTTGTCTTTTTGGCACTCCATAGCTCTCCAGCATCACATTTTGAATGAATGTTCAGCTTCTACAGCCATGCATAGAAACTGGTACTGCTATGGTATGGATGATCTTGACATTGGTTCAATGGCCATTTCCGTACTAGCCTGTTATAGCGCGATGATTCCACTTTCAACACCCTCTGGAATCCTGGGGTTTGCAGTTTTGGGAGGGGCTGGCTGGCCCCGCCCGAAACTGCAAACCCCAGGTTCAGACAATGTTGAAAGTGGAATCATCGCGCTATAACAGGCTAGTGCGGAAATGGCCAATGTTAAGGATGCATCTTTGTACCTCAGGATCTTATCTAATTCCTTCATAACCGCCTTTCCAAATCTTAGTCTTCTTCTGATTTTGCGACTCATTCTTCTTTTTAATTAATGTCTGAGCCAAAGTATAAAAATTTTTAAGTATAGTTATTTCAAAGTCTTTATCACCCACATTAAAGTTATGTAAAGTGGCCATTATTTTTGTTTTTTTAATGTTCACTTGTAACTCTGCTTTTCCACTTTCTTCCTCAGGAGTCATCAGTAGCTGTTTCAAATCTTTATTATTTTCCACAAGTGATATCGTAATATCTGCATATTGTAAATTGTTGGTGTTCTTCCTCCACCTTTCACACTTCCTTTCTTTGAGTCTAATCCTGTTTTCTGTGTGGTACATTCTGTGTATAAATAGAATGGGTGATAACATGCACCTTTATCTGATTCTCTTGTCAATGGGAAACCTTTCTGTTTCTCCATTTTGTGTCTTGGCAGTGGCCTCTTGTCCAGAGTATAGGTTGTGCATTAGGACAAACAAATATTGTGGCACATAATATTTTAGAGTGATTCCTGGTTTCCATTATCTACACAGTCAAAAGCTCTCCTTTGATCTGTAAAGCAGAGGCTGTTTTTCTTCAAAAATTAACTGGTTCCCTCCATTAGTCAGCATATGTCTTCAGTATGATATCTAGTGCCTCTTCCTTTTCAAAATCCACTTTAGATGTCTGGAATTAGGAAATTCCAGACATCTAATGTATGGCATGAAACTTACCTTCATGGTAAAAGTTTGAGCATCACTTTGCTTGCATGGGAGAGTAATGCAATGGTCTGATGGTTATTTCAATCCTGGTGTCCCCTTTCTGAGTGTTGGAAAATATTGTGAGTGATTTCAGTTTATGGGCTGTTGTTTTGTTTTCCATATGTAGTACTCAAGGCTGCCAGGAGCCATTAAAAGAGGTGGCAGCATTAGTTTACACTTGGCCTAATACCCACAAGAGATACATGTTCTTTAGGCCTATAATATTTGCAGAACTGGGGATAATTTGTTACATTTTTATCTTGCTTTCCTTCCAAGGAACTCAATACAGTGAACATGGCAACCAACTACATTTTCATCTTCATAACAACCATGCGAAGTAAATTAAGAGATGGGGTGAGCTTCATGGCTGAGTAGAGATTTGAATCTGTGTCTCCTCGCTCTTAGTAGAAACAAACTTTTAACCATGGGGAGGCAGGGGTGATTATTACTGCATTCACTACCCTAACAGCAGCATTATATATAGCAATTTACAGCACTTTGTAAAAGTCAGAGAAGCCATTACCTCAAACAGAACTAAGAACAGGATGTGTGTGAGTAAATCCTGGCAGCTGAAACTACATACAAGATGTAACTCTTTTTAGGAGGACGTATAAATCATGTTCTAATTATTCATTGGAAAAAATGGAAGGCATTCTATACCCAAGGCAAATATTATTGTAAAGACCACAGGGGCTTATTGTAATTCTGTCCTTGTGGGCATCTGCTTTTCTTATGGAAAACATGGCCCTTTCCCCCTTCTTTTTTACCGTTTGGTCCTCTGGAGTGGAATCAGTCAGGGAGCAAATCAGGCAAGAGCCCTGCCGAGGGAGCGTGACCTGCTGCCATTAATTCTGATAGAGCAGAGAGTGATCGTGTCCACAAGCCTGGTAAAGCTGATGCAGCAGAAGAGAATAACAGCCTATAAAGTTTGCAGCTCACGCTGGCCAACAGCTCTAAGACAAAGGTGCCCAAGGAAATATTCATCATCTAAAGAACTTCAGGATCTGAGTGGCATATTGAGTTATTGCAATGACTTGTCCTTGCTAGAGACTTTGTTAAAGCTAATTTAAGCTGCAGCACCGGAAAATGTTTGCTGGCTCACCCTTGTGGTTGAATGGCACATTGCGGTGCTAGCTTGCATCTGCGTTAGGTCCAAATAATAGGTGACTTTGAACGTCCAGGCCTCGTATCAGTTTGTCTGGGGATTCAAAGTATCACTGCACATGCTGTTTTTTTGCTGGGACTGCTGATCCTATCAAGTGTTGCAAGAATAGAGTGGCCAGTTCAGGATCATTCCAGGCCCTGAAATTTCTGGGCCAAAACATGAGACTTAGGGAATAACCCCTGGTGATATCTTTGGGTGTACCAATCACACTTGCTCACAACTCACTACTCAAACATACATACACAGGAGATAACATCTTCCTGTTTGAAAATTAGGACAGCAATCTAAAAGGGATAGTCCCGGGGGGGGGGGAGTGAGAGGTTTGTTCCTTCTTACTTACTCAGAGAAATGTTTTGTTGTTGTTATTGTTGTTATTGTATGACTTCAAGTCATTTCTAACTTATGGAGATCTTAAGGTGAATCAATCGCAGGGTTTTCTTCACAGGATTTGTTAAGAGGGGGTTTGCCATTGCCTTCCTCTGAGGCTGAGAGAGTGTGATGTGTCCAGTCAGCCAGTGGGTCAGCCAGTGGGTTTCCACGGCTGAACAAAGATGCCAACCCTGCTGTCCCCACATCCTCCTCGAACATTCAGGCCATTTCCACACTCTACTATTATAGTGCTATTATTCCACTTTCAATATCCTATGGAACCCTGGGGTTGGCAGTTTAGGGAGGGGCATTTAGAATTGTCAACCAGAGAGCTCTTTGGCCTTAGTAAACTACAAGCCCCAGAATTGCATGGGATGTTGAAAGTGGAATAATAGCACTATAACAGTGTAGTACAAAAATGGCCTCAAACTATGCTGGCTCTCTGAGAGGTGGGATAAGGAACATTTAATCTGTATTACTTTATTCTAGCCAAAGGATGGATGAAGAGCAGAGCGCAAGGTGCCACAAGGACTGGGAGGAAAGGAGGAAGCTAAGTAACAACAAAGATCCCCCTCCCTCTATGAAAGTCTTGGCAAGTTGCAGCAACAAATCCATTAAGCCTTGCAAAATTGAAGCAAGCTGCTACCCTACTAGCTGAGGAAGTGATTTTTATACAGCCTTTTCTTCTCGTGTGGAGATAAGCACACTCAAACTGGACAATTTCCACTTTCATCTGCCACTTGGAGATGACCCATGAAAGTGGACATTCGGGGCCAGACCCCTGAGATCCAGCAACCCTAAAAGAAGGTTACAGTGACACAGTCTAGATTGTAGGAGAGGTTATGATTGCACATATCATGCTATTTAATAATCAATAAAACATTAGCAATATTGTGTTTTTCATACTTGTACAGTTCCAGGGCATTTCTTACAGTGTGTAATCAACGCATGCTGATTAAGCTGAGCTTCCCACAAAAATCGGAGAGTCTGCAAAGGAACAATGGGCTATATAATGGGAGTAATGACAATAAATTATTATCTGTAAATGAGTTCTGTTCTGCTTTAGTATGACCAAAACACATAATCCAGGAAAGAGCTATGCTTATAGAGAGAAAGAGAGGCAACGTGATGCAACAGTTGAGTACTGGACTGGAATTTGAGGGTTCCTGTTTCTAGTCCTTATGAACCATGAAAGTCACTGGGTTATAGGGGCCAGTCTCTTTCTCTCAGCCTGACAACCTCATAGGGTTGTTATGAAAATAAACCTGGAGGAATAGTGAGTTATGGCTGTCATTAAAAAATAAAAATAGATGTAGACACTGAAGGAATCATTGTGGGCAGGGGAGGAGTTGGTTTGGCCATTATCCTAATAGACTCTGTGAGAACTGACAATATTTTTTTGGCAGCAACATTTTCTTCAGTCTAAATTTGTCATATCCTCAATTTGGCCAATTTTTATCCAGAATCTAGGCATGCTATCTAGTTTCCATTTCGACCATCACCTGGCCATCTGGCCATACTTTCATTGAAAAAAAAAATGTCAGTCTTGAGCCTTTGTAGAAGCTGGGATATCAGGCAAAATGTAGAGGCTCTCTTCTGTGAAATTGTTCTGTGAGAAACTCGTGTGTGCATGTTAAGCTGTTCTGAGGCAGGAGCCTCATGGCCCCCTTGCCCAGCCAAGGGAAAAAGGGAGAAGTGGCCTGTGCAGACAGGAAGGAAGCAAAAAAGCTTGAGTACATGGATCAAAAAAGAAAGAAAGAAAGAAAGAAAGAAAGAAAGAAAGAAAGAAAGAAAGAAAGAAAGAAAGAGGCAGGCATGATCTCTAGAATTCCCTCCTGCTAACCATTCTATACAATGATTGATGCCTCTTTGCTTCCAACATTTTGTGAGTGTGTGAGATGAGATAAGGAACAGAGTAGGAGGGAAGAAAGAATGAGTGGTGAGAAAGGCAATTAATAGAGTGTTTAATTAATTAATTAATTAATTAATATGTTATATTCTACCTTCTATCCAGAGATCTCTGAGTGGCGTACAAGGAAACCAAATATGAGAAATTCAAAACAGTATAAAATAATTTAAAAAGGACTGTAAAATCTAAAAATATATTAAACAATTTAAAAACAAAACTGGTTAAAATTAGTTCAAAAGCTTTACAACTACACACGTGTGCAAGTTTGTGGAAAACAAGTTAAGCCCCAAATGCTTTAGTTTTCACTTGTGCCTGAACTACAATATTGGCACCATTCAGGCCTTTGAGGGGAGGGTGTTCCATAACTGGGGTGTCAGAGAAGGCCTTCACCTGTGTCTTCCCACAATATATTACCCTAATGGGACCCTCTCACAGGCCTTAAACTTCAGGCAGGCATCTATAGGGAGAGGTGATCCTTTGTGCGTTGAGGTCCCAAAGCTATCTACGGTTTTAACATCATTACGAGCACCTTGAATTCAGACTGGAAAAATATTGGCAGCCAATGCATTTTCTTTAAAACCAGTGTTATGTGATTTTTGTATCACGTTCTGTTCAGCAGTCTAGATGCTGCATTTTGCACTAACTGCAGTTTCTGAGTCATCTTCAAAAGTAGCCCCACATAGACTTCACTGGAGTAGACTAACTGGGAAATTACCAGTGCATGAACTACTGTGCCTAAGTTATCCGTGCCCAGGGAAGACTGCAGCTGGCAAACCAGTCAACTCTGGCCCCAAGCACTCTGAGCCTTGGAGTCCACTTGAACCTCCAAGGACACAGATGGATCTAAGTGTTCTCCCAAGCTATGGCCTGAACAATCCACCATCCAGGGCAGATAGCATATTCAAATCTCATACCCAAGAACCACCAATCCACAGAGCTTCCATTTTATCAGGATTTATTTTCAGTTCATTGGCCCATATTCAGCCTTTTGCAGCATCTAGGAACTGTCCAGCACTTTCATAGCCCTAGCTGATTCAAGTTACAAGGAGAAGTAATGCTGAGTGTCTTCAAAATATGGATGGCACCCTACCCCCAAACTTCTAATGACCTTCCCCAGTAGTTTTATATAGATATTAAACAATAGAGGAGACAAGATGGAATCCTGTGACACCCCACTGCTTAATGGGCATGGGACAGAGCAATGCTATGCTGACCTTCCACTTCCATGTGATGAAGCTGGTCCAGTTAGCTACCATGATCACAGGTGTCAAAACCTGCTGAGAGATCCAGGAAGATCAACAGGGTAGCATTCCCCCGTCTTTCAGCTAGAGTAGATTGTCAGTCAAGATAACTAAGACTGATTCATTGCTATGCTCTGGCCTAAAATTAGACTGAAATGGGTCCAACAATTTGTTTTCTCTAAGAACAGTTGAAATTGCTCAGCCACAACATCCTCAAGCATCTTGGGGATATTGGCAATAGGGGAGTAGTTCTCACATACCTCTGGATCCAGGGAGGTTCTCTTCAGGAGAAAGAGCACACAACCACCTTCTTCAATGCAGCTGGCCTCTCCCTCTGATGTAGTGAGGCATAACCACACTGTGGATCCATCCAGTCAATCCACCTGTGTTAGATTTCATCAGCCAAGGAGGGAAATGGACTATGTGAGTTGAAACATAAAGTGGCAAAAGAAAGGTGTGCTGTGAGGGCATCAGGTGAGGTGGGGTGGAGTAGGAGGAAAGGGTCAATGAAGGTTGGGACATCATGGAAGAAAAAATACAACAAGGTGTTAAATCTTCATAATTATAATAATTTGCATAATATGCAAATTAAGTGCCCACATTTGAGGAAAATAGCCTTAGGACTCTTATATGGCCCCAGGGTCACAGATTGCCCAACCCTGTTTTAAGGTCTGACTTATGGGATACATCTTCAGCTTTTGGCGTATTGGTGATTTTTTCCAGTTTGGAAAGTCTTGGCCAAATTAATAGCTCAGGTCAGAATATGAGAGTAAGGTACGCGGGGTACTTTTCTGTAAATTACATACCTGTTTTCTTTTTCAAAAAATGGAATCAGTTTTAGCAGTTTTGTGCATTCACACACACACTCTCACTGCCAATCTTGGAAATAGAAACCATGCAGGTGCATCATAGCTTCATAACATTCTCAAGATAAATTACAAACAAGAGACCATTTTCAGGGGCAAAGGAGCTTGCTTCAAATTACATTTGTGTACCACAAGCTCCATAAATTCATACTTGTAGCCTAATATTTTTGAAATTCAACAACATCATCAATATTTTACAGGCTTTGGATTGCACATGCAGGAAACTGCAGGGTCATTAGAGATGTTCCCTTGCCCCGGATCCATCACCCTAACAAAAGATGATCATTATAGCCTTTCCATTCAGTCAGCTTAATTCAGCTGACAGAAGACAGAAAGGATAGATTAGGACCTGTCTTTTACATGAAATCATATCTGGCTAACGGATACATCTGGACTCAGAGTCCCAGTAGATATTGCTGTGCCTGATAACAAACAGTCGCTCAGTGGGAGAGTGTCTCAAAGAATGAACACACCAAAGAGTAGAAAGGAATAGCTTAGCAGGAGATCTTTTGATATAAAGTTGGACCTTTCAGAAAATAGCTCTTTGCACAGCTAGCTGTATGGCTGAGTCGCTGTAGAAACCTTTAAAACGCCCTTCCTAGGAGATGCAAACAAACCTCATCCCCTCTCCCAAAGATCTTCATTAACAAGATGTAAAAATAATAAGCCTTTTGCTCTGAAATTCTCACAGCAATGAAACAGCAACTTGAAGCAGAGGTTAGGTAGGTGATATGACAGCATTCCCTCTGACCATGGCTGACCTTTAACTCGAAAGAAATCCAAAACTGTATTACTGAACATTCAATCCAATGCAACATAAAACAAAACAGATAGCCACTTTTTGCAAGTCTCTATCTATCCAGCGAGGAAAATAACCCTTATCCAATATGCTCACTGGAATCATAGAATCGTAGAGTTGGAAGAGACCACAGGGGCCATCCAGTCCAACCCCTTGCTATGCAGGAAAACACATCAAAGCACTCTCAACAGATGGCCATCCAGCCTCTGCTTAAAAACCTTCAAAGAAGGAGAGTCCACTAAACTTCGAGGCAGCATATTCCACTGCCAGACAGTTCTGACCATCAGGAAGTTCTTCCTGAGGTTCAGGTGGAATCTCCTTTCCTGCAGCTTGAATCCATTACTCCTAATCCTAGTCTCTGGGGCAGCAGAAAACAAGGCCACTCCCTCCTCGACATGACATCCCTTCAAATATTTAAACATGGCTATCATGTCCCCTCTTAACTATCTCTTCTGCAGACTAAACATACTCAGCTCCCTAAGCTGGTCCTCATAGGGCATGACTTCCAGACCTTTCACCATTTTGGTCACCCTCCTCTGGACATGCTCCAGCTTGTCGATATCCTTCTTGAATTGAGGTGCCCAGAACTGGACGTGGTATTCCAAATGAGTTCTAACCAATGCAGAATAGAGCGCTACCATTACCTCCCTCGATCTAGACACCATACTCCTATTGATGCAACCAAGAATCGCGTTGGCTTTCTTGGCTGCTGCATCAAACTGCTGACTCATGTTCAGCCTGTGATCTACCAAGACTCCTAGCTCCCTTTCACACATACTGTTATCCAACCACCATCCTATATTTGTGCATTCCATTTTTTCTGCCTAAGTGTAGGACCTTACATTTCTTTCTGTTGAAATTAATTTTGTTAGCTTTGGCCCAGCTCTCCAATCTGTCAAGGTCGTTTTCGATTTTGATCTTGTCCTCTGGGTATTAGGAACCCCTCCCAATTAGGTCTCATCTGCAGATTTGATCAGCATGCCCTCCACTCCTTCATCCAAGTCATTGATGAAGATGTTGAATAGCACTGGGCCCAGGACAGAACCCTGTGGCACCCACTAGTCATTTCTCTCCATGATGAAAAGCAGCCATTGGTGAGCACTTCTGACAACCCTATAAATCCCTCAAAATTAGAAGCATTTTATTGGCTGCCCCTAATAGGGTATTGTCCAACTGTGGATTCTAGAACTGGTAAATCTAGACATTCCTCTTATTACTTTTATTTTTTTATTAAACCCAAAGACTACAGGTACCTACAGATCTACAGGTACCTAAAAATGTATAGAGGATGAAGTCCTGAAGACATCACCAAAGACTGTATGAAAAAGGCCTTCCAAGGAATCAGTAGCATGGAATGCTAAGTGAGGGAAAGCTATAAGCAAGTAGGGAGAGAAATAAAATTGAGTAATTGGAAAGAGAGGACAGAGGAAGACAGCCATAGATGTTTAAAAGTGTAAAACCATCCCTCTCATTGTCTGAATGGATCATTTCTACACAGTTATGGCACTATGATTCCACTTTATCTACCATGGTTCTGTCCTATAGAATCCTGGAATTCACTGTTAAGGGAGAAGCATTAAGAATTCTCAGCCAGAGAGCTCTAGTGCCCCATGAAATACAGATCCCAGGATACCATAGGATGCAGGCATTGCAGTTAAAGTGGAATCATAGCACTATAATTGTGTAAGGCATTCCCCATACTGATCATTAAAAAAAATCAATTTTTTCATACAGTTGGGTACATTTAATTCTGCTTCATTCTCCAAATGCATGTGTGTAGGAACCATCCGAATGGATGTGGTGGAGTGGAGGTCAAAACAAGATACTGAGGACTGAACATACTCAGTACCTATGGAATGATGATCGATTGCTGGAAGCGGGGAGGAAAACTGAGGGAGAAATAGAATGGAATAACTTGAACACTGAAAAGAAACATAGCATGTTGCCACATTTGTCGTTTCCAAATGGTGGCATAATATAGTACTTAAGAATGGGGCATCCCTAGTGCAGGGCCTGGCTGGCCCAAAACCTTTTGCTACTTGAGGTGAAAAACAAACAAACACCTTTCTGATAGTGTTCCCTCCCATCCATGTGCAAAGGATGACTGGACTGGCAGATGAACACTACCCATGAAACAGTATCTTCAACTAATAGAATTGTTAATATTTGACTAGTTCATTCTCATAAGGGAGGATGAATAATTTCTACCATTTTCTCCTGCTTGGAGAAACCGAATATTAATGTGTAGTATTTGTTTGATATTCACACATTCTGAATTCTTTTGGCAAACAATTCTGTGTGGAAATAGACTGGGGGGGTTGCATGTAAATTGTGGTTTTCTGTACAAAAAACACTGTTTCTAGACAAGAAAACAACAATCTTGCATGACAAAAATCTTACATGACAAAAAAATTTGTGCACAAAACACCAGTCTTGTACAATACAACCATATACCTATTTTGAGGGCAGGGCTGCTGATTTCTGCAAGATTTTTTGTGTAAGATTTTTGTTGTGCAAGATCACTGTTGTTGTTTGCATAGAAAATGAAAGTCTTGGGACACACACACAAACAAACAACCACATATGAATGTCTGGAAACTGTGTTTGAGATTCTGCATGAGATACATAGCCATACACCAAGGAATGAGTTTTCTGGCACTGGCAAATGGGACACTAAAGGCTGATGCATCCAGCCCCTTCCTGCCAGTGATCACTGATAGTCCCATCATACCCTAGGATCGCTGCAGGGTCCTGTTGAAACTCTTTGTCACATCACCAATCACTGGCAGGAGGGGAGTGAATGAGTTATCCCTTAGCACCATGCCTGCCAGCACCACAAAGCTCCATCCCTCAGTGTGGTCATCAAGATTTTAAGACGGGTTTCAACAGGATTTAGGACTGTGGCCATGGTACCACAACTGTAAATACGAACATGAAGTAGTTATTAGGGTGTAAGTCTAACTTACGACATTGTAACTAATGCAATGCTGGCCAATGTTTTTTGTTCAAAGCCCACAATTTTCATAAAGAAAGGAAGGTTGAAGGGAAGGGAAGGGAAGGGAAGGGAAGGGAAGGGAGGAAGGGAAGGGAAGGGAAGGGAAGGCTGGTATCCTGTTGAGAAGTTACAAATGTGATTGCTGCACAAGTCTCACAATTCCTTCCGCCTTCCCCCCACAAGCCCAAAACTTACTTTAACATCCAGCAGCCACACCAGGCAATGGAGAATTGTTTTGCTGGTGACTAGGGCATAGAGGATAATGGTTCCGGAACCCTCCTGGCAGTGAACTGCATGGGATGAGGCGCTGTCGTGGAGTGTTTCTTCTGATTGTCATACCACAGATTGCTGACAGAAAGTGCCTGGAAGCATCATGCTGACTGCCAGCAGAAGAGACCTCTGTCACTCTGTGTGGCTTGCTGGCTGTTAAGGTAGGTTTGGGGAGCTGGGTCAGGGGACAATACATAGCTAAGTATTCCTAAATACATCTGTGGTGTAGGATCTCAGACCATCTATGCAGAATAATTTCCTGAAATTCTTTGGAATGTGAGAATACTGGGGGTGGGGGGAATGCTGGAAATTCTCATCACTGTATTATTCTTCCCAACCAGGTTTCCCAAATGCCAAGAAACCCATTTTTTACCAAGGAAATGAATCATGAGGAATATTCTTTCAATCCCTATGCACCACACTCGAAGGCAGCAGGCTAACTTAAAGGTCCCAGGGTCCCCTACTGCAACAGCCACAGCTTGCTCCAACCTCCTAGCATCTGCTCTCTACCTCTGCCTAATGGAGGACCATCCCTATTGAAGACCAAGGCTAAAATGTACCAAAGTGAGTTTTTTGTGTGGGATGTTGAAGGAGAGGGCACCGAAGGAGTGGAATCTATAATAGGTTTGTAAATGGGTGTGAAACAACCAAGTTATTTTTTGAGTTTGATGAAACAGTTCATTTCCCTGCCTGCCTGACTGCATGTACCACAAGTGCATACTATGGAGGAAAAATATGGCAGGAAGGTGTTGAGAAAATTTATGCTATTTTCCTAGCATGTTTTTGCAGTGAGTCTGTGATAACCTGAATGTATACATCTGTGTAAGGCATTTTTATGCAATACAGGTGATGGCAAGCTGAAAATGCGTGACATGGTCCCTTGAGTGGCATACAGTGGGCTCTCAGTATCCTCTGGGGTTTGGTTCCAAGATCTCCCGTGGATAGCAAAAATTCTGGATGTTCAATTCCTGTTATATACAGTGGTGTAGTAAAATGGCATCCCTTATACAAAATGGTGAACAACTCAAAGGTTTGCTTTTTGATTTTTTTCTTTTGAATATTTTTGAGCCGTGGTTGATTGAATCCGTGGATGCAGAATCTGTGGATTATGGAGGGCCGACTATACAGCTTTTTCATTCGTCAGAGATCTTGATGTCTGTAGGGCAGAGGCTGTTCTTAAACTAGCTCTTCTCAAGTTTCCCAAACAATGGCCCAAATGCTCTGCCCTCATTCCAACAAACATCTTTGTTAGCCCAAGTTACAAAAGGACCACTGCCACCGTAAACTGCTGAGTTTGGCAGCAAAGTTGCCTGCATTGTCCGCTATAAATCCTCAAGTTCCACAGTGAAGTTACACCATAACCTCTGCTGTATTGCACACTAAATCAGATGTTGTCTCCAAAAGAAGTTGCAACATCAGCCGCTTGCCTGCAGTCTTGATATTTATGGAGAGTATCCACCAATGGCAGACATGATCAACGTGCTGTTGCTGCTTCCCTGAAAGGGAAAATGCCATTGAAAGGGTCATCTGACCTCCTCTGGCACCGTTTAGGTTTTTGCTTGTGACTCCACTGATGAACCTGAGTCAAAGCGTCTCAAGAAGCACAAGTGTGAAAAATCACTGGAAAACTTTTGATTTCATTGTAGCTGCTGGATCATTTCATTGCTTTCCAGTTTAATCTTCAAGAAAACCTCTTATCTGGCTTCCTATCAAAGCCCTTGAATATATACCATGCTGGAGATGAATGGCTTAAATACCAAGCCCGATTAGAGAGCTAAGATGAAGGTAGAACTGTAAAAGCTGAGACCAAATCAATATCCATTTCAGCCATGCAGAAAGAGAGATGGGGAGGGGAGAAAGTTATATTTAAAAGTAAACATGCACTGAAGAAAGGAAAAGGTGGCTTTCTGGAAAGAGGCCCAAATAGACAGCTAGATTTGGGAACAGGAATAAAGCATGCACCCATTGCCAGTTAGCTGGTACACAAGGCAAACCACATAACACACACACTGATCCATGTATTTATCTTCATGTATTGATGGCACAGAGAAGAGAAGATCAGAAAACCTGGGCAGTTGGCCCAATCCACCTAGGACAATGAGGATTATGCTACAGGATGCCCCCTTCTGGAAACCAGTGCTTTGTATACTGGCTGTTTTAATGCTAAAATATGGCTGCTAATGTACTTTTCCAGTGTTAGAAGGAAATGCCCTGTTCCCTGGCTGCCCGTCTTGCTCAGTCGTGACCACAGTTCTTAAAATGTTCAGACTCTTCGCAGAGAGCAAATCATTGTTTCCAACCCTATCACATAAACATGGCACTGGAGATGGCATTAAAGTCTTCTAGTCTAGTCCCTGCCAAGGTTATTTCATCATCTTTGACAGGTGGTCATGCAGCGTATGTCTATCCAGACAGGCTTTACCCCATGAATCTGTTGAAGCGGACTGTTTCCACAAAAGGCTGTGTGAGAAATTTCTTCTTTCCTTTTAGTCTCAAGGGCACTACTAGATTCATATCTTTTTATATTTTCGTATCTTTTTATGCTAAAACAGACTAACATGGCTATCTCTTTGAATACTACTAAAAATATTTGATACAGAAGAGCCCACTGAATTGTGAGGCAGCCTCTTTTAATGTCAAGCAGCTCATTTTCCCCTCAGGAAGTTTTTATTTGGTCATCTCTTATTTCTGGTCATTTGCACATATTAGAGCCAATGACTGTGCCAGCTATGAGGGTCTGGGAATAAATAACTTTTTCCAAGCTCTTTGTGCCCAAGAGTTATGTAACGGGTGGGGTATAAAGGCATAGGTTTAAATAGAAATATAAATATGATCAAGACATGTAGTTTTCCCTCACGTTTCACAGAGCATGATGGAGAAGTGACACTCACTGAATTTGTAACTGATTAAAAGCAAAGGAACTCCAGGAATTTTTTTTTAAAAAAAAACACCCATTAATTTCAACCCTAATGTAAGGAGAAATGCATGAGTGGGGAGTGGGTGGGCTGAGGTTAGCCAGTGTGACTATATGAGGTCTATAGCTCAAAGCATGCACTTTAGGAACCTCTTTTAAAGCCACTGACAGTACTCTGGTGCTAATTGGCTCGGAGACTGCTGTGATTATTAGTCAGCAGGTGCAAATAAAGAAAACGCATTCGACGCCTGGGTCAATAGATACGCTATGTCTGCCATTGAAGCTGAGTGACAAAAAGGTGAGATGTCTCGCCCAGAAATATGTTACATGACAGTGGGAATTACTAAACAATCTCTTACTAGCAAGCGTATAAAACCCTGGTATGAATTCAATTTTAAGGAAAGCCTTCTGTGTGCCCAGCACCTGGCTGGTCCTGCATACAGAACAGCTGCTGCATAGTAAGAATGGTGCTTACTTAACAAGGGTTGTTGAAGGGCTCCCTCTCCCTCCCTCTCTCATTTTCTCTCTCCTTCTGTTTTTCTATTTTTTTTTTTCATTCATACTTTAGAGGCAAAGGGATTACGGTGGCTGCCTTTCAAACAGTATCTGTGGCTCAGTTTCTATTCCTTCTTAATGTCCCTTATAATATGATTTGGAGTCACTGTAATGGG
Organism: Iguana delicatissima; assembly: GCA_948472985.1. Classification (NCBI taxonomy): domain Eukaryota; kingdom Metazoa; phylum Chordata; class Lepidosauria; order Squamata; family Iguanidae; genus Iguana; species Iguana delicatissima. Next base: position 392,097 of record CAOKZL010000363.1, on the reverse strand, counting down.
ACTTTAGTAAGGAAACAATGGAGACATTTAAGGTGAGGCTGGTGAGCTGAACCTCCTGCTCTGTCAGGGGTGCTCCTCCCTCCCCTCCCCTGCTGTCTCACGACAAGGCTGAGTATGTCATGCTTTGCAGACAGGGGCTGAACATTAATGGGAACATTTGAGAACATTTGAGTATCCCAGTGATAACTTGCTGTGGTGGTGTGCCTGTAGGTGCTCCATGAGTCAATTGGTCAATTGACCCATAACTCAATTGTCAAAGAGTAAAGATGAGAAAAATTTTGCCACAGATCCATACCTGGTCAGAAAACCTGGAGGAAATTACACTCTAGCAATTGTCAGAAGATGTTCAGCTGCATCAATGGTCATATGGAAGTTCTTTTTGATAGGCAGCATCAATATAAGACTTTAACTGGGATGGGATTTTAAAACATTATTTTTAAACTTGCTTGTGAGTAATTTTGTTGAAAAGCATTGTGACAGTATAATCCTGTGCATTTTATTTGGAAGTTAGCCCCACTCTGTTCAATGGGCCTTACTCCTTCATAAGTCCATGTGTAGGATCTTTCTTTCTTTACGTGGTTTATATAGAAACTCTCACACATGTTAGCTAAGGTAGCTCACAAAACAAATACAATACTAAATACCATAGAAAACACTGAAAATTATTTCTGAAACAGAACATTAAAGCACAGATTATAAACTGAGGAGTCCAGATGTAAGTAATTTAAAAGGTCTGGTTGAATAAAAAGATGTCTTCATTGGTGCCAGAAGGATCAATGATGGCACAAAGACATAAGGCAAATGTTGCTAAACATGAGTCAACAGTGGCCAAAACAGCCAATGGGCTGCGTCAACAGGAATATAGTGTCAGATTGAGGGAAACAGCAGTGCCACTCTGTTCTGCTTCGGTCAGACCTCACCTGGAATAGTGTGTTCAGTTCTGGGCACCATAATTTAAGAAGGAAATTAATAAGCTGGAATGTGTCCAGCAAAGGACAACCAAGATGATCAAAGGTCTGGAAAACAAGGCTTATGAGGAATGAGAGTTGAATAAGTTTAACTAGAGGAAGAGAAGACTGAAAGGTGACAAAATAGCTATCTTTAAATATCTGGAGAAATGTCACGTAGAAGATGGAGCAAGCCTGTTTTGTGCTGCTCCAGGGACTAGAATGTGAATCAATGGATCCAAATTACAAGAGATTCCACCTAAACTTTAAGAAGAACTTCTTCATTGTTTGACAGTGCAATAGATTGCCTCAGAAGATGGTGGACTCCTTTTTTGGAGATCTTTAAACAGAGGTTGGACGGCCATCCCTCAGGATGGCTGTAAATATGTATTCCTGGATTGCAAGAGCTGGACCAGATGGAATTTGTGGTCCCTTCTAGCTCTAAGATTCTATGATTCTATGTCTTTGCTCCAGAACTGCTGAAAAAGCCCTCCCTCATGTAGTCACTCTCCTAACTTCACATGGCAGGGACACTTGGATCAAGGTCTTCAATGAAGAATTTAAGGTTCATATTGATACTTGTGGCAGCTCCCCCTGAATTGTGGACCACCAGTGAAAATTTCCTTCAGTCCCCAAATTTCTTGTATTGCAAAGAGTAAGATGTTGAAAATTGTTAACACCGAGAATGTTTCTGGGTGTTATATTCTTATATTTGTTCTCCTCTCATTCTCTTCATAACTTGCCCTGCTGCTTTTCTTTGGATACCTAAAAATGATATTTCTAAATGCCTCATTAAAGTTTTAAGTTACCACAATGCTAGAAATCTGAGGATTGGAGGAAAATTTCACCAAGAGGAGAGAATTCTAATGAGAGGGAATACCTTAATCCCTCCTCTTCATAGCTATGCCTCTGAGCAGAAGGTCACTGCTTCCATTAATAACAAAGAGCACAGCCCATCCAATGTTTTCCTCTGCTACACTCTTTCTGAAGTGAGGGAGGAAGCTGTGCAACAGCATGATGACCTGGCTGTGCCCTAATGGTCATAAATCATGTCCCCAACATCAAACTGCTTTCACTGAGTATGTGGAGGAAGGAATGGAATCATACTTGGGCCATTTCTGCACGAAGTACTTAAAATGGTGCAGTGCGTCCTCTCATGGAGGTTGTCTGCACCTTGGAGCAGACTAGGAGCAGACTACTTACCTGAGATCTGCACCTCAGTCCGCTCCAAAATGCCCCCAACTGGTCCTCCAGCACACTTTTTAAAGAACAGTCGAAAACCGTCCTTTAATTTTTCAGAGTGTGCCATTGCGTTCCTTCTCCCTCGTGTGATCTGCGGAGGGCAGGCTTTAGGCGTAGCGAGCTTCAGCGGTTGGTTGGGACCCACAAACAACCAGAAGCCGCCATTTTGGAAGCTGGAGCAGTGCGGATCTAAGACCTCGCACTGCTCCGATTCACCCTGGACGAGACGGAGGAGCCCTGTGGAAGGGCTTAAGGGACAGTCCGTGTTGGTCCGTTCCCGGAATATGTGGTAAGTAACGGCACAGAGTGATTCCCTCACCTCATGCGGAAATGGGCTTGCTGGCCCCATCCGCCTCCACTTTGGTAAACTTGGAGGTGCTTTCACAATACAATGCCTGGATTACATGCACAGACATTATGAAGATAGTTTGTTCATATGTATATGTACATGTAGAGGTCCATTCATATGTTTCACTGACAACAGGGAGAATGAGGGGCTAGGCCCAGAGTCATGTTCACACACACTGCCATCCAGTCCTCTCTCTGGCCATTTTCGCACCATGCTGTTATAGTGCTATTATTCCACTTTCAACACCCTTTCAACATCCTAATCAGTTCTAGGGTTTGTGGTTTACTGAGGCCAAAGAGCTCTCTGGCTGAGAACTCTAAAGGCCCCTCCCTAAACTGCAAACTCTAGGATTCCATAGGGTGTTGAAAGTGGAAGAATAGCAGTATAACAGTATAGTACGGAAATGGCCTCTGCCCCTCCCCATGCTCAGCAAAACTAGAAATAAAGTTCAGGCTTACCTTCCTGTCACCCACTCTGCCTCCAGAATCTGTTGCCTGATGTGGCAGCTTCACCTTGCTATGTCGTAGCTCTGCCTGCACGACCATCTGCCTTCCGTAAAGACTGACTAAAATGTACTGCTGCTGAGGTAACTAAGCAGTCAGAGCATATGGAAAAACTACTTTATTCAAATATTTAGAGGCAAAAAGGCAGCTTTCATTTGTCTGTGGCATACATTTCTCTCCCTGGGAGAGCATCTCAGATGACAAGGACAATGGTGTTCCAAATCACTCCTCTTCTCTGCTAACATAAACATAATCAGATAAACTCCTTCAGTAAAGAAAGCAAGAGATGTTATTAAAATTAATAAGCTATGAGCTTCTACAAGCAGCTGTTTTGTCACTTCACATATTGCCAAGGAAGAGAGAACAATATTTTTATTCCAGCAGTGCTAACAGGCCATCTTTTAAAGTTTTAAACTGATTTTTTTAAAATAAAAAAGTCACCTTGAGTACCCTTTTGAGATTGAAATTATTCTTAGAAATAATTTTATGAGCAAAAAAAGAAAACAAAATCTTATTTCTTTAATAGAATTGGGAGTAAAACAAAGTTGTTACCTGAATATACTGATATATTTACAAATTCTAAGACAATGCGAGTGGGTGTAGTATAGCAACTGCTATCTTCTACTCTGTTCCTCCAGCACTACTCCTGCCTTGTCTTCTTCTGCACTCAACTCATTTCCTCCTTCTTCATGCCAGTTCTGAGGTAGAAACAGCATGAGAAACACTCTTCAGCCTAAATTACTGCCTAGTATAGGCATAATCCCCAAGGCACAGTAGGACAACCCCAAAGCTATTCCTCTTTTTTGTGGGAAACAGGAAAAGATCTTTATAGAAGATGCCTTATATATAATGCTCTGCTTATACTGGATGTAGAATGTCCATGTGGCAGGGTTGGAGAATCTGGGTGCTCCACATTTTGTGAACAGAAACTCTAATCAAGCCTCACCATTGGCTGCAGTGGCTAGACCTGATGGGAGCTGATGTTCAACAACATCTGGAGGGCTCCAGGTTTATCATGTTTCCCATGTGGAGTGATTACATTTTTCTTCTCTTGCACTGAAGTTCTATTCCAGGTATGTTTGTAGCCTGGTGGTTTCTGAAGCCCAAGCAGAGTGTTCAAGCATTAGTTCAGGCTCAAAGCAAGACTTTAGTTCAAGGCATCATCCACCAAACAAAGGAAGCTTGTCTTATACTGCTACAGTAGGCTCTTCATTTTCGTGGGGGATAAGAAAACAGAAACCCTGTGAAAGTGAAAAAAACGTGAATAACCATGGACCCCCACCTGTGCAATCATGATGGTATGGGTGGGTGTGCGCAGGAGAGAGCCAGCGGGGAAAGGGCAGGAGAGAGCAAAAGAGCTTCCCAGCTTGGCTTTCTTCTCATCCCCACCCACGTGATCCTGATCGCACAGGTGGAAGGGGCACAGGAGAGAGCCAAGCAGGGAAAGAGCTTCTCTACTTGGCTTTCTCTTCACCCCACCCACACGATCGCACAGGTGGGGGCAAGAAGAAAGCCAAGCGGGAAAGCTCTTTCTCCTCTGGCTCTCTCCTGTGCCTCCCCACCCGCACTTTCTGCTGCCCGGCCAGGGTGTGCCCATGCCAGCAGCAGTGGCACAGGAGGGCAGGGAACAGGTGATCGCCCACCCTGGACCTTCTACCGCACACCCAGGGCATGCCCGCATGGGTAGTGGTGGCGGAAGGAGCATGGAGAATGGGCAATCGCCCAACCCACCCCTTCTGCCGCCCACCCAGGGCACGCCCACACCAGCAGTGGTGGAAAGATCATGAGGAAGGGGCAATCACCCTCCCTGCACCCTCCTGCCCCCGCCCCAGCCAGGGAATGGGAGGAGGAGAAGGGGGGAAAGTGGGCACCTCACAAATAATCAAATTCACAAAAGTGAAACCTGTGAATGTGGAGAGAGAACTGTGTACTGTCCTGTGCTGAGCTCCTACATCAAGCAGGCAGAGTGTAACACTCTACCCATGCAGTTCTGCCTCCTCCTGCCTGAGCAGGTGTCAAGTGCTGGGAGGAACTCCTGCTGCTGCTTATTAGTGGAGAGGGGGGAAAAGGAGGAGGCAAGTCAGATAATGAAGCAGCTGGTCTGAGATTGGGGTGGGGTGTTATCGCAGTTTTCTAGCTGCAGTTTTCTTATGGGATATTAGATATCATTTGATATCAATAATTTGGCCTTCTTTACCTATTCCTTCCCACGTGCCTCGAGGCCCCCGGACAAGCACGCATACAGGCATGGCTGTAATATTCCAAACAAATACAGGCAGGCCAGAAATAGCCAGACTGCCACTTCAGGAGACCTCAAGGCAAGTACCACATTATGTATGCACGCTACTTACAAAGAACTCCCTGCCCTGAGCAGGCAGCTTGACGAGCCGAATACTCAACTGTCAAGCACTCTGTGTTTACATACTGGCTACTCTATTGACAATTCGGTCTTAACTCAATCATGTAAAATACTGACCTTTCGGAGGCTTTGTCTCCAGCCCAAAACTCATTGTTATCCCCAAGAACGGACTAGTCTGCGGCCACATTTTCCTCTATAAGACCCCCTGACTTTGAGCACTTCCTCGGCTCGCTCTTGGCTTCCATCCCGCCTTGCTGCTGCTTTGTACAGCGAGCCTTCCTCTCAGCTTCTTGGGCTGAGATCTCTACTTCTACGGACCCTTTTTCTTCAGACTTTCCAAGCTTCAGGACAGGTTCAGCATTTCCCATACCAAACCTCCTCTTAAAATCCCTCTATCCCACTCCAACCTTTATTTCTATAGTTCTCTGTGTGAGTGTGTTGCATACATGTGTTTGGCTGTATATCAATAAAAACTATTATTATTAGTTACATCTGTTTGCTCCTTGACTTGGCCTGACCCTGTAGAAATTGGGTAAAAGATCTCGCTACGTTGCCCTGCCTCTCGTAGTGTTAGCTTGTGCTCTTTGCTAATTCCCAACTTTGTAATTGGAGCGCACTTAGGTGTCCCTGCCAGGACCCCCAGAAATCAGGGTAACGGGGGAACAAGGGTGCACTCACAGATGAAGTGCACCTTCATCTTCCTTCCCCTTGGAGTTCAGACTGGCTACAGGTTCAACATCTGAACTGCTTCTTTCTTTCTCTCCTCCACATCAGGAAGCAACATCAGCAATGGTTTCTCCCAGGGCTTGGCGCATGCCAAGGGGAGGTTTTGAATGTGGGACAAAAAGCTAGAGAATAGTTCCCTGAATCCTATCCAAAAATAGACATATGTATATGCATACAAAATGTGTGCATATATCACTAACAGAATACCCCCCCAATTCCATCTAATTTTGGCAGCTAAGTGGGGTCTGGCCTGGTTAATTTTTGGATGAGAGACTAAAAGAATACACTAGGGTTCTCTGTATAGATTGAACTAGGAGAAAATCCTTCCTGAAACCTTGAAGAGCCACTGCCAGGTAGGTTTGACAGTATTAGTCTAGATGGATCAATGATTTGACTCAGTACAAGGTGGTTTCCTGTGTTCCAACATCCTGACTCCTAACATCATGAGATGAATGTGAAGTCTCTGGTAAGAGTTAAGTGTTTCTTAGTATGACAAGTTGCATTAATCTTCCTTATATTTTGTAAAGAAAAGTCATAGCAGTGGTGGCTAATGGCTCCCATCTCATTGGGTGGTGAATCCATTCTGTGCTTTGGCTGGCTTTAAAGGAGTAATCCAAGTGCTGAACCTGTTTAAGAACAGGGTCCAGCATCTTGGAGATCTCTTTTAAAGATTAAAAATTAAAATCTGAAGTGGCATAGGAGACACCAGCCACCACTGAGTTATCACTGAGTTCACCCACCATGTGACCCTAGTTTCCACTGAACTTGCATGACAGATTTGTCTTGAATCTGACTGCTGGGCCAGCTGTCCATCTTGTCACTTTCCTTGTGCCTGAGACTGGCCGATCTGTCTTTCTAAAAGTAAAAATTATCCCAGCGTCTAATCTATGGCTATTTCTGCACTAATCTGTTATAGTGCTATTATTCCACTTTCAACATCCTATGGAATCCTGGGGTTTTCAATTTAGGGAGGGGCCTTTGAGGCCTCTCCCTAAACTGCAAACTCCAGGATTCCACAGGATGTTGAAAGTAGAATAATAGCACTATAACAGGCTAGTGTGGAAATAGCTTGTATGTTTTAATTTATGCAGTCACTCCTTATCCTATTATTAAAAAATGTTTTCTAAAACACTTGTATTGAAAATACTTGCTAAATTGTAAGTGGTTGAACTTAGTAATCGGAGGAATGTGGTTGCTGAGAATTCCAATGGAAACTGCTGTCTTCTGAGCCCTGTTGAGAAGTGGGCAGATTGAAGACAATTATCCTTTGGATTTCTCCATCTCTTTTGTGAGGCAGTTCTCAATTAAAAAGCATATCCAAATGGATCTATATTACATATTGTAATGATAAAAAGACATTAGGAGTTATATAGAAACTAAACTGTACTTGGGAGTTTATCCTACATTGTATCTGTAGGCCAGGTATAAAGAAATGCTAAATATCAAAGTCAGAATTATCCAGGCCATAGTATTTCTGATTCCTATGCATAGATGCAAAAGCTGGACAGTGAAGAAACTTGATAGGGGGAAAAAATCAACTTATTTGAAATGTGGTGCTGGAAGGCAGCTCTACAGATACTGTGACTTCTAAAAAGACAAATGAACAGGTTCTAGAGGAAAGCAAACCTGAATTCTCGCTAATCACCAAGATTACTAAACTGAGGTTGTTGTACTTTATACATCTCATGAGAAGACATGACTCACTGGAAAAGACAATAATGCTGGGCAAAGTAAAAGGCAGTAGGAAAAGAGGAAGACTGCATTACGGGTGGATAGGCTCGATCCAGGAAGCCAAAGCTCTTGAACGTCCCTCATTCTCATGGTCAAAATTGACTTGAGCAAATGAATATAACTATTTGCCTTGTCAACATGGCAAGACTGAATATGGGTTCAAACATAAAGATTTTTGTATTGTGAACTACTGCAATATTTAATTTCAGTCTCACTGCTCCTAGAATAAGTAATACATATGAACAATGGGGCCTGTCTTAGGCACCATCCAAGGGCCCTCAACCAGCTCATTCTGGCCATGATGTTAATCAGCATTTGTTTGTTCTCCAAAAATGACCAGTTCTATTCTTCTCTGCCATTGTATTCTTCTTCCACTCTGCATATCATTTTGTTGCTCTCTCTTACGCAGTGTTTGTTTTAAAGCTGAGGGTATCTATGTCTTGTGTGAATTGTGTATAAATGGAAAAGCAGGATTTAAAAATAAAGGGCTTTCAATTTTTTAAAAAAATAGTTAGTTGAAAGCAGAGCTGTTGCTAAGTATCCTCCATACGTGCACCTTGTGCTCTGAAGGTTTGTTTTAGCTGTTCCCTGCAAAGGAAACAGAGATCCTCCTAGTTGCTGCTGTTGTTTTTTTCAGTAACTAATAATCTTTCCTGGGTGTCTGACAGACTTAACAGCAGGGAGGCCTGAGAGGAAAGGCTGAGAGTCAGGCAATCTCAATAGGAGAGAGGCAGGTATTCAGGATACAATCCACTAGCATCACAGAGTGGAGAAGAAAGAACCTGAGTGGGTAATTATATATGCCAGATCTGATGCTGTGCATAACGTTCTCTTGAAAAATCCCCTCAGCAGCCTGTTGGGGAGCCAAAGCTCTTTATAAACAGCTCTGGAAAATTTCAGGCTATAAACTTTCCATGATTTCACCTAATTATTAGAAAAGAAGGAACAGGCAGTTTTTGGAGACAAAGCCAGAGAGCTTCATCAGAGACAGGATGGAAGAAGGGTTAGATTTTGGTGCACAACATCTTTACAGAATAGGGAAGAAATCATCTCAGAAATAAGAGCTTGGAAATAATTTGCTAATCATGCCATTTCCGCACTAGACTGTTATAGTGCTGTTATTCCACTTTCAACATCCTATGGAATCCTGGGACATGCAGTTTAGGGAGGGCCCTTTGAGGCCGCTCCCTAAACTGCAAATTCCAGGATTCCATAGGATGTTGAAAATGGAATAACAGCACTATAACAGCCTAGTGTGGATATGGCCATGTATGTGTTACCCATACTTATAATTTTCAGCATATCAGCCATAAAGCTATGCCCGTTCTGTCTACCTTTGTGCTGCAAGGAGCCCTGGTGGTGCAGTGGTTAAAAATGCCAGTACTGTAGTCATAAGGTTGTGAGTTGGATCCTGCTGCACTCCAGGTTGACTCAGCCTTCCATCCTTCTGCAGATCGCTAAAATGAGTACCCAGCTTGTTGGGGGCAATTAGCTAAAAAACACATTGTAAACCACTTAGAGAGTGCTTAGCTGATAAGCGGTATAGAAATACACATGCTATTGCTGCAACAAGATATCAAGCCTTCTATAGGTCTTTAGTGTTTGTAATGTTCCCACTACTGGGAACATGATCTGTGGTTACCAATCTTATGGTGGGGGAGCACATATTGTATTTTGAACCATGATGGTGTTTCAGGGTATGGACAGTGACAAACAGTATGTCTGCACCTCCATTCCTGCAAAGGAGGACAGGAGTGCAACACCCTTTGTCTGTATTCTTGAGTTAGATTGCCATTACTCACATAGTATTCATAGAATCAGTTGGAAGGGGATGCAAATGCCATCTAGTCCAACTCCCTACTGTGTAGAAATGTACAACTAAAGTACTCCCCAAAGTCTTCTGAAGATGGAAAATCCACCATCCTCTGAGGCAGTACATTCCACTGTCAAACAACTCTTTCAAGAGATTCTTCTTAATTTTTATGTAGAATCTCTTTTCTTGCAATTTGAATCTATTGATTTGTGTTCTAGTCTCTGGAGCAGCAGAAAACAAGCTCACTCCATCTTCTAAATGACATCTCTTTAAGTATTTAAATATCATCTCATCTCTCAGTCTTCTCTTCTACAAACTAAACATACCCAGCTCCCTAAGCCATTCCTCATAAGGCATACTTTCCTGAACCTTTACCATTCTTGTTGCTCTCCTCTGAACATGTTCCAGCTTGTCAATATCCTTCCTGAGAGGAAATTAATCATAACTCAACCGGGACAGCCTTATGGGAAAGGAAAGACTTCCTTTCCCAAAGCCTCCTTTAAACTCCTTAATGAAAACAGGTCAGTGTGTTTGCTAAACAATCTAGCTGGTAGATGCTGTGGTCTATGTGGCTAGTGATCCACATTCCTTATGAAGGATGTCCTAGCGAAAAGAACACACTTTCTCTCAAGGCATTTTCTATATGTACCAAGCCTTCATGCCTATCATCCTTATGTACCCTCAGGAAAGTATGCCCTTGAGCTGCTGATGCCTATACAGCTCAGGAACAATTACTATCTTGTATTACAACTTTCAGATTCTCCTGGCATGCATACATGTATACCTAGAGAGCCATCAGTGTACATAGCATTTTATAGAGAAGAGGATCCGGTCTGCAGAAATTTGCAATCTAAAAACTTATTCAGGACAAACATAAAAAAAGAGGAGGGGAGGCAGGGTGGACAAATAATGATACCCTACTATGCCACTGGTTTGATTGTGTGTGCCAGACTTAGTTACAGTTCATGGAAGGATTTGTTCAAAAAAGAGATATGAAAATATGCTCGTTAATCATAAAGAAAATGCTAAGTTTTGCTTAATATTACAAACAATTAATCTATTGTAGAAAGAAAACGTGAGCTCTTTAAATTCCCCTCAATATCAACAACAAAATTAGTGGGAATCTTTGTTTGTGGTATGATTTATCTACAATTATCTACAGATCTCCTCCTTTCTCTCTCCAGAGCTGCTTCATCTTGTCTGGCCCAGGAGGGGTAAACCTGGCAAAAGTTTGGTCAGACCATCATCTCCAATCAAGCCCAAACTGAATACTTATGTGTGAGAGAGAGCCTCATGTGCTGATAGCAGTATTAATGCACTTTAACAGCAAATATGTCTAGTTTCCAAGTCACCTTGAATCTCAATGAGTCAGGTGGAGAGCTGCCTGCCAGAACTGAAAGCCCATGTTGTTATTTCAGCTGTGACTGCAAGATAAAGCAGGTGGTAAACAGATCTCGCTGGACTGTGGATTTCTTTAAAAAAATGTGGATGTTCTCTTGGAATTTTTCAGAAGAGCTTGCCTTGCCTTTTTGGCAATCTCTTTTCACCTCTGCATTTCATTCTGGCCCTCCTCCTTCCTCCGACTGTCTCTTCTAAGCCAGTCAGCAGGAGCATAGTTCAAGTTTTTCTCCCTATAAGCATGCTCACTTATGTGCTTTGGGGCAATGTGCTAATCAAATGCAGGTATCCTTATAGCCAGGTATATTCTCTGGGTACAGAGGAAAGTGGGGCTGGCTGCCCCAGGCTGTCAAATTAGTACTTGACAATCTATTTACAACAAGGGATTGATTCCTCAGCTGAGCTTGACATTTGTAAGTTTTTCTGCAGACAGATCACAATTTTCCATGGCCATGTCAGCTTTTTCAAAAATTGCTTCTCAGAAGTTTCAGCTAAACATGATTGGGCCTGGGACATGGCCCCAGAAGTACTGGGCAATACAGAAATTGTTGCAGTGGAGGCATTCAGGTTACAGAAATTAGTTGGGCTTTGTTGATGATGCCATTGTAAGAGACTCAATGAACTCAGACCCGACTGATGCTTTAAGAACATGAATTCTGTATGTGATGGTTTCACTGGGAAACAGTCTAATGACAGCTACTGCAGGAACACTCAGGCCATTTCCAGCAGCCTCGTGGTAGTATAGTAAAGTATCATTCTTTGAGCTGGGTGCATAGAAGTGGCACACATGCAGCTTGGAAACCAGCTCATGCACTGTCAGACAACACTTGAGAGAAATTACAGCTTCCTAATTGTATAGAGATATATATATGATCCCCAGCTGCCTTTAAAAAAACAACACCAAGACCTGTAAACAAATTTCCCCATGCACACAGAATATGGTCCAAGCCTTATACACAAAGTTTGAAAAGTAACTTTTTAAAAGCACTAAGTTAAAGTTCTAATTGCAAGGCTGGAAGGGATGTTTCATTACCGTTATAGCTGTAGGTTTTCAAAAGCAATTTCTTTCTTTCTATAACTCAAATGTAACTAAAATAGTTTACTTCTAAATTAGTTTAAAATCAGAAAACCCCACACTACAAGTCAGTGACCTGTGCTGCAGAACACTCTCCTTGCATCTACCTCATTGTCATCGCAAGTACTCACAAGAGAACTCATGATGGCAGGGTGAAGCATAATGCAAACCAGTACATGAACCACCAGCTATTCCATTGTTAGTAAGGCTAGAAAAATACCAACATTTTACAGTTAGATTGTAAGACAAGTAATGTTACCTCTTGTTACATTGTAGTCATAATGAAACTTAGGCCCTTTCTGGAGGATGTTGTCATCCCACATTGGGGACAGGAGGAGATTGCATTGGTGCAATCACACCACAAATCATTGTTGGGTTTTACTCTTCAATGACCAGCAATCACGCAGCCCTCCTGCCACCCTCCGGCACTTACCTGAGATGCAGAGGATCAGGAAGCGTGATGGCCTCACTTCCTGCCCCAGTGCAGCCTGGGACAGTGCCCGGCTGTGCTGCAGAATGAAGAGGCATGGCCATCATTCCTGCAGGCAGTCAGTGTGGAGGTGAGTGCTCCTGTCACAACCCCCTCTTGGTAGAGGGTCTACCAGGGTCCAGTAACCTGCAGAAAGGGCCTTAGTTACATGCCATAGCTGTTGAGAAGGGAACTAGTTGCAAGTAACTAATAATGGCTACTATATCACATAAGATTTAATTGCTTCTGTACCCCAACTGTACAATTATCACTGCCTCCTTCTTTTTCCTGTTGCCATGCTGCAACATAGCAGCGCAACGCTTTGCGTATCTACTTAGACATGCTTCCTGTTGTGTTCAGTGGGACTCCTCCTCCTAGGCATAGATGGGTATGGGATCTCAGTCAAACTGCAAACCTGTTTCGATGGATGGAGGAGAGCTACTTGTGTCAGTATATTATTGGCGGGCATCTTAATGAAGCCTCTATAATTGCACCAATTGGAAACCACTCAGGAGTTGGCAAAGACCCATTGCTCAAAATGATGAATGACTCAGGTGGGGGAGGGGAGGGGAAGATGTTACCTATTCTAGGACTCCAAATAAATTATTTAAACATGCAACCTGTTTATATCCTCTCCATATGAAAAATTAATGCACCACAGGCTCTTTTGTGTTTTCGTGGCAAAATAAATCTATTTAGAAACTTTCCCCTCTTGAGGAACAAAGAAAAGGGCTTTCTATTGCCAGTATCAGAATTTCAACTATCAATCGTCTTCCTGTGCAGAAAGGGGACAGCTCTATTAATGAGTAGCCAGGTATTAACATAACAGAGCAGCCCCATTAATCTCCTGAGCACTGTAAGGCGCTGACAAAAATAAGCTGAAGCAAAGCTTTGTTGCTTTACTTTTTAATGGAGAAATAAAAGAGCAATTGCTTTGTGTCTCTCCCTCTCCACCACTATCACCCCATACCCCATACCAATAGAAGCATGCCATAGATTCACACCAAGATCTTTGGATATTCTGGGCCTCAAATTAAATTTCTACCCTTGCTTTCAAGCATTACACCCTTAGGCAATGCAGCAGCAAAAGATCTACTCATTAAATGATTTCACGCTGCTAATTAGCTAGTGTGAAAATGTCCATGTTCACCCATTCACAAAGTTGCACAGATGCCACTCATTCTACTGGGAGGAGAGAGAAAAGTCACCAACCAGAAGGGGCTTGTATAGCATAGGGACATAGGGATGGCTCACACATAGAGATATACAGCACAGTTCAACAACTGTTCACTCACAACTCTTACGTGTGAACTGGTTCGTTGAAAAGAAGCATCTGGACAGAAGCTGGAATGCATGGTGTAGCTAGAGCAATGATACTCAAAGACCCTTTTCGCACCTTACCTTTTACCGATGCTGGGCTGCTCGGCTTGCACACAAAGGCTTGGGAGAAACGCTGTCGCATCCCTCCTGCTTCGGCTCCGCAGCTCCTTCCTCATCGCACGAACGTCCCGCCTCTTCCATTCACAGTGCAGCCTGGGACCTCGCAGGCTGCATGGAGGAGAGGATGCACGACCGGCCCGGCTCCCGAGGCTCCGCGTGCCAGGTAAGTGCTCGCGGGGCACCGGAGCGATGCGTGACTGCGCAGCATTTTCAGCTTTGAGCCGAAAATGAAAAAATGTGTGCACAGTCCGTGTTAGGCCCTTGAGCATTGCACAAATGTGAGTGCGTCGTATGGACCGCTCCTCACATTTACGTGACGCTCAAGGGGCCCTTTCACTTCAGAAATGCCATGCAAAAAGGGCCAAAGTGATGGTTTGCGGTCTGGTACCAGTCTGTGAACTACTTGCTGCTGGCCCATGGCAAGTTTCCAGGAAAGAAAGAAACAGTTGTAATCACGGATACAAATATGGTGCCAAGTCCTGGGTTATTGGGGAAAAACCCTGCTGTTCCCCCACCTCAGATAACTTGAGAAGCATTGGACTAGCAAGTTTGATCTGTGATAGTTCAGCCATATATGTAACAGTTTGATACTTATTTTCAGAACTTCAAAAGGTTACTTTTATAGAAACACAATTCTTTATGGAAACAGTGCCTTTAGTGGCCTGGGGGAGTCTGAAAGTTGGACTTCAAATGCACCCCACACACCCTTTCCATGCTTAGGGTGAGATCATATTTAACTGGTTGCAAAGTATAAAATTACAGAAGTATAGCTATGTTGGAGTTGCTGGATTGCAACACTGTGTGCCCAGTCTTGCAACAGGAAGTACAACCTTGCATTTTCTCACTGAGCAACACTTAAGCCAAATCCCTACCTGCTGGTAAAGACCACACTTATGGAAACTACTAGACAATATCATCTTTTCTGCAATGGTTTAGACAAGTGTCATGGGACCCGTAGAGCCCTGAATAGGATATCACCTTTATGCAGTCTCCATGAAACTCCAGTAAATCTGCTTTAGTGTCTCTTTGTGTGCCTTCAGGTCTTTTCCAACTTATGGAGACCCTAAGGTGAACCTATTATGGGGTTTTCTGGGAGCTGAGAGTGTTGGATGGGCCCAAGGTCACCCGGTGGCCAAGTGGGGAATCAAACCCTGGTCTGCAGGGATGTAATCCAATGCTCAAACCACTATACTACACTGGCTCCACACCAGCATAAAACCCCAACAGGATATTGCGCTCTACTTATTTGAAAAAGGTCCACTGCTTGGTGGCAAATGATGCTTTACATGTAGCAGAGTCCATGCTCAGTCTTTTGACAGTCTTTGACAACCTTTGAGTCCCCTCCCTATAACTGAAGACTCCAGGATTCCATAGGACATTGAAAATGGAATAATAGTACTATAACAGGCTAGTGCAGAAATGCCCTATGTATCTTAGTAAGAACTTTTTCAGCCATCTTTCTCTCCCCCACCTTCCCCTCCTAGCAATGAGATACCCTCTCTATAGAGGTCTGACTGGTGCCTACTTTATTATCTTTTGTTAGTAGCAGCCAAAGACCCTTCTATTCATGTTAGCTTTTGAAAACTTTCTCGTTATTCCTGCTGCTATGCTATTTTGAGTAGTTTTATCTTTGGTATTTTTAGATCGTATGAAGTCTGTTTTAGCCTCTGCTCTTTTTAATTGATTGCTACTTTTAATTGATTGTTTTATTATGCTGTTTTGGTTTAGTTTATGTGGATTTTTTGGATTTTATTCCCATTTTTATTATACGTCACCCTGAGAGCTATTAGCTATAGGGTGACTAATAAATCTTAGAGATGGAATAAATAAGCTCTCATTTCCATAATTTACTGGTACAATAAATATTTCTGTCACTGATGCCAGAGCCCTCTTTTACTAGAATTTCACAGTAAAGTCTCTCTATCTCTCTTTCTTGGTCTCACAGGATGACCACTTTCTGTTACTAGAAGAGTCTTGATCAGCAGAAGTCTTCTGCAGAAACCATTGTCTGCTCTTGATTCCATTGATTGTGCAGTGATTTATCTAATGCGCCTGTCTGGTACAGTATTCAAAGCATTGCCTTATATCCAAAGTTACTTTTTTGCATCTTAGCTCCAGAATTTCCCCAACCAACATTTAAGGTTTCAAAGAGCCAAACCATATGCTATACACCAAGCTGTCTGTTAGAAGCAGGTGGCAGTCACAGATTTGGAGAAGACCAATTTGCAATGGAAAGCTGGCACTAGAGAAGGAGTGCTTACTTCAAGGTGGGTAATGCGTGGCCCTTTAGATGTTCCTTGACTGCAGCTCCCATCATCCCCAGCCATCATAGCCAATGGTAACAGGTGATTGTGACTGTAGTCCAGTAACATTGTGGAGGGCTAGATGTTTTGCATCCCTGTTGAAGCATTCTCTCATCTTTTGCATTCCTGTTGAATTTTCTCCCTTCCTTTCTTGGTCCCCTGCTGGAGAGAGGGTCTCCAGATGCACGTTCACATGGAATTTGTACATAGAATCAAAGAATAATAGAATCATAGAGTTGGAAGAGACTACAGGGGCCATCCAGTCCAACCCCCTGCCGTGCAGGAACCAGCATCAAAGCACTCCTGACAGATGGCCATCCAGCCTCTGTTTAGAAACCTCCAAAGAAGGAGAATCCACCACACTTGGAGGCAGCATATTCCACTGCCGGACAGCTCTGACTGTCAGGTAGTTCTTCCTGAGGTTCAGGTGGAATCTCTTTTGCTGTAGCTTGAATCCATTCCTCCTTGTCCTAGTTTCTGGAGCAACAGAAAACGAGCCTGTTCCCTCTTCAATATGACAGCCTTTCAAGTATTTGAACATCACTATTAAAATACTGGGCATTATCATTCTACTTTTTTTGCTATGACTTTGCAAGGTAACTTTTGCATTTCATAGGCATTTTGGTAGCAGATGCTGCATAATAAGGCTTAAGTAGGGGAACAACTTCTCCAACCAGCCTTAGGACAAGGACTCTTATGCTAGCTGCTGTTTACTCTGGTGATGGTGAATCACTGAACCATAGGAGCGAGTTGTAAAAATATTATGTGGCCATCTGTTTTTATTTAAGTTTTTCTCAGAATTCTTACGAGGGTGAATATGAAATTTGACAGTTCAAATGTTGCAAATGACCAGTTGTTCCAATAAAGAACTATTCTCACATTCGCACTCTGGATAAGGCACCATCTACCCCAATTCCCTCAATAGGACATTCATTCAGGCCCCAGCCCGTTCAAGTGCCTGGCCACCCACCTAAGTGCCACTCTCTTTCCTCTATGTGTGATGAAAATGAGAGACAGAAAAAGAGAGAAATTGTGTTGGGGGGAGAAAGCAAGAGAGAGAGGGGTATAACACAAGAGTATCGATGGAAATCAACCACTGTGCTGGCTTTTATTTTCAGCTATTGAACATATGGTTTGTAGCTCTTTGAAGCTGCAAACCAGAGCTATGCCATGGACCAACTATGAGTATTAGCAGACACATGAGAATCTTGCACATGGATGAAATAAAGGGTCTTTGTTAGGGCTGCTGTGTTAGGACTACCTTTCAGAGAAGAATCCTGATTTTCAGACTATCTGGTCCAAGTCTAGTTTAAAGATAAAAAGTCCTAAAAAGAGAGAGCTCAATAATTTTGTAGTTGCCTCACCACAGTTAATAGCTGGCAAGTGTACTGTGTTGGCACTCTGATCATTGGGTTATGGGAACTTTCCCCATTATGGTGAGATCTCTTGTTGCCCCAAAGGGTGTGGGACCTTGAGGTCCTCCAGCATTACCTGTGCATCCATGAAAAAGATGGGGAATTATTAGCTCAAAAGGGAGGCCTATGAGATTTGGGGTAACCTTATGGGATCTTTTCATCTTTATATACCGGTACTAACTGTAGGACACCAGTTAGAAACTATCTATGTCTTTATTGGGGGAATTCAAAGACAATCTTTTCCTTCTTTAGGCAGGGCAAACTTTCTTTCTCTCTGTCTCTCTGTCTCTCTCTCTCAATCTGCAATGTGTTCAGTGGCTACCTGGCTAGCCAACAGTTCAAAGCAGCACTGTCATGGTCACCAACCTACTGTTCTTACTGGGGCGTGAGTGGAAAGCCCATGATGGACAGTGTGATCCTTCTTCCCTCTTACTTCTGCAGATTCACTCACAAACTCAAAGGAGAGTTATGGAGGTAGTATATCCTACCTGTCACCTATCCATATAGCAGTGGGAGGGATAGATGGCCTTGTTTTCCCAGGGAAACAGAGAAAAAGGAAGATGAGAAGAAAAGGAAGACCCTGAAGTTTGGAAATTTTGCTTTTTGTACTGCAGCTCTCAGAAGCTGTCATCCAGCATGAACCAACATGGAGAATTTGGGGAGTTGCAGTCCAAAGAGCAGTTCTTCCAAGCCCTGAAAACCACAAAGTAATGACATTTAAACACATGTTGGAGTTTTCAGAGCTTGAAAATCTATTCTTTTGACTGCAACTCCTTAAATTCCCGAGCCATTTTGGCCTATTTTGGCAGGTAGTTTCTGGCTGATACATAATTTAAGAGGAAGCCTCATTTGACGGGGCAGGAGTAACAATCTGTGGCTTTTGTACACAGAATGCCCCACATTCAAAGCCTGGTATCTCCATTAAAATAGATATAGATATATAGATACAGATATAGATATGTAGAAGGAACTGTGAAAGGCCTGGGGAGCTGCTACTAATCTCAGAAGTCAACACTGGACTACAGAGATGAAAATCCAACCTGATATAAGGTAACTCCCTACAGCTCTGAAAACAAAGAGTTTGGAACCTCTGAGATAAGGCACCCAAACTGCTAGTCTAGCAACTTCAGCTCTTTGTGGCAATCTCCACGTGTGCTTCCCAAATCCTTCAGTCTCCCACTTCCCCCCACCCCCTTTACTTATTTATTACATTTAGAAACTTATTCAGCTGACTCTGCACTTGCTGCTTTGGTACACTTTGTCCTCTCTGATACGTCTCATACATTTTAAAGACAATTTTATTAAAAAAATAAAGCAAGCAAATTAAATAAGACCCTGTCCAGCCTTGGATTCAGAAAAGAAGATTTAGGTGTGAGCTGCAAACTCTGTGCCATGAAGGGAGATGACTGGGGAAATACTTGTTTTTCTTTCTCTTGTAGAATTAATTATGGCTCATCACCTATACCTGTAAATTTGCCACAAGGCAGGCAAAAATGGTAGAGAAGGTGAAAAAAAATCCTTTCAATTAGGCTGCTATCTAGGCTTCATGAACTTTGAACCTTTAGTGAGGACAAAAAGGAGGTTGATGGGTGAGCCTGTCACTGTTCACTTAATATCCTTCCATGTTTAAGGTTTATTAGTTTGCTCTCTGACCCTGATCCAGCAAAGAGAGGAAACTTCATGTAAACAGTGTGGCAGCCTGCCTTTAGGAAATGGCTTTAGAATAGGAGAGAGAATCTACGTTATTGTTGTTGTGTGCCTTCGAGTCATTTCCAACTTACGTCAACCCTAAGGTGAACCTATCACAGGATTTTCTGGGGGCTGAGAGTGTATGACGTGCCCAAAGTCACCCAGTGGGTTTCCGTAGCCAAGTGGAGAAGCAAATGCTCATCTCCAGGGTCATAGTCTAATGCTGAAATCACTATATAGGGATGCTGCATAAACTTATTGGAGTACCTTATGTTGGTAATATCTCCTTTTAGCGTTATGAACGACTCTGCTCATGATGTTGACTGGCATGTGAGGATTTCTTTGAGGAGTCTTCTTGTTCTTCCCATTATCATTCTTCCTATTATTATTATTGTGGAAATAATAAATATCTAACAACAATAGCATAGAAATCATAAATATCAGAGAAACTTATCCGTGCCAATACACTTCATAAGCCTGATGCAATAATAAACCTGAGAAATGTATTTTTATTTACTTTTTAAATATTTTATTTACATATTCTTATTTACATTTATATCCTAGTTCCCACCTTTTTGGAAAATTGCTCAAGGCAATATGCCTGCCTCTGCTATTGCTTCTTATAATGATTGTGAGGTAGGTCAAGCAGAGAGACTTTGTGTGTGTATATGTGTGTGTGTGTGTGTGTGTGTGTGTGTGTGAGATTGAGAGAGAGAGAGTATGTGTATGAGAGAATGCAACTGGGGGTAAAAATGTAAAAGTAGAAGACTGTGCTATATTGATTACAATGCTAGGTACAAAAGTTCACTAATGGAAATCTGTTCTTGCTTCAATGTCTAAAATTTCTTTAACTTTGAAACATTGGTTGGTTCTTCAAAAGCTGATGCTTCAGGTACAGTTTACTGGACACCATGATACCTATTTAGAAAGAAATTGTCTGTTTCAGACAAATGCTGGCAATGTAATACTGATAATGCTTCCTTGTCTCAAATGATGTATTGTGTGTGTGTGTGTGTGTGTGTGTGCACGCATGTGCTTAGCGGTTATCCCTTATTAATTGGATGTATTACAGTGTACCAATTTTGTACTGGAAAATTCTGTTGGAAAAAAATCTTTTACATTTGTAGATTCACATTTTCTTTTAAATTATACCTCCAAGACATGGAATTTAACCAAGGGATCAACATGGTTGGATTCTGCATGCTCTTACTGTTGCCAAAAGACTTGTACTCCATGGATGAACCAGTGTGATATAATAGTTTTGCACTAGGACAGAGAAAAGAGGTTTTAAAAGAAAGCACTGTTAAAATGTAACAGAAATGCTTTTTCTGTACAAGAGATAATCATGGATCCTGCCTGAGTATGGGCAACTCTCAGCATGACTGATCATTCCTGTCTTAGACCCATAGGCTTATGTAGCATCCCTTAAAACTTGCAAGTGTTTAAATGCCTTCATGGACTGTGCTTCAATAATCGTTACAATCTTTACCCAGCTCTGGCTCAGGATGCATAGCTCATGCTATATGTTGGTCTGTTGGGTGTATGTTAAAATAGTGTATTGTAGTCAGTGTAGACTAGGGATGGGACAAATCCAGAAATTTCTGAATCCGAATCCCTGGAAGGTTCTTGGAATACACGAATCTCAAATCTTTCGAATCCTTTTTTTAAAAAGGGTTTAAAAAGCAAGGGAAAGAAGGATAATCTTGGGCAAGACACAGTCTCTCAGCCTTAGCAAAAGCTTAGGCAAAGGCAAACCTCCCTCTGAAGAAATCTGGCCAGGACAATTGTCATGGTTTTGCCTCAGGTTCTCCACAGATTGAAAATGACATGAAGGCCCTTTCTACACAGGCAGGAAAATGTGGATTATTAATCCCACATTTTCCTGCCAGTGTAAACAGGGCCAAATACTACAGTACAGAGATAATCCAGGTCAGAACTGGATTTTCTTTGCATAGCTCCTTCTGACATCCTGTGGTTTGTAGTTTGATGATGCACCAGCACACTTTGGCAGAGAAGGCTGTGAGACCTTGTAAAACTACAAGTCCCAGAATTGTGTCTGAAAGAGCTTTGCAAGGGAGCTATGCAAAGGAATCTTTCAGCTGTCCTTGAAATCTCAAGAAGGTTGTACCTTCCAGCCAATCAGGCCTTTTGCAGGCCCTGGAGGCACCAATTTTTTTAAAAAACATTTCCTTTCTGCTACATGTGGTTTGTCATGTGGCTCATGAGAAACCATGAGAGACATTTCACTTCTCATCGTATTCTAGCTATAGGTTTACAAGCAGGCACTGGTCTTGTGGAAAGAGGTTCACTGGCCTACATGTGGCAATCACAGGCTGAGACTGTGTGACCTTGCCCCCTGCCCCCATACTTCTGCTAGGCATCAGACTCATCGACCCCAGCATTTCTACGTGCCATTGATTTTCAGCATAGAAAATAGTGCCGAACTTAAACATTAAATGTTCAATTTAAATATATTAGAATACAACCCCAGATGTAATTTCTGAAATTGTCAGCAAAGACCATTATTACTGCAAGGGAAAAATTAACCTACTTGCCATCTCCCCTTGTGTGTCTGGTCTCTGAGTTTTTTAGGCGTCCTGGTCTCCAACAAACTATTTGGATGGATTTGAAAGATTCAGTTTGCCTATTTTAGCACAGGGGTTTGGATTCAAGGATTTGAGAATTTGGTTGGCCCCTCCCTAGTGTAGATGCAGTGTCGTAGACTTTCATAGAGTTAAGCTAGGGCACTACAAATATCTAGTATTAATTGATGACTGCAACAATGTATCTGTTTGGAGTTTGCCTATTCATTACAAAGTATCAAATGGTTAATTGCTTTATTGCCTGTTGCCACAATGTGTCCAATGAGGGGGAGAAGATCACAGAGAGGAAAACAAAAGCGTTAAGAAGTGTTTTTGGGAACTCAAAGTGTCTAAGATAAGAGGAAGCAAATATAGTCCTACCTCAAGAATGAAAAGAAGGAAAACAAATGCTGGGCTGGGAATTGTCTAAAGATTTGGGGTGATGGTAAATTTAGGATCTTCTTCTATTACATCTTTGCACACCTAACATATGTATTTGTGGGTTTAAAACTTGAGAACTCCGTATATACTCTAATCTCAGAAATTTTGGAAAAAGTGTGCTGTGTTGTTCGCTTTGCTACAAATAAATACCACTGTCTATCTCAGAGTGAAGTTTGTAGATTGCAAGTTGTCCAGGGCATGACACTGTACAACACCAGGCATTCTAGCTTCCGTTTGGCACAAGATTTGTATGCTTCTCTGGCCATGGTGCTGTAAGCACTCAGCACAGTTCAGCTTTGACTTCATTTTTGAGATATAGATGAGAATTTTCCCTTTCACAACTTCCAGCAAAAATCATTTTTGCAACCCTCCCAGATAGCTTTTTCATCAGTTTCTGGCAGTTTGGACATTTTCCTTCCCCACCTCAAAATTTAATCTGAATTGACACTACCACAACTTAAACCAATTCCTTCTTGTTCTTTGCTTGACTGCACAGTCATTTTCTATCTTCATTATGACAGTTTTCTGTTTGAAAACTCTTGTTCTCTCCTCCCTCAATCACTGTTTCATTGAAGCTACAAGTACTCACTTCATCCTCTCATAGGAATTATGCTTCACCCCAAAGCCCAGCTATCACCTTGTCTTTCTGTCTTTTCTTCTATAAGGATTTTCCTGTTACCCATCATACCAAGAGCCATTCACAGCTTTCTTACTCCTAAGAGGTTCAGTTTAAGTAGTGCCCCCTCTTGTGTTTATGACTTTTTCCACCTTGCCTCTTGTCCACTGAAGGCTTCAGGAAACTGTTGGAAGCAGCCTTTGTCTAAGCAAATGCTAAACTGATTGACTGACTGATTGATTTTTCTTTGCTACTTGACTTGCCCTGTGTTTACACTGGTGGAAATATGAAGCTGAAGTGTGCTCTCTCTGTTGTTAACCATATTCAATTCACCATCACATCATTTAATTCATAGAAGGTTAGGCAATGAACGTCTGCTAGCCAAGATGGTTATATATTGCCTCCAGTTCATGGATGCAGCTGTTAGTCACAGAAAAAACAAGGAGTCTTGCTAAAAGCTAACACACTTATTATGACATATGCTTTCATGAACTACAAGTTCATTTCATGAGATGCACCAGGAAACAATGCATCTGAAGTGCAGAAGAGTTTAGGTTGTCTTTGTATCAGAGGCAATATGTCTTCGTATCTGAGGTACAGAGGTAGGAGTGAACTTACATTCATATCCCACCTGTAGGTTTTCCATAGGTAGCCCATTGTATTCTGTGAGAGGAGACTGCTAAATTAGCTAGGCCTTTGGTCTGATCCAGCAAGGCTTTTATGGTGTTGCTATTTTCTGTCTCCATCCTGTGGACCCTTAGTTAGATAATTGCACTTTTCTCAATTTTTCTGTTACCTTATCTCTCTCACATTATCTCAAAATCTCTGCTTCCAAAATCCTGTGTTTCTAATGTCACTCTAAGCAACTCACTCCCAGACCACCAACCACCTGTTTGAGAATGAGAGAACTGTTCTTGCTGATTTTTGTTTCTTAACTATAATGGTGGAGCGCAGTTCCACTGGGCTGCCTTCTCGTTCTGCAGAAGGCAGCATATCTGGCAGGAGGGCACGCCTCTACAGCCATTTAGTCGTCAGAAGGCAAGGGATGCCCAAGCAGTGACCAGCTGCTGTTTTGTAGCCAGGTGATAAGAAGAAATGTTGCTTTCTGACATCACCAGTAAATATGTGTGTACCCATTGGAGTTCCATGAAAGTGACATCTGCTGTCTTTGTCCAATTGCAAAATTGCAGTTGGTTGCTGCTTTGATTTCCCGTCCCTCCTCTGACCACTAAATAACTGCAAGGGCATGCTTTCCTACTAATATGCTGCCCTGTGCATGTGGGGAAATTTTACAGACGGAGGTAATAAAAATTTCCTTTGTAACATCTGCTGAGGATTCTGTTCTATATATGTAAGGTTCTGCTTTTTATTCTGGTACACTGTTGAACAGGTGGGTCTAGCATGTAGTCTATAATTATATGTAAAAGTTTTTGTTTCCTGTATCTTTCATGTGTGTGTGTGTGCGTGTGTGTGTGTGTGTGTGTTTATGATGCCACTCCTTCCTTTTTGGTGAGTGGGTGAGTGAAAAACTGGGTTTTCCAAAATTCATTCTGGTGTTTTCCTAGACTTATAAAAAGGGGACAAGGCAGAGCTGGGAAAAGAATTTAATTGTGGGTGATCTTTTTTTCTTGCATTCCAGTCATCATGTAAGTTTAAATGCTAAGTTAGAATTAATGTGAGAGTAATCAATATCTCCTTATCAATACAAACATAATCAGCATAAGTTTTTCTTTTTGGTATAAACACAATATTGTAGTACTTTCTCACTAACTTACCTCTCAGCCAAATCAGTACATAAGATATTGTAAATGCAACCAAATAAATTATCTTTATCAGTTTTTTCTTTGTTACTACTGTAGTTTTCACAAGACATTTGCATGCTCAACACGAAAAAAAACCCACAGAGACAGCTGATGTTGGAAGAAATAAGGCCACAAATTTGGCTACAATTGTTACAGGGTTGACGCAGGTATGGGTCTAGATCCAGGCTTGATCAATCTGCCTGTTAACCAATGATCCTGACCCTCAAGCCTGCTGCCAGAACCACTGGGATCACAGATGTGGGATCCACCTGGGCAAACTTCCCTGCCACCAAGAGGTGCAGAAAATGTGTGCGCATCCTGGGCTAGGCACACCTGCTTCCATTCTGTACCTCCTGACTTCCTGGGATCCCCATACCTTACCCATGTCAACTGGGCACAGGTAACTGTTGTCCTGGATCCAGGACCCATGCCAACCACTCCAAAAGCTGTGACAGACACAAACAAGCCAGGGAAGATATGAAAAGTTACATACCCCCAAAATGACCTTCCAGCCCAAGCTTGGGAGGGCAGGAGTGCACTCCAAGTGGAGTGAGCTGGAGCCTTGACTGTGGTCAAATAAATACCCTCTCACCTGACCAGAGTGAAGCCTACATTCGGGCTACTCTCTGGCTGGATTCCAACAGCCAATGAATTCAAACTGAGTTCAAATTTTTGCTTTGCTGTAAAGTTCAATGGGTGACCTGGGACCAGTATTAGATGTGAGGAATCCCTCCGACCTTAGAAAACTTAGATGATTTACCCCCAAATGTTTTGTGATGTGCATTTACAGTTCCCTAGGGGGAAAACTGGGGCAAGGGAAGCACTGCTCTTACAAACTCTTTCCTCCTTCAGAAGAAAAATGAGTGGGATGACTTGTAAAGGCAGGGTTTTTGAATATGCGCATTAGCTGCATGTTACTTCCCCAAAATAGTTTCTAATAACTATGTAAGATATTCCAATGTTAAATTATTACAATTGCTGTATATCACAGAAAGGTATGAGTCAGTTCCAGTTCTGCTAACATAAAGAGAACAAGAGGGATTATGTCTTTTCGGAGAGTTTGAAACAGGGGTAATTGCTTATGGTGTATACAGCTGTCTCACAGCCAGTCTCCACATGAAGTTGCAAGGGTGTTGTATTGTTTCTTCTGTTTCTCAATAATGCTGACCGTGGAAACTGTCTCGAAGACCAAAAAAACCCCCCAACTTTCTTTGAGTAGTACAATATTGATATGGTTTTATTTACAGGTATTAAAATTTATTTCTTCTCCTGTTTTCCCAACTGTCAGAACTGAAGTCGTTAGACAGCTTAAAATGTTTGTTGCTCCATCTTTAACTATGTATATATTTATAAATATGGGTTGACAACAGTGAAGGTTGTGGTCCTAAATTTGTTCAAATGGCAGTTGAGAGTCCTTTAGATGCAGCCTCAGTGTTGTTTAGCTAGCAGAGCTAGAGGACCACTGCTGGTGTTCAGGACTTACATTCTTGGAAGGCTCTACGGTGTGCCCACACAAAGCTTCACAAGCCTAGATTTCCCATTGGTAGTGCTCCAAAAGTAGCAAGGAAACAGGACATGGGAAGAGGAGTTTAGAAAAACTAGGGAAGGGCAGGAACCTAGACCTCCTCATTCTCAAATCATAACCCCCAAAGATGCTTCCAACTATGCTAGCCCAGAAAAAAAATAACCACATTTTAGGGCAGGGGCGTGATACAATGCAATTTAAAAACAAAAACAAAAAACCTTTGCTTCATCCATTGAGGTTGCATGCAGTCGGCCATCAGGGTTTGAGACAGTAGCTCTGCCACTTCTCTTTGGCACACTAGTGCAACCTCAGCCAACCAGGTACATGTCATTGGGGTGTAGGGGAATGATATTCCATGGAGTCAAACTGCAGCATGTCTTCACTGTAGTCTACTGAGGAGATATGTAAGAAGAAAGTCAACCAAGCAGCTTCCTATAGTCAGCTCCAGATCTCCCTGCCCTCCATCCCTAGGGATTACATTGGATGTGAAACTCAATGGTTCAAGCTAGTGATGGCATAAATAGTTCTTTGGTTTCTTTCTTGTTCCCAGTTTTCTTTTATTCTTATTTGCCACAACTGTGGCAGGTGGTTGTGGGACTAGGCAAGATCCTTTGTGGGCAAGGAGCTTGTATGCTCAGTTCTACACTTTTGGGGAATCTTTTAAAGGATCTCGAGGATGAAATGAAGCAAGCCCAGCTTGATAAGCATCAGATTGGCTTCCTTTCCACAGTGACTGAAGCTCATGTGATCCCATGCGTTCCATTTCAGAAGAAAGCTTAAGGAGATGGACAGTGAACAGCAAGCGGCCCTCTAATGCCAGGATGTTTTATTCAAGCAATGTGTACATGTTGGGCTTCTTGGATCTCTTTTCTCCCTGTACCTTCTTTAAGGCTTAAGCTTTGGTTTCTCCAGTTAATAAATATAAATATGCTGGGAAAATAAATAAATGTGCATGTAACACATTTTAAAAATAGAAGTGAAAATGGCAAGCTCCAAAGGCAGCTAGTGACTCTGTTGCTTTGGGGCAGTAAATCCATGCTGGATTTTATAAGAGCTATCCAAGGTGCTGAACTGTGTTCCTCAGATAGGTTCAGTACCTTGGATGGCTCCTTATATAGTTCTGTAAAACTCGTGACCTGATGCAACAGGTAAATTCCTTTCCCAACGCATGATGGTGGGTGGAGCAAGGTAGACTGAATCAATATACATTTGAATACACTGAATCACTAACTAGTACATCTGCCAAATTTATTGCAAAGAAACTAAGTGCAACCCACAAGTGAAAAAGCAGATACAGTTTAATCCTAATTTGCAGGTCACTATGGAACCTTAGTATATTGTCACTATCAAGCTGACCTTTGGCTTGTCAATAAAGAATGTAAATTGCCTTAAATCTAAGTACTATAGATTAAATGACTTGAGCATTTGACCACAGAAATCACTAGTATTCAAGGATAACTGTCTTACAGGTGTGTTTGCCTATTTGACTGTTAGCAAGAGAACTTCTTCCACAGAAGACAGAACTGGGGCTGGTTTTTGCTAGCTAGAGGTTGATGAGGTACATGCCTTTGAGGAGAAGGTGCTTAGTATGCTGCAGGCTTCCTCTTGGCATTTCTCATTTCATTTTGAGTAATCAATTGGGCCGTTTCAGAGAGGCTGTTTATGACCCTTAATTTGTATAATTTGATTTGACAGTAATTCCATTGTCGTTACATTTATTTACAAGATGCTTTCTTGCCCTTTGATTCACTCAGTTCTTATCAGTGGTTATCTTTGTTTTTTCCAATCATGGCTTTTCATAACCGTTGATCACTTTTTAATTCAAAGACACCACAGTGGAAGAACACAGGCAAGACAGAATGTCAGTTTCCCCATTCTTGCAGGAAAGAGAGATTGTGTTTTTATCATGTACAGTTGTTTCAAAATAAGGGCTAGCTGCCATGTGCACAAATTTTTTCTGGGTTGTACCATCCCAAGCTATGGACTGGCGATTAGATGTCTGTATGGAAAAATAAACAAAACAAACCACCCATGCATCATGTCAATGAAAAGTCTAATCTAAATCCCTTTCATTCAACACAGCATTTTTTGTGTGCAACTTTTAACCTGAGGTTAGTGCTTGATGAAATTATCTCCTGATTGAGGTACAAAACAGTACACTCCAGGAAGAATTGTCTTACTATGTCCTGAGTTATTTCTGTGGAGAAGTCCAAGCTTCAGTTCTCCTTGAATCAGAGAAACTAGTGATATCAAAGGAAATATGTTGGAGATTGGAATGCAGTGTCTTTTAAAGACTCATTGTATGCAAAAGTGCACAAGAACTGCCACACTCTCTCAGATCAGAAGCTCTGTTAGCATCATAGTCCACCTGTGCGGGCATTTCAGGATGATTAGGCTCTCCACGCCTCACAGTCACATTCTGAAATGGACAGCTCTTCCAAGTTCCTAATTGTGAAATAGCCCTGATGTTCATGGAGAGAAGGCAAAGGACAAGGTTTCTGCATATTACGATTCCTTCTCACTTTACAGAAAAAGTGATTTAACGTAATTCAGGCTTTTAAGAGGAAGGGAAGGGGAAAAATAAGAGTATTTGTAGTTTTGGTGGGAGCATCTGAGAAGCCTTCCCCAAAAGCTCTGAAATAGAAATATGCTCCAAGACATCATGGAGTCCTAACACAGCAATTCATGAACACAACCCCCAGTGGTCTCCAGTAACTCTCAATATGCATTCAGTTTTCCACGTAGGTTCTTCAATAATTATATACATACACACTCATACTACGTACCTACAAAATGCTTCTTAAAAAGTCTTAGCAACATGTACATCTGTTCAACAGCCTTTCAAAAATAATAATCAAATACTATGTCACTTGCGTATTAGGTTTATCTGATATGTTTCTTGTCATGTTCATTGGATTTGATATAGCACAATGTGTAAATGAGAGAAAACAAGAGACAGAGAAAGAAAAAGAGAGAGAGAGAGAGAACTCTTAAGGATCCTAGTAAAGAACCCAGATCTTCAAATCATTACAGGAAAGTAACTGATCTGCACCTAACACAAAGACACAAAAATAACTTTGGGCACATCTGATGAAGCCAATACAACCAAAATGGTAGAATGCCTGGAAATCATGCCATATGAGGAGGCTTGGAGAGCTGGGTATGTTTAGCCTGGAGAAAAGAAGGTTAAGACATGATAACCTAGCCATTTTTAAATATTTAAAGGGATGTCCTATGAGGAATGGGGCAAGTCTGTTTTCTGCTGCTCCACAGACTAGGACATGGAGCAATGGCTTCAAACTCCAGGAAAAGAGATTCCATCTAAACATTAGGAAGAACTTCCTGATGGTAAAAGCAGTTCAACAGTGGCATGTGCTGCCTCAGAGTGTGGCAGAGTCTCCTTCTTTGGAGGTTTTTAAACAGAGGTTGGATGGCCATCTGTTGAGAATGCTTTGATGGTATATTCCTGTGTGGCAGGAGGTTGGTCTCAATTGTTCTTGTGGTCTCATCCAACTCTATGATCCTATGATTAACTGAAATATACTTAGTCTTTAAGATGCCACAAGGCTCCTTTCTTGTTTTTGCTGCAACAACTAACAAAGCAACCCTCAGTCCCCAGCAGCCTGGAATTTCAAGTAAAGATGGCAACATCATGACTATACTATAATTTCCTAGGAGAACTTGAATGCTTGACTTCTCTTGTCTGTGTGTCATACTGTGAAAAATGACCACAAGAAAGTTATTCTGTAAACAAAGCGCTCTGGCACTGATGGTCTACAGAGCTTGGCGGATTCTATTCATGTTCCTTGTTGATGATTTTGATTCATTGTTGGCTGATTGAGTTTGGATAGGGTAGGAATACTTCCACCTTATCTCCTTTCCTTTTTTTACTGCATACCTACTTCTGTGTTTTTGTTTTTGTTTTCCATGTTTTCCTGAGCATTGGTACAATCTCTGGCTTTTCAGATATAGGGTAGAAACTCTATGGGCAACACATGTATCATTGCCAGATATATTAATTCTGCTTTCCAAGAATGGCCTAGCACTCGCCCAACACTTCGCAACAGATTGGCCTACGTTTGTTTTAATTTAAACAAGAGGGACAGTATGTCAATTAGTATAAATCAGGGGTGGGCAGGTGTGGCCATGTGGGCCCTCGAAGGAGGTTTTTGTGGTCCTTGACACTTCCAGAATACCCAAACTGCTCATTCTTTGGCCAAAAAAGGACAGAGAATGCTCCTTCTGGAAGCTTTCAGGTGAAACAAATTACCTTTTAAATAGGCTTCAAGGGCTCTGTGTAATTTTCACAGTGAACTTCTGGCCACTTTGGGTTTTATTTATTTATTCACTTATTTATTTTGGTAGTCTACACAACCCTTCCCCAGAGCATCCCAAGGGATAAAAAAATGGCCCCTGGACTTGCTGCAGTTGTCCACCCCAATGTAAACGAGAGACCTTTATTTATACAGAAAACAAAAACATCTTAAATGTAGGCCAAACTTCAGAAATACTTTTTCAGCATTTAAACATCTGCTTTCCAATCTAGTATCTAGAGAAATGGTGTAGATGTCAGATCCATCATTTGTGGGAAACAGCTTATCCTAATTACTTCTTTGAACAGTATTTTCTGAGTGAATTTTTAATTTATTTTATTTTACTTTGGAAGGGGGAGTGTTGTCTGTAACCACAAATAATAATTTTAGAAGTGGAATCTAGCTGAATACTATTTATCTAAAACATGCATATCATTGGGAAGATGATAAAACTGATTATATTTTAATCTCTAGGGCATTATTATCAGCAGTCAGAATGCTCACATTTGGAAAGTAACTGTGCCATATGATCCCTTGCTTTTCTATGGCAACCATGACCTGCTCCAACCTGGCATCCTACAAGTAAGTGAAGAAAAGGTTACACAAAGGCATGACCAAATATTTTTCTACTATACAATATTTATCTTGTTATATACCAGAAGCCTTGGTAAGGGATGGCATGAAAGCTAAGAGCTCTAATTTAAGGATGTAGTATCCTTAAAAACCCACACTACATTTATGTGATGGTGGGATTACATGTTACAGTGAAGCAAGGGGCTCTGCTGACAGCAGCAGTCCTGCTGGAAGCGTCTCCCAGGTAGGAGAGGTAGGCATTTGCTGAAGAGCAAAATTACGTCTGCCAAACAGCTACTGAGTAGCAACAATAGTGTGTTTGTGTGTGTGTGTTGGGGGGGTGACAGTGGTCGAGGATCTCTCAGAGACAACCACAGGGGCACCATAGCTTGTTAGTATTGTACAGGAGGCACGGTAAACCCCTTTTGAATGTCTTTTACCATGAAAACCCTATAATGAAACAATCCAAAATGAAACAAGAAAGAGTGCCAGAAGATGGGACTCCCAGGTCAGATGGTGAAGAGCAGAGCACAATTATGAGTAGCAATGTGGCTAATGATGTAAGTGGATTCAAGTTAAAAGAATGTTCAGTTTTTGATCAGCTCAGAGGCAAAAGGAAAGTCTGAAGCTGCACAGTACATATTATAGGAACATAGAATGTGAAAAACATGAATCAGGGGAAACAAGACACAGTAAAACAAGAAATGAAACACATATAAATACTGCAAAACTTACTGTGAGCCACCTAAAATGGATAGGAATGGGATATTCTGACTCAGCTAATTACACAGTGTTTTACTCAGGAAATGAAAAACAAAGAAAAAATGGGGTGGCATTTATAGCGAGGAGAGATGTAGCAAAAGCAGTCAAAGGCTACAATGCAGAGTCTGACTGAATTATGTCAATAAGACTTCAGGGAAAATCTAAAAATAACTATAATCCAAGTTTATGCTCCAAGAACAGAGGCAGAAGAAGAAGAAACTGAAAGATTCTATACAGGAGTTCCGGAGAAAACTGATCACACGCTAAAATGGAACTTCATGTTAATCATAGGCTATTGGAATGCAAAAGAAGGAAATAGAGCAGAATCAAAGATGGCAAGAACATTTGGCCTAGGATCAAGATATGAAGCAGGAAACTAACTGACTAAATTTTGCAAGGTCATCACAAACACATTCTTTAAGCAACCTAAGAAATGACTGTCTACATTGACATCACCTGATGGCCAATATATAAATCAAATAGACTACATAATCAGAAGCAGAAGATGGAGAAACTCCATTCTCTCTGCAAAAACAAAACCAGGAGCAGATTGTAGCACAGACCATGAACTACTAATTATCAAAAGTTGGAGTAAAGCTAAAGAAATACAATCTGAAGGACATCCCTGCAGAATTTAAAGATAATGTGCAAAATAGATTTGCTCTCTTAAGCCAAACTGACCAGGAGCCAGAAGAACTGGGCTGAAGCCAGGGACATTGTCAGGGAGGAATGCAGAAAAAAAATAAATAAAAAAATTGCTATCTGTAGTCAAAAAGAAAGAGGCTCCTCAATAACAAATGAAACTCTTCAAACAGTTAAGTACAGATGAGAAGCAAAAGTAAAAGGTAAAAGGTGACAGAAATAGAGTCAGAATCCTGAATGCAACTGTTTAATAATTTGTATGCAGGGACAAGGAGAACCACAGATTTGTGAAAGGCTCAAAGGCTGCTCAGCCCATTTTCCCCCCCACAACAGAAAGGTGATGGGATAGGAATCAAGGCAAAAGGAGGCAGGCAGGCTGCCTGGCTGGCTGGGCCTGCATATTGCCTGTCATGTGGTTGCTCCACTGTGGGAAGGAGACAGGCTTAGCAAGCTGAGTGACAGCAGTGCTGACACCTAGCCAGCCAGCTAGCATTTGCCCTTCTCCTCTCTCTCTCCTTGCCCAGTGGTGAGCAGTCCAGTGTACTATCAAAAACGCTCAAAATGCTTGTTTGCCTTCTTCAGTAGGAGGAGAGGAGATTGTGATGGACAAAGTAGGAGGGAGGCAAAAAAGGGGGATTGAAGGCAAAAAAACCAAAACCAAAAACAAAAAATCCTTATCAATGGAAATGAGGAGGTACACTTGGGGTCTTTTATTGAGAGATTGTTTTAAACTCCCCTTTTTGCATTCACCCATCTTGTCTTGCCTCCACCCCTTCCTTTGCTCATCTCAATATCTTCTCCTTCTGTTGAAAAAGGGAAAAAAGAGGGGTGCTTGAGTATTTCTGATAGACTGGAGGGCTGGAAAAGAGGGAGAGAGAGAGAGAGAGAGAGAGAAGGGCAGATGCTGGCTGGCTGGCTGGCTGGCTGGACTTTCATGTTGTTGTTCAACCCACTCCAGCCTTAAACAGGTGGGAAGAAGCAGGAGAATTCTTCCCTACTCCTCCAGTGTCTCTCAGAGAAGTGTGCATTTACTTATTTCTGCCTTTTCTCCCAATTTGAAGACCCATGAGGAGGGATTTTAAATAAATATTTGATGCACTTTAAAGTTTTAAATTTTGATTTAAGTCTTGGGAGTCTATGGCAACAAAAGGTATTTAAAATGGTTCCCTGCTAAAGAAAAGGTTAAGAATCACTGCCCTGGATTGCTAAGACCAACAAATGGGTCCTAGAGCAAATCAAGCCTGAACACTGCCCAGAAGCCAAGATGACTAACCTGAAACTGTTGTACTTTGCCATATCATGGGAAGACCTGACTCACTAGAAAAGACAATAATATTTAGTAAGGTAGAAGCCAGTAGGAAAAGAGGAAGACCACATTACAGATGGATAGACTCAATCAAGGAAGACATGTCCCTGAATCTGCAAGACCTGAGTAGGGTGGTTGATCATAGGGTGAACTGGAGGTCCCTCATCTGTAAGTACAATTTGACTTGCCAGCAGTTCATAACATCCTTTAAAAAAAGAGCTAAAGGATAATGAAAACTGTGCTAAAGAAAAAGGAGAAACTAGAAATCACACATAGACACACATACAATAATTAAAGCTTGCAGGGCACTGAAAGATAAAAGACAAGCACAAGAAGTAAATGAAGTAAACAAAATATACAAAAATAATGGTTTGCGTAAACAGTCAGCACTACGAATTCAACAACAAAAACTCCAGACAGTGCCAACAGTGTCAAAGAGAACAGCTAACAACCCTGTTTTCTGAATAAAAGGGGAAGGGATTAAATGTTTCATTCTGAGGAAGAAATCAATTATTTACTTCCTAAACATAATACAAATCTCTCTACAATTCAAGTGCATCTGATAACCAGTCCATAGACTGCTTCCTATATAAAGTGGAAGGAAAGTCCTTTAAAAATGATCATCAGGAGTATTTAAATCAATTGGTCCTGGGAGATGAAATACAAGCTGTCATCAGTAAATTAAAACATAGAAAGTGTCCTGCTATAGATAGATTTAATGTAAATTCTCTAAAGCATTTAGTGATATCTTAATTCCACACCTGAATAGTCTGTTTAGTGATATATTAAAGTGGGTGGAGGAGATTCCTCAGACTAAAGCCCTTTTAGCATGGCATTTTCCATGCGAAAGGGCCCCTTCAGCGTTGCGCAAATGTAAGGTGCGGCCCACACAATGCACTCACATTTGCATGATGCTCCAGGGCCTGGCAGGCACTGCTCACACACTTTTTCATTTTTGGCTTTAAGCTGAAAATGGTGCACGGTCGCGCATCGCTCTGGAGCCCTGCGCACACTTGCCGTTCGTGTGGAGCCTCGGGACCTGGGACGGTCGCGCTTCCTGTCTCAGCGCAGCCTGGAAAGGTCCCAGGCTGCACTGTGAAAGGAAAAAGCAGGGCTCTCATGCGAGCAGGAAGCTCATGCGGAGCTGAAGAAACCTGGATGCGAGGGCCTCTCACAAGAGGCTGCTCGCGCGAGCACCGCACCCCAGTGCCAAGAAAAGGTGAGTTGAGGAAAGGGCTTAAGAAAAAGCATGACTGGTAGGTATTTCCAGACTGGAAAAAGATCTCCCAAACTACTGACATCAGATTAGCTCATTCATTACTGTATGATTCACTGACTAGATTAGATTTATGCCAAATAGGCCATTCAACAGCACACTGTGAAGAATTTTCCAACCATGTCATATATAAAATTGATCAGATTCACTCTCACGTGGATGCCAGAGTTGGTAGATGTAAATTTGGCCTCTGCCTGTCCAGTGCTGATGGCTGCTTTTCAATTTCTGCAGCCTGAGGATGTAGATAGGATCCTGGGACAGGGAAGACCCACCACATGTATACTAGACACTTGCCTTTCCTGGCTTACTAAACAGGCCAGAGAGTCCCAACATGCCTGAAGGAGGCAGTGGCAAGACCTCTTCTGGGGAAAAAAAAAAACCCTTCCATGAATCCTACTGTATTGGATAACCAAAAGCCAGTCTCCGAAGTTCCAATTTTGAATGCAGTACTAAAGCATGTGGTGGCTTCTCAGTTCTAGAGGTTCCTGGATCAAGTGGGTTATCTACCTCCATTTCAGTCTGGTTTCAGACCTGGTTATGGGACAGAGACAACTTTGGTCACTTTGGTGGATGACCTATGTGGGGAAGTAGACAGGATGAGTGTGTTCCTGTTGGTTCTGCTGGACCTCTCAGTGGCTTTCAATACTATCAACCATTATATCCTTCTGATTCACCTTGCTGGGATGGGGCTTGAAGCTACTATTCTACAGTCGCTTTGTCTTTCTTGGAAGGGCACTCTCAGAAGGTGTTGCTGGGGGATTCCTGCTCAATTTCTTGGCCCTTGGCCTGTGGAATTTCTCAGGGTTCAGTCTTGTCCACTGTGCTATGAAAGTGCTTGGAGAGGTTGTCCAGAGTTTAGGGGTCAAGTGTCACCAGTATGCTGATGATACCCTCTCTTCCACTCCTTTCCACCTGATTCCAAGGAAGCTGTTCCTGTGCTAAACCAGTATCTGGCAGCTGTGATGGACTGGATACGGGCAAACAAATTGATGCTTAATCCAGAATTCAAATGCAAAATAACAGTGATTTTTTTCCCTACAAAAATACATTTTTAAAAACTTTTTAAAATGTCTCAAAGTGCAGAGAATCTCATCGCTTTTGCCATTTTTTTTGATAAGCTGAGCAATCTGTCAAGACAGCCTTGACAAGAACTTTTGTGAGGGTTCTTACATCCCTTCTACAAAATAAGGAACTATTTTAAAAGAAGAAATTAATATCTGAGACAAAAAGATCAGAATTATTACAGGACCAACAGGCCAGCTGGTTTCAGAAGATGGAAGTAAGGACATATTGACACAATTAATATACTCAGAAAGATACCAACAGGTGATAGACAGTATTTGAAGCCAAGTATATTAAACTGTCCCTTGACATGAAAGTACTCCTATCCACCTTTCATGAAGAAGTCCATAAGGCTAGTAGACATAATAGGCTTGATTTTTATTAATAAATACTAAACTTAAGTAGAAATGGTGCTGCAGGGTGAAAGGCTGCTTCAGAAGCAGATTGGGAGTTCCCACTCCTGAACCAAGCTGGGACTCTGTCTAGCAGAAGCAACCCATAAGAACATTGGGAGTTGTCTTCATAGCTAACCTGTTGGTGCTATTACATCCTAGCCCTCTTATACCACACTAACAATAATCTTTTCTTTTTATGCTAGAGACAATATAGGGAATTAAAATGATCTTACCACATGTGGTTGGTTGAGTCTTCAAGTGGCAAGATTTGGAGCACAAATGTTCAGCACTGTTCCAATGCGATATTTAATTCAGCTAGATCTTCTCACAGCTTTATTGGCAATATTGAAAGACTGGCAAGATCTGGAATAAAAATGTACATCATTTTTAAGAGCAGTTGCTAGGAAAGATAACATATTCCCAACCATATTCCTTGTTTGCACTACCTGTGTATTCTGGATATGTAAACAACTTTGCCATTATATACTCAGTACATATTACCTATAGGGTTTTCATTGTCCATAGCCACTGCTGTCTCTTATCTTTTCTGTGGAAAAAATAACTGTATTTCAACATTAGAGTATGTAGGATGCCAATAACACCTGTGTTGATGCCCTGTTTCTGTTAAGGTTTCAGAAATGCAATGAAAACTGAAGAGCTGATTTCAGAACTGAAATATAAAAAATTCCTCTTGTAAATCCACACACATATATTGTCTGTAAACAGATCCAACATTTCTCTCTGCAGCACTTCATATATGCTCAAAATGGAGGGCAAAAGCTGGTCTAATGGCAAGGACAGAAATACCAGCAGAGAAACCTGTGGTGCCTGAATGTACAAGGCAATTTTGTCCTTCACGATAATGAAGCATCCACATATTCATGATGAATACCAGATAAATTGCTATGATAAATATATTAATGCAAATGCATCCCCTGCCACTCTGGAATAGGGAAGCAGCTGACAGGGTAGCTAAATAATCTGTAGATGGAGCAATTGAGCCAAAATGATATATTATTTGCATGTTACAGAGCATCTTGAAAACAAGACACAAAATCCTGGATTTTCTCCATGACTTCATAAAGGTCGCTCTTTTGTCCAGGGCAACTGTGACTCAGAGCGGCTCTGCTATGTACTAAGCACAGTATCATAATGGAGGGTTCAGATATGGATGGTTGTGATCTGCTGCTTCTTTTCATTGAAGTAAACAGGGATGTCTGCTTACTCATGGACATAAAAGTGACCAGAAAGGGAGGGAAACCAAATTGTCAGGGCCTGGCTGTTCAGAAGGGAACCCAAGGCCCAGCTATGTTGCATAGGTTTTTGTCTTCCTTGGTAGAATCATTATTTGTTGATTTTTAAAATATCCCTTGTAAAATCAGTGAATATCAAAGAAAATAATAATGATATACAAAATTTGAAATTCGGAATAAAGATATTAGCTGCTCCACCAAAGGCTCAAAGTTTGCCACCAGGTGGACAAAGAAAGAAACTGGACTTCTTGAGAGCTGCTCTCACAGCCACCAAGAAAAGATTGGCTGTGGGAGGAAAGTCCTTCCACCTCCAATTGAGTCACTTTGCAGGCTACTTCTAAGCATTGCCGACCCTCCCCCATTTCCTCCACATGCTGCAGCAAATGGCCATCCTCTTGTCCTCATACCACCCTGCCCTGCCCTTCCACTACCCGTCTGCTTTCCTTGCCCCCAGGAATGTTGTGGGCACGCCCACTAGGATGCTCCCTAGGCAGCAGATCTCTGGATTCTCTTCCCGGACTGCAGGGAGTAATGGAGGAAGTGTGAGCAGAGCTCCTTCCTTGGATCTCTCTCTTTCATGCATAGCTGGGATTTCCTTTCTCATCCAGTCCAAAGCCTTTACCCCAGCCCAGAAGCGTTCCTCTTGTAAGAGAGCTACTGGCAGCCCATGTGCATTGGGTAAATCTGTTGCTGGCAAAGAGTTGGGGGGCTCTTCTTTAAAAAAAATACCTGGGGACAAACCAGCTCTTGGCAGCCCTGCTGGGTAGATCAGTCTTCTGCACTAAGAGTATTTTATTTATGTGACAACAGAGGCAGCTGCTATTTGACTCCAGCAATTCATTATATTCCTGAGAAAACCAAGGGCATAATTTTGTTCTCTTAAGATAACCTAAAACTCACAAAAATTCTTCAATGAAAATTATCTATTTCTGAGCCTCAAGCAATAAACTATGAACACAAGGAACTGACTTATACCAAAGTATATCACGGGCCCATTCACCCCAATAATGCCGGCTCTGGCTGGCAGTAGCTTAAGTGAACCCTAGTTACCTGGATCCCTTTCAACTAGAAATGCCAGGAACTGGACCAAGGAGCTCTTCATACAAATTATATGATTTGTGTACCTGGACTTACTCAGGGATTCTGGGGGACTTTAATTCCCCAGAATAACTTTTTCAAGCTCTGGAGCGTGGTAGCCAAGAGTAGGATGATGAGGCAGTCCCAATGACGGATGCTTGATGCCAACTGAAATTTGTCCCTGTGCCAGCTTTGGGACATTTTCTTTCATCCAGATGTCCCCTTTGCAATTTGCTTGGCCCCTCTCACACTCCTTTTATTTTTATTATTCTACTTCTGAGCTTGAGTTGCTCCATGCAGTTGGATAAAGATACTATAAAATAAAACAAATCAAAACAATTGAAAGCCATTTCCCTGAAGGTGATCATACTGATGATTGAAGTAACTCATCAGCCATTGAATTAGCCATTAATTTCAAGTCTCTCTCTCCTTCACCCTCCCTTTTGATATCACACAGAGAAATAAGGCAAGGATGAAAACTGACTGTAATGTAAAGGAGGGGGGAATACAAGGCGAGATCGCAGGGAGCAATTATTGCAAAAACAAAGAACCTATCCCTTTGGCACAAACATTTGAAATCTGCCTTGGTATGTTTCATTTTCTTATAAACATCCTTAACTTTATTATTATTACTATTACTACTACTACTACTACTACTACTACTACTACTACTACTATTATTGCTGGAGGAAAAAACTAAAATTCTATCATATTAAAAATAGAACTGCAAATGGGCCCGGTTTGATCTCTATGGCATGCATTGCAGAGTAACAAGACTAATTCCAGCAATTAGATGTTAATTGATGTCTGAGAGTATCTATTCCTAGAAACAGCAAGATCGTGTATGGCATAACTAGCATCATTAAACAGCATCATGGCCCCTTCAGGGTTAGCAGAAGCTGAGCTCAAGTGAAGGCATCTTATCCAGAGATCCTGCACCAGGGAAGAAACAAGCTGCAGATGGCTGTGGAGCTAAGGTCCCAGAGACAAACTCTGTATAATTTGGGGGCGGGGGGAGAGTAGACCTCAGACTCATCCAGGCCGTGTTCTCAAATCTCTTTAAAAATGCAGATACTGAATCTCTTTCAAGCACAAGCTTTTCTCTAATTATGCACACTCTTAATCAGTTTCATGAACTTTTTGCTTATGATTTAAAATTTCTAGCTGTTTGCCTGCTTTGGTCCTTTGATGCTCAGCAGAATGGTGGGTGGGTGTGTCTGTGTGTAAGGAGTGCAGCCATACATATTCATTGCTTTGCCCTCCTCCCCTCACCAAAAACATAATCTCAGGGAAATTATCAACAGAGACATTGAGAGACACTGCTCATGTTTTCTGATATTTATAAATAATCTGCAAGAGATTTCCAGGTTTATTTTTAAAAATACAGCCCAAGAAGATCGGTTCCTGGATGGTTAACAGTATATGTACTTTGGAATGCACAAATACAAAATAAACCTGCCAGTTTTAGTCTTTGCGTGTCTTGGAACTCAGGTAGAACAGTGTATCAGAGTAACTTGTTTCAGTTTAGTCAGCGGATGATCCTTGTAGGTAGTTAGGTATTGATGTCTTTCTTACTGTTTTGGGCCTTCTAGTTTCTACTTGATTTTCTTGGCTCTACCTCTCCTGGGGGAAAAAGAGATAGGAAAAATTCTTTAGCCAAAATGTTTAGGATGATGCCAGTTGATAATCAGCCATGGAATGATGAGACCGGGCACAGAAAATTGGGTTAAATAAGGGCCATTTCATTTGTTCAAACCTATTTAAGATGTATTGGCCTGGAAGTGAAGCAAGATTGAAAAAAATGAGGCAATGAACAGTAAATAAAAGAGAAAGAAACAGTGCGGGGACAAGTCTTCATCCTATCTCTGTCACTCCACACAATTAGGCCCAGTCACTCTCTCAAAATCACAGTGATTTAATAGCCTCTGATTCCACCCCCATCGCATATGGTATTCTGGCACCTTATCAGTTGTGTAGCAATGGTGGGGGGCGGGCGATGGAGGCAGTTTGACCCTGGCAGCAATGTTTTTGTGGCGTTCCAGCTCACAGTCATGCCCCTGTGCACTGCGGCCACACCTTTGTGTGCCACAGCCACGCCCCCATGCACACCCCCGTGCACCACAACCACACTCCCTCCTGGTCCCCCCTCCATGCACTCCAAGCTCTGCCACTGCACGTTATGCCAGATGCAAAGCACCTTGGGCTTTACCATGGATGGTATCAAAGTCCTATCCTCCCCTACTGTGTTGTTCACTGTCCAAGTCCAGGTAGGTGTTAAAAATACAACAGAAAAAACATACATAGAGAGAAAGACATCATAGCAGATTGTCTCTGTAACATCAGGAGTCGTCTTGGACCATACAGCTCTTTCCCCTGTGATTCAGATCCTTTCTTCCTGTCAGGTCAGTCACTAATTATGTATTAAGAGGCTCAGTCTATCAGGTTTTCTGTCTGCTTAACTTAGTTCTGCTCTATGCATTTGAATAAAAAAAAGAAAGAAAGAGAGAAGCTTGTTTCATTTCTTTATTGCATTTGTATTTCTTTATTTAGCAAAGAACTGAGGAAAGTGAAGGCAGAACATGCAAAGGTAGGTTTACAGCTGAACATTAAGAAAACAAAAATAATGACCACAGATAATTTACATAACGTAAAGCAGACAATGAAGACAAGAGGTAGTGAAAGTTTTTCTGTACCTTGACTCAGTCATTTATCAAAATGGAGATCGCAGTCAAGAAATTAGGAGAACATTAAAATTTGGAAGGGCACTACAAAGGAACTAGACAAGATCCTCAGGTGTCAAGATATGTCATTGAATACTAAAGATAGGATTGGCCACGTGATCATATTTCCAATTTCCATGTATGGCTGTGAAAGCTAGCCAGTGAAGAAAGTTGATGAGAAGAAAATCAATTCATTTGAAATACAGTGCAGGAGAAGAGTTCTAAAAATACTGTGGACAAATAAATTGGTCATAGAGCAAATCAAGCCTGAACTCTCTCATTAGAAAAGATAACAATGCTTGGTAAGGCAGATGGCAGGAGTTAAAAAGGAAGACTACATTACAGACGGAAGGACTCACTCAAGGCAGTCACAGCCCCGAGTTTGCAAAACCTGAGAAGGGCTGTTGATAACAAGATTACTTGGGAATGTCTAATTCACAGAGTCCACATAAGTTGAAGTCAACTTGATGGCAATTAACAACAGTAAGAATAAATGTCCTGCTTTTCTCTTTCAAAAAAGAAAAAAAAATATCCCTAGTATGGTGGGGCTGTCACTAGCTCTCTTTTTTGCAAGCAATTACCATTAGCTAGGAGCTATTATGTTTGAAACTATGGTGAAGATCAAATTTGTCCGTCACTTGGCTGCATCTGATGAAAAGCAGGTCTTTCTCCAAGCAGCTGATGATTATGGTACAGAAGTTCCTTCTTTAGCAGAGGGGAACACATTTTAAAATACAAGCATATCTCAGTTAACAAAGAAGTTTCTTTTTACAAAGTCTTTTTCTGTCCGCCCACCCTCTCCTCTTTTTTATTTTATTTTTTTAACAGCACTGGAATTGGGAAAGTGGTGAAGAAATGGAGAAACACAGGCCCTTTCCACACCAGGCTATTAAAATGGTGCAGAGCGACCTCCGACGGAGGTCTTCTGCACCGTGGAGTGGAATGGGGCGGAATACTTTTTGTAGTTCTGCACCTCAGTCTGGTTCGGAGCAACCAGGACTGGTCGCACAGCGTGCTTTTTAAAAACCTCTTTTAAGAGGTTTTTAAAAAAACACGGAGTGCGCGACTCCATGTCGCTCCGTCGCCACGCAGATGCAGATGTGCTGGGGGCGGGCTTTAGGCTGGTGAGCTTCTCCGGTTGGTGGAGAGCCTTCACCAACCAGAAGCTGCCATTTTGGATACCGGAGCAGTGCGGAGCGACAAGCTCGCACTGCTCCTCGTCCCACGGACTCACCCGGCCGCTGAAGAAATCTAGTGAGTCCCGTTTTTGCGCAGTTCCTTTCCCACGTACGGAAAGGGCCACAGATGTTCAGTTGCTGGGTTGCAACAGTGTTTTTGTAGTAAACACTGTACAGTGAAGGCTTGACTTTCATAAGGGTTTGGGCTGCAGAATCCTCATGAAAATCAAAAAACCATGAATAACTTTCCCCTGCCCAAGTGTGTGCTGCCCTCCCATTCCCTTCCAGGGCTCCTCCTCCATTCTCTTGAATGTTGCCTGGGCGTGCTGCCTTCCTTCCAGGCTCCCAATCAATAAACAAGTGAATGGGAGAGGGTAGCCTCACACCTGGAGAAGGCATGAGCACATGTCTTCCCCCTTCACTTGCATTTCAGCTGTGCATTGCCTTCCAAGCACCCGAGCAATAGGCAAGTAAATGGGAGGTGGCAGCTGCATGCCCAGAGAAGGTGTGCGCAAGTGCCTTTCCCCTCCATTTGCTT
Source organism: Iguana delicatissima (assembly GCA_948472985.1). Taxonomy (NCBI): domain Eukaryota; kingdom Metazoa; phylum Chordata; class Lepidosauria; order Squamata; family Iguanidae; genus Iguana; species Iguana delicatissima. Next base: position 348,577 of record CAOKZL010000363.1, on the reverse strand, counting down.
GTGTTTCACCCAGGCACACTGCCTTCCAGGTACCTGGGCAATAGGCAAGTGAATGGGAGAGGGCAGCAACATGATTGGAGAAAGCATGGGTGTGGAGCTGCCCCCTGCCATTTGCTTGCCTTTTACCCAGGTCTCTGTAAGGAAGACAAACATGCCCAGGCAAAAGGAGAGGCAGAATGTAGGAGGGAGAGGCAAGTGGGCACCTGGTGAATAATCAAGTTTGTGAACACTTAAATGTGGAGGGAGGAGTGTAATAAAGCTTGAGCTGGGAAAGAATGGGATACTCTTCAGGTACTCTAGTTGTGTGTGCCTGCTTACAACAGACAAAGTAACAGCACCTCTTCTAGAATCCATTACTGAGCATGCATGAACAAAAAAACAGAGAGAAAGAGTGAAAGCAAATTAATCTACCTCACTAGCTACCCCCAACATGCTGAAAAAGCATAGAACTGTATGTTTGACCACCAAACTTGAATTCATAATAAAAGTAGAGGCTGGTGAAAGAAAGAAAAAATCTCTGAATGCATTTTGGAAGAATATTTCAAGCGGTCTGTAGATGGTTTAAAATGTTTTTGTTTAGTTATGAAAGGATTACCTGACTTGGCTGTTTCATTTCATATGTGGATATCTTTAGTTACGAATCAAAAGTCTTCTGAAATATATTCAAGTTGTTCTTCTTTATTTGTGGTGTAGGAACCTATCCCTCCTCTTTCCATGTTATTTCTATCTCCAGTACCAAATCTTTCGTTAATAAAGTAATGTCCAGGAACGCATCGATTTAAGTAACTAGACATACCTGTAACTGGGTGAAACATACTAAAAAATAACAGGACAATAAATACTAGAGAAGTGGTTCTCAAAAATTTCAAGCCTTGAAGAGATCTTTCTACATCAACATGTCTAGGTAGTTAAATATTGCAAAAAGGATAAGGAGGGAGGTGCTCAATGGCAAAAACTTAACAAGCTGAATATGAGTCAGCAGTGTGATGCGGCAGCCAAGAAGGCCAACGCAATTCTTGGTTGCATCAATAGGAGTATGGTGTCTAGATCGAGGGAGGTACTGGTACCACTCTATTCTGCATTGGTTAGACCTCATCTTGAATACTGTGTCCAGTTCTGGGCACCCCAATTCAAGAAGGATATGGATAAGCTGGAGCAGGTCCAGAGGAGGGCAACCAAAATGGTGAGGGGCCTGGAAGCCATGCCCTATGAGGACAGACTTAGAGAGCTGGGTATGTTTAGTCTGCAGAAGAGAAGGTTGAGAGGGGACATGATAGCCATGTTTAAATATTTGAAGGGATGTCATATCGAGGAGGGAGTGGGCTTGTTTTCTCCTGCTCTTGAGACCAGGACAAGGAGCAATGGATGCAAGCTGCAGGAGGGGAGATTTCGCTTGAACCTCAGGAGGAATTTCCTGACAGTCAGGGCTGTCCGGCAGTGGAATGTGCTGCCACAGAGTGTGGTGGAGTCGCCTTCTTTGGAGGTTTTTAAGCGGAGGCTGGATGGCCACTTGTCGGGAGTGCTTTGAGGGTTTTCCTGCATGGCAGGAGGTTGGACTGGATGGCCCTTGTGGTCTCTTCCAACTCTACATTTCTATGATTCTATGATTCTTTGAATTCATACATCAATCTAGAAGGGCTTGGAAAAGTTACTTTCATGGACTGTAACTATCAAATCTTTCCCCCAACCCTCCTGGTTGAATGATTCTAGGAATTATAGTTTGTAAAAGTAACTTTTACAAGCTTGAGATTTACTCAAGCCCTCACCATCTCTATGTACTGAATAAAAGTATTCTCTAGAAAACTCTCAGTAGTTTCCTGAGTTTGTATTAAAAAAGGGAAATATGCTATTTTTCAAAGATGAGTCAACAGGTCTCCTAGGAATACTAGATGTCAATTAACATCTGATGTCTGAAATTATTCTTATTATTACACTGTTGGAGATGTCACCAAGCTGAATCTATTTGCAGTTCTATTTTTAATTTAATAGAATTGCAGCCTTTTCACCCAGCAACAAATAAATACATAAACAGCCACATATTACCTGGAGAACCTACAGTTCAGAGATCAGAATTGTTTACAAGATCCTAAATCCTACCTAAGGTAAGCCCATTGAATCAATAGAGTTTGCATAGGTGTCGATTGACCATTCAGCAGCTGATTCCATTCTGGTTAGGGTTTGTGTCGATGGAATCATGTGTAAGAGTCCACTCTTAGCATGGAATAGCTGCTTCATTGGTTAGGGTGGAAGTGAGCCTGCCTCTCCGTCTCACCATACACTCATACTGTTGCACAAAGAGGACTGCTGTCTCCAGTTAGTGTATAAGCTGGCAAAAACCCTGAAAATTATGGATTGTAATATAAAACACAACTGCATGCTGGATATATAGGCCATGCCAATTTTTCAGTTATGAATCTGGCACTCAGACAAATATAGATCAGACCATATTAGCCTCCTCCCAAACAATTTTTAACATTACACCAACACTGATAAGCAACTATAGGATTTGTATATGAGTTGTCGTTGCCTTGCATGTCTACTGCTTCTATAGCTTCATTCGTCACTGAGTGAGAACTATTGTTAGTCTGTAGTCATCTCCCTAAACTTTAGTTGGATTATTTCAAGAGGATATTTCCATGTTCCCATAAACCATTACAGATGTATCATTTCTTGTTCCACACTACTGGGGTTGCTCATCTATGGCAAAAGTGCCCCCATGCCTCCAGAGCATATCTGAGGAAGGGAAAAAATTCATTGACCCCCCCATTGCCTTAGGAGGGTTCATGCAACTGACAGACCACATTTTGTCCAACTCCATATGGATTGCCCTATGAATGCCATTTAGTAGGACTGGTGGCCATGCTGACTCAGGCCACTTCTGCACTAGACTGTTATTGTCAGGAATCGAATTCACACACACACTGTTACCAGTGCGAATACACTATTTATTAGGAGTGTGATACATAGTACAGGACTTCAGTGAGCGAACTGGAGGCAATTAGCAAAATCCAAAACATTAAAAGCAAACAGTTTCTCATTCCGCCTGCAAGAGACCTTGGAGTTCTGGTTTCAGCCTGGCACCGCTTATCACTACATTCCTAGCTTTGTTTATCTAACGGTCTCTGGTTCTCATACCTTGTTACAAGCAAGCTGCTAATTAACTGCTACTACATGTCCCCTAACTGAAATATGCAGGGCTACCCGACAGTTATAGTGCTATTATTCCACTTTCAACATCCTATGGAATCCTGGGGTTTGCGGTTTAGGGAGGGGCCTTTGAGGCCTCTCCCTAAACTGCAAACCCCAGGATTCCATAGGATGTTGAAAGTGGAATAATAGCACTATAACAGTCTAGTGTGGAAATGGCCTCAGAGTTCTGAGAGATACTTTCCAACCCTCAAATCTTCCAAGTGCTGCCATTTAGTCATGTTTATAGTACTTACAAGCTGAGCTAGAGCTCATTCATCATTCCTCATTCTGGGGACATAACTCAGCACCTCAGGTCCCAAAGACAAGGGATGGTGAACCATGTTTTCTCCATAGGGCCTCCTTGGTGGTGAGGTACTTTGTGCAGGGTGCAGAAAGACATACCCTTTTCTGAGGGGGGGAGAAGGAAAAAGCATGAGTGGATAATGTTAATGGGGGAACAGGCCCAGAGTACACTTCACTGATGTCTAGTTATCGCTACAGGAGCCAGAGGTGAGCTGGGGGCTGGGAGGATCTGCTCCAGCTAAGCCTTCACATCAGTGATGCTATTCCCACCCATCCAGTGAGATGGTACAAGATAGTGTTACCCTGTGAACTGGGGGTCCCGGGAGGGATGCCCAAACAACCAAACAACAAGCAAAGATGAAGAAATTAGCTGGAGTACTCTCTTGGCTAACGAGAGGCAGGGTAACTTAGCGGGGATCTTTTACCCTATGTCTACAGCATCAGGTCAGTGAGCAGTCAGGCAGTTCAAAATAGCAATAAGATTTATTTAACAATATCAAGAACAACACAACCACACTCCTAACTAGAAAAGGAAAATAGAGTTCAAGGGGAATGGGTGATACGCCACCTTTCCTGCAGTCCTGGGGAAGCCAATGGAGGGTAGAAGGACTCGGCGCGGCAGCCAAGGGGAGCTCGCAGAACGAGGTGGCAGCAAGGCAGGAGAGCAGTCCGAACGCAAGTCTGTTGAGCGGTCCAAGGAGCTCTCGGAACTGGAGGTTTTTATCAGGGAAAGAACGACTGTAGGTTAGTCTGGTCTCGGGCGAAAACAATAAGTTTTAAGTTGGAGACAATGCCTCCGAAAGGTCAGAATTTACGTGATTGAGTTATGTTCTGAATTGACAATGGTATGGCTGGTATGTAAATGTGGCTAGCTCAGCAGTTAAGCACTCAGCTCGCCAGGGTGCCCTCTCAGGGCAGAGGGTCTAATGACGGTGTTTGTTTCGGGAGGCACCCTAAAGCAGATCTGGCAATCTCTGGCTTGGTTTGGTGTGAGCAGCAAATAGTAGCCATGCTTAGCTTCGCGCTTGTTCGGTGGCCTCACAAACACTTGGCTGGTGGTAGAGTAGGGCCGAATTGTGATATCAAAATGATATCTTTGGTTCACCAAAGGCCAGGGCAGTACACGGTGGTAACAATAGCACACACTCATTTCCACTACTGGTTGCTGCTGCTAACATTTTTCCAGCTTGAAACATGGTTGGGCAGGAACTCCGGATGGGACAGGGAGTTCTGGATGGCCCCATTGGCTGATGATCCAAGAGGTTACCCTTGCTACCTGGCATGGTTATGCCTCCCCTCCCATTGTACACTATACTGACTGAGATGGTATTGAGTGGAGATCTTTCTGGCAGCTGGCCAACTATTTCAACTTGTAAAAACTTGCAACCTGGCAAACCTGCATTAAGCAAGGGAAGGAAAATAAGGTTTGACTGCAATTAACAAAAATCTATGTGGTTAGTTCAAAATACATTACTTTCACTTCTGTGTGCTAGATTCAGCACCCAAGATTGATTAGGCAAGTGTAGTTTGACTCTGTGCACAGGATATTGATCCCTGTGAAAACGTATTGGCAAAGACAGAAGTGGAACTGATTAGGCAACAAGCTCCCACCTTGTTGGGCCTTTGAGGAAGGCACCCCCACATCAGCCAATGTGACTTGCTTCTAAAGCTGCTAAATCAGACATCCTCACAGATTTCCATAACACATGGAAATGAAACATCTGTTTGCAGGCTGCTGCTGGAAGCTGTTGCAAGAACCAGAGCTTTTAAAAACTCTGCTCCAGTGGCAACTTCACACGAGACTTCAATGTAAGGAAAAGGAGCAAAGGAATTATGCAAACCCAGAGCCCTTTCCTTTCTTGTGCAAGTGCTCTCTATTTGCATAGTGTGGCAAAGGGCAGCCATACAAAGCGGAGAGAGCCAAAACACAGGTTTTAAGGCCATCTGGCAGACACTACTCAACTGTCCATCATCAGAGACCCAGACATGCCTCTGTGCTCCTAAGGACCTCCTGTTATCTTGCTTCCTCTATTACTGTCATTTATTGACATCAAGAAAGAGAGATTATGGAAAATGCTATTTATGAGCAGGGGTGGGTGGGTAGGCGGGGGAGATTCTCAAGCATGACATAACTAGTGCCTGCCTTCTGTCTGGTTTCATTTGGGTGGCAAAGAACGGAGAAATGCTTCCATGTCTGTCTCCTAACAGACCCTGTTTTCAGATACAATAGACACAATTGTGAAAAGTAGCTGTTGCTTTGCCTGATGTCTGTTCCTTCCTCTTTGTTTGGGCTTAATTGCTCTAAAATACCAACTTTCAGAAAGATACTACCTTGGCTTTCCTACTTTAGGAATAACAATCCTGTGTCCTTAAGCAGCTCTGCTGTCAGAAATAGCAGAATAAGCTGTGACATGCTATTAGCTATCTGACACAATCCATATAGTAATTGACTCTGCCTCTGCTGTTTAAGGAAATGATCCCTGGTAGCAATTGGACCACAAGGCAGGGACTCTGGTGTGAAAGTTTGGAGATCTGTACTCAACAGCCCCTCCTTCTGTCTCCATAGCCTCTGATTACCTGTTGGTGGAAGGGCACATCTGTTGTTCTTTAGGGAGAATTTGCACAGATCCTGCACAGCGCAAGGGGCATAGGACCACCCCATGTAACCATTATGTCTTGGATTGTGCTAAAAATCTAGCCTTCTGCTGAAATTGTGGGCCCATTTGTTGGGTAAAGAGGGAAAGAGCAGGGAATGAACTGGAGATAATCCTGCAGAAAATTAGCAGTTGTGTAACGGGAAGATATGAAAACAGCCCAATTCTTCAATCTTACAGAGCTCTGAAACCAAGAGATGTAACAGCAAGATCCTGGAGGTTGCTGCATTTGCTATATAAACCTTTGCAGGTTTGCTACCAGTCTTTTCATCCATAGACCTATACTCTAGAGTTAGAAGTGATTATTTTTTTAAGTGTGAGGTGGGAAGTCCAAATAAACAAATTTGGCAGGCTGTGTTATGTTGCTCCTGTGGAGAAGGTGTAGTGCAGCATCCTCTTTTCTGTAAAGTAAGAGTATTCTAAAGAAGATACAGAAGATGGAGCTAACAGAATGGCAAACAGATCAAGAGCGTTATTAGGGAAAGATGCAGGGGCAGAATACCTTAGACAAATACACTTGCAAACAAAGGAAAGCCCATCTAGCTTGCTTAGCAAGAACTGTAGTAGTGAAAAGTAATGCCTTTAGTTTCCACAGTTTAAGCAACATCAGTAGAAATCTCAATGTATGAATAATGGGAGACCTTTTGGGTTGTGAGGGGCTCAGTCTTTATAAGAGACGAGCAGGTGACAAACATCTCTTGTCCAGTTCTTCTTACACAGCAACACTGCAGGGACCATTCAATAACAGGAGAGGAAAGAAACTTGTATAGAAAGACTGAAAATAATAAAAGACCCTGCCTTTTCCACTAAAACTATCGTTTATTTTGTCCAGACACAGAGGACCTTACTCTAAGATATTTTTGGTTTTATTTTGCACCCACGCTCAGATACTACAAACTCAATAACACTTTTTCCATTTGTTGCAGGGGCAAATATAGAAGTGAAACTGAAGCTTTCCCTGCAACTTCCAGCTAGGTGGAAATTGTAGCCACTCTGGGGGGAAATTTTATTTTGCCTTTGTACTGAGGTTATTAAAACCTGAAGTAGAATGTCCTTTTATCCAGTGCTGAGGCAATGTACTTGCTAAGAATTGGACGCTATAGATCTTCTATTGCAAAGGGGAGCAAATTCCTAAACTCTCTGGTGGGTGATGCTGGTTTTCTCTACAGATTGCACTAATGCTTTTCTCTCTGTTTCATCTTGCAAAAAAACCCCTAACAAGCACACAATGGCTGGCTTGCTGTTACTGGCATATACAGGCATAAGTCCATCTTATATCTATGCATGTCTTTTTTTTTTTTTTTGTCATTATAGAGATTGATATTCCATTCCTTCTTCCACAGCTGCAACTCTGGACTTACCAGCAGACTCCAACAGATCTCAGTGGATGGTTTCATCATTCTGCATCTAGTTATGGGGATATAGCCATTCCTTCCCTCATCTCCATCAGCCACGGAATGGTACGCAGTACTACTATACTCTACTGAGGCATTTAGGAACATACCCAATGAAATCTATATAATATAATTCAGAGTATGGAAAGATTTACTTTTGGGGGGCCCCAGACCTCGGGAGTTTGGGAAATACAGTAAAAAACACAACTTTTCTAAGCTTTGGTATGATTGGAGTCTGACCAAAAATTTGCAGACTTAAGCTAAGCATCATGGAAAATTTTACTAGGGTGTCCAGATATAGAAGTTATGGTTAACCTGCTACCCTTGAACAGAAATGAATTAAGATGGGAACAACCACATTTTGTGGAATCAGTTAAAATCAAGCACTTAGAAAACATGAGCTGTGTCTCAGTGATATTAAAACTCAATTATTTGTCCAGCGCCTTCATTGATGTTGGAAATGTAGGAAGTTTAATAATATTAACAGCTCACCACCTCAGTTCTAAGCACAGGCCTGCAGCAGGGTTAGTCCAAGTACAAGACAACTGTGGAAGAAATCTGGGCTGCACCCAAGAGGGCAATAATAGTTTCTTCCTTGTGCCTGAATGCAACATCACTTATCTTTGGAACACAAGTAGTACCATGAGGCATAGTGTCTTCTGGGCTGTTCTGTGTGCAGCACTTGGGGAAGTTTTGCCGTGGGCATACTGGCTTGAAGGATTCTGGGCATTGTAGTCTGATTCTTTCCCTCCAAGATCTACAGGGGCTACCCTGACAGGCCCCTCTGACACACTGACCAGACTGAAGAGACAAGAGTAGGTATAGGAAGCTGTGACAAAAAGAAACTGGCTTTGTCTTGGCGGATGTACCTCTGGGCCCCAAGGATGCATGGAAGATGGATATTGAATGCTAGTACTGAGGCCCAAACAGAGAGGGAGAAGGATAATATTTAAATCTAAAGTGGTAGGGGTGCCGGCATCAGCAGTCTGGGGTCCCAACATTGACACAGTGATGCTACATTGAATTCTAAAGAAGATTTTCTTTCCTGCAGCTTCTCTGCTTCCCTTCCTTAAGTAGAGGAAGTGCAATCTTTTAAGACAAGGCTTTCACACCTGATTGGACTGCAGCTCCCACCATCCCTAACCATTGGCTGTACTGAGTAGGGCTAACAGGGGTTAAAAGCCCAACAATGTCTAGAGGGTTACATTTTCACCAGTCCTGTTTTAAGTTTTATTTCTAACTTTAGTCCAAAGAACGGTTGCTTCAAAGTTGCTTTTTTACACATCTGCTTTCTCTGATTTTTTCCCTATAGGTGAAAGGACATCTTTACACAGAAACTGGTCACAAGGGAAGAAATCACTGTAATTTCATACAGTCGTAAAATTTTAGTTTGTTCATTGTTATTTTTTCCTATGAGTTCGCATAACGTGCTAATGAATGAACTGCAATTTCATTCTTCTTCTTCTTCTCCTACTACTTACTACTACTACTACTACTTACTTACTACTACTACTACTATTTTAAAGAAGTACACTGCAATCTTACAGTTATGCTTCATTCTCACTGGTATATTTGGGAAGAGCACTAGGACTTGCCCAAAGCCAATGGAATAGCATTATGTGCCAGGATACCAGCATAACTGTTGGTCTGTGTTTGTACAAGTGAGTGAGGAGTTAAGAACTTTAAAAACGTGATTACAGGAACTGTTATGGACAGCAAGCGCCCTCCACTCTGCTCCTACTTAGGCATCTGGAAAGAGGTGTGCTCATTGCATAGATTTTGTAATAAACAGTAACCAGTAGTTTTTGGAATTACCCCCAGGGGCCTACCTGGGACCACCAGTGCTGTTCTTTTGTTATCAGACAACCCCACTTTTTTTTCATCTCGGCATTAAAATTGAAATGCTAACTGTGAACTCTGTTAGACACTGTTGCTTGGTTTATCTATCTTTTTAAAACCATTCATTTTCATGTTTTTAAATTTTATGTTCTGTTCTAAGTTATTGTGAATTTGGTACATATGCTACCTTCTCAGCACAATATTAGCCAGTAGCTGCCTGTTGCAAAATATTTAAAAACATGGACACACACTCACTCAAACTTCTTCTTTATTTAGTTAAATATCTTGTATATCACCTAGGAGAAAGCAAGGTAATAAGAAATACCATTTGGGGGTTGGAGAAACAATGCAAAACCCCTTGTTATTTTTGGGAAGTGGAGAGAAAGTTACAAGTGGAAGAAAGTGTTTAATCATAGAGAGAACCTGGAGAAGATCTCATGCTCAATCCAAAACCAAAGTCTGAAGGCATTTGGTTTAGCAAACTTACGAAATCTAAACTGGTCTGGGTTGGATTAACAGACTAGCTGACAGTCTGGTCTTAAATTTCATCACACACACACACACACACAAATGCTGGAATACAAATTAAATTAAATACTATTCTTACACTTTAATTTTATTTCTGTGACCATTAAAGCCCAATCATTTGTTTATTTGAGGAAAGTTAATTATTAAAATGCCATGCTAGTATGTGATCTCAGATACAGAGTGAATGCTATTTGACTCCTCAACAGGTATAACAGGTCCTTGCTTGCTATGGGCATATAGGTATAGACTGAAATATCATTCTACCTGTGCCTTCCCAGGTGAAGCACAGAGCTGTGTTACTCCACTGGGAAGACCCTATCCCGGGGTCTACAATTTTGATATTAAATATGATTTCACATGCTTGAGAGGTCACCCGGATGAGCACGTAGGCAGCCATGGTCGAACGACCAAAAACCAGGTCAGGCCAGTAAAATCCCCCATCACATAGCCCCAGGAGACCTCAAGCTGTGCAAACCCACAATAAACAAAGGGTCCTCAGCCCCGGAGAAACTGACTTGAGGGGATTAGTGTGCTTGCCCCAAGTTGAGAAAATATCCTATCAAGCGAGGACCATTTACATGAAATCACACCACAACCAAATGCAGCCAAAGATCCTGAGACTTTGGCAACACCTTGTAATCTCATCATGCAAAGGAAGTTACCATTGTGGAGCTTTGTTCTCGTTGCAACACCCATTGTTCTCCCCAGGAAAGGATTAGGCCTCCAGGTACTTTTTCCCCCTACAAATAGTCCCCGTTTTGGAGTGGTTCTTTGGATCACTCCCGGTCATCCCAGCAGACCATTGCTCTGTCCGTTGAGTAATTCCCTCAGCCCTCTCTGTGCTGAGCCCCACTTCTCCGCTGTTTTTCCCAGACCAAGGACTTCAGGAAAAGGTGCAGTATTACCCCAGCTACAACCCCTTCAATATTCCCCTATCCAGTTTCCTCTCTTTTGCTTCTTAATAAGTCTTGAGTGAGTGTGTGAGTGATTACGTTGGTGTGTGAGACTTTCATTCAATAAAATCATTTATTGGACATTTTTGTTTGGTTTTTGGATTGGCCTGACCCTGTAAAAACTGGATAAAAAGACCCCGCTAGGTTACTTTGCCTCTCGCATTGCTATTGCTTGTGCTCTGGCTAGTTTTCATTCCCATTATGTGGAACACATTGACATGTCCCCCAAGGGACCCCAGAAATCAGGGTAACAGCTGTATTGGCACCCTGAATCAGGTTAGGGAGGAGTCATACATACACACACAATACTTTTGCAAACAAAGGTTCAATCCTATGAACTCTGCTTTCAGCCGAGCTGAGTACCAGATCAGTCAGACGAACAAGCTTTATTTGAAACAGCAGAATATTTATAGAACTCATAGTGGTACATGAACAGAGAGAGAAGATGCTTAACACAGAGAGAGTTGCTTAACAAAAGTTGCAAGATCTACAGAATAGAGTCTCCATGATGTTTCTTAGTATAAAATATCATCCTTCCTATGCAGATATTCTCAGAGCAAGACAGTTAGTTATCAAATTGTTCTTATTTATTCTATTGCCTTTTGACACAGTTCTTACAGCTGAGCAAAGATAAGAAACCAGTGAAACAGGATAGATTCAAATCAAAATGTATTCAAATACATTTTTTAGAATTGCTTAGGAACACAGAAATGAATCACTAAATACTTGGAAATATTTTTGCACCCAACAGACAAATCGTTCCCTACGGCATCCATAATAAGGCCATAATTCACAAGAGCAGACTACAGAAGCCTTCACATCTGGGAAGCCATTTCTTTACTTTTTGCATGTCTCATCAATAGTGCAGGGTTTACAGTACCATACCAAAAGTGGAATACAATATACTGGAGCAGATTCCATACAACTTTCTGAAGTGAGAAAGAACTAATGAAAGTATCTTATTCTCTGGGGCTCATTGGTTTAATGAAGCATTCCTCAACTGAGTGTTTGGGACTATTACACCCATCATCCATATCTATCGACCTTGCTGGTTTGTAACCCAAAATTTCTAGTGTGTAGCAGCCAGGGAAAGCATTTCCCAATGAAATCTCAAAAAAACCAAAAACAGAACAAACAAAAAAAACCAACTAGACCCAGCTAGGTGATTGTCCATGGCATTTCAGAGTTACTGCCATTTTCATGCATACAGAAAGGGAAGGGTCAAATGCTACAAGTATTGTATTCACAAATGGTGGATCACAGCAATTTCAAATTATTTTCACAGTACAAAGCTCCATGAAATAAAGGGTAAGGGAAACCCAGAGGAAGCAAAGGGTTACATAGGTACTGTTAATTTCCTAGCTAGTTGTGATGCAGTACATGTATCTCAACTGCTTCTCCACAGAAAAGTGATACCTCTCCTGGGAATGACTCTTACTGAATTATACATACAGTGATACATACAAAATGAAGCACAAGACTAAGGACACAAAATGTCCAGCAAAGGTACAGAGTTCAGGTTTCACATCATTGATATAAAAACTTCTCTGTCCTTCTTGTTAGCTGTCCCAGATATAGCTATAACTATTGGAACAAACAGATGCCACTTTTAAAAGAAAACAGGACAAAGATGTGAGCTTACAGATTCAGATTTTGACTATAACCATCTAACTGGGTGAATTTAAAGGAGAACTTCTTGAAAATCACATACCAATGGCATCCAACTCCCCATAAACACAGTCTAATTTATTGCAATTTTCCTGATGTCTTTTCGGAAGCATCAAGATTACCCCTCCACATACATCTCTAACTGCCAAAATATGAAGCAAAGCTGGAATGCAATCTTCCTTGGGATACACTGGATGGCAAGATAGAAGATATCCTCGGATCTGAAAACAGTTTTACGTAGCTATGGCGGGGGGGGGAGGGGAATGTGCCTTTTGGACTACAAGGGAACTTTTATCATAAAGGTTACTTTTTAAAATTTTAACTCTTCTACGTACATTCTTTTGGACACAATAAGTTAATTCTGCATTTTGTATTTCTATGAGCATTCTATATTGTTTTTCAGGGTGCTAAATTGTAATTGGCCCATGACTATAAACAATCAAGTTATTTTAGTTGCATAAAAAAAGAATCTGAAATGGTCAGTTTATAACTCACACAGGAAATCTGTGTTATGTTTTAACCATTCTGAGATTCTGGGAGATTCCGCTGGTTTCCAAGGAAGACCAGTTTACGTCACTACTGCTGTTTCTCAACAGCAGCAGTGATGTCTTCTTGAGAAATCAAGAGGATCTCCAAGAATCTTAGAATAGTTAAAATTCAACACATTATGATATATCATGGGGAATACTTTTGTTCTGAAAATTAGCTCAGTTTTGTAAGATATTCGGTATATTTTGCAAACTGAACGTAGAGAAAAATAATCTGTTTATTAATTTTTGACTTCCATGCTTCTTGACTGATATTAATTTTTGGAATGAAACATATGATGACAGCATTGAACCTTATGAACTTTTCCCCCTTGGTCATGCATGTTATTAATGTGTACATGTGTGTATATGTGTACCTTGTTTCCGACCCTGACTCCATCTCACACACTCACATACACAATATGGCCAAAGTGTGTAGTTTTATATGATGAATTGTACCGACACCCATCCCACGTAAATGAAATTTCAGACAACTATGAAATCAAATCGAACACTAACAAGATGGAATTACCAAAAACAGACTGCTATCTGCTTTCATTGTACCCTCTAAAATAACATCTGAGAGTGAGGAGTTTTGACAAAATATTTATTTTTTAAAAAAAGCCTAGAGACAGATCTGGTATATGCACTGTTATCTCTGCCTGAGAAAAGCATATTAGTCAAAGAAGCATGGAACTCAGGCCCACTCTTTGAAATTACTACTTGACAGACTGTCTTCCTTGGACTGTTTTCTACTCTTCATGGTCTAAGAGCAGCAAAACTTTATAACTAAAGTAAACTGGTGTGTCTGCACTTTCAAACCAATAAAGTAGCATAAGCTGTTAGGTATCACTCTTTTCTATATTCCTTAGCAGCTGTACCATCAACACTCATGTTTTTTAAAACACTTGTATTCTGAATACATGAACAGGCTTTACAAGGGCTTATACATGTATAGAAAAGGATAGTCTTTTTAAGAGCAGCCTTTAAACTCTTCTAGGCCAGCAGTTTTCTGCCAAGCAGTCCGGTGCCTGAGTGAAGCTAAACGTAGGATAAGCAAGAAAACCAGGTCAGCTCCAATTTCTTCTTCAGTATATTTATTAAATAACCAAAGCAGAAGGATACTCAGAAATAATTAGATGTTTTAAAAATAAAACAAACCTTTCACACCCATCAGGATTTGAAGAATTAACTTCTCCAAGCAAGTTACAGATGGGAAGAAAGGTGAGGGCTTCCACTAATCTCTCCACTGCCACCAACTATGAGGTTTCCCACCAGCACTCCATATGTAACATTCTCTCAGGCAAAAAACATATAATACAAAAATGATTTATTAAACAGAAATTGAACATAACATCACAGATTACTTCTTAAAACATATAAATCCTGATTCACACTCACTCTAATTCACCTCTCCCACTCTTTCACTCATATCCTAACTCTGACCCTGACTCTACTCTCTGTCTTTAACAATCCTAACGTCTCTGACTCCCATTTCCTAACCAATTCCTAATCTTGACAAACCCCACTCTCAACCCTGATCAACTGTCACATACCAGCCTTTTCAAGGGATGCTCACCATGGCTCTGAGACTGGCATATCATCACTGTTTGACAGCCAGCTGAATCCACAGGAAAAGCTCAAAGCAGAAATATTTCATTTAGGATCTGAGCAACTCCCAGGGAGCTGGAAGAGGTAACTTCTTGCCTTTCCTACCTACCATACCTGAGTCAAGTGGAGGAGGCAGGGCAAAGAATTAATTGAAACAGACCTTTGTAACGCCACTTTCTGGACTATAACTTCCAGTGACCATGCTGGCTGACAGAATCTGGAAGTTACAGTTCAAAAAAGTACTTCTTCCCAATTCTGATCTTGAATGTATGTATATTGATGTAATTTTTAAAAGTCTCCACTGGTTTGGCATGTCTGGGCATATTATTTGTTCAAGGGAATTATTCAATTCTAATAATGGAAGCAGATGAGGATGATTGGATTCTTTGCGATTCAATCAGATTCTGGCTGTCTGACATTTCAGGATTTCCCCTAGAATCTCTAACCTTTGTTCTGGACTAAAATTAGGCAAGGATTCCAGCTGTATGATTCTACAGAAATCTTTGACCCAGACATGTTCCCTTAAATGTTGATCTGTAGCCCTTTTAATTAGATTACGATCTGTTCGAAGCTAACATTGCAAAAGCTGATCAGCAAGTGTTTGAAGGAAGAGAGGAGACAATCAGGTTCTTCAGTTGGTAAGTGGCATGATTAAAACCTGGTTGATTAAAAAAAATGTCACAGAAAGAGAACAAACCAATCAAACTCTTTTGGGCCGATACTGGGGGGCGAGGGAGAGAAAGAGACAGAGGCCTAGTTCTTACTGTGAAAATCTGTGCCACTGTAAGTGAAGATTTATATCACAGAATCATAGAGTTGGAAGAGACGACCGTCCAACCCCCTGCTATGCAGGAACACCCATAAAAGCACTTCTAACAGATGGCCATCCGGCCTCTGCTTAAAAACCTCCAAAGAAGGAGACTCCACCACACTCCAAGGCAGCATATTCCACTGCCGGACAGCCCTGACCATCAAGAAATTCTTCATGAGGTTCAGGTAGAATCTCCTTTTCTGCAGAATATGTTTGAATACTCCTCCACAATAAAAAGTCCCTATAGAGTAGTATATCAAGGAGAAAGCCTGGTCCAAGCCCTTTCCCCTAACATGCTAGTTTTTCATATATAGAAAAATTCTTTTCTTTCGTACACAGATTGTAATCCAAACTCACATTCCTCCACCCAAGTCTGAAATGGAGGCCTTACAAAACAGCCTTTTTACTTTCACAAGAACTAGCAGCCCAGGAACAGAAGATTTTTCTCATACAGGGAAGAACCAAGATCTAATATGGCCCAAAAAGCAAACAAGATGGCAGGTTTCTGCTTGGATTGCAATACACTCCATGTGAGAGATTGTATGACTGCGTGCTGATTTTTTAAAAAAATACAACATGCAGGAGAAATTAAATGTCAGAATGGATCTAGGGAAATTATCTTTCCCTATGCATGTGAACTTTCTATGGATTATTTCCTCCTTGTTTTAAATATTTTTAAAAAACCAATCTGTACTGTTTTTACCTGCCAAGAAAGGTGGTCACCCTTGTGCAGATCAGGCTTGATTTAACTCCTTTTGCATTCTGCTCACAGAGTAGGCTACTCAAAATGTTTCTTGCTGAAAAGTATCTGTCCAACTGCTGAAAGATAGCATTCACATTATAGGCAAAAGTGCAGCCTACATGCATATATACCAAAGAGGGGAAGAGAAAAATGTTCCAGGGTGTATGGTAATGAAATGACCTTCTCCAATACCACAGCCACAAGAGGATAGTGAGGCCGTGGGTAAAGAACCAGAAAGAGACAGATGGGGGCAATGTAATTCTGGGGACGGCTGACTTTCACTCAAAGCTTCAGTGGGATACTGGGTGGTGTGTGTGTGAGCAAAAGTGTGAGCATAATGCAATTTGTGTTTGTTTTACTCCCAACCAGCCTGGTATTTCTGCTTCCCGCAGGCCTTTGATTTACAAGAAAACAAACATCTCTTTGCTTAACAAAGGCACAGAAAGAATTCCCCTTTGAAACAGTTTAATTTTACAGGCCCTGGAGCAATGTCAAGAGACAGCCGGGAGCACAGTGAGGGAAAAGGAAAAAGAAAAATCCCAAACAAAACAGAACATACAAACACGTTTTCTGGTCCGTTTGAATGTGGTTACAAAGGGCAGTGTTTCAATTAACTGGAACATACCTCATTAGTATTTCATCTAAATATCTCCGCTGTGGATTTGTAAACACCTGCGTGTTTTATCATGTAGAACAAATCCACAAATGCTGTATATTCACAAAAGATCCGCTTTCCACATTCTAGGCATCCAGGGTCACTCTCTCCCACCTTAAGGAAATACATTTTCACTGCCCCCTCCATCTATATCTCACTTTTTACAATTAATATATGTATACACACACTCAAAATATTCTAAAACAAAATAATGTACTGAGCAAAAGACACAAAAATATGGGATCTAAAAAATCAGAAAAGTAAGAGTCAACATGTATAAATATGACCAACGGTATGAAACATTAAAAATATTTTTAAAAATGATACATCAAAGGTCCATTTCAATAAACCAATTTTAAGAATAAGTCCAAATAAAAGAGAGGGAGAGAGGAGGGAGCACACACAGTAAAGCTGCTCAGAGTGAATCTTGCACTTGTGACATGATCATTGAGAAGGCTAGGTCTTAGCACCCATCTGTACCCCTTTCTAGTAGTGAAATGAGAAATGAGAGTTTGCTGAAAGTGTTTTCAGGGTTCAGAGAGGACTAGACCTAGAAAATCATCGTTCAGGTAATCTGGTCTCAAGCAAATGTCTGTCAGAACTAATACCAGCATGAAAGTGAGCCTCAAAACACGTAGGCAGTCAATGCAGTTGGCACAGGGTTGGCATAAGATGCTCTAACTTCTGAGTTCCAAGAATCCTGCATCAATTGCATTCACCGATCTTTCTTAGTTTTTGAATCCTATGCAGAAGGCTGCATGGGTTCATTCTGGATGCAATTAAGGCACAGGTAACTGAGGCCATGCTTGTTTTCTAAAAAATTTGTCCTGGTCACTGATGCCATGTGTACATCCAATGAATAGTATACTGAGTTGTGTAGGAAGTCTTTCTGGGAGAAGGAATCTCCATATGAAGAAAGCTTAATGGAGCCCAGACTGTGGACTCCGAAAGTTTCTGGATTGGTATCTGTAACGTGTCGAGAGGAGGGTGACCAAAATGGTGGAGGGTTTGGAAGCCATGCCCTATGAGGAGCAGCTTAGGGAGCTGGGTATATTTAGTCTGCAGAAGAGAAGGTTAAGAGGGGACATTATAGCCATGTTCAAATAGTTGAAAGGCTATCATATCAAAGAGCGAATGGGCTTGTTTTCCACAGCTCCAGAAACTAGGACAAGGAGCAATGGATTCAAGCTACAGGAAAAAGAGATTCCACTTGAACCTCAGGAAGAATTTCCTGATGGTCAGAGCTGTTCAGGAGTGGAATATGCTGCTTTGGAGTGTGGTGGCATCTCCTTCTTCAGAGGTTTTTAAGCAGAAGCTGGATGGCCATCTGTTGGGAGTGCTTTGATGTGTGTTCCTGCATAGCAGGGGGTTGGACTGGATGGCCCCTGGGCTCTCTTCCAACTCTATGATTCTATCAGGAATATCACTGAGTCATCGAGGATAATCAACTGGATTATATTCTTAAATCAATCTCCCTACAAGAGATCAGCCCACGCCATGGCCCAGGTAATTAGTCTCTAAATCAGAACAAAAGGCAGACTAGCATAGATCTAATTAATGTTTCCACTGATATTTTTTAGATGTCACCTTGGCTAGCCTGGCCAAAGGGATGAAAATCTTTGCAAACATATTGGAGTTTGCCACCAAACACATTTTCAACCCTTTTTAACAGTTTAGTATTTATGTAATTCTGCTTGCAAAGCCATGTTGTTCTACATGTGAACAAAACATTTTTACATCTCAACTTGCAACATAAATTGTTCCTGAGGACCAATTTACAGGGACTGTTTGCCTATAGCCAAATAGCTTGGGGTTGTCCTTCACACATAGATTCCACAGACAGCATTTTTTTTGCAGTCACAGGAGAACTTTCTCAAATTAAAATCACAGTTTTAGCAACATAGAGCTCAAAATGGCTTTTCTCCATGCAAATATATGCCCAAGCATCTGGATGGCTTGCCTGAAGAGAAAAAGCACTGAAAACAATGGATTTTGCGATCTTCCATGAGAGCCTTTATGTCAGAACTTCTGTTCTTATAGACTCATCTGATTGGGAAAATGGGATAGGGTCTTCTTGTTGGCTGCCCCCAGGCTTTGGAATTCTCCTTCTACAGAAGTTGGACTGTCTTCCTCCTTGTAAAGATTTTGTTCCTATTCTGAAAGGTTTTGGGGAACTGTTTTTTTTTTTAAAGAAATAGTGTGTTGTACTGCTTTTATTTATGGATGTTCTTGAAATTTGTTTTAAAAATTCTATAGATAATACAATCAGAGTAACTATTCCCTCTGGCATGTTTTAACCTGTATCTGATTTCTGTAAGTTGCCTCAAGTCCAACCCCAGGGGAAAGGATGTTTATAAAACAATGACCACAGAAATGGTCCATTTATCACTGTCACTTATTTTTCTAACTCCTTTTCTACTTCTTTCTAGTTGTTACAGGCCACACAGTTCATGAACTACAAAGGGCCAAGGCTCAGCTGCAAACAAATATTTTGTGTGCCAAAGGTCCCAGGTTCAATCCCCCACAAATCCAGATGGATGTAGGAAGTCTCCTGTCTGAAACTATGGAGACTTTCATATGGAAGTAAAACCAAACTAAATGGAACAGTGTGGTCTGAGACAGTGTAAAGCAGCATTCTATATGAATTATAAGCTTTTACTGTTGCTAAAAAAACTTATGCTCTTAGGTTGGAAAGGTAAACATTCACCAGCCATCATTCAATGGTCAAAAGATCTTAGTGTTTTACATACACTTATACGTGGATTTTACCAACATCAGCTTCAGGAAAATATCTTTTTGAACATATAGTTAGCTTATACAAAGGTATGCAGTGTGCCTAGAATAGGCTCATGTTCTATATACTCCTCCATCTTTTACTTCTTTCTCTTTTAAAAATTATTTTTAAAGCTCTATACAATTTTTTTTTTTAAAAAAACATACAAACCTTTCTTCTAGGAGTTAGAACAGGATATGGGTAATGGTATTGCTACCAATATATCAAGACTGAGGACACAGTAAATTAGTAAAGTGAGTACATTTGGGTTGCAGACCAACAGCCAGAAGTGGAAAGTTGATCTTCCATTAAATTTTATTGTTTAGTGTATCTCCTATGTGTACCATCACAAAAATCACAATAGCATATGCAGATGGGGATACTAGGTGGCTTTTCATCCAAAAGACACGGGCCAGAGCAGGATCTACTTAGGTTCAATGAAGTGCTAACACCTTGTGCCATGTACTCACAGACCTAGATCACGTGGAGATTAACTTGCCACTTCTCCCTGCTGGCCTACCAATTAATTCACTACTTCCTGAAGCTCCCGGTTGTAAGAGTGCTGACCACAGCTAAAGTTTCCGTCTTAGAAGAACCACCCCTTGCACTGAGTCCAGTGGCACAACAGTTGCAAACACAACTGGACGAAACTATCCTGACACTGTAGCAAAGTGATGGCCACTCCTTTTGTTTGTCAAGTGGAGCAGAGCTGTAAGTGTGGAGCAGACCACACCGCAGTACATGTGAACAACATCTTTCCAGGCTCTGGCCTCTTTAGCTGAAAGAACAGTTTTGGGGCCAAAGAGAAAGGCAGAACACAGGAATGATTATATCTTCACTCAGAGGTAGGCAATGTGTCAGCCTCCAGATGTCAACATCAACTCCCACCAGTCCTAGCTGATGGAGAAGAATGTTCATTTGGGAGCTGTACTTTGTCCACCTCTGCTGTAGCTCTCCTGCTTTTCTCCAGGCTTATCATGATGCCCTGCTGTCTGCGCCACATACAGCACCCATACTGTAGGGTGGCCACATACTGTCACACTACAATGGGCTACTTTGCATTCTGCAGAAATATGGTTAGCCAGTCTGAAACTAGGTTGCACTGAAGCTGCTAAGGAAGGAGGGAGCATAATTCCATAGCCATCTCTTCTCTGGCTCTAGCCACTGAAGAGGCCGGGAGGGGTTCTGAGAACAACAGTAATTTTTCTCAATTCTGAGGTAAATACTGTACTAAGCTAGTCCTAGCTACAGCACTGCTTAGAGCAGTTGAATTTTTGAAGGATCTCTTACCATACTGTGGAATGTTTTCAGGACTATATCCACATGGCTTCCCAGGAGTCTATAAAAATGAGTGGTTAACAAAAGAGGTATTTGCAGCACATGAGGTACGGGGACAAATGTACATTGATAGTTCTGCTACAGAAGAACTGACAAGACTATCATTTAAATAGAAGCACAGACCCTTACTCAAAAATGTACTAAGCCACATATTAATAAAATTTTATCCAAACAAAGTTTGCTTCTGTATTAGAGACCTTTAACACTGCTGTTGCAGTGTTGTTTTTTCTTCTTCAGTAAAACAGCAGGAAGCAGAATTAAAATGTTGGTTCCATGTAGTACAATACAGTGCTGTATTTTTCCAGAAATGCTATTCACTTGGGATTCCACAATGTTTACTCACAGTGTTAATTAACAGCTTCCTGCTTTCCAAGTTTTGCCCTTTCATTTCTTCATGTTGACTGCAGCAGGGGGATTACTCTTGAACAGTCAGTTAATGGCATTTTGAATAACCCTTAATTACCCATTTTGTCAGTTTCAGCTTTGAGTTCAATTTAGTTCTGAGAGAGCTTCATTTATTTTCATTTCATTTTTTATAGAGAAATTGTGGTCTGAGAGGACAAGAAAATGACAATAAGGAACAATTAAGAATGGACATATAAGGGGCATATAAGGGGCTTTTTGTCAGTAATTCCCCAGCTGCACTCAATTGGAAGTTTCATAAAGGGCAGACTCTGCAAGCTAGAAACTTGTAATTGCAGGCCCAAATGCTCCAAGTAGCCTCAGGCATGTTTTGCCCGCCACACTGTAGAAGCTAGGTGTACAATTCTAATGTTGATTTCATGGTCAAGAAATCAGGTCTTGAAAAACACAAGACAACACAGAACATGCATTGGCAGGCAACTGTTTGTCCAAATGCTCTGTAAAAAGTGAGTGAATAAAAGGATGGCAATTCAACATGTACATAAAAGGCAAGTGTGGAAGCAACTGATACCATACTAGTAAACACATATACAGCACATTTCAAGTGTTCAAAGCTTCCCACTTTCATTATCTTTATATCACTCTCAACAGAACAAAGAATTCAATGGGTGTTAAATTTTGAATGAGAATTTAATCATGTGTGAAATGCTTCTCTGTTGCCTTCTACAGTACTTAAACTAATGTCTTTCAGTGGAGCAGCGTAGGAGGGGAAGTTGAGGTTGCAATCATAAACATTTACTAGACAGGAAATCCAACTCACCCCTTGGAAAACATCTTCTATAGAAGCTGGAGCTGAACAAAGCAAGGTTGCTGAATGTCTAAGAACTCAAGAGCGCAACAACCAGACGGCTACTTCATCTTTCATAATTCTGACCATTGTTAATAGACTTTGATTCTCTAGACAGGGGCTGAGAAATCTTCCATACGGTGGGCCTTTTATATCTGTGAGGGAGTGGTTCTAGGACCCTCTGCAGATACAAAAAAGCACACATGCTCAAGTCAGCCTTGCAACACTTACAGCAAGACTGCGAAGCCTTGCAAGGCAAGCCTTACACAATAATCCTGGTAAAAAAAATGGTGTGGGGCAGCCACAGAGGTAGCGGCAAGCTCCAGCTGCCAGGTGCACCACATTCTTTGGGCTCCCTTGCCTCTGGGGAGTAAGCTCAAAGAATATGGAGAAAGAGGGTGGCTAGCATGCTCCTCCTGCAATTCAAATATATTGTGTGTATTTGAATTCACAGTGAGTTAAATTAATGGGTCCTGAGCTCATGCATATGGCAGACCCATTGTAATTACTTCCCATTGCCCATGCTGGCTGTAGCTCTGGGAGTTGATGTCTAAAACATATGGGGAGGGTACCATTTTCCTTTACATCCCTCCTCAAAACATGCCATAAAACTTCAACTTTCCAGGTATATCACAGAATTTTCTGTAAGTAAAGATCTGCTGAAGATACACTCAATTCAATTTGCAACTTAAAATGAAATTCACCTTTGCATGTAACAAATACTTTGTTCTATTAAATGAATTGCAAAAAACACCACACTGCAGACATTGTTTTAAGGACTGCACTGTTTTGAATTATATTTGTCCAAGTTATGCCTTCACAATATTTAATAAAGAAATAGGAGCATAAACAGAATGTCGGTAAAAAAAATAATCCCTACAATATACAAAATATTTATTTTGGTTTAAGCATTTTGTTCAGGTTTAGTTTGCAGTTAAAGTTATATTTTAATTTCAGGTAATTCTAAATCAAAGTCCCCTACTAGAGTTCTTAGTTGAAGAACTTAGCTGAAGTTATTGTTGTAAGCCTTCATTTCCAACTTCTGGCAACTCTAAGGCAGGGGTTTTGTTGCAAGGTTTATCATTGTCTTCCTCTAAGGCAGAGTGAGTGTGTGACTTGTCCAAGGCCACTCAGCGTGTTTCTGTGGCCAAATGACGATTCAAACTGGTCTCCCAGAATCTGTCCAATATTCAAATCACCACATCATACTGGTGTTCAGTCTTAACATTCTGTACAATTTTTGCTCTTTGTCTTGGAGAGTCATGCATCATTGATTTCATGATTCAATATTCACTGACGTAAATTGTGCAAATTGTGTTACAAGGAGCATGTAATTCCCTTGTTAAAACAGTTCCACTGACTATCAGTTCATTTCTGGCCACAAATCAAAGTGCTGATCATGACCTATAAAGCCCAATACAGTTTAGGTCAAGACTATCTAAAAGAATCTCCCCAAACTTGCTGGAGTTTGACGATCTACAGGGGGAGGCTTTCTCTCAGTGCCACTACCATCACAGATTCACTTGGTGAGGACACTGGAAAGAGCCTTCTCAGTGGCTGCTCCCACCCTCTGTAATTCTCTTCTGCGGGAGGTTAGACTAGTCCCCTCCCTACTTTCCTTTCACTGGCAGGCAAAGATGTTTCTTTTTAAGCAGGCTTTTCAAGTGTAAGCTGAAGAGCTTCTTTATTTCTCTTTTTAAACTTCTATAGTTTTAAAAATGATTTTATACTGTTTTATGCAGTGATTTTAATTGTTTTTAAATGTTATTGTGGATGTTTTTTAATTGACTGTCTCTGGAAGCCACTTGGGTTTCCAGTCTGGGAAAAGCAGGGCATATAAATGAAATGGATACATAAACAAATAAAACCAACATCTTCTTTTCTGGCTTCTTATGGATGGATACTGTAACTTCTACTTGGCCAAGAAAATACAGTCCAAGAATTTCAGAAAGCGGGAGAAACTAGATATACCAACCTAGGCACTTGGCCTACAGTCCTCTCAGAATGTGGACCTAACAGAAAACTACAGCTCAACTTAAACATGATGTGAGCTACATGTACAGCACTTACTCATGTAACCATTTGCTGTGGTTCTTATCTTGTTCTGGTGTGTATAACCTTAGTCCATAAATCACTGGCAACTTGGGCAAACATGTTGCTGGCATGCTAATGACACATGGAGCCAGTGGCACTGCAAATGCACTCAGATGAAAAACAGATTATCTCATGAAATGCTTACACAGACATATACTTTAACCATAAATTTAAAAATAAGGCCTGTGACACAAGCAAATGGACAGTAAAGAAAGAATTTATGGGAGAGGAAAGAATTTTTTTCTTGTTCATTATCTTCTATCAGATAGAAGAATGCACTGTCAAAAGAGGTAGTGTGTGTGTGTGTGTACACACACACACACATCAATGTCACTGAGACTCAGGGCTTTGAAATATGGAAGATGTAACTTCAGTTTATTTGATAGGCAATTTCTCTAGAATTGGTAGAAAGCAGCCTAAGTAAACAGAAACTTCTTTTAGAAGATCTATAGAAGTTAACAATGATTCAGATACGCTGACTCAGATTTTTGTATGTTGTAAACTACGATTTGTCTGAAAGAGTTAAGCTCATGAACTATGGGGCCAATACATTTGACTAACAGTGAAAACTGAAATTAACTTCTCCCATGGACACAATTACTTCTGCCAGTGCAATGCAAAGGGATGATTCCTCTGACTCTTGCAGATCTCTGCCCACCATTGAAGAAACCTGCATGTGGGTAAGTTCAGTGAAGACAGACAAAAACTGGCTAGCAATGAGAGACTAAGAGAGTGACTGTTATATTAGGTTGTGCAAAAAGCCCTGATTACCATATATCAATGAACAAAATTATCATATTAAGTAATTCAGGTGATTTTTCCCCTTAAATTAATGCTGGTATCTAGTATTAGCTACTTTTCCATTCTGTTCATCAAGTATTTCTATGTAACTTGAAAGATAATCTTTTTCCATGAAAGCAAAATGAACACTAAACATTTTTTTAATAAAAAAAATGTTCTCTCTCATTCATTGGGGTAGATATGGCAACAGCCATAGTGCTCTAGGAGACTGTCTTAGGCCACAGAAGAAATATGGTGCAGATAATTCAAAGCCAGTTGAATTCAGTACATGGACTAAATGGCCCTCAGATGTCCTAATGAAACTTCACCATTATTTTGGATGATTCAGTTCACAGATTGAAAGTTAATTTTCAATCAAGGGCCCCTCAAGGACCCCCCCCTAAACTGCAAATCCCAGGATTCCATAGGATGTTGAAAGTGGAATAATAGTACTATAACAGGCTAGTGAGGAAATGGTCATATAGTAGGACCTCTCTACCAGTGGATTCATTATCTGCTGATTCAGTTATCTGTGGTTGGCCACCATGGGGCCAATCATGGATAACCGGACCAGGGGCCCAGGGCCGTGGTGAGAGGCAGGAAAAGAATGAGAAGCGTGGGATCGCGCCCCTCGCCAACTCCTGCTGCCCGCCCAGCCCCAATCCTTGCAGTGGGCGGCGGGAAAGAGCGAGAAGCATGGGATCGTGGCCCTTGCCAACTCCCACTGAGCACCCGGGCCCCAATCCCAGTGGTGGGCAGTGGGGAAAGAGCGGGGAGCGTGGGATCATACCCCTCGCCAATTCCCGCTGCCTGCCCCAGCTATGATCCTGCCGGCAAGCGGTGGGAAAAGTACGAGGATTGCAAGACTGTGCCCCTCACCAAGGGACCCACTCTTTTCCCACCCACTGCCACCGCAATCAGGCTGGGGCTGGTGGCAGGACAGGGCATTCCCTACTACCCGCAGATTTCAGTATCCACGGGGGGTGGTGGAACCAATCCCTTGCTGATACAGTGGTCCTACTGTACTTGAGAAGAAAGTATCTATTCTACAGACATGCAGTGCATGGTCAGAAGAGCAAGAATCAATTATTTGAATCAGTGATTCCACAAAACTCCAGAAGTTATACACATTTATGCCCATAAAAAAAAACCTCCCAAAACATTAAAACCAAAATCAAATGTTGTACAGGTGTACTTCAGTTAATGAAGCTTCTGACAGTGAAGCTCCTTGTATAAAGTGGAGGGCCAGAAAAGCACACTCTTTCAATATTGCCTTGCAACAGTATGTCTGTTTGCAACAAAGCTTCAGCTGGGAAGGAACTGGACTAATCTAGCTGATCATACTGTAGCTGTGTATGCCTGCCTACAACAGACAAAGTAAACAGCAGCTACCCCAGAAGCCCTCACTGTACACATGTAAATAGGAAAATAGAGTGTGTGTGTGGGGGGCAAAAAACTAGTAAGCCTGCCTCACCAGCTACCCCCAGTCTGTTAGAAAAGCAAATATATGTAAGTTTGGCCACTAAAATGGAAATCATAACAAGGGTGGTGGGAGCCTGCAAGGCTACCTGATCAGGTTGTTTCACCTCACATGTGCATATTGTTACTTTTGGCTAGGAACTTTGCTGAATCATGTTGTACTACTCATCTTTTCATGGTACAGGAACCTATCATTATTCCTTCTAGGTTATTTCTGAGTCTGTCATCAAATTTTAAAATAAAAAAGTAATGCCCAGGAATACAGCTACCTTGTTAACTGAGGTATATCTGTATCTTTGAAACAAAGCGCTACAGATATAAATCAGAAAAAATTGAGGCAAATTCTTCTGAAAATCTTGATTTCTTCTGATGGGGGAAAAAAAAGCTCAAACAGTAAAATCTTCACAGACACATATACAACACCTCCATTTCAAAGTACAGGTATATGTACTCCTTCTTTAGGAGACCTTTTAAAATCTCAGTGCAAGGACTGAATCTGGATTTTCTCTCCCTATGTAATAAGTCATTTAATCTCAGATGAAGATGATGGTAAAATGAATTCAGGAACATCTACTGTAGAATGACACTTTGTTTTTCTCTGCAACAGCAATGATATCAGTGTACAGACAACATATATTTGGGTCCTGGAAGTATCAACAGCTAGGAGTGTTTGACAGTCAAGATTACTTTTTACACAGTGCAACATATTTTAAACTAGTGAACGACTTTAGTTATCATTGGCCAAGGAATAAGACACACATTCAGTTTTGGCTTGCTTGTGCCTAAGTTTCTCAATTGAAGTGGCTGTCTCAATATAATTGATTCGACTTAAAGACTGTGAAATAGCAGTAAAGATCCTATTAATTCTTTTCTCCCTGTATGCAATTGCTTAAAAACTGATCAAGCCATAGCAGGAATTCTGCAAAACTCAGAGAAGAATTCAAACTTTAATCTGATCTGTTTAATGGTTTTGTTTCTTTTAAGCAGGAGGAAAAAAGAATTACAATCCTTTTAATATTTTCACAATGTTAAACTAAAACTGAGTTCTAGGCTACATGTGTAAGTAAATCTAGAACACAAAAAAGGGTTAAATAAGATTTTCTTTAAAGATACAAGAACTTAAGCTTTCTTTACGTTTAACAAACTTCACAGAACAGATACTGCAAAGGAACAACCCCCACATTTTTTTAAAGTGAATATTGTCCATAATCCACATGAACTTTGAGTAGTGTTTGCTCAAGAGCCACCTTGAAACCAACTGTGCACTTGTAACAGGGATAAAGAAAGGATTAACAAGGGAAAAACAGCATCTTCATTATCTGCAAAAGTCTTGGGTATCAGTCAGAATGTCCATCAAATGCTATGCTAAATTTTTTAGGAGGGAAGAAAGTGCATAGCGCGGCAGCAGCTGAAGTCCATGGTTTTTTAAACTTCATGGCAAACACAAAGAAAATTGTCTGATTTCCCCCTTACACCAATGGAAGGGGAGTACTTCCTTAGGAAACAGAATATGCAGCTGGAAATTCCATTGCCGATTTCAAAGCCTTGAGTAAAACACAGAATGGCTTTTCCATTTTGAAGATTAGCATGGTGATATATTGCAGATCTATTTCATCACTAATTTGCATTGCTGTAACACAGGCAAGGCTGAACCTCCTTCACTGGCCACAGTTGGCTACTAGGAAAAACACAATCCAGCCTGTAAACCAGTAATTTACTTTCAGCACAAATGGAAGTCAGTGACTTACTGCTCAACCGCACAACCTTTTTAAGAGTGCCACGACGATAATTCACTCACTGAGTGGGCTAAATGCAACTTATATGTGAAAGTATGAGACAAAACCACCTCTCCAGCAGCCCTCCCCCCACTCCCAACTATATACCTAATTACCACTTGCTAATGGAGCACTAACTGATTATGGGAGTAAAGATTCCATACTAGGCCACCATCAACACAAGTTCTTTCTCTCATATAAACTTTGCCTATAGCTGGAGGCAGAGAGACACTGCCATTTTCCTGTCATTGCACATGAAAAGTTTGCGCAGTTCAACTCAATGAGATTGACAGACCACAACACAGAACTGCAGCTCTAATAAACAGATCTGGCAAGTTCCAATTATATGCAATGCATTTGCAACAGATGATGGGCAGAGACCTTTACTAAGAATACCAAGCTGCATAGTCACAAGGCTGGGAACAGCCAGTTTGATTATCTCTGTAACATACTGGAAGTGAGGCATACAAACTCAGTTCAATAGCGGGTGATTTTCCTGGTTGTCCCTCAATACTGTTACTGAATTCCGTTTGTTACAAAATGTCCTTTACCCCTCTACAGCTACAGAAAGTCAGTCTGTAGGATCCAGCCACGGCTACTGTGCTGTGGATTAGCCTTATTTGATCAATTATCAGATACCTGGACTTAGCAAAAGGCAAACAAGAGCCAATCAGTTTTGGCTGATGGGAAACAGCCACAATGGTTGGCGTATGGAATCCAATCATACCACTTAAGAAATGCTGTAGATACTGTGTAGAAAATGCACATTGTTTACTGCTTGTTCCAGAATGGAGCTAGCTTTAGAGCAAGATCCTCTTCCTCCACCCAAGTGAAGAAATAGTTTCCCTGTAATATTTTTGATATAAAAGTTGTCGTAAGAACCTGTCCCCATTTTTGTGGCTTCCCATGAAAGATGTTCCTACCCTAAGAGAGTCCCTGATGCTGGTGATGCTACCTAACCTCAGAAGACGAACATGAAAATGGCAAAAGAGACCACTTATGTCTTCTAGGTTCAGCAGCTACACTGCTTGTTCTAAGTGGAGTTTCACTCCTTCAAGGTTAACTAGAAGTGAGGAAAGGAAAACCAGGCTATAAAGATACTTTCTTCCAGAGAGGTGTGTACATAGCAGTCTTTTACATCAGTTTCTACTCAGCTGCTGGAAGCTTACCAGCATAAGGCTTTTTTCTTTTCTTTTTTTTAAAGAGCTTGATTCCTGCAATAATAGAAGCCTTTAGATTTCTGTTAAAATCCACTACCCATGCTCAAAAATATTTCATTTTTTTTTTTAATACAGTGGCTAGCAGGCACCTTAACAACCAGCCAGAAATCAATGTCAATCACCATTAACCCCTAAACTACAGTACCAGGATGGTTGGCTAAAGAAAGGAAATTGATTGGCTGTAGTCTGAAACTTGCCCAGTACAAGGTGTCTGGCTGACTTTGTCCTAAATAAGGCTAACATTAGTGAACTAAGAGAACGGCATTTGGTTGTAGAGAGTCTTGCAACTCAGGAGCAGCCCTCGCCAATGCGCTGGCATGATCGCCCCACTTTCCGGTCCAGTTTCACCATTTTCATAATGGCTTCTTCACGCCCGCGTCCCATATGGTCAAATGTGCAATCGTGCTGTTCAGGCAGGCGATGTAACATACAGAACACATAACCTGTAAGGGGAGAAGAAGCAGGGAAGAGGGAGGAGAGAGAAGAGAACACTGTATTAAAAACAGAAATTCTTCAAAACAATGAAGATTGTACTAGCAATTTCAGGGGTACATTCACTTTTGTATGCCCACACATATTGTCCAACTCATTCCCTCACCGTCTAGGACAGTTTTACTCATAATACTGGGTGCTACAAAGAATAAAACATACAATTAAAATGCCTTGGAAGTCCAGAGTATGCAGCTAGAAGCAATTATTCAGTGAGTTTCTGCATGTTTCACATTTACCAGTCCACAGAAGCAGCTGCCCATTAAATATCTGCATGGAGTTGTTTTTTCTGGTATTGTCTGCAACCAACCAGAAGGAACCCAAGAATAAACCTCATGCAGACACAAAGGGGATGGGTGAGAAGGCAATTCTGACAATCTATAACCTTCCCTTGTTCTACTGATAGACTGTAGGACAGAAATTCCTTCCACAGAATGCCAGAGTCTGAGTGCATCTGACAAGGTGGAAAATCTGCCTCCTCACCCCCACCCAACATTAAGATGTACAGGCTTCAAGCAGTAGACATGTGTACTTCTATATGCAAGGAGATACTTTGTATGGTAAGGGGGGACAACTGTGGAAAGCTAGGAGGCTGCACTTTCTAGTACACCCTAGCCTGTAAAACAGAACAAAACAAAAACAAAACAATTTTTTTTTTTTGCCTCAACCTCCCTCTTGGAGTGCGGGAAGTATTTTTTTGCCATGTTTATAAGTCTCTCTGGACCATTTTAGGGCCAGGACAGACTCTTTTATTAACAAAAGGAAGTTCACGAAAGTCAAGTCCTGCTCACTTCCTGTTTCAAAAAGCCTTTCCCTAAATTGTCCCTGGGGAAATGTAGTGAAAATGCCTCCACGTTCCTTTAAAAGGAACCTGAAGGAAAAAAAAAATTAAACCTGGGGAGTACTGGGGGGGCACATGCAGCCTGCAGGTGGCACTTTGCCCACTCCTGTTGTATGGAAAAATATCCAGGCACATGAGGTTACATGCAGTACAGCTAACAGTACAGAGTTAGCTAAAACAGTCTTGCTAACTGACTATCATTTACAGAGAGTCAGAAATAACTTTCTCTGAGTAATCAGAACTGAAATTTGTGTTCAAATCTTTTTATTCGATTAATACAGTAACAATATAGATTAATTATAAAGAGCAAAAAAACTGCCCCCCCAAAAGGAACAGAACCTAAAAAAATCCAAAAAACCTAACATCATATAATTATATATAGTCTTACAAGACCGATATTTCTAAAACTTTCTTATGTTGTTTCTAATTTCCTCATATTATTGCTTAGTTTCTGATATCCTATCTTAATTATTTACACAGTTGTTCAATTACACAATTATTTCTTCTTAAAATCCCTTCCCTTATTCTCTTTTCCTGTTCCCATTGGTGATTCCATAGATGGTATTTACCAACAATAAGTTGTCCAGTGCAATTATTCCAATAGAACTCTACCTACCTGTAGTTTTCTTAAATCTAGTGTAATATAATTTAATTCCCAATTCAAAGTCATCTACATTCTCCCTTATATTCTTGCTTTCATTGAGTGGCCTCTCCCTTTAAAGTCTAATCTATTTTTCCATTCCAAATAATATAACATTTATTATTAACCTTTTCTCACAGATTTTAGTTCTAGAACAACTCCTGTATTGTTTTCTCTATATCTGTCCACTGATATCTATGATTTGCTCTCAGATGACCTTGATTATCTGTCAAAATCTTTAAATACCTGCTCATCCATACTTTTTATCCCATTATTCTCTCACCCTGTCTCCTTGGAGATTTCTGTTAAAGGTACAATTAATAATATTTAATTAACACTGCGTTTGCATTTTAGTCTTTAACCTATAACCTATAATAATATAGCCATTAACCTATAACCTATAATAATATAGCCATTTTTTTTCTCGCATGAAGGCTTACTCCTTTATCCCTATTGTAGTTAAGCATTCACATTTAGCTTCAAATATTGGTAGAATTTGTTTCCAGTCTTCTTTAAATCGTTTTATTGAATTTTCTCTTATTATAGTTGTCAGTTTGTCCATTTCCATTAAATCATATAGTTTTAATAACCATTCATCCATGTCGGGTGTTTTTGTTTCCATCTTTTAACGTAGACCATTCTGGTTGCTGTAACCATGTAAATTAACAACTTCCACTGTGGTCTTTTTTTTTTTTTAAATTGTTGTATTCCACTGAATATATTTAACAAATATATTTCAGGGTGCATTGTAAAATTTGTTTGTAGGATTTTTACTATATTACTGTGGATTTGTTTCCACAAATTTTTTGCCTCTATACAAGTCCACCAGAGGTGGCAGAGAAGTTCCCCTTCGATTATACTTCCAACAGTTATTTTTGTTAGTTCTGCTTATTCTTGCTATCTGCGCTGGGGTGTAGTACCATCTAAAAAAGATTTTATAATAGTTCTCCCTTAAGCTTACACTTTTAAGTAGCCTAGATGTTTCTTTCTATGAATTTTCCCAGATCTCAAGTTGGACTGGACGCCCTATATTCTGTGCCCATTTTACCATGTTCTCCTTTATGATCTCCTGTTCTAATTCTAAGCTCAGTATCAGTTTATATATCCTCACGATCAGATGTTCTATTCCCGGTTTTAACAATTTATCGAAATCGCTTCAGAACTGAAATTTGAAGACAGATGACCCACATTTCGGAGCCAACATATCTGCCCCCAAAACTTGAAAGAACTACCTACCACAATAACCTGTAATGAGTCACAGTATTTGTGAGATTAAAATGTAATGAAAGGACAGCACAAATACTTGCTTTGCTGTAATGACTACTACCTTCTCATTACACTGAAAGACCAATTTAGACGAATTCTAAGTAAGTTTTTCCCCCCAAAATATTATGCCATTCTTTTTTCAATGTTAAGGATCCCCATCCCATTTGGAATAAGTATAGCAAGTTGAGTTTCACTGCCTAAGGAAATAAATTGTTTTTCCAACACTGTAATAAGAAAAACAAATCACTTTTATAAAGTTACTATCTGAAAGTTCTCTGTATAGTTTATCTAACGAGACAGATGGAAGGTTTGGCAGAGGCAATCTTCAGATCAGAGAATGGAAAGGAGAAAGTCAACCTTTGCTACTTCAATGTTATGGCTACTTTCAGAACAAAAAAATGGATAGCAGAAGATCTGATCATAGATTTCCTAGATTAGAGCTCATCTTATTTACTAGTTTGCTCATATTTAACCTTTGAGAAGCAAAACTGAGGAATAGGATATATTATTACAAAATTTACCTCTCTTTAATCAGTATGAACTGAACTGACTGCTGAATATGATAAAGCTAAATTATTAGCAGTATAATTTCTCATTCAAAAATAAAGTGAAAGGAAAGACTATGCCCTTAAACACAGGCTTTTGAAACATATTCATTTCCAAAATTATTAAGGGATTTTACTATATGCACAATTAATTGTGAATATGGAATCCTGTATGTATGCAGCAGCGACACCATTGGTAATCTGAAGGAGAAATATTCTTGGGTTTTATGGGCTAGAAACAGAGCCAAAAATCCCATCTACTCAGAACATCTGATATTTTAAATTTAGCTGTACCTTGGTAAAAATACTGCTGGCAGTCATTATTTGTGTTTTTCTCATTATTTTTGACAAAAACACAAAACAAAACAAAAAGACGAAGAGGTCTGCGGCTCACGTCACACAGGAAATTAAATAACAAAACATTAATTTCTTTACAGATAACTCATCTGAACCTATTTCGAAACTAATCTGAGTAATGACACTGTTATTCCTGTACAGAATTTTGCTTTAGCTATTGTCACCTTTACCTCTCACAGGAAATTTTCTACTTTCTAGTGCTCTGAATTTCTAACTGACAAATCTGAATCTTTAATCCCTGGAAATGTTAGGAAATGAAGTCACTCTGATACCTATGTGATAGTGATGTTCTATACTGACCAGGAAAGTGTGCTTACTGCAGGCTTCTTAGAATGCTAAAATCTTTGTACACTCATATAATCCCTGCAAAGAGACCACATCTTATCCCAGAGTTTGGCCCTACCTTCCTTCTTGTTTAGCATGGAAGATATACAAAATTAATTCTGGAACTGGTATAGGTAGATTCTGCAATTTCTGTTTGTTCTTACATTTTTACTAGTGATCCACACAGGTGATCATTGATACAGAACAGATGATCTAAGCCTGAACAAAGGAGCATGGCAAAAATTCTTTCCAGTTGCTGTACATGTACATTATTCATATCATAAAAGCAGAAAGTGGAAAAAAAATATAGAAGGAACCTGTGGTGGCTGGTGACTTGGTGACTCACAAGCCAGTGGGATGATGAATGTGCTCTGATTTTTAGACTGAATGATAAAAGAACTATTGAGAGTACTGAAACTATTTTGGGATAGGTTTCAGTACCTTGGACAGCACCTAAAACCCTGCCCCACTGACATGCAAGCCACCAGCTGTTCCTGAAATGAATGGAAGAAAATTAAGTTGCATTAAGACATACATGGGCAGAAGGTTTAGAAAATTCACAAATCAGAAAGGCAGAATAGCAGCACACAAAGGCACTCATGCTTCTCTGAAAAAAATATCAGGTGAACCTCACCTGAGTATAAATTTGTATATGTATGTATACAAGTATACATGAAGTGGAAAATTTTGTAAGTATTCTTAGTTTATATGTCAATGTTAGGACATTTGGCAGAAATATCATTTAACGTCCATTTGTGGTATGGGGTGTCAACTTTTCTTAAAACTTCTGACAGATTATTTGTGACTTGCTCCAATGTTAGCACACTGGAAGGGGGCAAAGACAAATACAGTCAATCATAAAGAAACTAGGCAAGAAATTTTAAAGTAATTTTAATTTTAAATTAAAAGAAATTTTAATACATTTCTTCTATGTGGCAGCTGGCTGTTCTCAAGCCTGTGCATAGCTAGAAAATCAAGCAACTTTCTCTATAGTTACAGTAGAAGAGTTCTCCACTTCTCAGTTGTTAAAAAAGAACAACTGGTCAAGAAACGTTATGTTTTCACTTTCAAAGTCTTTCTTATTACTAAACAAAATCCGCAAACTGAAACCTAGTTATTGTGACTTTCCTTGGTGAAAAAACAAGCTGACCACTGAGGACATGTTCAGTGACCAACTCAGAATGTGTCAATGAATGTGACATACAAATAATGGGTTACTTGGACAAATTGGTCCACATGCAGAGCGGCTTACAAATGACTGAATTACAAGTATCAACACTGATTACAAACATAGAATCATAGAATCATAGAAATGTAGAGTTGGAAGAGACCACAAGGGCCATCCAGTCCAACCCCTTGCCATGCAGGAAAACCCTCAAAGCACTCCCGACAAGTGGCCATCCAGCCTCCGCTTAAAAACCTCCAAAGAAGGAGACTCCACCACACTCTGTGGCAGCACATTCCACTGTCGGACAGCCCTGACTGTCAGGAAATTCCTCCTGAAGTTCAGGCGGAATCTCCCCTCCTGCAGCTTGCATCCATTGCTCCTTGTCCTGGTCTCAAGAGCAGGAGAAAACAAGCCCACTCCCTCCTCGACATGACACCCCTTCAAATATTTAAACATGGCTATCATGTCCCCTCTCAACCTTCTCTTCTGCAGACTAAACATACCCAGCTCTCTAAGTCTGTCCTCATAGGGCATGGCTTCCAGGCCCCTCACCAGTTTGGTTGCCCTCCTCTGGACCTGCTCCAGCTTATCCATATCCTTCTTGAATTGGGGTGCCCAGAACTGGACACAGTATTCAAGATGAGGTCTAACCAATGCAGAATAAAGTGGTACCAATACCTCCCTCGATCTAGACACCATACTCCTATTGATGCAACCAAGAATTGCGTTGGTCTTCTTGGCTGCCACATCACACTGCTGACTCATGTTCAGCTTGTGGTCTATGAAGACTCCTAAATCCCTTTCACACGTACTGTTAGCCAGCCACGTGTCCCCCATCCTATATTTCTGCATACCATTTTTTCTGCCTAAGTGTAGGACCTTACATTTCTCTCTGTTGAAATTCATTTTGTTAGCCTTGGCCCAGCTCTCCAATCTGTCCAGGTCCTTTTGAATTTTGATCCTGTCATCAGGCGTATTAGCAACCCCTCCCAATTTGGTGTCATCTGCAAATTTGATCAGCGTGCCCTCTATTCCTTCATCCAAGTCATTAATGAAGATATTGAACAGCACCGGGCCCAGGACAGAACCCTGTGGCACCCCGCTAGTCACTTCTCTCCAGGATGAGAATCTGCCATTGGTGACCACCCTTTGGGTACGGTCAGTCAACCAGTTACAAATCCACCTGACAGTAGCCCTGTCCAGCCCACATCTTACTAGCTTCTTTGCAAGAACGTCATGGGGAACTTTGTCAAAGGCCTTACTGAAATCAAGATATACTATGTCCACGGCATTCCCTTCATCTATCAAGCAAGTAACTCTATCATAAAAAGAGATAAGATTAGTCTGGCATGACCTATTTTTGAGAAATCCATGTTGACTTTTCGTAATTACGGCATTGTTTTCTAAGTAATTAGTAACTGACTGTTTGATGATCCGCTCCAGGATCTTTCCAGGTACTGATGTCAGGCTGACTGGGCGATAATTATTTGGGTCCTCTTTTTTTCCCTTCTTGAAGATGGGGACAACATTTGCCCTCCTCCAGTCTGCCGGAACTTCTCCGGTCCGCCAAGAGTTTTCAAAGATTATAGCAAGAGGTTCCGCGATGACCTCTGCTAGTTCTTTTAAAATCCTAGGATGCAATTCATCTGGCCCTGGAGACTTGAATTCATCCAGTGTGGCCAGGTATTCCTGTACTACCTCTCTATCTATTCTGTGCTGCATTTCCCCCACTTCCTCACCTGCTCCCCAACCGCCAGGTTGAGTGTTTTTATCCTTTTGGGAAAAAACTGAGGCGAAGAAGGTGTTGAGGAGTTCTGCCTTTTTTCTTCCTCCTGTTATTAATTCACCATCTTCCTTGCGCAGTGACCCTATCGTCTCCTTCTTTTTCCTTTTGCTGCGGACGTATTTAAAAAAGCCCTTTTTATTGTTTTTAATGTCTCTGGCCAGCCTAAGTTCGTTCTGTGCTTTAGCCTTTCTGACCTTCTCCCTACATCTCCTGGCTACTTGCTTATAATCTTCTTTGGTGATTTCCCCCTTCTTCCATTTCCTGTACATGTTTTTCTTAATACTTAGCTCAGCTGAGATTTTTCTTAATACATGAAACTTAAAAAGGATATGGAAGCCTCCTTGGAGATGAGCGATATAGTGCCCAAGACATCATTTCATTTCAGCACGTGTGTAGCATAGTAAAGTAACTACAAATGGCGTCTATGTTTTTTACTGTTAAGACTCAGACAACTAATTATATCTTGGATGGAAATGAAAAACATGGTTCCCTGCCACCCTCACCCCATCTGCAGCCTTGAAAGGGAAGAGCAAGAAACCTAGCTTTGATTTACAAAACCTGTGCTAAACTTTGGGATCAAGCTCTGGAATTTTTATGAGGACTGGGAAATGTACTGAAGGGATAAAAAGGTATTAAGGAAATCTAAGAAGTAAGTTGCATATTAAATTTCAGTTTTCAGGCCCCAAATAGCTATCTAGTATATTTGTGGTATATATATTTTTGAATGTTGTATGGTTTCCACTGAGACCATAAGAATTTTTCTTCTGGATAGACCACAAGTTTAATTTTGGGGGTGCAGTCATGTCATGACATTTCTAGAATGGTGATGAGCATATTCCCAAGAAAATGGTAGAAACTATCAGAGACGGTACACGTTGGAGCTTGCCTGTAGCAAAAAAAGAATTTTAAAAGACCAACAGCACTTGTGTGATGAATCTTTCCTGTCCTCAACTTTGCATATCCTCCAGAGCTGCTCCAAAGGGTTGTACAACTATCCAGAGCAGATCTGGGATGATGGAGGAATTTATACAAGAATTTAATGTTAGGAAGGGCAATGATCAGTTATGATCCAAGAGTTTGTAATATAAATTGCCAGTGTCTGCAAATCAAAATAAAGTTAGTCTCAAAGCAAAATAAACACTGTTTAAGTAAGTAAGTAGCCTATGAAATGTCTTCAACAATTAACCTGTTGAAGCAGGATCAGCAAAGTAGATTCAGCAAAAGAGTATAACAGGAGAAAGTCATATGAAAGCTTTCACTGCAAAAACAGTTGTTGGATTATGTCAGCATTAAATGTAGCAAAAACCTAGATCCAGGCACACTTTCCATCGGGCTGCGCTAAAAACAAATAAAACCATGTTACAGTCCCGCTTAACAGAGCTCCCGTAACAGTTTAGATAAATCTCTTTTGCAGACTGTTTGTCTTCTTTTAGACAGCTCCATCTTTATATAAACTGTAATCACTGCTTCCTCTCTTCCACACAAGAACACTGTGTGCTACTAAGGCAATATTCCATTTTAATGATCCTTCACTCTGCCCAGTGCCACCCTTGCTCCAAAGCCAACATTCCAAATCAATACTGTCAACCCACTTCTGGAAATAAAGCAGACAAACCAAGGCCCTTCTTTTGCCTTTTCCCTCCAACGCAAGAGATCTGAGACAAGCTAGAACATATCTTCATTTGAAATACCGTAACTGGAAGCCAATGGGCTGATTCTTTTATGAAGCTTTTCATCATGGAATTGCTCCTGGAATACTTCCAAAGGAGGAATACTCCTGGAAAATGTTCTTTTGGAACTAAAAAAACAATATGTTGTTTTTTTTAAAAAAACTGAAGATGATGTAGGTTTAAATTTGGGATATATATCCCAAAACAATTATTGCAGAATAGAAATGCAGTGGATTTTCTCAGAGATAAACCACTTGTGTGAATAATCCTAAATAAACTTTTTATTCAAATATATTTTTGATAAACCTTAAAGCAAATGGTCCATTATGATATTCTGCAAAAATAGCTGGATTCACTTCTCGAAATAAAATGCTAGAGAGAAGTGGTAACTCATTTGTGCTCATGTTAAAAACAAACTGCCTGAGATGGAATCAGCAGGCCCCTAGGCAATTCATTTCCTCCCTGTGATAGTCATACAGTGCAGCACCGCAGGCTGCACAACAGGTTTTCAAGTAGTTTGGTGACTTTGGCTCATATGCTCCCCTGCCCAAAGCATTTTAAAAAACAAAAGGGGATTTTCTTTCCAAATGCAAACTTACTTGGAGCTACCATAGAAATTGTAACTGAACTGCAATCACAGCATGAGAAAAGGAATACACAAAGATGTCTGGAATATTTCCCTGAGTCTATCCACTCATGCTTTATGTCTGAAGTAACTGCTAGGGTTCAGACAATAGTTCTGGTAATGGATTCACATGGCAAACATTTCCCTCTGATATTGGGGATGCAAAGAAGTTCATGCGCTCTGGAAAGGTTAGGCAGTGACAGCAATTTATTACTGGGAACAAAATTATTTTTCTGATCTCAGATGCACATGTAAGAAGACCATGGGTATTGTAGAAAAGACGACATATCAGTATACAGTAAAGAATGTATCTGTTGACATTCTGTTCTTCTGAAGGTAGCCATTTTTTTAGAGCAGCAATCAAAGATCATACAAATCTTCTTTAGTGCAAAGACTTTGTAAAAAATCAAATGGAACTTATTTTGCAGTAGAAAAGGAGGGGTGTGTGTGTATACAAATTAGCAAAGAACTACCTACTTACCAAAAATTTCCTTTGTTTCCTTAAATACAGCCAGAATGATCCATTAAACAACCATTATTGCTGCAGGGAATTTTTTTCCCCAAAGTTTTTTTTAAATTTAAAGCTCTCTATTAAGGACAGCTGATCCTAATACCAGACACAGCAGGTGAGTGACATGCTTGACAGAAAGGCACTCAAAAAGTGTATACACAAGTTATGTTACAGTTGTTGTTGTGTTCATTTCTTATTGCAATGCTAAGGCTAACCTATCACAGCATTTTCTGGGACTGAGAGTGTGTGACATGTGCAAAGTCCCCCAGTGGGTTTCCATGGCCAAGTGGGGAAATGACCCTGGTCTCCAGTGCTGTCGTTCAGCGCTCAAACCACTACACCACGTTGGCTCTCATACAAGCTATAGCTACTTCTGTATAAGAATACAGCTACTTCTAGCAGTACTACTGCTTTATTTGTGTTTATTTTAATAGCTGCGTATGTGTGTGTATGTGTGTGTGTGTGTGTGTGTGCGCGCTTGTTGACTTATGGTAACCCCATGCATTTCACAGAATTTTCTTAGACAAGGAATACTCGGAGATAGTTCTGCCTGTCCCTTCCTCTGAAATATAGCCTACAGTACCTGGTATTTGTTGTTGGTCTCCAATGCAAGTACTAACCAGAGCTGACCCTGCTTGGCTTCCAAGATCAGATAGGATCTGGTGCCTTTAGAGCAGTGGTTCTCAACCTGTGGGTCCCCAGATGTTCGTGGACTTCAGCTCCCAGAAGGCCCAGCCACTATGGTCAATGCTCAGGGCTTCTGGGAGCTGAAGTTCACAAACATCTGGGGACCCACAGGTTGAGAACCACTGCTTTAGAGTATTTAGGTATACAAGCTACTAATTCAATGTGGGTATAACTGAATACAGTAGAGTCTCGGTTATCCGACCTAAACGGGCACGTGGAGGGTCAGATAACCAAAAGGTTGGATTACACGGACGCCCGTGGCGGCCGCCATTTTGGGGGCTTGTTGGGGCAGGCCTGGGGGCAGGCCTGGGGGCATGTCGGGGCATATCTGGGGGCGCGGAAATGCCTACAGCCACGCCCCCAGGCCACGGCGACGTCAGTTAATCCGGAGGGTCAGATAACCGGGACTCTACTGTATCTTAGAGTTTTCTAAGGTAGTTCAGAACACATACAGATCAAATTGTCTGGAACCTGACAGCTTCAGCACCAGGTTAGACATACTCTCGAATGAACATGTATAAGTGGTCAAAGAACAGAAAAACAGCTTCTATGGACCAGACAGGTAGCACAAGGAGAGTTAAGAATTTAGAAGATGAAGTACATCTTGTAATCACTGTTATTAAATGGCTGAAGTCAGAATTTGGGAAAACATTTCCAGACAAGTCAGAGCTGTTATCTGACTACTCTACAATTGCTCATTTCAAAAGCTGGTGTCTAAAATAAACATAAGACCTACTTCAACTTGTGTTTATTTCAGAAGAAGTAGACCTAGCCAATCAATGTAAAAAAACCCCTATTTATCAAAACATGACAACCCCTGGAAGATTAGAATGCATCTACTGATGTATCCACCACCTGGAAAAAAGATTTTATATTTTAGACTAAACCTTTTATATCTTAGATTCTGTATTTTAGACTAAATCTGAAGCTTTCTATTTCTAGCAATGTGTAACTGGAGAACCAGATAATGGCTTGAGTGCCTGAGGCTGGTTTCAGTAAGCCCACCAGCTAAAACCATTTGTTGATTAGTGAAACACTGACAAAAACTGATCATCACATAGAACTCATATGAAACTAATTTTAAAAGCTGTCAATATGCTTCCAGTCTAGGTTAAAGCTGTTAATGACCTACAAAACTTAAGCGGCTTGGGACCAAGACATATGTGGGAGTGCCTCAGCCTATACTTACCTTTCTGATTATTACAATCTGTGGAGACTCGCCGTAAGGTTTTTCCAGTTGCAGCATTCAATTGTGGAGTACTCTTCCCCTGGAGGCCCAATTGGCACCCATATTCTCCTTGTTCAGTATCAAGTAAACACTTAACAATAAGGGCTTAGTGAGACTACGGCTTTGTTTTTGACTTGTTACTTTGCTGGTTTGCTTTAAATTGCTATAGCGTTTCAAATAATTCTGAAGTGCTTTGATTATTTTGCATTGTTTTAAGGTGATTTTACTGACTGTAGCCTGCCCTGCGATCTGTTGATACAGGGTGGGATAGAAACAGTAAACAGATAGACAGTTAAGTAGGTAATAATAGTGAATAACATAGATGGTGAATCAGGTAAGTATATCACCAAGGTTAAAAGAAAATAGTTTAGAGTGAGAGCTGTGTTTCCTAGATTAGTTCCAGAAATGATCCCTCAAACACTTCTTAAGTTCCCTTAAGGAGATCCCTCAAACACTCCTTAAGTTTCCTTGAGGAAACTCTTTAAAGTCATCGGAAAACAGACTGTCATTTGAAGATTTTCATGAAAGGTTCTCCTCTTTCTAGTCCTACTTTGTTTTGTCAGAATTTGCGCTAAATCACTAATCTCTACCCTTACTTTAGACTCATTTCATCTATGGTTAGTAGGTTACTAATCATAACACTAGAAGCTCCTTCATGCAACATTTATCAACACGAACAACACCTTTCCCTAAAGTTGAAGATTTAATTAAAAGCCAATGTATCCAAAAATTTAATTAAAACAAGCAAGTTCTAGGCAATCTGATAATATATGTATATCATTGATTTTTTGATTCAGCCCAATGAAAATGCAAGACTGATAAGGCATTAATAAAGAACAAGGATAAACAATGTAAATTGCTGGGCTGAAAACACTGTCTGTTACAGAAACTCCAGAATCATTTACATAAGTCCACACATTTTAACCTCATGGATAGTTATGTACCCATGCCTTAAACATTTCAGTGTCTTTGCCATTGAGGTTATTTTCTTGGCAAAAACAAAAAACAAAAAACAAAAAAACCCTCACCTGCATCTCCTGCAAATGAAACTATGTGAGCCACAACTTGAATAAAACAAAACAATACATTAGCAAGAAAATTTGTTGGTCTCTCTCTCTCTATTTCATTGACACATCAAGTTTAATTCTTTTAATGTGGTACATGCCCTGTATTAAATGTCCTATATGCTAAGTTTATTATTAAATTGTTCTATCCTACTCTTGTTGAATGACCCATTGCCGCAAAGGGCTAGGTAGGTGGAAACATCTGACAGAGCTTTCTTTATTGTGGCAATCTGACTGTGGAATTCCCTCCCAATAAAAGTAAGGTTTTTTGATACTTACGTGATGGAGTTGAAAAAAAGCTCCTAGATTCATCCTCCCTCCCCTATATCTTTTATAAGCTCTAAAGGAAGCACATAAACCACCATCATCTTAACTACACATTCTCATCTGCTTACTTCCCACCTCAGCAGCTCGGTAAAAAAGAAAGAAAAAAAGGGGGACTCTTTCACTGCTGCAAATAGTGCTTTTTTTCATGTTAAAACCAAGTGTGTTAATTCTGAAAAATAAACAATTGGGAGTTGCTTTGAACATCATGATCCTTACAATAGCTCCAGCAGCGATCAGCCTTGTGTATTTATTGTAGAATAAAAATTACTTTTAGTCACTGTTAGATATGTCTGCTGTGCTGATCAGTGCTCTCCCTGCCTGTTCCTCTCTAATGAGAAGATGAATTCCCACTCAGGTGGAGAAATAAGGGGGTGGTGGTGGAGAGATTTTCTAAAAAAACCCACAAGGCAGTAATTGGCTGTGGTTGTTCTTCACACATGCTTTATTTGCATTCTAATAATAGAGTCCTATCTAGAACTGGATCAGATCCTATTTGGATGCGAACAGAAGAGGTATGCTGAATGTCCCGGGGTATGCATGCGCACCCTATCTGACCACTGTAACACAAAGCATGTGCAACCAAACTTTTCAATGCTGCAGGGTGCCCCTATAGCCAATTAGCAGTTGGGGCATTCAGGTAGTGTCCACCTGAAGTTCTGCTGCTAGGAGTACAGGAAAAAAGTCACTCTCCTGGGTTTCCAGTGAGTGACTCAGCTGCTTGCTCCACATCCAGTAGAACTCCTGAAACATTAGGTGACTTGCTGGAAATGTAGGAGGATGATAATAATAATCTACTCTAGCTGTGCCTGCCTGGGTACTGACTATCCTCCATAGGTTGGGTGTGCTCTAGCAATGAAAAAGTCTGTGGCACAGGGTGCAGAAGAGGAAATTCAGTGAAAGTACCCCAGCAGAATTTAAGCTCTGCTGGTATGAAACAGGATCTTGGCCAGTGTCTTCAGAAGCAAGAAAGTGCTACATATACAACAAAACTCTTCTCATTTGAGACCCTATCCCCAACACCTTACACAACAACAACTTTTGCTCTTGTAACAAAGCCCACAGAAGCAAGATCAAGATGTTCAAAGATCTGGAATCCTTATGAGGAACGACTTAGGGAGCCAAGTATGTTTAGCTTGGAGAAGAGAAGACTGAGATGTGACATGATAGCTATCTTTGAAGAGATGTCATGTAGAAGATAGCAGCAAGCTTGTTTTCTGCTGCTTTAAAGGCTAAAATGAGAATCAATTGATTAAAATTACAGAAAAAGATACTCTACCTAAACATTGGGAAGAACTTCTTTACTATAAGAGCTATAAAGTGGAATGAACTGTCTGAGAGGTTCACAGACTCTCTTCTGGAAGTCTTTAAACAGAGGCCGG
This sequence comes from Iguana delicatissima, assembly GCA_948472985.1. Taxonomy (NCBI): domain Eukaryota; kingdom Metazoa; phylum Chordata; class Lepidosauria; order Squamata; family Iguanidae; genus Iguana; species Iguana delicatissima. The sequence goes on along the minus strand of CAOKZL010000363.1, from coordinate 304,127 downwards.
ATGGGCATCCTTCAGGCGTGCTTTAGCTGGGTTTCTCTACATGGCAAGAGGATGGACTATATGGCCCTTAGAATCCACCTCTATGACCTTATCATTCTATGTTTATAAAGATTACTCATTAACTTCGTTGGAGTAGTTTACAAGTCAGTTGGTTAAATCCTACATAAAACTATTTTTTGAATATAGGCTTCAATTTTGAAGTATAACCAAAAGCTATTGTTTTTGGCAGAGTTGGATAGGACTGGCCACTTCTCCATGTAGATTTTAGAAATTTTGGCTGAAACAGGAGGCCACAGCTCAAGCTTTGTAAAAGTCTAAGTGTGGATTTTATGAGGTGCATGTGCACATTTCTATATCAAGCTCTTATTAGTAGCAGTATCTAAAAAGGGCTTCTCATTCTAGGGGAAAATGCTCTCTCAGCTCACATAGCCCTTTCCCTCCAATGTTTATTTTTTCATCTGAAACAACCTGCTCCATGCATCTGTACTTTTAAAAGCATTTTCCCTGTGCCAAGATTTTCAGCAACATGTCTTATTTATACAGCACTTCTAATAAGGAAAGTTCTTTACAATCTCTCTGTTTTCAAAAGAGTTCTTATTTTTTTTTCATTCCACATAGACAGATGGGAAGATACACAGAAAATATTATGTATGGTTATATTATGTCCATGGCCTAAGTGGGACTTCATGCCAGATGTCTATCAGCAATCATATTCCCACTCACGATAATCTGGCTGATTCAGATACTCCTTCACTTGCTTCTACTATTGACAAAAGTGTGTTTATCTACTAAGAGTATATAAAAACAAACTGCTTCTTATATGTACCCCCTCCACCTCTAAATTTATACTCAGAGTCCTCTATCCAGAAGTCTCATAACGAGGTGGAGGGCCTTTTCAATGGTGGCATTTGGGTTGGGGAGTGCTCTCTTCAGAGAAGCTCATTTGGCACCCACATTACTGTTTTTTTTGTTTTTTTGACAGGGGGTACCAAGTAAAAATGCAAAGACCTTTTTAATTTCCCAGGTATGTTGAGACATGTTTCAGCGTTTTGATGTTTTTGAACTCATATCTTCTTGCTGGCTTTGTTTTTGTTTCATACTCTGTTTTTGTAGTCATTTGTTTTATAGCATTGCTGTATTTTATATTTTAAACAGACTGAACCCCACTCAAAACTCTAGTTAGTGAGAGGCTTAGAGCAGAACAAACAAATATGCATTTTAGGATGGTTTTCAACAGGCAACTTTTCAGAGTGGGCAGTGGGACACTCCGGAAGGAAGGTCATAAGCACGGGAAACTTTAGCATTTGTTCAGCTCAAATTTTTCTGTCTAACATGCAAGAACCAGGAAACAAAATCCATTGCAAAGATAACCACATAAGCAGAGCCCAACCAACATCCCACTCATGAATCATATTGTTTGGATAAAGTGAGGGGAAAGAGGGAGTCTGGGACTAAGAAGACAACAGCAGCACTTACAATTCAGATGATACAGTGTGGAAAGGTTTGAGCATCTCTAAAAGACTTTCCAAGCCACATATTTAAATATAAAGTACACAAGATAAAAGAAAGTTTTGAAGATATACCAAATGCAAGAAAGAGAAATAACTGTGCCTTCAAAGGTAGATCAATCCTAACCTCACTAACAATAGTGATCTGGATTTATATTCCTTTCCATATATTCATATCCAAACCCTACAATCTCCTGATCTGGCTGTTCTGATTTAAAAGAGAACTGTTCCTAATTTAGTCTAGTTTAGAATATTACTGGTCAAAGAGAGATTATTCCAGCTGTTCTTGAAACCACTGTTGCAAAGACACTAAAAACCTTTCTTAGGTCATGTATTTAAAAAGTTCACTTAGAGAATGACAACCAATAACAGGACTAATTGACTTTAAAACTCTTTCAGCAAGTTTACAGTGTCCTTTCACCAAATCACAGTTTATACATATAGATGCCAATCTGCAGAGTTTTTTATACTTCTTACTCAACAATACACATCTAATTGTAAATTACTGCAACAGTGCAGCTAAGTGATATAACAGAACTCTTTGATAAAAATGGCTAATTTTTACTTCATTTTAATAAACCAACCACAGGTACTTATACAATCTGATCTCCCAGTCTGTATGTCTATATATCTGTCTTTCATAAGAAGGAAAATCCTGTGGCTGTTGCGTCTGACACCAGAAGCAACGTTCATTCTACTGAACGAAAATAACATTTCCTTGAGCACTGACTGTTATATGGCATTATCAAATAATGAGGGAATTTGGGGAATATATATGTCAGGATTATGTAGATGAAGACAACCAATCACTGATTTACTGTTTGGAAATATGCTATGTAAGCCTTTGATGCTGAACATAACACATTTATGGACCCCTTACATGCTTTTAGCTGTTTTAACAAAGGAACAGGGCTCCTTTGCCACTGGAAATTAAAAATACATCTGTGGTTACAAACTGGCATTGGTAATGTGTTCATTTATCAGTACTGGCATGTATAAATATTTTAATAATATGATTTCTCAATTAATAGTAATAAGAAATAGTTGGATAAGGAATATTATATTTTCACACTGAAAATGCACTAAAATACTCAGTTTTTGTGTCATTGGGGCTTCTGGAGGCTGTGATTGCCAATTAAATTAGGCTGGAATGTCATTCTTCAGATATGGACATGTTCATCTACAGTGAATTGGACTGAGAGTAGAACAGACTTTGTACAGGGATCACTAACAGCCAACAGATGGTGGTAATTTTTTCTGTCATTGCTGACCAGTGCTGGATTTGAAATGGTGACAGAGGTGAAATACTTCACATCCCATTACCAATCCCCTAAGCCATCCTTGTAAGCCTTGTAAAGACTTTACTACTGCAGAAAGCAGTTCAGCTTAGAGCTTTTTGCAATTTCATGCCACTCCAGGAAGTCACTGTAAATCCAATCTTGTTATGAGAGACTTCACAATCTTACAGTTCAGAATTTGAAAATTGAAATGGTACTAGAATCAGAGTTAGTGTCCCATTTACTTTGATTAGCTCACCTTCAATAAATGTTCACAAGTTTTAAAAATCTAATTAGTCAAAATTGAAACTAAATCACACTTGAAGTAATATATGAAAATTCACACTGGAAAGAGCAATCCAGTTAACGATGAAGTTGGTGGAATTTCTGTGAACATTATTCAGCATTCCAAGACACTGAATCAGGGCTGGATTTCAGATAAGAAAATTGCCTTGAATATGTCTGAAGAACTGAAGGTAGTTTTGCAAATCGTGTCCAATATCCTGCCATCGCATTATGCTTCAGGTTGCACTTTTTCCAGGATTGCATGGCTGTGGAATAAAAGAAAGGAAAGCAAACAGAGGGTATCTGCTGGCTCTGAGCAGCCTATTTATCCTTGCTGTTATGTCATTCATGGCCCCAGGACTCATGGCATTTTTCTTCTGCTACCACTATACAGTCAGCATCGGTACATCAACATAGTCCATCAACAGAATTCTGGCCAAAATCTGATTTCCAAGTTTCAAAAATATGTATCAGGATTAAAATTCAACCTATGACACCTTGAAACTCACCTCCAATGGTGGTGGGAAGAAGGAGGGTAGTATCACTATGACAACTGCAATAACAAATTACAACTTTAAGTCCAACTATAAAAAAGTAGCTGTACTAGAATCAGTACTTCTACTTATGTGTAAGAAAATGCTGTGGGTTTTGTATCTGCTCACACTTGGCAAATGATATCTTTTTTATTTTAATAGTTGATCTTCTTACTCCTTGAATGCGATAATTAATAGTGCATTTGTACCATTCATTACCCACCATGTGAAGCCAAACCACTGACTACTCTACCCAGTACTAGAGATATACCACTGTCAGAACAAGTGGCTGTTACAAGTGACATCGAGAAATATCTTACAGAAAAGCGACATTACTTCAGTATTGTTGATTTAAAGGTTAGACAGTCAGAAAGGTACAGAATAAAAATCTGCTTTCACATTTCTATTCTTCACTGCAGCCTGAAAAGTGCATTGGCAATTAGCAATTCCCCTCACCTCTCCCAGTTCGCAGTGTGAGAAAGCTCAGAACTCATCTTACAAATTGCTCTTTTGAAGATCAAAGAGAAGCTGAATTTGTCTGTGTATGTGCTAGATGAGATTGTAATTTAATGGAATTTTCAGGGAAGGTTTGGTGGCATGTTCCTATGACAGCCTGAGGATAGAGGATTCAGGGGAGCTCTATGACTCTTCCCTTCTGAGCGCCTTCCTTGCCTTTAATTGGCACCTCATTAGAAATTAATGAAAATGACATCCTCTGTTCTTCCTGCTCCAGGCACAGCACACTACAAAAAGCCCCATCACAATTCATAACACATTCAAATTTATATAGCAATGGCTCTTAAGCATTATTTATGAGATGTGAATTTCTTGTCAGCAGTTAATAAGCTATACAGAATAGGAGAGAATGGGGCAGGGGGAGAGAATGTGAGCATATACAAGAACATCTATCAGCAGAAAAGAGACTCCATGTTTGTGTTTCAAGCACCTATGCAGAGGCTCTCTTTTCTAGTAAATTGTTCAAGAGTGCTTCTCCCCTGCCCCCAAGTCCTACCATTCTCTTAAATACAGCTAATATCCTAGAAAATGTAGCCATAGTGTTGGCAGCCCAGGATAGAAAATGCTTCTTATGAATGGACACTCTGTGAAGAGAGAGGACTGTTACTATTGTGGAATAATTTTTCTGTAAGTTTCATCAGTCCAGTTGCCAAAAGAACATATCTCTGATGGGGGATATTATATAGCCCCCATCTCAAATATCCCCTTGGGAAAAGGGGACACTGAGCCAAAGCTGACAAAGGACTGGCACCAAAAGGAATCCGGAGGGGGACAAGGAGACTTTGATGATGGACACTTTGATTCTTCCTTCCTCAAATTCCATCACAAACCTTTCAGCAGCAGAGCTGAGTTTAGCTCAGTGCTGAAGGAATTCAAATAGAAGGCTCCCTCTGGAAAGCATCCTTAGCGCCAAACTGCACCCCCTCAAAGATCCATTTGGATCATGGGTCCTCTTATATTATTAGGATTAAAGACAAAGGTGAGAAACCTGTGCCTTGTCGTATCCTTGTTGTTAACTCCTGTCTGGTCAACTTCTATCTAGGATGACCCTATGAAGGAAAGACATTGAAATCGCTCTATCACAAACAGCCTTGCTCAGGTCTTGCAGACTCAAGGATGCTTGAGAAACCAACACTTGCAGGAAAGGTGCTTACATTACAGATACTGGCCCAGATTGAGTTAAGTAAATTAAATTTAATAACTCAACTTAAGAACGACCCTTTTGCTCATACCGTGCAATCATTTAGCACAATGGTGGGCGAAGTGCAGCCCTCATGCTGCTCCTCAGGGCAGTTTTGTGGCTCACAGGGATCCCCAGGGGTAAAAATATCCACAAATGCCCTCAAGAAGTCATGGGGAGATTTTTACCACATTTTTTGAGGGGGGACCCTGGGCCATTTTAGGCCCAGAAAAGGCCATTTAAAAAAAAAAAGTGGAAATGAACTTTCCGGTCACTTCCTGTTCTGCAAAAAATCCTCTCATGGTATTAAAGGACAAATGGGGGCTATTTGGGTGGGTTATTTTTGGTTGTGAGGTATGTGGCCCACCAAGGTCTCCTAGGAGGCTAGTGTGATCCCACAGTCTCCTACAGTTACCCACCCCAGTTTAACAGTATGATCAGTCAAGCTACGAATCCTCTTAACCAGAGTTAATTGGTTTTGTTCAAACCAAGAAACTGTTGTTAAGAGTTTTGAAAAAAGCCTGGGTGACAAAAACACTTCAAATAAGACACTGCCTGGATTGTTTACTTGTAACATGAAAGAAGGAACAAAGGAACTCCCTACATGGAAGAAAAGCATATCTTGGCAATTAAGTTGAGATCATCCAGAAATGGACATTATCACCAATATTTTTCAAGCCATTGGTTAGTGTTTTAGCCTCTCTAAGAGCAGCACACAAGCTACTCCACTGCTAGATAGCCCTTTAGGTGCATGTGCGAACATGTCACTTGTTGACTTACGACAACCCCATGGTTTTCTTAGGCAAGGATTTTCTTAGGAAATGAATAATAAGATGTTTTTTTGCCAGTTTCCTCCACTGAAATATAGCCTGCTGTAGCTGGTATTCATTGGCAGTCTCCCATACAAGTAATAACCAGGGCTGACAATGCTTAGACTTCCAGGTTAGACAGGATCTGGTGCCTTTAGGATACTTAGTCCCATATCACCTCCCAATCTAAATTAAACACATGCATCTTCCTAAGTCATTCCTCATTGGGTTTGGTTGCCACATTTTTACCATCTTGGTTGCCCTCCTCTGAAAACATGCCAATATCCTTCTTGACTTAATATATCATACATATACTCAATATCCTTCTTGACTTGTGGTACCCAAAATTGGACACAGGATTCCAGGTGACGTCAGGCCATACCAGAACAGAATGGTTCACTGCAGATTCATGTGCAATCTGTGATCTACTAAGAGTCCTAGATCCTTTTCACACGTAATTCTGTCAAATCAGGTGCTATCTATCCTATATTTGTGCATTTCATTTTTCTTGCCTAAATACAGTACCTTACATTTATTCCCACTGAAGTTCATTTTGTTTTGGCTCAGCTCTTCAATCCAGCAATACCATTCTGAATCCTGATCCTATCCTCTGGGGCATCAGTTACTCCTAATTTGATATCATCTGCAAATTTAATACACGTGTCCTCTAGTCCATCATCCAAGTCCCTTACAAAGAACAAAACTGGTTCCAGAAAAGAAGCCTGGCGCACCTGCAAGAATCTCATCCCACAGTAACTATGTAGAAAGCTAAAATGTTTATAACAACAGTTTTATTGACCATTCAAAAGAGGTGTTGATCAAGGCTGTGTGTAGGTCCCTTGATACATTCTGGAGTCTAATTAGGCAATTTGGATGTGAAATCATTTTGGATTCAATCCACTGAGACCCAGTAAGTGCAGGATTTGGGAATCCAGATCACCAATTCTCCCCAGCTGATTTACACTGGAAAACCAAAACCAGCTCTAACTTTAAAAAATTCACAGATCCTTATAAAATTTGGAGACATAGTAGACTCTCAACATGGGATTCCTGGCAAGGATGGCTAAAATCACCTCCTTATAATTAATACCTTCCTGGTTTGTTTCCCCATCTTCAGAAGGAGAGAAGGACAGTATATTTTCCACCATGTGCTGTGCCTACCTGAAGACCTAAGTGGACAGCTTCTCATGGGATGCCACAAGGTTCTGTCCTAGGCCCAGTGCTATTCAATATCTTCATCAATGATTTGGATGAAGGAGTAGAGGGCATGCTGATCAAATTAGCAGATGACACCCAATTGGATGGGGTTGCTCATACGCCAGAGAACAGGATCAACATTCAAAATGACCTTGACAAATTGGAGAGCTGGGCCAAAGCTAACAAAATGAATTTCAACAGAGAGAAATGTAAGGTCCTGCACTTAGGCACAAAAAATGGAAGGCACAATATAGGATGGGGACATGTGGCTTGATAACAGTACATGTGAAAAGGATCTCTGAGTCTTGGTAGATCACAAGCTGAACATGAGTCAGCAGTGTGATGAGGCAGCCAAGAAAGCCAACGCGGTTCTTGGTTGCATCAATAGGAGTATGGTGTCTAGATTGAGGGAAGTAATGGTACCACTCTATTCTGCATTGGTTAGACCTCATTTGGAATACTGTATCCAGTTCTGGGCACCTCAATTCAAGAAGGATATCAACAAGCTGGAGTGTGTCCAGAGGAGGGCGACCAAAATGGTAAAGGGTCTGGAAGCCATGCCCTATGAGCAGCAGCTTAGGGAGCTGGGTATGTTTAGTCTGCAGAAGAGAAGGTTAAGAATGGACATGACAGCCATGTTTAAATATTTGAAGGAATGTCATGTCGAGGAGGAAGCAGACTTGTTTTCTGCTGCTCCAGAGAGCAGGACAAGGAACAATGGATTCAAGCTCAGAAAAGGAGATTCCACTTGAACCTCAGGAAGAACTTCCTAACAGTCTGAGCTGTCCAGCAGTGGAATATGCTGCCTCGGAGTGTGGTGGAGTCTTCTTCTGTGGAGTTTTTTAAGGAGAAGCTGGATGGCTATCTGTTGGGAATGCTTTGATGGGTGTTCCTGCATAGCAAGGGGTTGGACTCGATGGCCCCTGTGGTCTCTTCCAGCTCTATGATTCTCTGTCCTCCTGCTTTGGCAAAACCAAGTAAGTGTGGAACATACTCTTTTACTCTTTTTTCACCTTGGGATGCCTATCCCAAATAATCAAGGATCTTGTAGACATTACCTCTGCAGTACAAATTTCCCCCAGAGTTAACAAATATTAGATATTATATGTTTTATTTATTTTCTTTTGCCTCTATCCTGGTTTTCTTTTCTGTTTGACACATCTATAATGTGTTTTCACTAACTAAATATCCTGTAATTTGGAATGGAGCCCTGGAGTTCTTTAAAAAAAATAAAATCTGAAATGTTTCTCTTTCCCTGAAACTGCCTAATTTATAAGCCTCACTATCACTTTTACAGGATTTATACTTCCTGGGAAGTAAGAGAGAAAAACTTCAGTTGCCTACATTGTAGTTCGGAGGGGACATGAGCACAGCTTCCAGTTATTTTTTTTTTCCTGCTGCATATACAGATGAAAGCAAAACACAAAAGCAAGATATCTCACCTGTATATAACTGGTATTCTAAAAAAATTTCAAAAGATTTTGCCCAGTTTGTCATTGGCTGTGCAGCAGTTACCACAGCTAAAATGTATTAAGAAACCCAGAAACTGAATTGCAAATGTGAAAAAGGCAGTACTTTTTTGCCCACAGGGATGAGTAATTAAGAGTTTTTATATTTATCCCATTTCTTCACTAATTTGAATTTTAAAAGTCTGTTGATGGGATGATAAGTCAACAGTACAAAATTAAGTAAAAATTCAAGTCAATTCTCTACTAAAGTTTGAAAAGAACTTGGAATCACAAAAGGTGTAACATTTCCTAAGGAAAACAACAATAAACACAGTTCTTTGGCTGGTACTGTGTCTGGTTGGTTCACTCAGTCAAACAGATTAAGTCATGCATTTTATTATCCCACAAAGTTGCTTAAATTGAACTTAAGCTTTTAAAATGTTCAAGCAGCAAAAGATTTATCTGCATACAAATAGATATTTTGCCCAAGGTCTAATGGTGTTATTTCCATATCCAAGGCCAAATGACTAAGGATTTCTCCTCCCTCCAACCTGCTGCAGCCCTCCATGGCATCACAACCCTGCTCCAGAAAAGTTTCCAAAGCATCTGAAATAGATTTTTAGATGAGAGGGGTGGGTTTTACAGGAGAAATTAGTGCTTCTGGAAGAAGCAATGGAATCCAGCAGAAATACACCACTGATCCTGGCTCCTGAAATATTTGTAGTACCAAAACATCTCAACAGATGTGACATAAGGTCCTTCTATTCAGCTTTTTAAACTGAAGAACAAGAAAAAATAATTCTTACTGTAATCATTTACAGCACTAGTTCTGTTTATGGTTTTTTGAAAGACAGTTTTGATTTCCAAGGTTAGGAAAGGTAGCACTTTAGGAAATCTGAGGAAGTGAACTAACAAAACCTACATTTTGTAGGTGACAGTAGAGCATGTCCCAGCAAAAGAAGCTGGAGGTTACTGAAAGTATCTTACCCTCTCCTATATAACATCTTTGAACCTTTATACTCAAACAGATTTCGCATGTTTACTCAGAAGAAAGTTTCCATAATAACACCCTGGAAAACATGCTTGGGATTGGAACACCAAAAATTTAAGAAGCACACTCATGTGAAAGTGCAACAGAACATGGAAGGTTATTCTGATTTACAGAAGAACTGCATGTGGAAACATCTATATACAATTTCTATTTAAATCTGGCTTCACCTGTGTGTTATATTTGACAGAATACTCAGCTTTACTGTGACAGCAAAGGAAACAAGCTACCTCTCTTAAGCAAAACAATCCTATGTATGCATGCTCAGCGAAGTTTATTCCTTGAATCTTTGCACAACATTATAGTGTAAAATTCCCTGAGGAAGTGCATGTAGAATGCTGAATGGGATGAACATTTAAAGAATGCTTTCCATTACAGATATTGTCAGTCACTTTTGGATTGGAGGGAGTGTGCTAAAGAAAAGTGTTTCCCTCTTTGTTTCTGTTGTCAAATAATTCACTGACTAAATTGAAGTAAGAGTAAGCAAAGTAAGCTCCCATCCTGCCTGTATTCTTCCAGGATTATCCTGTAGTTCTCACTACCTTTAGATTGCTGCTGCCATACTGTTCCCCACTCCCCCTCAAAAAAGTTTGCAAGTGACATGGCAAGTAAACAGCCAAAATGTGTAAAGAGTCAAGAAATGTCTATAGTTCTTCACAGAGTTGTCTGGGAATAAAGATAAGTTTTATGGACAATTTTTCAATAAGGAATTGCCACTAAAACATAAAAACAGAACAAACTCACTAACAGACAGTTGCCCCTTCTTACAGGAGTAGTTTTGAGAGTGCTTGAAATTCTGTATGCATATCTACCCAGGTATTAATATGTGAAGAAATAATTTCCCAAATTGTAACTGATTGACTTGAGATACTAATCAATGCATCTTCATTAGCTCAAGCAAGTAGGTATTAGCCAGTATGCTCAGCTTGTTGTTGTGTGCACTCAAGTCATTTCTGACTTATGGCAACCCTAAGTCAACAGCATCATGGGGTTTCTGGGGCTGAGAATGTGTGATGCAGCCAAGGTCACCCAGTGGGTTTCCGTGGCCAAGTGGGGAACTGAACGTTGTCTCTAGGGTCATAGTCCAATGCTCAAATCACTTCACTCCACTGGATCAAAACAGGAAAAAGTTACAAACATTAAGGCATTCACTTAAAAAATGAACTAAAAATGAACAGAGAATAATATTTTCACCTCACAGTAATTAAGGACATTTTTCTCAGGGTAAGAATGTGGTGTTTACTCCTCGTCCTAGCCTCCAGACCTGGGAAAAGCAGAGATCTGGCCTATATCATCCCTTGTAATATCTTGTTCTGCATTGCCCCATCCAATTCTAATGCAACCTTCCCAGATCCATATTTATTAAGCTTCATTACTGTACATTTTTTCAAAACAAGACAGTTTACAAAGTGCTTGTTAATAAAATCACTGTGGTATAGTTAATAGTCCAGGAAATGGTCTGCCGAGCATCTGTGGTTAACATGCTGACCAAGCTGCAGATTATCATCTTCTAGTCTCATCTCCAAATGCATCAATGTACATTTAGACAGAATTTCCAATGGGCCCTCAAGGAACTCAAGCTTTGTACAAATACAACTTATGCCTATGGAGAAGATTGGCTTGTTACTCACTAGAGTGTATACATCTAATACAATATGGGATTAGGAAACAAATTGCATTTCCTTGCATACTCTCAAGGGGACTTGTTTACAAATGCCGTTCTTATAATCAGGTTTATGAACACAACAAAAAATATATTTACTGAGAATACTACATCTCAAAGAGCAACACAGTTGGCCAAATATAGAACGATCTGAATTTAAGATATTTCCAAAGAGATCTGGAAAGGCAGCCTTGACAGTCAAAGTCTTTAGCATCTAATGCAGTGGTTTTCAATCTTTTCTATCTCATGGCAAAGTGCTAAAATTGTCAAAGATACCATCAGTTTTTTAAGGAGTCATTTCAAAAAATGAGCATTAAGATTATGTTTAATAACTAAAATTTTAATCATTGTGTTTTTTCAAAAAAAAATCAGTGGGAAATCTGTGCTTGGTGATGTCTATGCATATACAATAAGCCCTGAAAAAAATAAATATAATTAGGAGCTAAATTTGGAAAAACTAAACTTGGAAATAACAAAATGACTACTGATTAAACCAAATTATTTCAAGTTGGACACTGACTTACCAAAAGGCAGGACAGCCAAGTTCACTCAGTGAGCAGGCTAGCAATCAGTGGACTACTCATGATTGAATATTCTCCATGCTCACTATGCCAATCAGCAAAAGTTGCTCAGCACAGGGAGGATACCACCATGCCAAAGACCCCCACACACCACAGAGAGGACACCACACCATGCTACCAAAATTGCCTCCAAACTAATTTGTCACATTTCATAGGCACAGGATTTTTCTTACTCATGTAACTAGACACACAGTTTGGCCATTTTTTAATTTTTAAACTCCTGAAACAAAACATTTCAAACATACACTAATTCAAAGCAGCACTAGCAATAAGAGTATTCAGCGTGCACAAATTACCTTTGAATATGTGTAAAAATTTAGTTCTGTTATACAGCATACTGACAGAATGAACAATGGTAGTGAAAAATTGTTGGGATATTTCTGTCAAGCAGTTCCAAGTGCCTCACAGGAAATTATTATATCACAATGAAGCCATAAATTATCCCCAGGTTTTTTCTCATGATGACTGTGCTGGCTCATCCTCATTTAAACAAAGAAGAATGGACACATGATGTCTCATGATACCATAAAGAGTTCCCTTATTTTATACGAAACACTTAGTTTATACAAGTAGTGCATAGAAGAACCTTGAGCAAGCTCAAGATTGCACTGGGGTTCCTGCATGCGTGAAGAGTCATCAAACTGGGGACATTCCTTTTATAAAATAATTATACGCGATAGCAGAAGAGCAGATATATAGACCCTCTTCTTGACAAGAACATTTCAACAACTGATATATCTCTGCCTAGATGTATACCTGAACTTCATAATCTACATCTTTAAACACCTGTGTGCAATCTTTCAGTATACTGGTAAAAGGGCTTTGCCTAGCTATAACTCTTGTAAATTATTATGTGATTTCATTTTAATGTTTCTTCACCAGTTAATGTTGTATTACCACAAAACACTCAGATTTTCCCAAGATATTCAAGGGACGACTGAACAGGACTCTAATGGAAAGCTTCATCTCTGGCCACTAGAGCTTAACATCTTACCACAGCGACATGATCCCAATTCCTGCTGTACCAGCTCCAGTTTCGTTTGGCACTGGAAACATCTGCGTCTGCTCTTCTGTTTGGAACGGCTGATTTCTTCAGGCCTGTCACTACTGTCTTCCAATAACCGTGGTCGCTTCTCAGGAGAAGCCTCGTTCTCCAACTGTGAATCTGTTTTTTTTCCAGGAAAGATATTTAGGTTAGCTTTTTCTGCAGTGAAGCCTCTGGTCTATTCACAGGATTAGTGCATGTAACTTGCATATGGACTCGCTTGCAGATAGTGTATTCTTTTTAATTCCTTCACATACATATATTCTCTTAATCATCAAAACAGATACTTGGTCAGGAACCTGTATTAGATTTGTTCACCCAAATATCCCTTACTGATTTTATAAAAACAGAATTGGCTAATCCTCTCCCTGGTTGTGGTTCTGACTTTGTTCCAGAACATGGAGAGAGATTACACCAGGATAGGCAAGCTTTATTTTTCATCTCATTTATAGAAGCTTCTATACAGCTTTATCCACTGTACCCAGACAAACCAATGATAGCTTTGATGAAAAACAATTGAACACAAATTCAGACTATTTCCTAGCTGAGCAGGGAAGAGATTTTTAGAGCACAGTTTGCTAGCTGAAACTCCAATAACTAAACGAAGGTACATGAAAGCACCATACTGTGCATTCCTCTCACTACAAGGATAACAATCTAAATGTAAATGATTATACATAGACAAGATAAACTAAACAACATGTACACACTGGTATAGGCTCAGAGGATCTCTTTAAAACCAGAGAAAGCACTACATATTTTAATAACCTTATTTGTAATGTTTTCCTCTCTCGGGAAAATGTTGTTCTTCAGAAAAAGCAGAGATAGGAAAATCCATTTCTTTATGAAACTGTAAATTGAAAGGTGCTAGAGGTAAATCATCTTTAAGAAGGGGGAAGCTAACATACAATTCACTAGTAATACTGAGAATACCACAGTGAGCAAAATATATATACATTTTAAACCTACCCACTTCAAAAGATTGTGTGGGCTTGTGCTTCAAATGAGGGCCAAGTGGCTAGAATGATCAGCTACAGTCACTCAGCAGAAAAAACAGAATCTGTCCCTAGCACCTCTGGCAACAGTGAGACAGAGGGGCAAAAAAGACACATCACAAGCTTGGAAACCTTTTCTCTGCCTACGCTTGAACATAGTTGACTTATCCCCAGAGTATATTCCTCTCCTTATACTGGCAAGGAAGGGGTGTAACTAGGAAAACACACTATATCAAATCCACTGTATAATAGCTTATTGAAGCAGTAGCTGCCACTGAACTATAACTACCAGCTTCTAATCTCTATTCAAGTAACACATAGGGGCAGCATAATCATTCCCAGTAACTTGCAGGGAGGCCAAAGTAATAATTTGGGGTGGGATTAAGATTTGTCAGAGCCCTCTCCCCATTAGTGCATACTGGTTTACTGTTTCCAAAAATTAAGTTGGTTAACAAAGATAAAGGACACAGAAGTGCAGCTGGCCTGACACAGAGATTATATGTACATGGCATAAGCAGAATCATGGTCTTCAGTAGTAAGAGTAAGAAATAAATAAAAAAAAAATCTCTGCCTTTCTTTAGAAAACCGTCTATATAATATAAGAAGCATTGCTTTTACTAACCCCAGGTAGAGACATTTAACGAAAAATATGGTTGTATATTTACGGAATTTTATCTGCAAAACTGTGGCAAATGTTGACCTGCAATATGATATGGAGTGGGGATGAACTAGGTATAAATACGTTTTTGTCTCTTCAGAGAAAAAAAGTGTGGGCTGCATCAGTTCTACAGACATACAGATTATATACAAGAATTTAATATGATCAAAATTCTTGACAGCAACCTAGTAAGATTTACGGTCATGATCAATGAATTCAGAATGTATTCACAAGACTACCCTGTTTATGAAAGCACCCATTAAGGAATATTCACTTGTCTTGAAAAACTATTTAAAGCTGTTTCCCAATTGCTAATAGCTGATTTTTGGGAGGCACAACTCAAGATGTTGATGGCTGACCTATGCCAGAAGCTACTGGATGAAATAGATTATATACCTACATTTCAATCTAGGTTGGGACCATGGTTTGCTACTGTTCAGTCTCCATTGCCCTGATAGATGATTTGATTGGGAAAAAGAGAGAGGAGTACAATTCTGTTGATTTCTCTTGGTGTTTTTGATTCCATCAACCATGTATCTAAAGGTTAAAAATAAACTTCCTAAAGAGCAACCCTGCTGTCCCAAATTAAGGCACCAAGCTTTTGACAGTAATTAGAATTAAATTAGCTAAAATACAGATGGACTAGGTTTCAGTTTTTCAAACTGAAAAAGGGGAGAATATGAAAGGGAAATTAATCTGGCTTTGCATGAGCCAACCCCAAAAGTGCTTGAGTTTTTTCTCTTTGTGTATCCTGGTTCTAGGGAAATTCTTCTAAAAACAAACTGATACCATGAAGATTACATGGTATATTTTATGTCCTATGATACTAAGACTGAGGAGTGGTTGTTTACCTTACAGGAGGCTGTATATAACCAACTTCTATTGAATTTGTTAACTTCATGGAATTTTCCTAGCACACACCTGGCAAACCTTGGCAAACTATATTACAATGCACGAGCTTGTGGCCCAAGGCTCCTATTCTCTTTAGATTCTGGTCTATCAGGACTGGAGAAAGAAATGTATTTCTTTCTCTAAATAAAGCTGGATCTTTGATTCATCAGGCCTGGTCTCCTAATTTCCCCTAGAATTAATGGGAAAGGAAAGTCTCTTTAATTGTCTTTTTAGATCAACAACAAGGGTTAGGTCTAGGGGTGAGTGATGAAAACATTTTGGGTCTGCTTGTATGTTTGGGGGATTTCTCAGAATGGTGCCTCAAGACTTCCTTAATGTTCTTAGCTATCTCACATGTGCTCCGAAGCTGCTGAAATGATGTTAGTATTTTAGCTTTATTTTGCCATGTTGTCTCAATCAAGTGAGGCTGCAGAGGTGCTGGACCACTATCTGAGCTTAGCTATGGCCTGGATTAGGACTAAGGCTGACTCCTGATAAGATGGAATGCTGTGGGGGGATGGATTTATGCTCTGGGAAATTAGAGAACAGACCATATTGGATGGGGCTGTGCGCTCCTTCAACAGGTGTGCAGCCTGGGATCGTCTTAGATTGAAGTTTGTCAACCACAGACCCAGGTAAGTTTGGTAGCTTAAGCAACTATTAGTGTTGGAAGGTTCACCAGGTGAGCTCTGTCCTGGGCAAAAGATAGTCTGGCTATGGTGGCCCAGGTTGTAGTAACTCCTAGTTGGATTACTTTAAGGTATTGTGCAGGACTGTCCATGAAGACATTTAGAAAGACTGAAATAGTACAGAACTTGCATATAGAATTTTGGCTGTTTATCTAGGTAGAGTCACACTGAACTATTCTTTTAGGTGTCACGTTGCAACATTTATACAACCCTGCATTTAAACCCAAATTACAATAATTAAGACTATGTTGTTTTTTCAGGATCTGATGACTTCCATCTGAATTCCTCTCTATTTATGATCTCCATACTATGATGCAGTTACGTTTTACTGCATTTTATTCTATTGTGTGTGTTGAAGGCATATACACACTTACATGTGCATCTTATTTTTGTGTTCTGGCCTGGAACCCTTTTTGGGAAAAGAGAAAGGACACGTTTAATTCCTTTAAATAAATAAATGTGTCTGTGGAGAAATGGGGTGGGAAGAAAGGAAGTGTGCTATACCAAGTGGGCGGACTGCCATAATATAAATGCAAACTCAGTATACACAGAGGAAATAACGAATTTTCTGTTCTACAGTTTCTAAGGAAGTAGGTTCTTCTAATAGTTGATACTCTGAAGGGCTGAGTGGAAAGAAAGAGTAAGTAAGGGAGAGGAACAAAATTTTTTGGAGTCTTGAGGGGACTAGAACACTGTCCTTAAAAATGGTCTTGTTTTCAGACACAGCTTACATTTATTCATACTGTCACTGTTCATGGCTTCATTATTTAATGTTCTCTCCCCATAATTTCAAAATAAACTATGTCAAAACTGTCACTATCGAATTTCAGCTTCTCTTAATCTCCTGCCACAGCAGCACTTTCAGACTGTACATACATTGCTTTTCTAACGGCACTGCAGCACTTCCCTGATATTTCATAGACTTGTTCTTCTCCATGAAGATAAGCATGTTAAAAATATACAAGAAAATATGTAAACAGGAAGGAGAAAAAGAAAATGATAGAAAGTGCCAATGGAAGAAAAAAACCTTCCCTGTTTCTATTTGCTTCTCAAGAAAAGCTCTACCTAGTTTAATATCTGGCATGACGACAATATTAGAGACACACTATCTGTTGTCCCTTCCCTCCACCAGTAAACCTGTCACATGGCCATTAAAGTGGAACCATAGTGCTATAAGTGAGTTGTGAAAAACATATTCATTTCTTACTGTCTGTATTGGATGTAGGGAGTAGAAAGGTGACTAGTGTAAGAGCAAAGATAAAGATATGTCATATGAAAACACTGTGTGCTGTTTTAAGCCATGGCAAAGAACCAGGTCCATGCTGGTGGTAAGAAATAGATCAAAATCCTTAAGTTATATGAGTCTGCCTAGCTCATCAAAAAAATAAATTGCGCTGCAATAACAATTATGTACATTTCCAAGTATGTAACATTGAGTACATACAAAATATTTTGCCTGAAGCCTTAATTGCTACAAATTTTGAACTGTAGAGACAAATTTTTTGCAAAGTATGTGATGAGAATTTCAGTGGTCAAATTGTAGCACCAGAAAGCCTAAGCTTCATGTATCTGTCAAAAGTCTGAAATACAGGAAAGGCACTTCTAAAAAGTTTCTGTTTAGTCTTCTGTGATGTAAAAGCTTTCGTGTAAAAGAATGTAAAAGTATTCCCGATTCAACTCTTAGCGCCTTCTATTATTTCCTACAATTCATCTTCTGGATTGAATATATTCAAAACGGCCTTTTTTTTTTTTTAACTATAGAGAATTATAATGTGTTTTTTAAAAATAAAACATTCTATGATATTATACTTCAATTTCTTTTGAATTACTTCTCCAACGACAAATGCTAATTTTTCATGGAAACAGCCTATTTAGTTTTTTAAGCTAGTTCTAAACAACAAATTACTCATAACAAAGGCTATGCTGCTGACTAAGAGAAATATATAATACTCTGCCACTGACTTGAGTACCCCAGAGGAACAGCTTTATAGCTGCTAAATCAATGATATACCAAGCATGACATGATTATTAAAAATTAAGCACACAAAAACTGCTCTTCAAAACTATTCTAAAACTGAATAGAATATATGAATATAAGAAACAGGATTTTGAGTTCTTGTTCAGAAGCAAGGCTAAGAGTTTGATAATCATTTATTTTCTGAATATCCCAGCACTGTAGCAGGACCATGTTCCAAATGTTACAGGAGTGCTAGCTACAATCTAACTTTACGTTGGTGCAATAATTCTTAGATTTGCGTGGTTAAATAATCTCTTCTCAATTATTACATTTACTTTAGTGAATGATAAAATAATTTCTCCTCTGTCATTGGCATGCTACTTCTTAAGCACAAAACACTATAAAACTCTGAAGGAAAAGGCAAGTTCCTGGCAGGAAAGCAAATTAAACACTGTGATATGAAGGTATGCTTTCCCATATCAGTATGGCTTACAATAGTTGCTTTCATGATTTAGGAATGAAATTAAACTGGCATATATATTGTCAAAATTAACTTTTGTCAAATACAGCAGACAACTCCACTTAAACTTGAGACTCTGGGCAATCTTATACCAAAATTTGTTTATACTTAAGAAATCTATGTTTTGGATATGGGGCAATTATGTTTAATATGATTATCAAGTAAAAATTTCACAGACAGAAAACAAAGCTGGATTGTTCTTAGCAAAGAACTAAGACCAACTGCCCTGAGAGAAAACATCACGGGGGTGAGGCAAACAGATAAAAGTCATTACATGATTGGCTTGCTATTAAAGGATTACATTATGCCGGTATTGTCAACTGTTTTGGGGATTTAAAACATATCCTTTAAGTTTTATACAGTACTGAAGGTGGAGAGAAAAGAGGAGACAGTAGTCCAAATCACATTTAGTAAATTTAATTTTTCAAGGAAGAGTCTTTAAATGATCCATATTGTTATGTATTTTCAAATTACCTGAGCTTGAAGGTTTTGAAAATTGCAAAACTCATAGAAAAGAGTCTGAGTTCTAAAGCTGCTGTTATATGAAGAGGTCAAAATATAAACGTCAAGCAGCAGCTTGTAGTGGAAAGGTATCCTGATATATACTGGACTGTTTTGGGAGGATTCATCCATTATGGTCAAGTTATTGTTTAAAGAAGTTGGTACTTTTGAAAAACCACTTGTAATTATGATGGATAGGACACCATATTTCTAGTCAACTGATTCACTCATTGACAACTACATCATATATAGGAAAGGGAAAGAAACTATAGAACTATACATTCTAGTTTTTTAAAAAATTTGTCCAATCTTTTCTTTTCTATACCTTGAAAAGGTATAGCTGTTCACGGGGGACTCTATAACTGGAAGAAAATTATTTCCAATCCCTGAAAAAAGGCCTTTGTATTCTAGGAACCAGTTCCCTACTACAACTGCTATGTAAAACTGTAAATTTGGCTAAACTATTGCTCAACCACATGCCTACATTTGCTTTGCCCTGGTTAATGAGACAAGAATGAACTCTAGCCTGAGTTATTATCATTTTGATATTAAGAGTGTGCATATGGCGTGTTCTTCAGAACACAATAGGTAATTTTTTTTTTACAGTAAAGTGATTTAAAACTAAAAACATTGCTTGGTTAATGATGTTAAGAAAGGCATTATGCACTTTTGTGGACAATCTTTATCAATACAAGCTGAGGGAAGAACAGGTTGCTAAGCTGTACAGTTTGACTCTTTGATTCGTCATCTCTGCCCTCATTCAAATCGGTCTTGCAGCTCTGTAGATCCACTCATGGAATGTTCCAGAGTAGCTTTTGGTGGGAACTCTGCCCCTTCCAGTATGAATATCAAGAGTGCCAAGAGCTACTCCCCCCAGTTCCACTGTCCGTAAATAGTAAGCCAACCCTGCAGAAACAGAGGAGAGGAGAGAGGGTTGTGTGAGGGCACAGATGACCACTCAAACAACCACAGTTACAGGTAAGCAACCTGTTCTTTTTCTTAGTGGTCTCTGCGCTTCACAGAAATGGGCAATTAGCTACCTTATTGTAGGAGGTGGAGCATGTCGGTTGAAGATAGATGACAGTACCATCCTTCCAAAGGATGCAGCAACTCAAGTCCAAAGTCTACATGATAGTGTCAGATGAAGGTTGAAGGCTGAGCCAAGATTTCTGGAAAGGAAATGCCTGGGCTGTGGATACTGCAAAGGTCAACTGGGACCTGCGGCCCAAGGGTTGAATTGAATTGATCAATTCAACCACCTGTTTGGGCAGCCTCTGCAAAGTGACATGGGAACCACCTTCTGACTACCATAGCAGAGAAACAGTCTAGGAAGTTTCCTCATAGGAGCCATATGGGGAGTACAGTAGGCTAAAGCATGCTGAATGTCAAAATAATGCAAGGCCTTTTCCACCTGAGAAGGGTGTTGATGGAAGGCCAGCAACCCAATATCTTGGCTAAGGTGGAATGGGGAGATGACCCTAGAGAGGACTGTTGGGGTGAAGTGTTAACATTACCTTGTCCCTATGGAAAATCAAATAAGCTTGCTCTGACTGAAGAGCACAAAGTTAGCTGGCTTACTTTGTGGGAATGACTGCCATAAGAAAAACTATTCTGAATGTGAGAAGCTGGAGATCTGTGGTAGCCATTGGTTCGAAGATGTTGATCAGTTGGAGCCACCAACATAGGGTTGAGTGGATCAGTGGGGGAAGGCATAGCATTTATTGAGACAAACCCCACCTGGGATTGAAGTGGTGCAGAAGTTTTAGGCTGCCTAAATTGCTAATGCTGGATGAAGAGTAAAATCTCTTGCCAAATAGGTCAAGACAGCAACCTTTCTTGGCTGGCAGAGTGGAATGGGATGTCCAGGTGGTCTTGGACTAGAGGCCTACAACAATAGAGTCAGATGTTGTTTGGTGACAAGAAAGGAGGTCTCTTCTTGCTAGGCCTTATAAAGGTTTTCCAGGCACTTTGCAGTTGCGGGAATGGAAGATGGTTTGGAACAGGATTGACTGATAAGATCAAGAAGAGTCAGCAAAAAGGGGCAGCATGACTGGAAATCAACACACTGGAATACAGGGTCCAAGGAAGTAATAGGCTGATTCTTCATTTCGGGGCCAAAGCAACTTTGCAATTCTGAAAATCAGTTCCTCAAAGGAGTGAAGATCCTCTGTTGTTGACAAAAGTGCAATGTCAGCAATGTTCTCCGTAAGAGAAGAGATGAAAGGTGATGGGGATTCTGGTGACGTATCATATCACATGAGCAACCTAATCCCTTTCATCTTCAAAGGAATCAGAACTGGAGGAGACTGAGCCCAGTTGTGCAGTACCCAGGTCAAGTCGAGATGGAGACATAGCCAAGACGTGAGACAATGCAGAAGAGGTAAATTAAGTTTGCTGTGTAGTTTGTGGTGCTGTTGACACCAGGGGCACATTTCTGTTGGCTGTGGATACACGCGAAGCCAGAATCATCAAAGCAGTCTCTCGGTCTGAGGGTCTAGAATCGGCAGCCATTCTAATCCACTGCTGGGGGTATGAGGAAGCGTGATGGGGGAACCTTAATCTTGAGCAATACTGATGCCTCACCAGTGAGTGGGTGGGTGGGGAAGAGTCCCAGAATAGTTTCTGTAATGCCAGGAGCGTGATGGTGACAATCTGGATAGTGGAAACAGATATCTTGGATGATACAGGTATGAAGCCCGTGGTGGTTCTGTTCATGGCTATTCACACATGTCACAGACAAAGCTGAGTCTGAACCTAGGGGTTATCACAATAATGATGATGTTGGTGATGTCAAAAGGGATGTGGATGGTCTGAGCCAGAATAATAACTTTGACATCTCAAGAATGTTGGCACTATAAGCACTCATACAGTTCAGGGAAGGAGAATGGCATCACACCAACTGTGATCTGCAGCTCTGAGGTGTAAGAGAATGATGAAAAGGATGGGATTGTTGGCAAGGTAGAGGAGTAAGTGGATGAGGTGAGAGACAAAGTGGCTGATGGCTTTCCTGGGGGCTCATGAGAGGAAGGATGTTGACTAGTAATGACTTGAACCAATTGCTCCATTGAGGGTTGGCAGATATGGAACCATTGTTTCTGAGACACTTCCCATACTGATTGTCCCTTTATCCAAGAGAGATCATTGATCTGGCCCCTCTCCATGGCTAGGGAAGAATGAACCACTGCGGAGAGGTCTTTTACAAATTAATGTCATAGTGGAATGGAATAACTGCAACCTTCAAAGAATGCTTCTAAAGATAGAATCAGAGCTGGGAAATCCTATTTCTTAATCCTTAGATTGTAATCTCTTTACAAATGGAAAAGAAATGGCCCTCAACAAGGTAAAATTAGCATGGGGATTGACTACCCAAGGTAACAATCTTCCTGCCACAAAACATGTAGTTCTTGAAAACAGCCCATGCCAAAAAGACTACCAGACCAACAACCAAAGTTTGGCAGTGGGGGTGGGGGGATGAATTAACTACTACTTTTTTTTTAATAGAGAAAAACAATGAATGGAAGAACAATGAAGGCAAAAAGAAAAACTACCTAACACTGAAAGCTAGCCGTAGATCTAAACACCATGAC
This sequence comes from Iguana delicatissima, assembly GCA_948472985.1. Taxonomy (NCBI): domain Eukaryota; kingdom Metazoa; phylum Chordata; class Lepidosauria; order Squamata; family Iguanidae; genus Iguana; species Iguana delicatissima. Next base: position 281,239 of record CAOKZL010000363.1, on the reverse strand, counting down.
AGATGAAAATAAATTCAGGAGGAGTAGCTCTTGACACTCTTTATGCATGCACCTCAAGGGGGCAGGGTTTCTGCCAAAAGTTCTCTGGAACATTCCATGTGCAGATCTGTATAGGCATGATATCCACGTGTGTGAGGTACAGAGACCACAAAGAAGTAAAATGCCCCTATATTCTGCACTACTTAAGCCTCATCTACAGTACTCTGTTCAGTTTTGGGTGCTTCATTTTAAGAAGGATATAGACAACTTGGAACGAGTTCAGGGAAGGACAATGAGTATAATAAGGGGTACAGAGAGCAAAAAATATGATGAGGAGGTGAAGGAGCTGGGCATGGCAACTTGGTGAAGAGAAGACTAAGGGAAGGCATGATTGTCTTCTTTAAATATTTCAAGAGCTGCCACAAAGAGGAGGGTGCAGTCTTGTTCTCTGCTGCCTCTGAGGACAGAACTAGGTCTAATGGTTTTAAATTGCAGGAGGGTAGATTTCAAATGAACGTTAGAAGGAACTTCTTCACAGTGAGAGCAATGGAACCAACTGTCTAGAAAGGTGGTAGGCTCTTCTTCTCTGAATGTCTTCAGAAAGAAGCTGGACAGCTATCTGCTGAGGATGCTATAGCTGGAGTTCCTGCATTGAGCAAGGGGGTTGGACCTGATGGTGCATAGAGCCAACTCTATGATTCTAAGAGAGAATTTAGCAGGTGAGTTTCAAAAACATTGTAACCTCAAAAAAAAAAAAAAAAAAGGAAAGGAAAGGAAAGGAAAGGAAAGGAAAGGAAAGGAAAGGAAAGGAAAGGAAAGGAAAGGAAAGGAATGGAATTAGTGGCTAATGAAAAACAAGATGCTAGTACCTAAAAGGCAGCTGAGAAATGTATAAAAATAAATAAATTGAATAAATATCATTATGTTCACTTAGTTATTTTAAATGTATAGTAGCCACTGAATTTTTCATTCTTTTAAGTGCAAATCTGGGTATCCAATGTTATGTTACTCAGAGCACTTCACCACATCTTGGCAACTGAGGAATCAGACCTGTCTCTTTCTCCCCAAAATATGGAAATATGAAAGACGCAATACAAATGATATCTGAAATAGATTGAAAAAAGAAGACAGTAAAATTCTACCAACATCCATCACACTATCCTAGAGCATTATCATTTCATAGCCTCTGTTAGCCTTTGCTGTGTCAGTGCAAGCCTTGGACGCTTTATCCTGTTTATAATTGCTGATGAGCAGTAATAAGGCCTCTATGGCTCAGCTCCTGTATGTTCCACTTCAATGCCCACCTATTAGGTAATAACTTTTATTTACAGCCTTGCTTGATGTGCTGTTCTGTTAATACAACTCAGAACTGAGCAAGGTAAAAAAAGGGGGGGGGTCGTTAATAGCACTGTCATTCCAGGATCTACAGCACACCTTTGTTCTATCACAACACATCTTCCAGTGAAAAGGCTGAAAGGTAGCTGGATTTGTAACACAGTGCCCTCCACCAGTCAAACACTGAGGACCTCCTTAAAGAGCGCCTTAAAGGTCAACTGAACAACAAAACTCTCTCCAAGTTGTTTTTATAATAAAAAGTGTCACTAACCTTTTTTATACTTTACCATTGCAGAGCAATAGAATACCTAATTAATGGTAGGACTAGAACTTTTTGCCCTTCTGACACATTACGCATAATAAAAATGTGAGCATGGAACAGGAAGCTTAAACATAGAATGAAATGAAATCCACTGAACTAGTCACTGGATTTGGTATTTCCTCTACGCTTACTTTCTAGCATTTCTAAATGAATGATCATATTCAGAAGCATTAAACATTCAATTACAGGTGCATCCTCTCCTCATTCTGCAAAACAAAACCTTTCAGTTAATAGGTGACTACTGTGGAGCTATGTGACATACTTAAATCATAGGCCTAAATCAAACAGTATGTTCCAATTAGTGTAGGTCCACTGAATAAATGGAACTTGTGTAAATGTTGACATTTCAAGCTCTCATTGATATTCAATAGGTCTACTTTAATTAGGGCCAATAATCAAATCTTGGTCACAGAATATACTGTGGTTACAAGGGGAAAACTATATTACCTGGCAAGATAGGCAATGAGAAGTGGGCCACTGTTCATAAACAAAGATAAGTTCTTCCATAGAAAGGGATATCATGCTTTCCCTACTCACTTTCTATTGCAATTCCCCTACTAATAATTTGCTTTTCTCCTGGCAGGGCTACAGTGAACTGCATGGTAAGAATATTCAATATAAACATTTAATGTATGTAAAATAAGAGGAACAGTTGTTCTTGAAGAGATAGAGGTAGAAGAAAGAGTAGTAAGTGGAGTCTTCTTCCTCCATGGTCGATACTGGGCTTTTGATTGCAGAAAAAGGGAGAATGTTATAAGTGAGATAAAAAGAATGCCAATATGACAATTTCAAACAAAATTTCCCTTATCATTCAACATTTCAGTCACATTCCCGTGCATTTTCCTTTTATCTCCAGATTAAAAGAAACATTTTTATATTACATTTGTAAATGCAGCTGAGTCACTGTTAGGTACCACAATTATTGATCTGGGCAGGTTAGTTCCCCCCACCGTCCCAAAATTATTACTGAACTCTAATTCATTTCATCAGCATATCATAAAGCTAGCGCTATGCAGCCACCAAGACTGTCAGAAATGACACTACAGCTCAGGTACTAACCTTTATGCATGATACAAAACTTCCAACTTGTGGAGACCCTAAGGCAAACCTACCACAGGGTTTTCTTGGCCAGATTTGTTCAGAGAAAGTTTGCCATTACCTTCTTCTGAGGCTGAGAGAGTGTGACCTACCCAAGGTCACTCAGTGGGTTTCCATGGGTGAGTGGGGATTCAAACCCTAGTTTCCCAGGGTCCTAGTCAAACACTATGAACTTTTGCATCGCTTGAGACTCTGAAGTGGGTGTGGGTGGCAATATAGTACACAGAGACTCTGATATATAAAGAAGAGTCAAGAAACAAAAGCCTAAGGCCAATGAAATACATTTGGAGTCAACTAGAGCACAATGATTGTAAGACTGAGCATGACTATGGACTACATACTCAACAAAGTTCATGTGCAGCCATACAAGGTTACCACAAGCCTGTAAGAAAACAACTCTCTCATCATGGTAGATGGCTGCAGCACTCAAATGAGTTGTTCTAAAATGCGAAAGGTTTTGTACCCAAGGCATGATCAAACAGGGTAAGAGGCTGTGAAGATTTTGCTAGATCTTTCACTGGTGGAGATGTTCTGACCTGGTCTGCCCTGTTCATAAAGAGAAGTCCGAGCCAGTGAAACAATAGATTACTGTAATTTTAGGCTAGCTTCTCTCAAGGAAACAGCTGCAAGCACCATCACATAATGGTTAGATCCCTAATTTCTTAAGAAGAACTTAGAATTTTGCTGAAATAAGCATTTCACTTCAGGATAGTAGGGTATCTCCTCTATTAAAAGCGATAGTCAAATGAACACTCTTTCAATAGAAGTTTAAATGTTTTCCTTTCTTGTGAAGACAATCCAACATGAGAAGGTAAAACAACTATATGCACATCCTTCCTCAACATTTTCAGTTCATTCTAAACCAGATTTAGGAGGCTATGGTTGATTAGATAAGGTGAAACTGAACTGAGCAAGATCAAGGTTACAGAACGGGCAATCCCAATGCTCTGCAGAGACTGGTCCTTCTTGTGACAGGCAAAATAGTCTTTTTCATGAGATTAGTTTTGGAACCTGGAGGTGTTCCTCAAATCTGCTTTACTCCTACATAGCCAGGTGACAGTAATGACCATGAATCTACTTTACCATCTTCATAAATAAGGTTATGCCTGCTTCTGGAGAAGAGTGATCTTGTTATATTGAATCACACTTCTATAACCTCTAGGACAAAGTTCAGGAACTTCATTTGCATGAAGCTTCCTGTAATATTGATTGGAATCTTTAAAGCAGAACAGAATGTTTCTCTTTATAACAAAAGGGAAGTGGGAACATACTCAGTCTATTCGATGACAATGCTGTTTACCAATATACTCCTGGCCACAATTCAAAGTGCTGCCTCTTAAAATTAAAGCTCTTTGTGTTTGAGATCTGCACATCTAAGAAAGCATTGCTTCCAACGTGAGTTTCACTGCTGATGTTCTGTGGAATATTATTTGCTTTATGTGCAAAAAATGAAGAGCATCCAAGAGAACTAATGAGTGAAAGAGACATATTTCAAGATGTCTGAGATGATGTTTTATTCTTTAAAGGCCCCATGCTTTTATATTAATCAATTAATATATGAAGGCATTTTTCAGTGGGCTTTAACTGTGTGGCAACAATCTGTGAAGCATGCAAATCAATAATTACAAGCTGTGCTTCCCCACAATAACTTCAGGGCTATGCAATGTCCTGCCTGGTGAGCTGGAGCTTTCCAGGGAATTTGTGAAATATACCTGTTTTGGCAACACCTATTGTTGCTGAACGGACACTGCGTTCCTGTGCTGTTAATTCTGTAGTTCTCAACACCTGCTTTTGGAATATCCTGAGATACAGAGAGGTGGGATTGAAGAAGGTTGGGCATATTTTGGATAGAGAAACCCTAGATTGCTTCAACATTCTATGTAACAAAATGCCATGAACCATTCATTCGGAGTGACAACTCACCAAAGCTAGATTCTCAGTTCCCAGCCTTTAAATATATATATATATATTGGTCTCTGCTTCAGTACGTAGCCTAATAATTTGTAAAAATTTAAAATTACCTGACTCGCAGGATCTTTTGGTTGCTGTAGTTAAGGAGACATGAGCTGTATCTGTGCATGGCCCACCTGGGAACAGAAGATGGATAGTCAGTCCTAGCAAATTATTTTTCCATTTCTACAATCAAGAACAGCATTACATTCGGTATGCGTGCAACTAATATAAACACGTGTAAGACACACTTAAATTTGTGTAAGGCACACCACAGCCAGTGTGGTGTAGTGGTTTGAGTGCTGGACTACAACCCTGGAGATGAGAGTTGGAATCCCCACTTTGCCATGGAAACCCACCGGCTGGCCTTGGACAAGTCATACCTTCTCATCCTCAGAGGAAGGCAAAAGCACATCCCTTCTGAACAATCTTGCCAGGAAAACCCCATGATCAGTTCCCCTTAGGGTTGCCATGTTGGAAACAACTTGAAGGCACACAAAAACAGCAAGACACACTGCTATAATATAAGGAGCAGTAAAAACATGACTGGAGTTCTCTGTTCCTCCACCAACCATTCAGTACACAGGCTAGCAGCCAAAGAATCTTCAAACTTAGTTCTGTGACTTCAACATACCTTCTGAGATCTCTCAGTTAGTTATTTTCATACTAAGCGGTAAATTGTTTTCAAACGGATGAGAGTTTATACAGCAACATAACAATACTGCAAGGGAATTAGTTTTTTGAAGATACAAATGAAAAACTCTACTGGACTAGTTCATGACCACTGTGTGAACTCGAGTAGATTTTTGGATCCTAATCGTTGCAAGTAGATGCTAGACAGTGAAAATTAGTTTTAACCAGTACATTACACTGTTACTGAAGTAGCTTTTTTATTGCATCAATCAAAAAACGTTGTAATACTGTTGCCCCAGTGCTAATCACTAATAGCAAGCAGTGATGATTTCATGTGACTATGCCAATTACACATTTTGTTCACTGGCATTCAATAGGAACTCAGTTTGAACATTTCAGTTGTATTCTAATTTATTTAATTTTCAGAAACTGTTCTTCAGTTAAAATGGACCTCATGTAAAGGATGACACAAAGGCCAGCTATCAACAAAATATACCAGAGATAACCATTATATTTATATATTGTTGTTATGTACATTCAGGTTATTTCTGACTTATGGCGACCCTAAGGCGACCCTATCATGGGGTTTTCTTGATAAGATTTGTTCAGAGGGGATTTAACATTGCAATCCCGTGAGGCTGAGTGAGACTGACTTGCCCAAAGTCAACCAGTGGGCTTCCATGCCAAGCAGGGATTCAAACCTGATCTCTGGATGCCTCATCCCACGCGCAAAGCACTTCAACACACTGGCTCTCATTTGTACATACAAACACCAAACACACAAACAATATGTTTATTAAAATTAACATTACCTATATGAGGAAAAATTGCTATTAGTTGCTGGTACTTAAGTTTCATATTTCAAAACAGCCTGCATCACAGCACAATTCCCTGGAGAGCATGTTAAACCAACCATTTAATAATTATTTAATTTATTTCACTAAGCCATACATTTGAGCACTTAAACTGAAACGAATTCATAGCAAATGTGAATGGAAATGCTATTGCACTGCAGTTTTGATAAAGGGATTACAATGATATATAACTGGCCCTTCACATTTACTAGGGTTAGAGGTGCAGGACCCTCACAAAAGTGGAAAATCACGAATATCAAAATGTGTTTGTCTGTGGGAATGGGCCAAAACATGGTGGGGAGAATGGGCACCCAGAGTCCAAGCCAGATCAAGGTTAGGAGAGGGATGGGAGGGTTGGCATAGTGGCCCTATATGTCCTCCCATCTCCCATCTCCTTGAGCTTGTGGTGCTGAGAAATCAGACTGCAGGCTATCTTCAGCTGGCCAGGCAGCAGCTGGTGGAGAAGGAGGAGGACCAGAGATGGGCTTTGAAAGGGCTGCACATCCTAATCAGAGCTGGTGAGAGGGATGGTTCTCCCAGAAAAGAAATGCCTGACATGGCAAGGGACCAGGGGCTGAAGAAACTTGTAAATAATTAAATCAGTGAAAGTCAAAGCTGCAAATGTGGAAAGCTGAGTATAGTGTACGGTCAGCTCATTGTGGTAAGAAACGAATATCAAAGATTCAACAACAGGATGCAACATAGGTAGAAGACTATGTGTCTTGGTATGTGAGTGGGCTTATGCAGTTATTAGCTGTTTGATACTCTCTCTCTGAAACATTGGCACAGTTGATAATGGGCAAATCTGCATGATACAACATGACTGGAACCCTGACTGTCATGAGTGAGCAGCACACTAGTGCACAGTTGCTCCTGTGTGCAGCAAGAACCATTAAACGAGTAAGAGATAGTTATCATGTATGAACGTTGGCAGCTACCCTTTTCTAGTTGGTTTCTCTCCTGACAAACCCGAAGACATAAATCAAAGGGGAAAAAAATCCCAGATTCTTTTTCTGATTTGTTGGAAGCAAAAGAAATGTGAGAAAGGTAGTTGCTTGCATTTACATAACACAAACAAAACCAGCAACAATGGAACAAAGTTCTGCAGCTTGTTTAGTTGTTCCCACAGAAAATGGAAGTGGCTAAGAAATGAGATGTCCCACAAATCTGATGTGTTATGTTGTGAGACTTCATTATTGTAGGAACGTGATCTAAGAACCAAGACTTTGCAAATTCAAATATCACAACAGCGATTACTTATACCAGTCTCTGTTCTCTAAGTTTTACGTATGTAATATAAGGATAATTTTTTCTAATCCTACAGGGTAAGCAAACTCTTTGTGCAATGTAAATCACCATATAAATATTAACTTTCTCTCCAAGATGCAATACAATATTGTATCTCCAAGATACAATATACACAGCAGACTTCTCATGAGGAAATGCTCCAGCATAACTTGTACCTACTGCCATGTCAAACACAGCACCGGTGAATGTACTTTATTTTCTCATAATATGGCAGTCTTCATATACTAGAGCTATATATTAAATTGGAAATGACAAGACGAACTGTTTCCAAATATAACACGTGTACTACCTTATTGCATCTGGTGAGGTATTGCTTCTGCAGCCCTCCAAAGAATTCCCTAACACTTTAAAAGACAATTTCAACGGACCTTCCCCACCCCACATATCAATTTGATGCTTAACAGCATGAAGTGAAAAAGAGTAATCATGGTGAGTCCTTTTTACAAGCATCACAGGAGGTGTATTTCTTTTCACCGTTTTGAAGCTTACTTGAATTATAAAGCAACAAAAATGAGAGGCTCACTAGGTTAACCAATGTAGCTTAATTTGAAGAAATGCTACCTCTTCTATTCTTATACTACCATAAGAAATGTTTAAATAAGGTCACATGAGATTCCTTGTAGAAGTGAATCGTAACAATTGTTTTTATGTATTTAATCTTCAACATTAAATCAAGATACAATAAGGATTTATTCAGAAATGCAAGGTAGAAGACAGGAACAAGATATGATACAAACAATCCTAAAAATATTTTTTCAGTATCTGTGATACTCTGTTGCTACAAAAACAATACAGTGTCTTGTGGAACTCTCAAACCCTAACACATTTATTATGGTATCCTATAAACTTCTCCAGGAGAACAGTTCACTTCATGAGATGCAAGAAATGTTAGCAGAAGTTGACAGATTTATGTATTTTTTTTTCTATATATATATATATATATATGTATGTATGTATGTATGTATGTATGTATGTATGTATGTATGTGAGAGTAAATGGGTAGAACAGTAAATAATGAAGTAAGAGGAAACTGAAATTCAAAAGTACAGACAATGATAATCACCTTAAGGGGTACTCACTGCATCTTCTAAAGCTACTGCAACCTTTTTGGAAGAAAATATACATAAAACAACATATAGATGCCATTTTATTTCCTCTTGATTACCATTAATTAATGAATCATAGAATCATAGAAATGTAGAGTTGGAAGAGACCACAAGGGCCATCCAGTCCAACCCCTTGCCATGCAGGAAAACCCTCAAAGCACTCCCGACAAGTGGCCATCCAGCCTCCGCTTAAAAACCTCCAAAGAAGGAGACTCCACCACACTCTGTGGCAGCACATTCCACTGTCGGACAGCCCTGACTGTCAGGAAATTCCTCCTGAAGTTCAGGCGGAATCTCCCCTCCTGCAGCTTGCATCCATTGCTCCTTGTCCTGGTCTCAAGAGCAGGAGAAAACAAGCCCACTCCCTCCTCGACATGACACCCCTTCAAATATTTAAACATGGCTATCATGTCCCCTCTCAACCTTCTCTTCTGCAGACTAAACATACCCAGCTCTCTAAGTCTGTCCTCATAGGGCATGGCTTCCAGGCCCCTCACCAGTTTGGTTGCCCTCCTCTGGACCTGCTCCAGCTTATCCATATCCTTCTTGAATTGGGGTGCCCAGAACTGGACACAGTATTCAAGATGAGGTCTAACCAATGCAGAATAAAGTGGTACCAATACCTCCCTCGATCTAGACACCATACTCCTATTGATGCAACCAAGAATTGCGTTGGCCTTCTTGGCTGCCGCATCACACTGCTGACTCATGTTCAGCTTGTGGTCTATGAAGACTCCTAGATCCCTTTCACACGTACTGTTAGCCAGCCACGTGTCCCCCATCCTATATTTCTGCATACCATTTTTTCTGCCTAAGTGTAGGACCTTACATTTCTCTCTGTTGAAATTCATTTTGTTAGCCTTGGCCCAGCTCTCCAATCTGTCCAGGTCCTTTTGAATTTTGATCCTGTCATCAGGCGTATTAGCAACCCCTCCCAATTTGGTGTCATCTGCAAATTTGATCAGCGTGCCCTCTATTCCTTCATCCAAGTCATTAATGAAGATATTGAACAGCACCGGGCCCAGGACAGAACCCTGTGGCACCCCGCTAGTCACTTCTCTCCAGGATGAGAATCTGCCATTGGTGACCACCCTTTGGGTACGGTCAGTCAACCAGTTACAAATCCACCTGACAGTAGCCCTGTCCAGCCCACATCTTACTAGCTTCTTTGCAAGAACGTCATGGGGAACTTTGTCAAAGGCCTTACTGAAATCAAGATATACTATGTCCACGGCATTCCCTTCATCTATCAAGCAAGTAACTCTATCATAAAAAGAGATAAGATTAGTCTGGCATGACCTATTTTTGAGAAATCCATGTTGACTTTTCGTAATTACGGCATTGTTTTCTAAGTAATTAGAAACTGACTGTTTGATGATCCGCTCCAGGATCTTTCCAGGTACTGATGTCAGGCTGACTGGGCGATAATTATTTGGGTCCTCTTTTTTTCCCTTCTTGAAGATGGGGACAACATTTGCCCTCCTCCAGTCTGCCGGAACTTCTCCGGTCCGCCAAGAGTTTTCAAAGATTATAGCAAGAGGTTCCGCGATGACCTCTGCTAGTTCTTTTAAAATCCTAGGATGCAATTCATCTGGCCCTGGAGACTTGAATTCATCCAGTGTGGCCAGGTATTCCTGTACTACCTCTCTATCTATTCTGTGCTGCATTTCCCCCACTTCCTCACCTGCTCCCCAACCGCCAGGTTGAGTGTTTTTATCCTTTTGGGAAAAAACTGAGGCGAAGAAGGTGTTGAGGAGTTCTGCCTTTTTTCTTCCTCCTGTTATTAATTCACCATCTTTCCTGCGCAGTGACCCTAACATCTCCTTCTTTTTCCTTTTGCTGTGGAGGTATTTAAAAAAGCCCTTTTTATTGTTTTTAATGTCTCTGGCCAGCCTAAGTTCGTTCTGTGCTTTAGCCTTTCTGACCTTCTCCCTACATCTCCTGGCTACTTACTTATAATCTTCTTTGGTGGTTTCCCCCTTCTTCCACTTCCTGTACATGTTTTTCTTAATACTTAGCTCAGCTGAGAGCTCTTTAGTCAACCATTCCGGTTTGTTCGGATGCCTTCCATTTTTCCTCCTTAATGGCACAGTTTTAGCCTGTGCATTCAGTACCTCCCTTTTAAAGAACTCCCATGTATCCTGAACTCCTTTCTCATTTACTATTCTTGACCACGGGATTTCAGCCAGCAGCCCCTTCAGTTTACAGAAGTCTGCTTTTTTAAAATCTAAGACGAATGCCTGGCTGCACTTGCCTTCTCTTCCCCACTGAATGCCAAATTCTAATAGGGCATGGTCACTCTCTCCTAAAGATCCAACCAGTTCTACTTCATTAACAAGGTCTTCCCTGTTGGTCAGGATCAGATCCAGAATATTTGATCCCCTTGTCGCCTCTTCCACCTTCTGGACCATGAAATTGTCTGCAAGACAAGCAAGAAACTTGCTGGTCCTTGCCGCCTTTGCAGAGTTTGACTGCCAAGATATATCCGGGTAGTTGAAATCTCTCATTATTACTGTATCTCTCCTTTTTGAATGTGCAGTCATTTGGTCTATGAAAGCGCCATCGAGGTCCTCAGTCTGGCTTGGAGGTCTGTAGTAAACCCCCACTATAATATCCCTATTGTTTCTCGCTCCCTTAATTTTTACCCAGATGCTCTCGACCTGGCTTCCGGTGTTCAAGTCGTGGATCTCTTCACAGGTGAAAACATCCTTGACATATAAGGCTACTCCTCCTCCTTTCTTATTTGGTTTATTTCTACAAAATAGGCTATACCCCTCTATTCCTACATTCCAGTCGTGAGACTCATCCCACCAGGTCTCAGTGATGCCTATCAAATCATATTTATTTTGTTGTACTAGGAGTTCAAATTCATCTTGTTTGTTTCCCATACTCCGTGCATTAGTGTAGAGACACTTAAGTCCCCGTGCCCTTCCTGCAAGTCCCATAGCATCGTTTCCACCCCTCCCACGATTGGATGCTATTCCTACTTGGCCAATATCATTTGGGCCTTTTTCCCCTGCACTTGCCGAGTCCTTGTCCTGAATAATCTTGTCTCCCTCCCCAGCTGTACTTAGTTTAAAGCCCTCCTAATCCTCCTTGTGAGACTGTTTGCAAAAACGTTCCTGCCAAGTTTCGTGAGGTGCAGCCCATCCCTTGCCAGAAGCCCATGTTCCTGGAATTTCAAGCCATGATCCAAAAAGCCAAACTGTTGCCGGTGGCAAAATGTGCGGAGCCAGCTGTTGACCTCTACTATTGTCCTTTCCCTTCGTGCACCATATCCTTGAACAGGGAGGATTGATGAAACGACCACCTGCGCACCAAGGTCCTTAAGCTTTCTCCCCATAAGCTCGTAGTCCTTTGTGATGTGGTGAAAGCTGCACTTCACCGTGTCGTTGGTTCCAACGTGAACCAAAACGAGGGGCTTACGGTCAGTGGGTTTGACCAGCCTGGCTAGCCTCTCTGTTACGTGGTTTATCCTGGCCCCAGGAAGACAGCAGACCTCTCGATTGAGCTTGTCCGGTTTGCAAACTGCCGGTTCGGTTCCTCTGAGCAAGGAGTCCCCAACCACCAGAACTCACCTCCTCTGAGGCCTGTCCGGGGTTCTTCGACAAGCAGATTCTTCCAGGATTGCCTGGGCATTGTGTTGAGGCCGGGAGTGCTGGTCTTCCCGATGTTGGATGCTGTCCTGTTGGTGTTCAAGTTCCAGTTGCCGAAGTTGGATTCCTTCTTGCTGATGTTGTGTTCCCTCCTTCTGGTGTTCCTCATCATTCATAGCACCAAGAACGTTGAAGCGATTCTGTAGTTTGAGAGTCTCTGTTTCCTTCCTGGCCCTTCTACTTCTCCGTGTGACATTCCTCCAAGCATTGCTTTCCTGGCTCACGGAACTGATTTCCTCATCAGGCAGCTCCTCCGCATATCCGGTCTTCAGGAAGGTCCTCTCTGCCCTATCTAAGAAGTCCTCACCTTCCCTAATAAGACGAAGATTAGAAACCTGTGCCTCCAGCTGCCACACCTTGACCTCTGAGAAGGTGACCAGCTTGCACTTGCTGCAGGTGTACCCGACAACATCTTGTGGCAAGAAAAGGAACATGCCACAAGTGCTACAGGTGACAGTAGCAGCTCCCTCACCTTCCATACTTGATAATACAGAGAATAGAACAAAAAAACAAAACAAAAACAAAAACTGGGTCTCCTTTCTTAATTTGAGCTGTATAAGCTATGTCTGCTCAGCTAACTACCAAGCTCAGTTGAACTCTTCTTAAATTTGGTCAGTCGCTATAAGGATTGGTTGTTCCTAAACTTGAATGGTTGAACTTGAAGGATTGAAGTAGATGAATGAAATTGTGCGCGCCTATGGCGCGCGCCGCTGGGATTTCCTAATAAAGCCTCCTTCCCCTAGCTGGCTCCTCCCCCTAGCTTGATTAACTCTCCCTAGTTTGATTGACAGTTAACTGACTAACTAACAAACAATTAGCTGACAATTAGGCTGTGAGCTCATACCTTCTTCCTGTTGGGGAGGATGTAAACAGAGGGGGAATTTTAATTTATACGTAGCTATACTGCCTCCAATAAGAAACTTTTGGGAACAGGTATTGAATAAAATAGGTAAAATTGCACCTCAGTATATTAACAATGGTGGAATATTACTATCTATCTTTATAAACAATAATGAACGCTAGAACCTACATACTTTACAAGCAGTAAATCCCATCTGTTCTTGGAAACTAAGCGGAGTCAGCTCTAATTAATACTTGGATGGGAGACTGCCAATGAAAAACATGTGCTGTAGGCTGTATTTCAGACGAAAGAACTCGCAAAGCCACTTCTGAATATTCCTTGCCTAAGAAAATCCTATGAAATTGATGGGTTGACATAAGTCGATAGGCAATTTGAAGGCATATACATAGACCCAATGGACACTTATATCATAAAATTAAATGTATTTTACTGTCAGTGGCTAGAATGGTTACAGCTAAAGGACAGAAACATGTCAAGGAAGCAGATCTTCTTGCACGGTGGAGGTTAGAGATTTGGCATTAAATGAAAAGTTAATAGCTAAGTATAAAGTTCTTAGAGGGGCAATTAGGACATACATTTTTGTTGGCATACGGCAGCCATTCACTGCTTTTGTAAATAATACATTTGATATCTCAAGACTGCCTGGATTTCATCATGAAATGTATGTTATGGGATCTCTGATATGTTACTTTTTTTGAAAATGAAGATTCAGGATGATTCACTGCAAAGGAAGAAAAAATTTACTCTGCTGGGAAAACAATTCTATCTTTGAGACGCTTTCTTTTGAATATAACCTATTTATTCATATGGTGGTTTATTTGTGTTTACCTTTTTCTTTTATGTTTATCTTTTTGTGTTGGCATTGAAAATAAATAAATGAAAATTATTTTTTAAAAAACAACTGCCATTCACAAAAAGCATGTTGGGTATGATGTGGGTATCACTGCACTGATGAGCTAATTAACTCACCAAAATGTGGGGTTTTTTTTAAAGGTTATCTTTGTTCAGGTAGCAACCTTCCTAAAGAACAGTCCTGTCTCTCGGAAAGAGGAACTGCAAAATAACCTCTCAGCTATTATAGTAAATTCCTAGGTACTGGGAATTTAATCATGTGAATAAATTCACTATGAGCAGAACTGTTTTGTTAGTACACTTTGGGCAAAGCTCAAACTGAACAACATGACTGCAAACAATGACAACTGTTTTCAGAGAGATGCTGCTTGTCAGATATTCCCAAACTGAAGATTGAAGTAATTAAAGAGAGGCAGGATAACCATTTGAATAAGTAATTTACTCTGAAGTATCAGTAGAATATCGAAGATTATGCATATGCTTTATGCTAACAGTTTACCGAAATCTAATTTTACATTTTACTTAAAGGGGACAGGGGCATCATTTCTTTACAATTCATGCAAGATACTGTGTGAGTTGGATGTATGATGAATTGGACATATGCTCTTGTGGGAAAGTGATAACTTGAGCCTCTAGAGTAAAATGTTGCAATCATTGATTAAAGGAGTATAGTATAGGACTTTACCATTACCCTGTAACGCAGAATTTCACTGATGACTTTTTGCACTGTATTGCTTTTGTGCACAGTCTACTTAAAAAGGCAGCCAGCATGGTATAGTGGTTTGAGCACTGGACTACAGTTCTGAAGACCAGGTTTCGAATCCCTGCTTAGCCATAAAAATCGATTGGTGAGCTTGAGTAAGTCATATTCCCTCAGCCTCAGAGGAAGGCAAAATCAAACCTCTGCTGAACAAATCTTGCCCCCCTGCCAAAGTGACAGATTTGCCTTAGTGTTGCCATCAGTTGGAAATGACCTGAAGGCACACAACAACAGCAGCACTACCTAATTGTTGATTTCTCAAGAAACACTGACTGAAACAGATCTAGGCAGTATTATTTCCAGAAATTACTTCTACTTCTCCCCAGAAATCAGCTGCTTGTGTGAAACTTTTCCAGAATTGCTTAACATACATGCTTACCTGCTGAAGTACCTCACTGATAGACAGAAGTTCTTCTATGATCAACTATTCTCTTATATAAAGCCACAGTTTGAGTAGCCTACTGACCCAGAGTGAAGCCATTCATTATGTGACAGGCATCCAGCTCCTTTTTAAAGCATCTACTTTTATGCAATACACAGCATCCAATTATTAGTGGACTGGTAGTTTTCAAACTAAGCCTCAGCAAACCTCCAAATATTATAGAGAAAAATCTATTCTGGCAGTTATCCTAACTTTTTCAACAAGATAAAGAAATGCTGTGTTACTTAGATTACCAATATTCATGATTCATCTAGGCCTAGAAATACCTACAGACGGACAGACAGATAGATAGACAGAAAGACAGACAGATAAATAGATATCGGTAAAGCTAATATAATTATAAGGAAACATATAATGGATTGTAGTATGGCTATCAAGCCTTCTCTAGCAGCAATTGCATCTCCATCAGAGAGATTTACCTCATATTTTGAAAAGAACGCTAGTAATTCTTGCAGGAAGCCAAGATCTAAGCAATTACTCCAAGAGATTTTAACAATTACATTTGGACATGTTAGTGTTATACTAGGACCATTCATTTCCATGGCTATCACTGTGTGTGAATTGTGTCTTGGAATCAGCCTATGCAGATGTTCACTTGAGAGTACAATGTGCAGAGTGAGTTATATAAATGCTGACACTATTTCCAGATCTAGTCTAAGTAGATCTTTTCGGTGTTGTTGTGAAAATATATATATATATCTATATATATATATATATATCTCTGAATGTTTTAAGTAAGAAGCCAATCACATCAATTAGGAAAAAAAGCTGATTCAAAAGACAGTTTGAATCAGCAAAAAACTCAGACAGAGCAACACACTTTTTGCAATCAACCCCTTGTAATTCTGCATCTATATTAACAAAAAAGGTAACTTTTGTAGGTTTATTGCACTTCCATATTCCTTCTTAATTAACATGACATTTACATAACACCACAATTAATTTTCAACGACAGGCATTGTGGACTAATTAGAAATGCATCTTCCTTTATTAAATACGTTGACAATTTCATTCTCACCATAATCTCCTTGATGAGTTTACCTTTGTAGGATTAGACATACTCATATACCAAACTTCACATTTGGATAAAATTCTAGCTATTAAAATTAAAAGTAAAGCATATGTAGACACATTAAGAAAAGTTTCTGTGAGCTATTTCTGCTGTGATATATCTCAACAAGCAAATATAAGCAATGTTTCCATTCCTTTATTTATATAATGTACAAAAAAACCCCTCTACAGCAGACTCTTCTTACAAATCTGCAAGGAACTATAGTAAAAATTTGAAAGTTATCCTTTCCAAAGTCTCAGTTTTCTGGAATGAGTCATGAATGATGACAAAAGGAAAAGGATGTGAGTGACCAAGGGTAGTTGGTAGCCACAACAATTTATGGTCGCCAATGGCCACCTGAGTACAGGTTCTCTGTACACTTTGTAGGTGAACATTTCACAACAATACAAATGTTGAAAATATTCTTCGCATCTATTATGCAAGCTGACACTTTATCTGAAGATAAGGTAACACTGACTAAAAAGAGATGGAGATACATGTATACATATGGCATAAAGGCTTGTAGCAGGGTTGCTACAGCTTTGGATCAAAATTTGTTGATTGACAAGTTACTTCTGGACTGTTAGTTGTTCACTACTGCACTGATGGGAGTTTGGGACCTCACAATTACGGAGTGGTCATTGTTTCCATTTAGTTCAGCTACACTCATATCTTGAACTAAGCATTTGGTGACATGTAGGATTCAGTCCATAGTCACTTCTCCTCTGCTTGGTTCTATAACTACTCTAGGGCAAAACAGTTTAACATCTCTAGAAATGTAACTTCTTAATTATAACTGTAACATACATTTACCCTATCTATCTGGGGGTCACATAAGTCATCCATTAATATAAGCCCTTTCCTCCTGGAAGCATTGTTTACTCCTCTCACATTTAGCAATTTTCCTGGTAGCCATAATTAAATGTGTTGACTCCATGCAAGTGAGCAAACACATTTGCAGAGGAACCACAGATTGCTCTGTCCCTCCATCTGGTTTGCATGCTAGCTTTCCAAGGAAAAGAAGAAGCCTTTCTATCATAGTCAGTAGGCGAATGCAGGCTACTAGCCAGGAATAACATCATCAACAATTATTATTAGTAATATTATCAACATGAATAATCTTTGTGAGTTTATTTACAAGACTAATACCCACAGGCTGAACACACAGATCAGAAGTACATGATAGGTGAAGTCATTTTTTTAAAACTTCACATTGGTATTATAAGAAGGAATTAATCTCAGTCCAAACAATGTGAAAACTACAGGGACCTTAAGATGGTATTTTAAAGGAGCATTTACTAACAATGCTTGCTTACTGAGCAGAAAAAAATATGTTAAGTTCAATGTAAAATTCCAAAACTTCTACTATTTTGTTACTTCATTACAGATAAACATACCAGAACCTCCAGTGTTATGCAGAGGACAGCTTAAAGGTCAGTGATTTAAAGGGCTTTCAGATGTTGAATGGCTTTCTCCAACAAGCATAGTTCTTTTACAAGTGCAACCTGGGAACCCACAAAACCAGATGTCAACACTGCCAGTTCTCAAGCCAATCACTGTTAGTGGCATGAGCTTGTATTCTATTTGTATACCCAAAAAGAGTAGACTCACTGAATCTATAGAATTTATTTAAGTGTTGACTATCATTCAATAGGTCTACTTTACTTTACCGATAGCACTCAAGCTATAATCACCAGAGGTGAAGAGTAACAATGCAATAATAATATAAACAAGATTATGGACATATCTCTAAATATTCCATTTTATGTGTTTGCAGCTATACATGCAGCTTAGGACGCTAATCCGATAGAAGACACCCACACTACAGAAATGGACAACTGAAACATCTAAAATACAGCATTTCTGAAGCTCTTTTCAAAGTACTCTGTGCTATGAAACACTACACTATCGATTATAACCTTTAGAGACTAGAAACTCAAAAGATTTTTCATGAGCTTAGAATGGGCACTTCAAGGTGGTCTAGAGAAAGGATAAGCAACAGCCTGATATTTGGGGAACTGCCTACACCCTGAATCTAGTCATGACTGTACATAATCGGAAGTGACATGCCTAATTTATCTACATAATCAAGTTTGAAAAGGGCTCTATGAATTAGAGCCACAAACACATAGTAAAAAAAATAAAAGTGAGGGAAGCTAAATCTGTAATGCAAGTCTCCAGAGCTACTGCTTTCCTTCTGTATATATGGATAAACTTTTAGCCACATGTAGAGGATACTGTTAGTCACTCAAGATTCCTCTGGCTTTTCATTCTCTTATATAATTAAAATTGTTTAAAAGGATTAATTTAAAAAAAAATCAGATTCTTCATGAACACACTTTAATACAATCTCGTTCCATCAAAGATTTAAAAATTGTTTTCCTAATTCATGTGTCTTCTGTGAGGAATATATTAAAGCAAGGCACTTCTATAAAAGTAGCTATGTCAACACAATTCGTTTTGCCTTGCTATTCCCATTTGTAACAAGTATACAATGCTCCCCTTCTTAAAATGGGGTCCCTGGTTTAAAAAGCTGTATGGTCAACACAATCCAGCAATTATGCCATGCAATAAACATGAAGCTTATCTAGGTCCCTATAATTACTTCCATTTGTTAGTGTTATGTCTAGGCCTACAAAGATGTTCAAGAAATAAGTATAACAGGCCAGCTGAAATACGGCCACATGGTCTTCCAACTGTTTGAGGCTCTTTCAGCACAGTAAAGAAAGAACTCAAATAAGCTCGACTGATTCCTGAACACTGATTTCTCAGGAAGCAGTTTATGCTACATGATTTGTTCTCTAAGACAATCTTGATGGATAATATTTTATTTTATGCCTTTTTCACTTCCAACCCCATGTCTTTTACTGTTTCAGTTTGTTTTTCCTAGCTGACTCCCTTTTCAGTTTACTTTCTTTTCTCTACTGGGGGGAAGACAGGACCAGTTAAAACTTTTATGTGGCAGACCTTGGTTCCATAAGGGACATGTGAAAAAGAGACACACACTTCCTAACAAAACAGATATTTGCCACAGGGCCATAGCCAACAATGTACTTGCCTGCACCCTTTAAGTCTGGAGGTCTGTATTAGCACCACAATTCATGCTCCTCCTCAGGAAACATTAGCCAAAAAATAGCTCCTATCATGCATGTGAACCTGCTTCAGTTAACACAATTCTTTCTACGTCCGTACTGCATTATGGGGTGAAGGTTATTGAAACTACTGTTTAGATCAATTAGAACTTACAATTTTACAAAAACTACTAGAAGGTGTTTAGGGTTCTTCTTTGAAATATGCAGAGAGCAGGTGAAGGGGTTGCAGCAGTATGTTCCATCCCCCATCCATACTCAAGAGCTTTTATGTAGGTAGGCATCTAACGATGTATGCATGCATGCTTCTATGCATGTACACAACTGGAAATGCTATGCTAGGTAGACCGTTGATATGTACATGAATACCTGCATAAAAAAGAATTGATCACACATACTGAAGGAGGGGGGAGAACATGATCCATGGGCCTATAAAAAATTGGGGGAATGGATTTTCAGTATTAAATTCCACTTCCAGATATATGAATATTACTAAATCCAATGGAATGACTGATAAACAAAGGACATGTGAGGACTGTATGAATATTTATACAGTTCTTTAAAACAATCCAATCATGCTTAACAACATAATCTAGATTTGTAGAGTCTTATGAAAAAGTCAAGCACAAATTAAAATGAAATCATATCCTCTGCAAAGAAGTGCTACCAAAATATCAAGCCTGATCCCACTGCCCAAGTCAGATTTTCCACCCTGACATTTTTCATGTCATATTATAGTTTAGATTTCTTAAACCTGTATAATGTCAGCTTTAGCAGCAACTGAATAGGAAAAAAAGAAAACAATGTGACAGCCCCAGAGAAAGGGATGAAGGGCTCAAAGAAAGTGAAATTGTTCAAGTATATGGCATGACCTTTTAATAAAGTACACACGGAGCTCTCTAATAGGCAGATTCCAAAGAAGGCTTAGAAAAGTCTCTCAGCTCTTTTCCATCTGAATGATCAACGTTTTACATAAAGTTATCTACTTGGAAACCCAACAATTCAGGTAATACTTTTGTATTTCAACACAGTCTCTGAACAAACAAGCAAGAAACCTAACTTCCCCCAAATAAGCCTAGAGTTACCTCACAAAAAAAGCACAAATTTTACCACCAGTTAAATCTATGATCCTACATGATCACATATTTAAAATCATTGCACAATTTTGCTCTCATTAAAGAGCGATGCAGAGCTTGCAAAGACAATCTGTAAGTTGAGTGACAGGCTCACATCTGTCCTTTTGGACACACTGACGATTAATATCTGGCAACTCCCCACCACTACCAAGACCCAGTGTCGCATAGCGATCTGAGTCCTGGACTACGACCCTGAAGAGCAGAGCTTGATTTTCTACTCGGCTATGGAAACCCACTGGGTTACCTTGGGCATGTCACACACTCTGAGTCCCAGAAAATCCTACAATCGGTTTGCCTTAAGGTCACTATAAGTCAGAAACAATTTCAAGGCACACAAAACAACTTCCACCCCACTTCAGAAAAAGTGTTGGAAGTGGAACTTTCTTTAAGCAAGTAACGGTGGCAATTGACAGAGCATTAAACAGGAAATCTTCGCACTTTAGGTAGTTTTTCTAGTAACAGATTTTGCAAGAACTAAATGGATGTATACACAAGTGGGTGTGGAAAAAACACTCTCAAAAGAAAGATGTCTGGAATTACAAGAAATCATGCAATCACATTAATGTCCTTTCAACCTAACTGCTGCAAAGTTACAGATTTTTTCTTACAATATTCTGATACTTTGTCAGAAAGGAAGAACTTTATAAATTCTTCCCATTCAATAAACCTATTAATATGACAGATCTTTGCTGCAACATGATGGATAAAATAGCTTGCTACAATTATAGTCTGTTTATCCTGTAGAGCAATGAACTACAGCTAAAAACCTTTATGTGGAATTGGGTTGGGAGGGAGGAAGATCACAAAAGACTGCCATCTGAATTGTTTTTATTAAAAAACATAACTCCTGAACACTTAGACCTATACACATTTTGGTAGGGATTAATGTAACGATCTCCTACCCTTATTGTTTCTGAGATATAGGCAAATCCGTTCAGTAAAACATGCGGCTGTATATCACTACACTGTACTGAAAAATATCAGTCTTTTGCAATAGTCAAAGCAGTATATGCATTATAGAACTCCCTACAAAACAAAATAAATAACAGGAAAGAAACACCCTTAAATTAAAATTAAAAAAGACATTTAAAGTTTCGGTGCTCTTCATTATGGGAAAGAACCTTCCACGCTGAGACCATCATCAATCAGAAAAACTCCATCTGTTGTATAATTAGCTCTGATAAATGACACTAATCTGAGCTTCATTACAAAACTACTTTTGGAGGTGCTGGGGCAAAGAGAGAGATAGCTGGAACTGTAAATAAATCTAACCACTGTTTCACTTACAGCTATCCCAGTAGGAAGTCATAAAGAATTTTTTATAGGTAATATTTTCTAACGTGCTACTGGTTGTGCTGTATAATATCTATCATCTTGGAGCATGCATTAGCATATGTGCAGAAGCCAAGAACAGAAAAAAACATGTTTTCAAAATAAGTTGTCCCATTTGTGTATTTTTATAGCTGAACTCTTCATTGAAAAAAATTATAACAGGATGCTCCAGCAAATCAGCTGTTTGGGAACAAAGTGGAAGCTCTTCACAAGAGACAGGAAATGAAGATGCTGCACCGCTAAAGGCCTAATATCTTGGGGTGTTTGCAGACAAAGCTGCAGCAAGAACTGTGTCCACAGTATCATCCTGAGGATTCATTCCATGCAGTGGTGGTGGATATAAGAAACACTGAGTTATAACTCAAGAGAGAGCCAGAAAAAGGGAAGGTATCTGTGTAACACATAAACACAGATACATGAGCACAGACAAAACACAAAAATAATCATATTTCAGGTAAATTGTGGTATGTGTATTTAAAGGTTATGTATTAATTGTTTTTATTTCAAAATATCCCAGATTGTTACTGTAATGTAGCTCCTCCAAAATAAAATGCTCAAATTTCAAACAGAACAAAAGCTTTCTTATTTAGAAGAGAGAGTAAGGAGCTGGGTTTTGTAAATTATTGCTAGACTGTACCTCTTTACACTGCAGGTGAGGTATTGCTGGTGGGGTATCGCTGATGGGGTATCTGTATCTTCTGTGAATGTATTTTTAGAACAGATGGGTGCCTGATTTTCTCAACAAACCATTTGTGGAACGGAAAAGGTGATTGCCGACAGGAGGAATTTGCTCCCTTCCACTGCAATCACTCTGTGTGTCTTCAAAACATGGTGTGGAAGTTGGGGGGCAACTGTGCAGAAGATGGGGTGGCATGAGAGGAGCAAAAAACTCCATAGTGCTTGACATTGGATTTTGCACTTTAAACCCCTTCCTCTTTTGGACAAAACCATGTCTGAAGTATTTTGAAGGATGAGGAGCCTTAACTCCTTGGGCTGAGGTTTCCTGCCTAACACATAAGTTTCTTCCACTGTGCAATGCCACAGTCAACAGATAAGAAGTTGTTCAAAGCACATGAAGCTATTAGTCATCTCTCCACATTCGCTAGGGTAGGGGCACAGAACCCCGTGAAAGTGAAAAAAATGTGAATAAGTCTAGGCTCTCCCAACCCATATTTTAACACACACAAAAATATGATCACCATATTCAACCCACTGTGGATTCTTTTGAGGCACCAGAGTTCCTTCACAAGGCAGAAGTGGGTAGCTGGTGGGGCTTACTGCCACCTCCACTTGTGCCCCACACCATTTTTAATGGGGACTTACAAGCCTCATTAGCAGTTTCTCAGTCTCATGAGGCTTGCAGTCCCTATTAAAAATGGCATAGGGAGGCAGCAGAGGTGACTGCAAATAATCCATGAATAATCAAATCTGCAAAAGTAAAACCTGCAAATGTGAAGGGCTGACTGTATATAGAACCGAGCTGTAGTCTGCAGCTGAAGAGGGTATTCCATAGAACTGAGCTCTGGTTTGCAGCCCAAGAAGCTGTAGGACTCTGTGATTTACTCCCAAAGCAGCATGTACAGATTTGAGCTGTGCTGTGTACCCATAGGGGAAAAATGCAAAAATTTTAAGAATTACATGTAGCCTCAATCACTTTGTTTTGCCCTTAACTATGTCCTTACCCCTAGCCACTATTAGAATACAGACCAAGGATCCTTCTGAAATTGAAATTTAGCTCCCATTCTTAAAATAGTTGGCCTTCAAATTTTTACACAGTATTGGCATGGACTTTACAAAACACTAGAAATACAATTTTGAATTTATCAGAATCTTCAATGAAGTAATATTGGGAGAACTTGAATTCAAGCTGCTAACTTGCCGTCTGTCACAGTGAAAGAAAAGAACTGACCAAGAAGTATTCAGTAATTTTGAATACTATGTTCAGTATAATTATTCAAAAATTTTTAGCACAGTGATAAGATGGATTTCTAAGTTTCCATGACACAGCTAACAGTTCAGTTACGAACAGACAGACATACTTGTTTGTGTCCCAGAATTAACAAGAATACGTACACTGAGTTCTTAACAGTTATGGATTGCATCTTTGCTTCTTTCTATAATGAACATGCAACTACAATTTACATACATTATATTCCAGATGTATACTCTTATTAAAAACTAACGTCATTACATAAGAGTAGAACCTAGTTTGTCCTTCACTTGAATTGTGCACTTACATTCCTCTTTGCTGGGTGAAGTTACATTCAATTCTGTCGGAAGTTGCTGGTTGGAGTTAACAGTCTGTGTAGATAGGGAGGTATTACTGTTGTCACAATTTGTTTCTTCAGAGAACAAATCCGATTGGCTGTTGCTTGTGCTGGGAGTGGACTCATCATCTGGTTGCTTCTTTTGAAATTCTAGCAAGACACAAAGTTGGGGAAATCAGATGCTTGAAGCAATTACAGGACAAAAACATACTACTGTCCAATATAAAGACATATATTCTTAAGATATAAGATATAATTTGAGTATTAATTATACAAGACAGTTATCTGCATATATTAATCATAGTTTTAATCTTACCAGAACTGTATTAAGACACTCAGTATAAATCATTCTGAGTGCTAATCCAGTGGAATGGTAGGACATACATTTATCATATACATTTAATTTCTTTTTTTTTTTTAAAGAGCAGTTATTAAGTTAATAAGGGCACACTTTCACCAGAGGTTCTTTCCCCTTTCAGCTATTACTTAAAAAGCAGTGAATGTGTTCATTTCTTCACAAACTGTCACTCACAAAATGAACTGGTTTCATTTATTCCCAATGACGCTGTCATCTCAAATTAAGGAATTCCCTTCCTGCTGCTTTGTGCCTTAAACATTTAGTACAGGTCTTGTTTTAAAAATGCATTTGTTAAAACTAGTCATGCCTCAGTATGCCATTAATACATGTATTCTATATGAGCTGTGGTATGTAAGCTTCGATAAATTTATCTACTATTCATTTGTTCAGCAGGCGTACGTTATGCATATGTATTAGCATCAAGTACATCCCCTAATTACGGAGGAAACCGTAGCTAGAACATAATAAAATATACCAACATGGGAAAAGGTACACTTAATCGATATGTCTACATCTTTGAACTAATATGGATGGGCTGCTTTTGACTGATAGATGATTTCTCTGAAGTTTTCAGTAATAGATATCAAACAAATGGCCAAGTACTTCACACAAGAGTTTCAGGGATCCAAGAACTGATTTAAGTCTCCCTATTAACTTCTGCTTAATAACTCATTCTGCATTCTTTGTGTTCATTTTGTAACCTGCTATGCCCATACAAGTATAGCAAACTCTTTGCTATCAGAGATATACAATCTATATGTAAGTGTTATTTAGATACAAAGTTCAGTACCATTATTCTAACCAAGAAGAAGAAGGGGGAGGAGGAGGAGTGGGAGTGGGAGAAGAATTTCTATGCACAATGCAAATGCAAAGGAAAGCAGTAATCTTCCCTATTGCCTCTTTCTAAACATGGGGTAATACATCTATTAACTTTATTCTGAAATTACAGTTTCTTATTCAAATCTAGTTTGTGAACTGCAAATCAACATGGAGTTTATCAAAGTAGTAGTAGTAGTAACAACAACAACTTCGTTATAGACAAAAACAAAAGAAATTATTCCCATCTATTATCTCTGTGTCATCAACACACCAGCAACTTCTATCAGACAAAAAACTACCTCTAAAAATCTGACCATAACAAACATACTTAAGCAAATGTGTGTCACTTTATTCAATTTTTTTAAAGGTAGCAGCTTAAGTCTTATCTTTATTTAATAGTAGTAAGTGACCAATCTTGAAATTTTGAATCTTCTGTTTTTAAGTTCCTAACTATGGTCTTCATTAAAACATATATGAAAATATCAGGTTCACAGTATAACTGAGAGTATTAATTTGTAATATTAACTGGCAAACCACTTAGGGGTGTTCAATTTCATCAGTGTTCACATTAGAATTCTCTCAATGCCAATCAGTTTAGGAATTTCAAATTTCCAAAAACGACAAAGCGTTTCATGTACTGACTTGTGCAAAATCATCAAATCACTTTCTGAATTCAAAACAAATCAAACTAAAAGTTCTGTAGTTTTTATAGGGACAATTTCTATTAGGAAAATTTACCAAATGAATAACGACACTACAAATCATGGGTTATTTTAGTGGTACTCTAGTAGCAGCTTTTAGGGTACACTACAGCCATTTTCACTGAGGGAAATCAACATATTGTTATAATGATATGTGGTAATAAAGGCCCAAAAAGTCTCAGTTTAAGTGCAGTAAAGCAACTTTTAAGTGTGCACTGCATCAGCTAATTACCCTTTCAATTAGCTTGTTTTCCATATATGTACTTTAAGTATGGATTGCCTATGGTTTCTTTTATTAACACAAACCACTATGCTACAGTTTTATTTTAGTTCGTTCTATGAATTGCCAATAAATTATGAAGTGATGTATCTAACTGGAGTTTATAAAGCCCAATATAACAACAAAACATCCTCTTCTTCAAAATTTGCAGCATTTAAAATTCATTAAAATGCTATTTATACCATGTTAATATCAATAGAAAAACTTAAGACTGTAAAAGGGAAGAACAAAAGGGTTTGCTTATCATTTAAAAAGTCAATTTGACAAAAGTCAAATTAATTTGTTTTAGTTACTTACAATAGCAAACTTTGTTTTAGTTTGCTATTGCTTTCACCAATTTTAAGTGAAAAACATAAGGTATGCAATGACCTGAAAATGCATTCATTACTTTACCTTGTTCTGTAATACAGCGGGTTGTTACTTTGTAATTAGCAAATTTAAAGCTAGCACCTTCCTATACCCACTGCAATATTTACATTCTATTTTCAACAAGAAACATTTATGGAACATTTCTACAATGATTATTAGGATACAATGCTAAATACTTATTACAAAACACACTTTAACATGTACTATTCTTCCCAGTAGTGTCTTGATTTCTATATGGAAGTTGCCCAGAGGTATTCTATACAGAGGCGTTAGCAAACTGGAAATTTTAGAAGTGCATGTAAAAGAAAATTGGTTTATGCAAAAATTGAAAGCTAAAGAAAACAAATCTTCATTTTAACACTTTTCTCACACAAGTCTGATTTTCTTTTTGTAAAAAAATCCTGGCATCTAGCAGCTAGAAAACACATCTATAATCACATGAGTTAAAGTACTTTCTTCCACCCTAAAGGACAGTCTAAGTAATTTAAGGATATTTTCCCAGGAATCTTATGGAAATCAGGAGACAGAAGAAAAAGATAAAGAAAGAATGAACTGACTCTGGAGGATGGGTCAACTGCACACTGATAAATGAAAGACAGAGGATGAGAATGGAGGAAACAGGATATCAGTCTGGGTGGATGGAAGTCAACAGACATTGCAACAGAAGTCAACAGAAGACAATGACTTTTAACTTATCTCCTCATTTCACCTCTTACAAAGAGTGAGGGCGGGAGGGAGGCTTCAAAGCTGACCTCACACATACATTACAGGATTCATAAAATAAGGGTTCATTTTTGTAGGTAAGATAATGTTCAACATTTTAGCAAGAGTACTTTTGGGGCAGAAATATAAAGCAGTGGCTTTTTTAACAGTTGCAGATACATATGTACAACTTGGAAGTTCTAATAATAAAGGGGTTTTCTGCTTTCAAACACACACACACGCACACACACATGCACGCACATGTACACAAAAAATACATATCTCACCACTTATTGCAGTGGTGGAGAGTTGCTGGATGGAATTTTTTTACCTTCATTCTGCTAAGGTCTTTAGTATAACATAAATTTAAACATCAGCTTAGAGAATTAATTGAAGTATAATAAACATCCCATTTTCAATATAATACAACAAATATAACGGGGGAGAATTTTAAGAGAAAATGTAACACAGCACCACTTTTTCATTAATTTTTCTCTTAAGGGCAGCAAAAGATGGTTCCATGACAACTAGGAGGGAGGTTTTGAGTGGAGTGTTGCAGGGCTCTCTCCCAGGCTACATACTGTTCAGTATTTTTAACGGATGACTTAGTTGATCAGAAGCATCCTATTTTCAGTTAGGTTAGAAGTTACTGGCAGCACCAGTTGAATGTAAGCAAGCCCAACACTCCAAGGGTGTTTCTTCCAATGTTCAAACAGGAATGTGAGTGGGTCACATACTTTAACTTATGATTACAGTAGTCATGATGATGATAAGAGGGAAAGGAAAATGTTCAACCTCCCCTCTGGATGGCACAAACAAACTTGCCAAATAGAGAAGTGCATTCACATTGGTATTCTTTCTTTTAACACCTCTGGGTTTCAAATTACAAAAGCTAGCTTATTTCAAACTTTCTACCAGATATACTATTTATTCTTAATTCCAGGCCACAGCAAGAGATAATTTACAAGAATCCTTTTTGGTTTAGATAGCATGCAAAGATATTATATTTCATGACACTTCATATCCTATGGGTTATTTAAAGCTCTGTATTCAGTTTCCCATTCCCAGCAGAGAAGAAATGTTTATCAGGCTCCTATTATTATGTTTTCTGTGTTAGGCTTAGGACATAAGAAAATATCCAGCACAAATAAAATGCACTATAGAATAAAGGAAAATGTAACAGCTGAAATTATCAAATCAAACTCTTAATTTAGAATTTAAAATCAATGGTGCAACTGAATGGTGTAATTGCAGTCTCAAAACATTTTCTACCCTTCACCAAAAATATCCTAAAGGGAGGTATGTCCAACAGAAAAGGCAGCAGAAATCATTTGCTTCTTCTGCAACAAGTTTTTCAACACATGCCATCTTTGTGCCAACATCTGATATTTAAGCAGCATACAGTCCTATACTATCAAAATATTATGGGTCATTAAAACTTTAATATACATTTATTCTTGCATAGATTTGGTTCATTATCTGTCACTGTGAACCTAGATCAGAGTGCTCATTTTAAAAAGATGATAGTATAGGCAGCCTTAGAAAAGATACCTTAAATACATTTCTGCTAGCATAGTTCTGATACAAATGCTTTTTGGTCATGCTAGTCTGAGAGTTATTACAGTACAGCAGTTATTCACTGTCTGATTAGAATGATGACCTAGGTTTAAATCATCAGTCTGCCAAGATGATTGCTGGATGACATCGGGCTAGTAATAATCTCTTGTCCAATCTACACCAGGGTTGTTAAGCCTAAAATGTTGATGGGAAATCAAAATATGCCCCCAAGCAGTTTAAAGGAAGAGCAAAATGCAAACATCATTTTCATAAGCTAGTTAAGAGAGAATAAGTAGCGGATGTCTTAACTACTGCTTGAACAATATAGAATCACAGAACTGAAAGGGACAGAAAGGACCAGCTAGTTCCCATGTGTCAAACACAAGGCCTGCGGGCTGAAACCGACTCGCCAGGCCATCTCATGTGGCCGCTGCACCTCTCCTGAAGCTGCAGCACTCCCACCACCTGATGAACCCAATCCCCACATTGTGGCCACCTGGTTGCCGGTATTCTGAAGAGGGGCCCAGCTGCCAGCACTCGTGATCTACTTCTACTTCTGACTGCTTCTCTGTCCAAGTCTCATTATTAGAGCATTGCTAAGGTTGCCACAGTAATGCTCCATGCAACTGAGTTGGAGCAGTCAGAAGTAAATTATGAGTGCTGGCTGCTGGGCTCCTCTTTGGAATACCAGCAGCCGGAGGCCTGCAATGTGGGGATTAAGCTCACCAGGTACAGAAAGGGGCAGGGGGGCAGAAAGAGGCACAGAGAGAGTTTGGGGGCTGAAAGAGGCACAAAGGGGGGCTGGGGAGCAGAAAGTGGCACACTTTGGATATACTGACCAATTCTAGGTTAGTTTACAAAGGTGTAGGGACCATAAACTATGATCAAATAGCTCCAAAATGTCCAAGAAAATAAAAGTTGATGCAATTTAAAAACCAGTAATAATCGAATGCAGAGCCAATTATTTAATATGATAAAAGAGTAGATAGATTTATATAGTCTTACAGATACAATTGGCCCTTTGAGAGCAATCATCATGCTGATGAGGCCCAAGATGAAATTGAATTTGACACCCCTGATCTAGTCTAATGTCCTTCAGCACAAGAAGTTGCCACTAAAGTGAATTCATAATTAAACCACCCTGAGAGGAGGTCATCTAACCTCTGTTTCAAAATCTCCAAAAGAAGAGATTTCATCATCTTCAGTGGCAAGTCTATTTTACTGCTAAACAACACAGTCTCTCCTAGGGTGTTCTTCCTAAGGTTTAGTTGGAATCTTCTTGAATTTCATAAGATTGATTCGTTGGGTCCGGCTTTAGGAACAGCCGAGAACAAGCAATATGACAGTCCTTTGGACATTTAAAGATAGTTATCATATCACTTTTCAAATCTTTCTCTTCTCCAGGTTCAACATAAACAGCTCCCTCAATTGCTCTTCCTAGGGCTTTACTTCCAGACCTTTAGCTCGCCCAGCCATCCTCCTCTGGACATGCTCCATCTTACTGATTTTCTCCTTCACTGTGCTACTTGGAAATGGACATAGTATTCCAACTGAAGTCTGACCAGAGCAGAATAGTATAGTATGGTAGTATAACTTCCCTGTATTCCTGTGGATGCAATTTGAACCTTTTTTGCTCCACATTTAATGCTTCACGTTAAACTTGTGATCTATAACCAAAACCCTAGATCCTGTTTCCATAAACTGCTCTCAAGCTAAGTGTTTCCAAATTTACATTTGTCTGATTTTTGCTGCCTAAATGTAGTAACTTACATCCCTGTTAGAATTCATAAATATCTTATTCTTGTTGAAATTCATTTTTTAAGTGTTGGTTTGGCTCTCCAATCTGTCAAGGTCATCTTTAATCTTGATTCTGTCTTCTGTAACATTAGGTACCCCTCTCATCTTAGTGTCACCCAAAAACTTGACAAGCATGCCCACTATTCAGTCACCAAACACATTTATGAAGAAAATGAACAAAACTGGGCCCATGACAGAACCCTGTCGTACATCACTTGTCATCTCCAGAATACTGGTGAACACTCTTTGAGTTTGGTCTGTAAATCAGATATAAATCCATCTAACAGCAGCACTCACTAGCTTGTTTGCAAGAATGTAACAAGGACCCTGTCAAAAAAGCCTTATTAAAAGCAAGATATACTACATCAACAGCATAACCATCAGCTACCAAATTTGTACCAAACTCACCTATTTTTCAAGAATTCTCAATGATTATATACAAAGATTTTGAGGTTCCATGTTCCTTAGTACCCCTGGATTCAATCCATTTGGACCTGGAGTTTTGAATTTAAAGTAGTTAGGTATTCCTGTACCATCTTTTTGCTATTTTGGGCCAAAGCCTCTTTCCCCATCATTTACTCTACTTTCACCAGACCGAACACTACTTCTTTTGAGAGAAGTCAGAGGCAAAGCAGATAAAAAACAGCTCTGCTTTCTTTATGCCACTTATTAACAATTCTCTTTTCTTCTCCATAAAAAAGACCTACCACTTCCTTATTCTTCCCCTTGCTTCAAACATAGCTGGGGGTGAGGGGAATCCACCTTTGTAGTTTTCTCTTGCAAGCCTCAGCCTATTTTGAACTTTGCCTCCTCTGGCTCTCTTTAAATACTGGCTAGTCATCTATACTTTTTCTTGGTCATTTGCCCCTTATTCCATTTCTTACACATGCCCATTTTAACTCTCAGATAATCAAAAAGCACCTATTGCAGTCACACTGGCTCTTAGGTGCTTCTCATTATTTGTTTGTTTGTTTGCCAATGAAATTATTTGTGATCCAGCTTTTAATGCCTCACTTTTAAGAAATTCACATCCATCACACTCTCCCTTTACTTTGACAATTTCTGGCCATAGGATTTCACCTTTCATTTTAAGGATTTCCTTAAATTTATTGAAATTTACTTTTTAAAGTCCAGAATTCACATCTGCCTGTACTCAATTTTCTCTTTAGTCTAGATGACAAATCTGAAAAAGATGTGGCCACTTCTATCTAAGGTTCCCATTATTTCCACATTGCTCACCTGTTCTCTGTTAGCAAGAATGATGTCCAAGATAGCCAAAATACATAAATAAAATTAATTTGCATTTCAACTAATGAACGTTTCACACATACATGCACATTTGACAATACCTTCCTAACACACATTTTTTCATTGGAGAATTGTATTTTAAAATTCAGAACACTGTGAAAAGATAACTATATTCTACTTTGCATACTGATTCAGGGAGTATTACTTATGTTTGTTTATTAAAAATGTGAACCAAATGAGTTTCTTTCCTAATCCTAATGCTAATATGTGAGTTGCAGAGTATTCTAAGCAAAGTGTGCTTGGCAAAGGGGGACTGGTTTGAGCACTGGGTATTAGTATCAGTGCCCTGATTGTTAGAACACAAGGAGCAGTAACCACATTATTATATCTGTTCATATTTGCTATTAATTCTCCACAAGGACACCCAGAGGTTAAGTTTGTAACCAGATTATTAATCAGAATAGAAGCATTTAATTTTACCTTTTCATTTTTAAAAATAAAAGACAATGTATGCTTTTTCAAACCAACATCTATAATAACATGAAAACAGACACCTGAAAATTAGTATCTTCAGTTAAGGGGTCGCAGAAGTGTGCATCTTTAGAAAATCTGGTTTTTACAATACATTATTTACTCTAAATGTATCTATATATTTGAAATCTGTAGCACCAACTTTAGTCACTAGGTGGCAGACTTCCCTAACCAACACATATCTTGCAGTAAATACATTATGAAGCCACAGGGCAGTTTGAGAGACCAGACTATTTGTGATTTCTCTCTATCTTGATGTGGGGATTCCCCCTCTTTTAGAAGCACAAAAACTTTAAAAGATGTAGAAGTAAAGTATGACAGTGTGACTACACAGGAGATCTAGCAGATGTGGAGGGCGACAAATGTGACCAACTCTGCAGCTCTGCAGCTATGTAACACTTCTTGAAGATTTCAGAGTTTCAAACTATGGACTCTTCCAACCCATGCAAAGCTTTGTTAGCAGGTAACAAACCTCTCTAGTACAGGAAAAAAAAAATCTCATATAAATTAGAGTAACTTAATAAATATACAGAAAACCACACATTGGCAGTATGGAGAGGTATCTAAGAAACTGAGCAGGATAAAGGAAATTCTAGTGCAATGCAGGCATTAGCTCTAAATATCTCTAAAGTATGCTTACTAACTGATTGATACAAAATTTAATGATGCTTCAGATTAACTCTGCACACTTCAACCAGAAAGCATGCAAGATTTCATATTGTTTTAATAAAAAAAGATTATTAGTTAGTGCTTTTTCTACCACTAGCATCTTCATAGTCCTCAGTGATTTGCCCTTTCAGATGTCTAGAGAAAATCTTAACATTTAAGAACATAGATCTATTATTTTTTAATTAACTTTTTGAGACTAACCAATAGATTGCCAATTAGAGATAAGTGTCACATATTTTTTCTGTCACCTGAAATTCTAAACATTTTCAGAGATTTGTTTCAAAAAGAAAACTGACAAGAACAACATAAATCATGGAATCACAGAGCTGGAAGAAGCCACAAGGGCTGGAGAGTCCAACCCACTGCCATGCATGAATGCATCATCAAAACATTCCCAACAGATGGCGATCCAGCCTGTTTAAAAACCTCCAAAGAAGATGACTCCACCACACTCTGAGGCAGCATATTCCACTGTCAAACTGCTCTTAGCATCAGAAAGTTCTTGAGAGAAGAGATGGAATCTCTCTTCCTGAAGTTTGAAGCCATTGCTCCATGTCCTAGTCGCTGGAGCAGCAGAAAACAGGCTTGCTCCATCTTCCACATGACAGCCCTTCAAATACTTAAACATAACTATCATGTTGCTTCTTAACCTTCTCTTCTCCAAACATATCCAGTTCCCTAAGCCTCTCCTAATAAGGTATGGTTTCAAGGCCTTCCACCATTTTGTTCACCCACCTCTGGACACATTCCAGCTTGTCAATAACCTTCCTGAACAGTAGTGCCCAGAAATGGACGCAGAATTCCAGGTGGGGTCTGACCAAAGCAAAATAGAATGGTACCATCACTTCTCTTAACCTAGAAATTATACTCCTACTGATTCAGCCTAGAATGGTATTGGTTTTTTTAGCTGCCACATCACACTGCTGACCCATGCTCAGCTTGTGGTCTACTAATACTCCTAAATCCTTTTCACATGTACTGTGGTCAAGCCAGGTGTCACCCATCTTATATCTGTGCATCTCATTATTTCTGCCTAAGTGTAGTACCTTACACTTCTCCCTGTTGAAATTCATTTTATGAGTTTTGGTCCAGCATTCTAATCTGTTAAGATCATTCTGAATTCTGATCATGTCCTCTGGGGTATTAGCTACCCCTCCAAATGTGGTGTCATCTGTAAATTTGATAAAAATGCCCCCTATACCCTCATCCAATGCATTGATAAAGATATTGAACAGCATTGGGCCCAGGATAGAACCATGAGGGGCCCCACTAGTCACTTCTTTCCAGGAAGAAGACGAGTCATTGGTGAACACCCTTTAGGTTGGGGGGAGGGTCAACCAATGACAAATCCACCTAAGAGTAGCATTGTCTAGTTCACATTTTACAAATTTGTTTGCAAGAATATCATTGGAGACCTTGTCAAAAACCTTACTGAAGTCAAAATACACCATGCTCACAACATTCTCTTCATCTGCCAAGCTAGTAAGTCTATAAAAAAACTATATAAGTTTAATCTGGCATGATTTGTTTTTGATAAACCTACGTTGAGTTTTGGTGATCATGGTATTCCTTTCTAAGTGCTTATAGACTGACTGTTTAATAATCTACTCTAGAATCTT
Source organism: Iguana delicatissima (assembly GCA_948472985.1). NCBI lineage: Eukaryota > Metazoa > Chordata > Lepidosauria > Squamata > Iguanidae > Iguana > Iguana delicatissima. The sequence continues at coordinate 246,557 of CAOKZL010000363.1, read as the reverse complement.
TCCTGGAATCGAAGTCAGGTTCATTGGGTGGTATTGTCTGGGTCCTCTCCCCCCCCTTTTTGAAGATGGGGACAATATTTGTCCTCCTCCAGTCTGCTGGGACTTCTCTTGTTCTCCAGGGATTCTCAAAGATTGGGGTTCTGAGATTACTTCTTCTGGTTCTTTTTATACCCGTGGATGTAATTGAATTGGTCCTGGAGACTTGAATTCATTTACAATAGTCAGGCATTCCTATACTAACTCTTTACCTTGAATTATGCTTTTGAATTAAAATTTCTACTTACATTCACAACCAAACTTATACCCTAGAAGTATGTGCTACACTGAAATTATTCCTTACAGAATTTACCATAGCAGAGGTTGTTAAGATAAGACAACAGCTTTCTTTAAATAAAACAAACTGGCACTCACTCTCCTTTAGATGTTAGGAGTCAAAGATGTTTGCCTTTTGTTTATGAAATCCAATTCAACATTGGTTTAGCCCACAAAAAAATCCAACCATGGAATTAAATAATCTAGCAGTAAACTTCAATATATTTCATAAGTTAACATAATGTTGTTGCTTCTGCTGTGTGTCTTCAAGTCAATTTCAACATACAGCAACCCTAAAGTGAAGCTATCACTGGGCTTTCTTGGCAAGATTTTTCAGAGGGAGCTGCCTTTGCCCTTCTATGAGGCTTAGATAGTGTGACTTACCCAAGGTCACCCAGTGGGTTTCCTTGGCCAAGAGGAGATTTGAACTCTGGTCTCCAGAGTTGTAATCCAATGCTCAAACCACAGGGTTTTAAGCAGAGGCTGGATGGCCATCTGTTGGGAATGCTTTGATGGGTGTTCCTCCATAGCAGAGGGTTGGACTCAATGGCCCCTGGGGTCTCTTCCAACTCTATGATTCTATGATTCTATATCACACTGGCTGTCAACATAATGTGAACAGAGAAAAAGTCAGTGGAGCACTTCTATCTCTTAACCATGCTCTCTTCAGTGTGTGTGTGCCTGGATGAGAAGAGACAAATCCAGAGATATGCTTTTTAAAGTTATCACAACTAGTAGTCACAAGGAGGAAAATTAGAAAATGATCCTCACTCCAACCTTCTAATCACCATGTTGGATTTTCTTCTTTACAAAGGAAAAGCCAAAGAAATATCGATAGCCATTCATTTAAAAGTTTAGAGATCAAGGATGAAAATCTTCCGCCGTCTTGAGAAATTTGACCAAACAGCTCTCCATGTCACCAAAATATATTATGTAGTCTGAATGCTAATCTGACCACATCAAAGAATTTGCATAGGGCTAGCCACACTGCAAGAACAGTCTTTACCACAGATTCTGATTTTTTTCACTCATTGACTACACATTCCTATATAAGTTACATCACAGGAAATTTAGTCACATCCTCAAGTTTGCTTGTACGTGATCAAGCATGAATACCAAGCTAACAATTTAAAATTCAGATAAAATCTGTTTTAGCATCATGAAGATTTCAATGATGGTAGAAATATTATCCTACACTAAGAGGCAAAAAACTACCCCAGCTACTGTAAGGTTGATCTTTTGAATCTGGTCAGGCTTGTCTGAATCAGGACATACAAGCTAAAGAAGAAGCCAACTATATGGTTTTTGAACAAAACGGTTCTTATTTATCTTAAAACCATAAAAAATGCACAATTACATTTACATATGAGCATGCCTTATGAGTAATAAATGTACGCTAAGAGAAAGGGAAATGGTATATGCTAATTCATACTTTTATACTCAAATCCTTAATGGACATTGCCCATATTCCCCAATTTACACTTATGTTCAAAGGAATAAGAAAATTTGATGCAAAAAAATTTGAAGAAATTCATATCAAGGCACACTGATTTTTACAGCTTTTGCAGAGACCCTATTTTAAATATACCCTACTGGGCTGGATTTCTTTACACTGTAAGCAACTATGTGAACAGATAGCATTTTGGTAGAACTGTAAAAGAAATTGAGTATGAAATACAGCTGCTTAAGAACAGAAGCATTAAAACTCAGTTTAACTCCTTGAATAGATGCCAGTATTAAAAGGTAGGTAATTATATAGAATGATAAGCAAAGGTTCGACTTCCTAATTTTACCTAGACCTATTCTTCTGGAAATGCAATATTCATATCAATTACTTACAGCACATACCTTCTCTGTATAAAACAACTGTGAGTGCAAAAACTGAGTAGCAGTCTACAATACAGAGCTACTGAGAATGTACTCACTGGAAACTATACTGGATGTACTGTTTGGTTTGTTAGATATTATTGGGGGGGTAGGCATGAAAGATGACACTGGAAAAATCAAGAAAAGTGGAAAACAGACTTTTCCTGAAAGGCATCGTCTTCTCTATTAAAAGGATTTAGCAAAGAATACAGGCCATTTCCGCACTAGACTGTTATAGTGCTATTATTCCACTTTCAATATCGTGTGGAATCCTGGGGTTTGCAGTTTAGGGAGGGGTTGGCCAGCCCCTCCCTTAACTGCAAACCCCAGGATTCCATAGGATATTGAAAGTGGAATAATAGTGCTATAACAGTCTGGTGTGGAAATGGTCACAGTCAGCAGCTCAGATCCAAAGAAGCACAAGCAAAACTTTCTAGTCCCATCATACAACACACATACTGAAACAATAAGAGATGTGGCAAATGGGGGCTGAACTGCAAGTGAAAAGGGGGAATTGGAAGAAAATTAAATTTATATTAAGTGTAAAGTGATGTTAAATTACAAACTGCTGATTTAAGGTAAAAATAAAATTAAAACTTAATTCAGGAATTCAGAGAAAGATTAGACAGGTAATTTTCAGAGATGCTGTTGGTAGGGATATGAAGTCCAAGGATATTGGTTAGACCAGATGATCCAGTTCTTCCTTTACATTTATACTGGACAAATTGGTTTTGGACTGCTGTTCTACACATTCCTCACCAGTGGCTAAACTGGCTATAGCTTTAATCATTGCAGTTTGATAACATCTGGAAGGCCACAATTTGTTCACTGTTACTTTAATTCCTGGGTACTCACAATGAGAAGAGTGGACCACAAAAATCAACACTGTTGTACTTCCTTTAGAGGAATCTCCACTCTTTTACCAAAGATTTTACATCTACCAAAGGTAGTGATTCTTGTTTAATCTGAATTACAGTTTGTGATCCATTCAGCATCCCAAGGAAAGGTTCTACTAAGATATATTTGGCAGCTTTTTACTGAAAGTCCACACATATTTTGCCACGATTTTGAATCTTGCTTTTTTCTTTGCCTCTGACAAGAACTGGAACAAGACCAGAACAAAAGCAAGAATGAAGCATATTAATGACAAAAGTATGGTGCTTCCAACTGTGTCATACAGCATGAAACAGAAGCACAAAAAGATGGACTACAGTCCTCCCCCAACATTCGTGGGGTTGACCTTTACAAATTTGATTAGTCGCAAGGCATGTGCTTGCCTCCCTCCATTTTCTTCCTCTCATTCCCTTGCATTCCTCACCCCAGGCGTACAAGGCTTGAGTTTAATATTGACATTTTTTCCTTTGTGGTGAGCAAAGCCCTCGCCCACTGCTGGAGATGTGTCCTCTCTCCTATGTGGCTGCATATTCTGCTATGTAATGGATGCTGATTCATCAGGTTTTTTATTTGTTCCTACCCCTCCTTTCTCAAGATGGCGACTAGAAGTAACTAGAACCCCAGAACTATGCTCTTCTCTGTCTAACAAGAAAATACTGGTAAGCCTTTTACCTTGTCTTTTTTGTCCTCTTCCAACAGTAGGGCCAGAGGCAAAGAAATGCAGGGTAACCTCCAGAGGGGAATGAGAGGGGATTGTGATGGGGTTATTTGTGGTTTTTCCACTTTTGTAAGGGTTCTGTGCCTGGAACCCTCACAAATGCAGAGGAGCTACTGTATATACCTTGAATATACCTTGAAGAGTTTACCTAAGATACGTGTTTGAGAAAAAAATGGCTGCTATAAATGCTTTAGAAAATTTTTCCTTCTTTTGTAAGCATACAAATCTATTAATAAAGATGGACAATATTCTCATCTTTGTGATCAGAGATTCAGATGTATAGTCGATCCTTCACATTTGCAGGTTTAACTCTCAGGGATGCGATTACTAGCAAGCTTCTCCAGTCCTTCCCCCTCACCAAATGCTTCTTTTCTGGGGAAACCTTTCCTCTTAGCCACTCCAATCAGGCCACACAGCATTTTAAAAATCCTCTGGTCCTCCTCTTCCTTTACCAGCCACTGCCTGGCCAGCTAAGGACGGCTCACAGCTTAATTTCTCAGCACCACAAACCCTCTCCCAATGCCCCACACATATCCAAGGAAGAAGATGAGCAAGAGAGGAGGTACAGGGCCACCATGATGATCCATTCCCTTTCTCTCTTCTTTCCTTGACATTGTTTGGATTGAGTGTGCCCGCTCTCCCCCAATATCCCTCAGTCCCCTTCCCACAGACACACATATTTTGATATTTCTGGTTTTCCCACTTTTGCAGGGGCCTTGAGTCTCTAACCCTAGTGAATGTGGAGGGCTGACTGTATTCCCTAAGACACTCTGTATCTCATCAAATTCAAACTGGAAGTTTAACATTCATGTTTAAGATCATTTTATGAATACTCTGCGTACTCACATTTTCTAATTCTGGAACTCAGAAGGAGATAGAGATAAACTCTATGGTACCATATCTCAGTACACCACTATTCATAAAGATGCACCAATATTTATAAGTTCAAGTCATTATTGTTGATTTGGCATGTCAACCACTGAACTCAACATTCTCAGAGGACAGAAAAAAAAAGCTTGGCTTAATGGATAAGTATATTTAGAAAAAGCCCTTGGTATCCAAACAGTACTTATCAACTTCAGTGTGGTGAATATATGGTACAGATTCAAACACTTTCAAAGCTGGTAAAATACTTGCTCTCAGAGTTCTCACTTGACCTTGAAGACATACATGTCTCTACCACTGTTTAGTGAAGGAAGCTATTTTGTAAGATGGTGCAATTTTATCTGAAGCTCCTAAGAACCAAAATCCTCTGAATTAAAAAGGAGGAACTAGCAGAAGTTGTTTAGCAATAAGATGCTTTTCTCTTACCAAAGTTATATAAGTGTTAACATACATAAACATAACTGGGTAATTTACTAATTATATGTGTCTGGTGGGGAACAGAACTCATTTTAAAAACAAAAATTTCCTACTTGTGAGATACAAAGCAGGATAAAATGGGGGTACAATATGGTTGCTAGTCTTTTATAACACAATACTTTAGAAGTATATTCAAAGAAGTTGAAGATTTCTCTAACAACTGATAACATATATTGCCTACTGAATAAAATACTGAAAAAAATGAAAAAAAAAGCAGGAAAGAGTATATATTTAATTATTAAATGGGTATACTGCAACGGTTCTTAACCTTTTCCTTATTGAGGATTCCCTGTAAATACAATTTGTTGCCTGGGACCCCCAAGACTTAACTCAAGATTTAAGTATTTAAAATTAGATTTAAATATTCCAATATTTATTTATTAAAGGCTACTCAAGACTGGGATTCAAATCTCTGCTCAGACTCTGGGTTACCTGAGGCAAACCACATTCTCTCAGCCTAAGAGGAAGACAAAGGCAAACTCCCTCCGAAGAACTCTTGCAAATAAAAAAAAAAAAAAGGGCAGTGATAGGTTCACCTTAAGGTTGCCGTAACTCAGAAGTGACTTGAAGGCACACAACAACAAACTGCCACTGACAGGAGTTTCTTTCTAGCCACCACATCTCTCCCCTTTGAAAACTGGCTTATGGCAACCCTAAAGTGAACTGAACATGGGAGCTTTCTTGGCAAGAAAGAGTATACAGAACTTTTACTAAGCTGCCTTCAACCAATATGTCACTGTATGTGTCTGTACAAATTTTATTTGACATGTGAGAGCAGTAGTAGCGGACAGGTTGGCTCTGCAATGTAAGAATTTAGAAAGAAATTATATCATCATCCTGCTAATCACACTGTGACAATATGCAAAAATCTGATCTAACTGCTCATGGCATTTCTATTTACTTTTTGTGATCTCTGAACAAGATCTTCCTCTTTTTTATGGAGGTTTTTCATCACATCCAGTAGGCTTTCTACAATTAGTGCAGGATAAAAGAGCAGTTCTGTAAACCTGCTGACAGCCATTTAATAGAAGAGGTAGAAAATGGTGGACGTGCCCTGGCAGCATACTTAATAGATACACAAACATCTAGTCATCAGCCTGAAGCAATACTGGCAGAAAATTAACTTAGTGCTACAAAGCTCATTTACCAAGGAGAACCATAGCAATCTAGACAGTATGAAACCCTGTAATGGGCCGAAGTAGGGTAGGAGTGAAGAGAAGAAACTGGAAGATGCATTTTCTGCATTCCCTTTCAAGGAGACAGTGGTCATTAATTTCACAAGTGCTTGTTACGCTGGTACACAAGCTTGTAGCTGCCTACACCTTGCAAAGCAAGCATTTTTGCATACATCTGTAAGTTCTCTGGACAAAGTATGTCAAAGCTTCAGCTTATAGGAAATTTTCTTGATAACATGAGTTCTATTACCTCAAGCTTTCCTCAGCTATACTTCCACATGTATATTATTTAAATTGTGTATTTATGCCCAGAATCTAAATTTCAAGCGCAACACCACTCTAGCATTTATTATTAGGGGCAGTAACATTTAATAAATGCTCAACAGTACAGAACACAGCTATCAGAGAAATATGTTAGCCACTCATTTATAAGCAGAACAGAACCATCATATATATTCAATAATTTTAATATTCTTAATGTTTCAATAATGTTTAACATTCTTAATGTTTCAACCCACACAGTAATAAGTGTAGAAATGATAGGTTTATCTGTCCTTTTGAGTATGTGCCTTCAAGTTGCTGAATTTCATAGGGTCTTCTTAGGCAAGAAATACTCAGAAGTGGTTTTGCCAGTTCTTTCCTCTGAAATACAGCATACAGCACATGGCATACACCGGCTGTCTTCCATCCAAGCACCAACCAGGGCTGACACTGCTTAGATTCCCAGATCAGATACGATCTGGTGCCGTTAGAGTATTTAGGCCTTAGCAGGAACTATAACCAAAAATCACTAGTAAAAAAAATCATATGGCAGTAAATGAAGTATGGACAATTAGTGGCACTCTCCTAAACAGTAGGGCAGCTTCATAACATACTTATCTACAAGTGGATGAAAATACTTTATATATACTTCTAACATGTATAGGAGGGGTACACTATTTCTGGCTGAATGTGGGAGCTCTCAAACACTCCTGCCATATACACAAGGTGGCAAACCCAACTTTTGTGGAAGCATAAAGTGGTCTTTATGGACAATAGCCGAGGCTTCTGTGGGCTTCATATCACACGGGGTAGGCATAGGAGTTTTTGTGGGATTTTTGTGGGATTTAATTGGCTGATTTGTTTATTAGCAAGGATGTAAATAAGCTGCACAGAACAAATATACTTAGGGGAACTTCACTGAATTCCCACAGGGAGTTATTTGACCACTCAGTATATATCAATAAGAATGAGGACCACCTAAGGAATGGCCTTTACATTTGTAACTGATGCTTATTTCCATGGCTAATGGTATGGTTTAATATAAAAACTGTTAACATTCTGTTGAAGCATGTAGCATTTTTCATTCAATAACATCATGTCTTGGCCCCAGTAGCCAGTAAGCGGCCCTGCCTCCATTCCAACTGAAACTGCTACTGCTGTGGCCTTTGAGGGAAAGATGCTGATGCTAATCACACACACATACCACCAATTACCAACCCTTTTTCTTATATGTCAGGTTATAGAATCATGGAGTTGGAAGAAACCACAGGAGCCACTGAGTCCAACCCCCTGCCACACAGGAAAACACCTTCAAAGCATCCCTAGCAGTTGGCCATCCAACCTCTGTTGTCTTATGTCTAATTTGTGAAGAAGCCCATAAATATGAGGATAGGGCACTGTTAAATCAATGATTTGCAAACTGCTCTGGGAGCAGATTTTGACTGAAAGGTAGGGCATTAATTAATTAATTACCCCCCTTCTTTTCCTGAAACTTTTCCTCCTTTACAGCAGGTTATTAGATTAAATCACAAGCTAGTTTGGTCAAGATGGTTCTATATAATATCATATGCTTCAGCTGCTCTCACTAATATTTCACAGTTTTTTGAATAAGAAAAAGAAAAACCAAACCAGAGAGAAAAGTTCACAGAAAAACAAGCAGAATGTTAATATTGTATATACATGCATACAGCCATATACACAGCAAATTTTGAGAAACCAAACATGAAATAGGAAGTCAAGTCCTTCCTTTTAAAGAGTATCAAATGGCACCAGCAGAAAGTATTCTTGGACCAGATGGAGTTAAACAGGAATTTTAACTGAGCTACATGAAATATTTCTGTGAAGAGAATATTACATAATCATGAATTAGAGATGATTTGCTGGATAACATGTCTTAACTTCCTTAGCTAACTTAACATAGCTGGTATAAACATCCAATACTTAACTATACAGTGGCAACATGAGAGAACAGGGAATACAAAGCCCTTGAGGAAGTAGGGGCAACACATAAGAATAGATGAAAACAGCCTCAGAATTCATGCAATTATCATCCTCCTTCAGCTGGAGAAAGAAGGAAGATAGAGACACAGATTCATTTGTGCCTTCTACTTGTATTCTACCACTAGGAGAAGAACAAAAAGTATGATACACACACTTCTCCTGAAAGCTTTGTTTTGAAATGCTGCGTGAAAAGTGGAGCCAAGATCCATTAGAGGATCTTAAAAATCAACAAGGCTGGAACACAGTACATCAAGCTTTCAGACATTATTTAAAAAACAAAAACAAAAATACAGAGCTAGGCTAGCAAAACATGGATCTCGGGCACACTAATAATGAGGTTGAAATACCAGTTACAGTAGTTCTAATAGAAAGGTGGACTGACTAACTGAATGTCAAACAAGAAATACAGTTTAACTCATCTCCTTGTGTACAGAATCTCTTATGTATGAACTTTTATTTTTATTCTCTTTTATTTTTTCTTTTCTTTTCTATATTTTATTTATTTATTTTATTTATTTTATTTTATTTTATATTCTTTTCTTTTCTTTTCTTTCTTTTTCTCTTCTTTTATTCTCCTCTTTGAGAACTCTTAGAGAACAGAAGAAGTCCCAGCAGGCTGGAGGAGGGCAAATGTTGTCCCCATCTTCAAGAAGGGGAAAAAAGAGGACCATAATAATTATTGCCCAGTCAGCCTGACATCAGTTCCAGGAAAGATCCTAGAACAGATCATTAAACTGTAATTACTTACAAAGCAATGCCATAATCACTAAAAGCCAGCATGGATTTCTCAGAAATAAGTCATGCCAGCCAAATCTTATCTCTTTTTATGATAAGAGTTACAGGCTTGACAGATGAAGGGAATGCTGTAGACGTAGCATATCTTGACCTCAGTAAGGCCTTTGACAAATTTCCACATGACATTCTTGCAAAGAAGCTAGTAACATGTGGGCTGGACAGGGCTGTTGTTAGTTGGATTTGGAATTGGTTGACCGACTGAAACCAAACGGTGATCACCAACAGCTGCTCTTCATCCTGGAGAGAAGTGACTAGTGGGGTGCCACAGGGTTCTGTCCTGGGCCCAGTGCTATTCAACATCTTCATCAATGACTTGGATGAAGGAGTGGAGGGCATGCTGATCAAATCTGCAGATGAGACCAAATTGGGAGGGGTTCCTAATACCCCAGAGGACAAGATCAAAATCAAAAACGACCTTGACAGATTGGAGAGCTGGGCCACAGCTAACAAAAGGAATTTCAACAGAAAGAAATGTAAGATCCTACACTTAGGCAGAAAAAATGGAATGCACAAATATAGGATGGTGGTTGGATAACAGTATGTGTGAAAGGGAGCTAGGAGTCTTGGTAGATCACAAGCTGAACTTGAGTCAGCAGTTTGATGATGGCCCCTGGGGTCTCTTCCAACTCTATGATTCTATGATTCTATTCTCTGTTGAATCAGATTCAAGAAATAAATACTGATCAACTTTCCAATTGTAATATACACAAAAGTCTAAGTATCAAGTATGTGGTTTAACAGTTCAGTAAGTCAAACCTGCAAGGCAGGTATCTTTCGTAAAGCTATCACTTGCCCACAAATGCTGAAATATCCAAATTGGTGCAGCTGAAATCACATTGGTGCAGTACAGCAATATTGATGTGGCAGTTGGAGGAAAGCATCTATAGGCACAGCAGCCATGAAGAAAGTAAAGCACTGGAGAAGGAGGCTGCTCAGAGCTGACAGACTGCCCTCCCTTCCCACTATTGCACAACCTTAGAAAAAAGGCAACTACTACCATAATGCAGCAACAAGATGCTGGCAAAAGAAACCACTCCACAATGTACCTCTGTCAATATAGGTCATGTAGACTACCTTAAGGTCTGGTCACTCATGATCACACAGGATACATCATGCATAAAGAAGAAGAAAATGAAATCCTGCAGCACCTTTAAGACTAAGGCTTATTTAGTATGAGTATTCATAGATTAAAACCTACTTCCTCAGACATTTGATGATGAATATTTTTGTAGCATGCTGAGGTGGTACAGTGGTTTGAGTGTTGGACTATGACCCTGGAGACCAGGGTTCAGTTCCCTGCTCACCCATGGAAACCCAATGGATGATCTTGGAGGCATCACATATGCACACACACATGATAGGTTCACCTAAGGGTTACCATAAGTCAGCAATGACTTGAAGGCACACAGGAACAATGCTGTCAGTGGAACCTTTAGAAGTTGAAGGAGAGGGGACCATCTCCAAAGGGTCTAAATAAGACCTGTATGTTCTGCTGATAACTAGAAGGTCACAAATAATCACCTAACAGGCCTGCAGCACAATCTTCTGCATTTTTGATGAACTTACTTCCAAAAGGGGGTGCGAAATACTGTACCGCTAACTACCTTATTGCTTACTGTCATTTTCCATGTTCAATTCTTCAAGCTTTTATATATATATATTTTATAATCCTCACCTCAATAACATTGGCTGGATTAATTAATGTAACAGTACCTGTAGAGGAGTTGTGTGCTTGTTAAGAAATATCTGATGCTTTTTGGCAGCACTAAAATGTAAGATTTTAGTGCTAAATGACAATTCTTTCTACATTATCAGAAAAAAAAATGAGTTTCAATTTATAGGCTACCCTTTACCTTACTGTCCCAGGATGGAGAACATAAATATCACTAAAAAAAAATAAAATAAATGAAAACATCAGAAGTTCGAAACACTATTACAATACGCATCTTCACTATAGGGAGAAAATGCAATCTCATTCTTCATTCACTTCTAAAGGCATGGGTAAAGAGGTACATTATTCTGAGAACACCCAACAGCATCTCAGAGGGGAAGAATTCCACAAACTTGGATCCATCTACAGATAAGGTCTTTTCATGATCTACCGCCTTCCAGTATTGAAGAGGCAGTACTGATAGCGGCCTCTCTTCTGATCTTAACAACCACACCTCGCTTGATCTATAATGAAAAAAGTGCTCTTTCAGATATTTGAGATCCCAATGGTTTTAGTTTTATATGTTAATATCAAAACCGTGAATTGAGTTTAACAGCAAATTAACATCCAGCATAGAACTCTAGACTGAGGTGGCATGCTATGTTCTGCACTAAGGTGCAATTTCCAAAGTGTCATTAAACAGAAGCAAGAGTTCACAAACAACAGACAAGCAAGGGACGATCCTTACCCTGGATTTAGCTAGTACTCCCAATAATAATTAAAACTGGGAATCACTCCATGAGGGTTTAGTCCCTGCTTCCCACCCTTGATCAAGAAGAAAGGTCCTAAAACACTTTCAGCAGAAGCTGCCACCATCTTCCAATGTCTGACTGTCTCGCTCTCTTCTCAACAGATTTGTGAAGTCTCTCAAGGGCTTTCTGTTTCTTCTCCCCTCTTTCATGAGATAAGAGTAATAATGAAATATTTAGAATTCCTTCCCCTTTCTGGCTGGGGAATTTAAGTGTGCATACGCCCAGCTGTCAAGCAAATTAATGGAGTAAGACGGTGGTGGAAACCTTATTCTAAATAAGAAAAGATTACATCACACATGCTGCCAGAATCATATGCTCTTGGAGTTACTTCTCTCTACAGCAGTGGTTCTCAACCTGTGGGTCCCAAGATGTTTTTGGACTTCAGCTCCCAGAAGCCCTGAGCATTGACCATAGTGGCTGGGGCTTCTGGGACCTGAAGTCCAAAAACATCTGGGGACTCATAGGTTGAGAACCACTGCTGTACAGAAATGGAAGGTAATTTAATTCAGCTATAACATCTCAAGCAATGCCAGTTAATCAAAGCACAGAAACCAAACATAAGCCCCAACCACTTCTAACTAAAAGGGGTCCCTCATCTCCTCACACACAGGGCAATCTATGGGTTCCTTCATTATCAACATGAGTAGAGAGGCCATAGTATATTGCCAGTCCGTACCTCACTGGTGAATGAAGACAAAGAACATTTGGTGGACCGCTAGTCTGATCAACCCAATTGGCTGATTTCATTCCCATGACTAAATCATTACTACTGACTAGTTACATCAGATAAACCTTTGTTGACATGGAACCAAGACAACCATGCATTTGAAATGGCCACTGCGTAGAGGGCTGTTGTACACAATAAAGGATAACAACAGGTAACAGGCCCACTACAACAGCTTTATTTCACAAAGAAAAAAAATGACAAAAATACTTTTCTTTCATTTTTTTCCTAGGTAGAACTCAACAGAGATTTAGAACTTCATGCTCCTATAAAACTAGGTAAAATGAGTCATTTTGTGCATCCTTCTGAAAAGTAAAATTAAACTGATGGAGAGTACAGACTGCTATCACACCAAGACATATATGTATATGCATTATATCTAAGTATGTCTCCCTTACTTATGTTATTTATCATTCTCATGGTACTTATCATTAAACACTATAAACATCATCATGGTGTTCATTATTACTATAGGCAACAGCACTAGTTAATAAACTTTCTATTTTTTTTTTAATTTTTGAGAAGAATATCTGAATTGGTTTTACAATTGTTTTGGAACTTCCACCTTTATTGTCCACAATTCTTCCTACTCACAAAATACTGGCAAAATCTCTACACTTGGCATGAGAGAAGATTCGAAGGCTGGGAACCTATATGAACTGAAATCTGTACTAAACAAGGTCAACAACTTTGGCATCCTACCCAATGAAACAGGAAGATAGGCATGAAATGTGGCAGAGTAAAATAGGGTTGGGTGCAATGTATTTGCAGTGCTGTCCTAGGACAGTAAGTGCACGAGGTCAAACAGAGAAGCCCGGGCTTTGAGGGAGAGATGGTTGAGTTCCAAAGGCCTGAAACTGGCCTGCATTTTTATAAATTCTTGTATATGTAAAAATTATATAAATATCCACCCCACATTTTCATCCTAAGTGGCTTTCAATAGGGCAAAGAGAGCTCTAATCACAACCATGTTAAACAACAAGTATTATTAACTGCCTTAAAACAGCTGAAAATATAGATAAAACAGCAGCAGAAATATCAATAAGAAATATCATAACAACCAGTTGAACTCAAAAACAGAGGTGTCCTGACAACTGAAAGTTAGTAACATTTAAGCCAGATGATCTACCCTGTGGAAGGAATTTCATAGCCTGGGTAGAAATACACAGAAGGTGTTCTTCCTGGTAGCCATTTACCCAACCACTAAGGAAAGGGGCACCTAATAAACACCTTAGAACATTACCTTTGTAGACAGCCACCGTTTACCTCTAAATCAGTAGTGGGAAACTATGTGGGGGACAGGGGCCAATCCTGCCCCAACCCTACCCCCGGGAAGCAGTCACCTCACCAAATACCTCCGTTTTCTTCTGCAGCTATTCTTAAACAAGAATGGGAACAGATGCACTTTCACTTTCTGTGACCTTTTTGAGAAGTTCTGCAGAGGAAATATCTTCTTTTCAGCAGTGCCTCTCAATTGGCAAGGGGAAGTGAAGGTCACCATTTTGAGAGTGGCTGCAGAATAAAAAGGAGGTATTTGTAGTAGTACAAGGTTCAGGGGTACTTGTTGCGCTGAGGGTTACTTTACATGTTTTCATAGGGCAAAAACTGCTTCAAAATCATACTGAATTTCTTTCTTTCTTTCTTTCTTTCTTTCTTTCTTTCTTTCTTTCTTTCTTTTAAAATAGGGACTTGGAGGCTTGGGGGAGGCTTCAGAGGCTGCAAATTGGCATTGGGGACTGTACTTTTCCCAACCTTGCCCCAAATGATAGTTGATCTATGATTTGTTTCAACCAACACTGCCTGGTGATTATTTGAGAACACATTTCTTTCCAGAACTTGGACTGTTACATTTGAAAATTAATTTGATAATGTTAAGCATTCAAAATTGGGGAATTAATTCATTAGCATGAATACTAATAATTCATAGGATCATACAGTTGGAAGAGACCACAAGGGCCATCCAATTCAATGTTGAATTTGCTTAATTAATTAAGTTATTGTTAACTAACTCATTATTTAAGACTTTTGTGTCCAGGGCAGACCAGGAGATTTAGAGATAATTAGGAGGACATTATCACCCTTTACACAAGAGGCACATTTTGTTACTGGTACTTTCAGAAGTGCTCTTTTGGTTTTTTAAGGCTGCCTTCCCCTGAATTGGAATCTTCTTTTTAGTCGGACTACAAAGTCCATAATATAACTGTTGCCTGGAGTAGTGGGTCTCCAAGGCATCTAGGAATTGTCCACTTGGGAAAAGCTGTCCCCAAGTATCAGATCTTATCTTACAACCTGTTCAATTCTGTTTTGTCACTGATCATTATCTCTCGTTTTCCCTACTCCCTCCCACTCTTGACATGTGCATTGTTCCTTTGCTTTTCAAATAACTTGTTTATTAAGGAATAACAAGGGGCAATGTTAAAGGTTAGTAAGGAACGATATGCTAATTTCTGTTAGAGGACACAGATCTGATGCAAGTACAGCAATAAATGCCTGGCTAAAAAGATGTCAATGACTCAAGAGTGCAGAATTCTTAATCAGAAATGTTTGGAGTGCCTCTACGCAGATGCAGGTCATTTTTGTGCACAACTAAATCGCAGCATGCTCTCTGGCTCCCCATCACTTATCAAAAATATCAATAATATGAGAGGCAAAGATCAGTGGTGGAGAACACATTTTCCATGATTCTAAGGAAACCATACAGAGGGATGGAAGAGCGTGAATTCAGCTACCTGTTTCTATTGGCTCCAAGCATGAGCCTCAACACACCCCATGAAGTGTGATCCACTGAAGAAGGGGATGGTTGAAAAGCAGAATGGGAAAGGAGGAAAGAAATAAAAGTCCAGAGGGTTTGGTGAGAGTGGAGCTATTAGTCCAAGGCCAAAGGATTAACTTATCAAATTGCATGCACTCTCCATGATCACTCATAAAATGGTCAAGTGAGGAAAACTTTTCACTTAGTTATCCAAGTGTCCAGAATGGTGTGACTAATGCACACAGTCCCCAGATCCCTCTTCTTGGCCTCCAGAAAGTTCCTCAAAGACCCTAACTTCACTGGGTTTTGTTTAATGGCACAATTTTTACCTAAAAACTAGAAAGCCCCTCTGAAACTTACAAAAATGCATAGACACACCTCCACTCACCAATCAAAACCAACTCCCCCTTCAAATACTTCCATTTTTGTTCCCAATATGATGACCTGAAGTGATGTAACAGAAGCGAGCGAGGGATTCAGATGAAATTTGGAAGTATTTTGCTACAGCAAAGAGTGAAGCAACCCACAGAGAAGTCAAGAGGAAGACTTTCACCTGGTCCAGCCACCATATAGTTGCTCATACCTACTTTAAGAAAATGATTCTTTTGGCTCCAAACTGATTGGTTGACCTTCATCAAACCTCTCAAAGTAAGTGACCCACTGAATCAAGGGTGGGAGGAAAGCAAAATAGGGAGGGAGAGAGAAAGGAAGAGGAGTTGATGGGGCATTATTCTTTGAATGCTCCCAAATCCCAGCTCCTCAACTGCTTCCCAGCTACTTTGATGGGTTCTTCTGCCTAGCAACAGAACCATATGATGCACTTCCTCGAATCCTAATTCTTCTTCTCCGGGTTTTCTATTTTACTGAATCTACCAGAGCAAGAGCCACCCACTCTAATGAACATTTTAAAATGAACTAATTCACTAAAGCGTGGAATTAATTTAACCTTTAATCAGGAAACCTAGTGGGTTAGGCCACATCACTAAAAAGTCTAATGAGTTGGTAACTTGCTTTGCTAGTTACTTCCAAGCTCTGGTTATTTCTAAATTGCAATAAATGAAGAATGATCTGGCAAGGCCTAACCTTTCACCTAGAGTAGACATATTGGGTATAATACTGCCTGGAAGCCAAACCTATTGCCTTTGAAGTCTCCCCTATTATTCGTAGATACACACAGGCTGGGCCACGGTTAGTAATGCACCGTAATGAGGAAACCCAAGTTTAGAATATTAATTTGGAGTTCTCATACCACATATCTGTACTCTGAACTAGTTTCAGGGCCTCTCCCCCAATTTGGTTTGGATTCCAGCAAAAAAACCCTCCTGACTACTACTATGTACAAGCCTTGGTTGCTTCTCCAGCAAGGCATAAGAGAGCAAACTTCTTCCCAACATGGCCAAACAGAAGATCTCATGCACCATGAACTCCTGCAGTATTTCATGCACCATGGACTGTGGGACATGCTATTTTCAGAGGAAACCTGATATTCATTGCCATTTCCAACTTCATTTATATTTCTCAAGTACACTCTGAATATACTCTTCAATTTCACTTGTATTTCCCAGCTACATTTTGAATACAGTTCACAATTAGATGTGGCTACATAAAACTGAAGATGCACCTTTCTGCACATACTCAGAGGTTCTCATAACTTCGTATTTCATTTGATACAGAAGAAAACAGGTTTACAATATAAACCATGGGTCAAAAAAAGCCTGCTCCAACTCTCCTAAAGATCTTTGAGCTTTATTCTCCTCTATCAAAGGCAGAGTTTTCTGGAAAAAACAACAACACTTTTTAACATAAATATTCTTTTGGATAATCCATACTGGGCAACTGCTTTGGCCAAAATCTAACACGTACTTTTGTATTCAAGGGTGTATCAACATCAGTATCAGAACTTATTTCATCTCACCCTCTTGCTGGAGCCTTCCACAGTGCCAAAAACCTGCTCTGATACATTTTCTTTTTTTTAATTAATTTTATTGTGATTACATCATATAAAACATTTCTCATTGCACATTTTATCGAACTATTACCACTATCTTCCACTCCTCTCTGGATTTCAATAGTGTTATTTCATTGACATATCAACATTATGAATCGCATTGCATTTGTTAACATACAAGATAGATCCTGCTCTTCAACCCTACTTTACATGTTCATGATATTCCACTGATTTTTACTTCTAACCACTCATGCTACCATGAATTAAGAATTATTACTTGTCAACACCCAATCCATTTCCAGAACAATTTGCCATTCTTTGTTAATGTCATCATCTGATTTTCCGTTTAATCTCTGAGAGACTATAACTGCATTCCGATTTTCAATAAACGTTGCCCACCATTGCTCTATTGTAGGTATCTGCTCAGTTTTCCATAGCCTTGTATATTCAATACGGGCTGTCGTAATCATATACAGCATTATTCGCCAATATTTCTTTGCAACAGTTCCATCTAACACACGTGTCATATTTAATAAGTACAGTTCAGGTTTCTTATCAATTTGAACCCTCAATATTTTACATATCATATTATGTATATCATTCCAATATTTTTTAGCCTTAGGACATGACCACCACATATGAAATAGTGTTCCAACATTCTCCTGACACTTCCAACACTGACCTGTTCCCCTATTATATATCTTCTTTAATTTTTCTGGTGTCATGTACCATCTATGAAAAAGCTTATAATAGTTCTCTTTTAGGTTCTGAGCTGCAGTAAATTTTTGTGTCCGTTGCCAGCTCTGTTCCCAGTGCTCTAACTGACAATACATTTTCTAGCCCTCTGGAGTAGACTTTTAGGGTGTATGAGGGCTGTAGAAGGGAGGAGGGATTGAAGATTTTTCACAGAAAAAGTAGATCCAAAAAAATTCCATCATAACACCAAAGGCATAATGTTTGAAGTTTGGCTTGAATTATCTTTTATGTCAATCAGGCAACACTAATATGCTCATCACAACTACAACTTTAAAGTAGAAAAAGAACACAGGAGCCAACATTTAGCCCTGTGAATATCATGAACATAGTAGTAAATAATAAGTTACAAATAACAATTCCTTTACCTCAGAGTATATTTGAAAAGGAATGCCATGAGAAAGAATAGTGTTAATTGGAAAGCGCAACAAAAAATTCTATTTATGGCTAGTTAAACTGAAGAATGGTTGTTTCTCTGCTACTAGAATGGAATGAAAGAACAGACAGAAACATATCTTCATACCCGATTTCCAAGTACAAAACAGAACTTAAATGAAATCTGAAGGTCAATGCACATCGTAGAATATGACAGAGGCATCTAATGGCAGAGAAACTTGTTTTCACAGACCACTGCTGCAGAACCACCAGATGTATAGCAGATTTAAGATTACAATTTGCAGACTTTTTGAGTTAAAGCTGGAATTCAGGCCCAAACAAAAGAAATACAGTGGTAAAATAAGGAAGTCTCAGTATAACAGCAGCTTCCAGGCAGATAACAAATTTACAGTTGGTCAGACAACACAACATTGTAGTTGTGATCCAGGAGATCAAATCTGTTCAAACAGATAAGTGACTCCATTATAGGACACATCAGAAGAACAACATTTGTAAGAAGCAAATAATGATGCTTAAAAATGAAGCCTATGCGGCATACTGTTTCTGTTACTTCAATTGTGTAAGAAAGATGAGTTGTAACAGTATTCAGATGAATATAATCAGATTAAGGACAATCTGAAAGAGTTTCTTGTAGGCTGCACCTCAAATATCTAACACCAAACACTTTTTCTGAATTACACTTCTTGACATCCTTTGCTCCTATAAGTCCTAAATTTAAAGGTTAATTAATTTATTTCAGAAATAATCTGTTCCACCTTTCTATGACAATGAGCTTTCAAGGTAGTTCATTAGTCAACCATAAAATACTGCAAGAGTCAGCTAAAACAATATAATCAAAAAATCTAAACGTATAAAACATAGGCAAGCAGATCAATACGCATCACGACTGAATGCTCAGGATAGCCCAAATGCTTTAGAATTATAACCTAAAGGATGCTGCCACCTAAAAAAGTGTTGAGAGGATGCTGAATACTTAGGACATGATCACAGAGATGGTCCTCCCTTGGATTTTCCTAATGTCTAAATATAAGCTGAGGCTCTGTTCCTGAGGACATAATAGAGCCTCAGGTTGTCTAAGAGTGATGGGTGCAACCAACTATAATAAAGTGAATGAATCAACTGCTTTAACAAAAGACATATTTAACATCATTCCAAGAGTATCACTCTGAAGGATGCACTTGATCTTGTGTTTTTAAAAAAAGGCAAATTAATGACAAATTGTTGCTAAAGATGATCATGAACACAGAATTCTAGGAATTTTGTACTATTCCATGGGGACTGTACTGAAGTAGACTTATTTTAATGGATGGACAGAAGCAATATTAATGCTTCCTCCTCCTCCTTCTCCTCCTCCTCTCCACCACCTCCTTCTCCTTCTCCTTCTTCATATTATTAGGATCTACAGTAATCTCATAGTGAAGTGTGAATTGATAGTAGTATATGTGGAAAAGATCTAAGGGTCTTAGCAGACCACAAGCTAAGCATGAGTCAGCAGTGTGATGCAGCAGGCAAAACAAAAACAAAAACAAAAAAGGTAATACAATTCTGGGCTGCATTAACAGAAGTACAGGGTCCAGATCAAGGGAAGCAGAAGTGCCACTTTATTCTGCTTTGGCCAGACCTCACCTGGAATATTGTGTTTAATATTGTGTTTAGTTCTAGGAACCACAGTTCAAAAAAAATATGGACAATCTGGAGTGTGTCCCGAGAAGAGCAACCAAGATGATCAAACATCTGGAAATCATTACAAAGAACAACCTAGGAACTGCGAATGCTTAGCTTGGAGTAAAAAAGACTGTGAGGTAACATAATGGCCAAATTTAAATGTCTGAAGGGATGTCATGTAGAAATCAAGTGAGTTTGTTTTCTGCTGCTTCAGAGACCAGAACATGAACCTAGATTGAAATCACAAGAAAAGAGGTCCTACCTAACACTAGCTGTTTGATAGTGGAGCACACTGCATGGGAGGGCGGCGGACTTCTCCTTTCGAGGTCTTTAATCACGAATTCCTGCATGGCAGGGGGTTGGATGAGATTGCCCTTGTAGTCCCTTCCAACTCAATCATTCTATGATTTTAATCATCTAGTTACTTCCACGCTTTTTAACAATGTTGTAGCATATACAGGAAACTGCCACAGCTACTCCTGAAAAAATATTTTAATTTATAGCTTGATAGGAGCATTCTGATATCATATTTTGGCCAACAAGAGACAGTGCTTTCAGAGCCACTTTTTTTACTGTTAAGTAATTATGGGAACATATTGCCTGTTTCTCAACAGGTTGATTGGAATACAAGACCATATTTTAGAAAGTTACAAGACTGACAAGATCAAATACATATATTTTTTTTAAAGGAGATTATTTATTCATTAAATCAAGGTTGAGGAAAGCGCATTCTGAACTCAAGTGAACCAATTAAGCTCTTACATTTCCACACCACAAAATCCTGTAAATGTGGAAGTTGCCTTTTTACTACAGCTGCCCCATCTTCATTTTTGGTCACAAACTGCACACAATGTCATTTCTAGTGCTCCAGACATGTGGAGGTACAGCTTGCAGGGGCAGAATCCACCTTCTGTGCTATTGCTTCCCCCTGCTCTACATGTGTAGGTGTTCAAAGAGCTTCTATAAGCTGTGTCCCAAAACAAGGAAGCAAGTCAAAAATGACTTGAAGCCACACAACAACTACATTATTATAATAGCTGCCTTTTTATTGCCCTACGTTTTAGTCAATTAATGTGACTTACATGCCACCAACCTGATTATAACAAGACTTTCCAGCACCCCTGTGGATTCTATAATCCTTCTGAAGAATTTGACCAAGAAAGAATGGGTAGTCATAAAATAGCAAAGTTTCCTTCAAACATCTCAGACAAAAGATAACATCTACCATCTGCATGCTGAAATGCACACAATACCACTGCAGGAAATAGGTAACCTGGACACAGTTCTTTTAGAATACAGAGACATCCTAAATGCTTTGCTAAATTTATTGCAGGTTTTATCAAAGTACTAAAATGCAGCCTAAGCATCCTGCGCAGTAGTAAGTTTCTATAAACCACTGGATTTACATTTAGTTTAGAGAAAGTATTCTCAGGTGTGGGAATTGTTTCACGCTTTGCATTTAAAAGAAACAATTAGAATAATCAAACAAAATAAGTGTGAAATTTCTCACAGTCTCCCACGTCATTACAAAATTGGAAGAGATGTACCAGCTGGTCAATTTAACTTGCACTCTTAGTTATTAAACACTACCTGCAGGGCCATTAAACTGTTTTTGTAGTGGAAAAACAATATAAATTACTTACTATTCACAATACAAAAGGATTAAGCTGACCTTTCTCTAGGGCACAATGCACTTCAGACTTGAGCTATGAAGTATGAAACTGATATTAGCTATTTCTGTGTGAAATTATAGCTCAGTACAATGGAGAACAACAGTCTAATGGCTGTCCTCTTCAGTATTTTCTTACCCATTACCAAGGGATCCAGAAATGCTCTGAGAAAATAGTTGCATATCCTGAATGAGAAAAGCACTCAGATGCATTTTGGTTAGTAACATTAAGACCCTGCTTTTCTACTAAAACTAAAATAAATAGAAAAATAAAACATTGCAAAGTAGCTATGACAGTGGCTGCTGGTGGCTTCTCTTTTAGTAATGTAAGAATATTCAGAATTTTAAAGGGGCTATTTAAGGCATTGAACCTACTCTGGGCATAGGGTTCAGATCCTGGGACAGCTCCTTTAATGCCTGGAGTAAAACCTGGAGCAGATTCACTGCCTAACATGGCACTGGGTAAGCAGGCCTATCCAGGGTAGTTTTAATTGTGCTTTTAATTGTATTTTTAATGATATTTTAACTGTATTTAATTGTACTTTTAACTATGACATATTTTAATTACAGTATATTGTATCAATTGTTCCATGTATATCTTAACTATTACTTTTAACTCCATCTATTCTGTACCCCGCCTTGAGCCCTAGAGAGAGGTGGGTAATAAATATTTTTTATCATCATCATCATCATCATCATCATCATCATCATCATCATCAACATAGAAGCCAACAGCCACCTCTGAGCTATGATATACAGTGAGTCCTCCACATTTGCAGGGGTTAGGGGTTCAAGAAAGCGGGAAAAAATGCAAATAAAAAATCATGAATGCCATTTTTTAAACCCGAGAACACTTTTCTAGGGATCTCTAGGTCCTCTAGCATGATTCTATGGTCTACTTCCAGTAGATGTAGGCCACAGAGTCATACTGGTAGACCCAGCATTGCCTACAGAAGTGTGGATGGTGCTGGAAGACCTAGAAGTTCCTAAAGAGAACACATTTTTTTCTCATGGCAGAGGCAAAGAGAGCAAAATTTTTTAAATAAATTAATAAAATAACCTATGAATAATCAAATCCACAAGTGCTGAAGCCACCAAGTAGAGACCCTACTGTACATGCTTCCACATACAATTCACTGATCAATTAATTATTTATAGGGATCTAAATTGCCAGTAACTTTCCAGAAATTTTTTGGGGAAAATGGAAAGTATGAAGCATACGAACTCTCTACAAATAAAATGTTATTGTGTTATTTCAGAAATATAGTGGATTGGCTTCTTCATAAAATTATCATGTTTCAGCATTTAAAAACAATCAAAGGTACAGTTTATACAGACAATAAATTACAAATTTACTGATATAATTACTTTTACTACTTCAGTTTCTCTTACAAATGGAAGTACAAGCTATCAGTTTCCCTTAGTTTATAAAGAAGTAGGTAAGGGTTAAAATAGAAATAAAAATACATCAACAGTATAGTAAAAGTTATTATGTATTCTTAACTTACAACTACTCCATAGTATCAAGCAGACACAGAAGGCTGTCATTTTCAGAAAAAAAGCTAATGGGGGAGGGAGAGGCAAAGTCCACTGAATACTAATTTTACTTTATGAGACCTTGTCTAATCAGTTTCATTTTCTAGCTAACACAATCAGCAATTTCAGCTTTTTCCCATCCTTCATTTTTATTGGTTTCATGGATTTCTAAAAACTGATGCTCAGATTTAAACAAGCTTTTCTATACCTTTCATGTGTCAATTTGTTTCTTGATTTAATGTATTTCAAAACAGACTCCATTTCCTACAAAAATAGAGGAATCCTAAGCAAGAAACAAGAGAGTCAGATGCTGTATTATACCAAGAACTTGTTACCACATTGCAGGAAGGATATTCTTAACAAAGTCCAAGACTGTTGTAGTCAGCACTGTGCGATATTTTAAAGTTCTTTCATAGGACCTAGTCCTAGCTATGCTTGGAAATCATTTTGGGGAAGTAAAGGTAAGGTAACAATAATATTCTTGTAAAAATTTTATCACAAAATATTTCATAATCTACTTTTCCATTTGGAAGACATCAAAAAAGTATTTGGAAAACAAGCCTTCATATCTCCAGTTTTGTAAGAACACATTCTAGCAGTCCCATATTTACCTTTTCATTGAAGAGAGGAACTGATTCAATAATATATACACCATTTTTAAGTGCTTGTCTTTTAGCACTTATTAACCATACAAACCCAGAAAGTGGCATGTGAAATGAAGGTTCACAGTCAAGTATCCATGAAACTTGAAGTATTATTAAGTACGTGAAGACCAAATTTCAGATGGTTTACAAAAACAAAGCATAGTGACAATTTCAAAAGCTGAAGCACTGGCCGTATTGAATATACCTAAACAATGGAACTCCCTTCCTAATCATACTCAATATGTGTTGCTATTATTAATTATTCTGCTCTCATCTACCGTTAGTGTCTTTTAATGGTGTTGGTGTCACAACAAGCTGTCTTCTATATTGTCATTTTCTAGATGCTTTGGATCCCATTTGGGAAAAGGCAGGATATAAATCCAACCAACCAACCAACCAACCAATCAATCAATTTTTAACCTCTGGTTTCACGAAGTGGTTCCCTGTGTTATCTATTTTCATTGTTCTCCTTTTATAATAACTAACCCTGGACTATTTTGCAAAGGTTGCTCAAATATGCCTCTACATACTAAAAATTCATCAGTATCATTTTACTGCACAAAATGAAGGTAATACTGCATCTGCACTGTAGAGTTCTTGAAACCTAATCTCAACTTTCCCCACCTTGTTAAAAAATCCAGTAGTCCTGCAAAGCACTGGAGGGCACAGAAGTCACAATTCTGTCCTTTAACCCTGAGCTAGCCCACTGTCCTCAAATCCATGCTATCCTGTTGCTAGTTCAAATAAAATTCAAGTGCCCAATCAATCAGCTTCTGTACCTGAAGGCACTGAGGAAACCATGTTTTCCTTTGCCTTAGACAGCAAAATATCTTGTGTCAGTCCTGAGACTGGAGATTTTTCTTTAAAAAAAAACCTCTCTCAAACTGTGGACTAAAGTACATAATACAAACACATTTCCTTGCGCTAACATGGCATCTGGGAGAAAACAAGTTGCATTTCAAGCTAACAAATTAAATTTCTACCAAGAAGGTTCTAAAATTGAGCAAAAAGCCTAGTTAATAGGATATGTACAAACGTCAATAGCTTCTTCCGTGCCCTTGACACAGCACAATACATTGATAGACCTAATATTCTCTCACAAGTGTCTCCTGCATTATGATGCTGTCACCTTCTTTTTTCTACTCTCACATTTCTCTTTTCCACTCATTCACTGTCACATTCAATGGAGCTGATCAACTGTTACTCCACTAGCTGCAGCACAGGGAGGTTTTCCTTAGAGCTGTCAAATCAGGAAGAGCTGTACATTCTGAAACCAGCTCTTCCCTCTAAAATGACAGAATACACATGGCTTAGAAAACATACAGGTGATTTTTAAAAATCTTAACAGTATATGAATATCTAGTATTCTGACAGAACATTTGTACCCATCAATCGCTGTGTTAACCTGTAAGGTAATATATGCTCATAAAAGAGGGCTTTTTAAAATTAACTGATGGAATTAAGACTGTCAACATATGTAAATTGTAAAAGAGATACTGCAATATCCAATAGCTAGGATCCATTTCTAGAGAAATAGAGGTAAATGTTGAATGAAACAGTGGCCCTTTCCACACGTTCCATGGAATTCGCGCTGCGACGTTTCCGAGTAGGTTTTTTTTTTGTCCATGTTACCGCGGACATATTGTACAACGGTCTATTGCCATTTCCACATGTTTCGTGGAATTCGCGCAGCGGATGTGATTGGCAGCTTTTTTAAAAAAAAAAATGGCCCCGAGCGTCATGACGTGCGTGCTCACGTCATGCCCCGCAGTTCCTCCCACAATGATTCCCTCCTCCCATTCCTTCTGCTAGCCTTGAAATAAACCGTGACGATTTTTTATTTTCGTGCCCTATCTCGGGGGAATGGTTTTCCGCACCATAGCTGGGTGGAGTGCATTTTTGCTCCCTATCTCTGGTGGGCTTCTGCACCCATTTTCTGCTTTTATCTTTCCCTGTGAGCGATGGAAGAAGAGGTGTTTCCTGAAGTTGAACGGTCCATTTTAGCTGTATTCTGGCTTCTTGGACTTGTGCTGGCTGAACTGGGACATCTATGGGCTACAGACCGTGTGAGGAGGTGCCGGCGATTGGCCTCTATTGGTAATGCTGCAGGGGACTTAAGCTTTTATGTACCACTGCTTGGAGGCTCCTCGCGGCGCATCCCACGCCTGAGAAGATGGTGAGTCCAGGAGCAGACGCGCAGGACGTGGTGGCAGAAGCCCAATGCACACATACAGTAATCTTAAAATCAAGGAAAAACCCCATTCTTTGGATCAATAGCACATACCAGAAAGCTTTTCCCCTTTTCTGGCTGTAGAAAGCCGCTTTCGAGACCATCCTGCTCTCTGTGGGGCGGACCAACCGCTGAAGCTGTCCACGCCCACAGCCCGCCCTCCGATTACATCATGCACAAATCAGCACGTTTCTTGGGGAAAAAAAACACCTTTTCCCCGTTTTTTAAAAAGTCCGCGCGCTGACTGTTGGCGACTTATCCGGGCGGATTAAGGTGTGGAGCTTGCCAATTATGTACGAGCTAGCGCACTCAAAGGTGTGGGTGATGTCTGTCAGAGCTCGCGCTACCTCATTTTATTTATCCGGTGTGGAAAAGGCCAGTGATTCCCTGTCCAAATCAAATATTACTTTTGAACTATCTGTACATTTGGGAAACATCTATGGCCTGTACACAATTCCTCTGACTATGCATTCTAGAGGCTTATCACCCCATTGACACATGATGATCTTTCAAATCGGGTATTTCTGAACAAGGTAGGAGCAAGTCAGAAGCTCAGGCAGGAAGAGAAGGCTAATCCAGTGTCTGAATTTAACACCTCCTCTCCAAAAAAAAAAATCTGCCACAAAGAAGCAATCTAAGCTTTCCTTTGACACTCTCCCAATGCTGATTGTAGAGAGCAACTGCCACATTAACAAGTATACCTCACTTCTATCAGAGAAAATTTGGTACCAGACACAGATAAAAGACGGAAATAACAGGGAGAGGTTCCTAAACTATTACACACACACACATAGTAAATAATTTTTAAAAAAGCAGTTCAACTTATTTCAGCAACCATTTTATTCAAAACTAACAATATGCATGTATGAAATTAAACAAGTCAGGTAAACCGTGCAGAAGTAAACAAAAAATGTTTGATCCTCCTAGAGACCCTCTGAAGGTTTCTTCCAAAATGCATCCAGGGATGGCTTTTTGTTTCACCACTTTTCTTATGATTTCCATTTTGGCCAAACTTAGAGTACTATGCTTTTTTAAAAAAATCCGCTGGAGGTAGCTGGTGAACAGACTTATCTGCTCCTCCTTTTCTCTCTGTTTTGCTGTTTGTGCATGCCCACAACAGGATATTCTGGAGGCAGCTGCTGTTTACCTTGCCTATTGTATGCAGGCACAGATGACTATTAGAGGAGAAACTCATTCTTTCCCAGCAGAAGCTTTATTGTAGCTTCAGACACACTGTTGCAACGGGACACTGAAGATCTGTGCTTCTCAAGCTTTCCTTTAGCACTTTCCCAGCGCTGATTCTGCTAACAACTTCCAGGTAACAGAGGACAAGAAGCAAAATGGACGCTGGGTGGACATAAAAGAAGACTTTGAAAAAGGAGTCTCTTTTTGAGAGGCTTTGGTAACTGAGCTATGTCTGCCAAAAATAAAAATTTGACAAAAGTTATAACAAATAAATGCAAAGGTAATGATGAGTAATAATTGTTAAACAGAAAGAGTAATGGCTAGTTTTGGCTCCTCTCAGCTTAGCTACTGAAGCTAGAATAACTATCCCAAAAAATATGGACCAATGATGAGGGAAGCTGTGTAAATATTGCCAGAAATAAAATCATGTTAGCCTGTTTTTTCCTAAAGAATAATATTAGTAGCATAACAACAGATTTAATTATGTAATACTTTAGGACTCGATTGAGATAGCAGCCCATTTAAATATCAAGGTCCTTTTTTAAGGACAATCAGTCACAGCGGGAAAATTAAGATTCATTTCTAGTCGTTGTTGTTCTTATCCATTAATAGGCTTTAGGAAACAATATTTATTTTCAACCTGCTCTGCAATATTTCAAATCCTTACTCCTTTCCTGGATCAACTGCGAACATATTTTGGATCTCCAAAGAAGCTAGATTCCTTAATGGCAATGGCAGATTATGTGTTCACATACTAGCCATTGTGGCCAAACTATGTGACACTATATTTCAATAGGTTTAGAAGGTATCTACTGACAGAGACCCTTTCCTACATTCCTTCCAATTAGACAGGGTGGGCATCCATATGAGAGACATCAAACTTAGAAAAATAAATATTCAGACAAGTGCTCCTTAATTCTTCACTGTCTTCTGAACTTTATTGTGCTATTTTTGCCATCCATGCTATTTAAAACAATCTACTTACATATAGCTTCTGAAGTTATGTCCTGTAACCATATACAAAAGGAAATAAAAGCTATTTAAAGAAAGAACTGGAGCATCAAAGTAGGAAACACAAAGTAATAATTTTAAACAAGAAAGCTCAAAATAAAATTCTCAAACTGAGCAACAAAGACATTTAAGAATGGGTGGGGTGAAGAGATATGTCTTTAACAGGCACCTAAACAATGCCATAACAGACACCTTCCGAGTATCAGTGGGATGAAGATGAATTAGATGAAGAAAATATGGGGCCACCACAGAGAAGTCCTGCTTCCAGGTTGTCATCACATGGCAATCTGCATTTCATGGAAAAACTGGGAGGGCTGCCTGAGTTAAATGTTGCCCTGGTCTATATTACGCAAGTTGATCCACAAGGCCTGGCCCCAAGTTGTTCAGGAGTTCATATGAGAGCAATAAGATTATAACCTTGGCTTTGTAGCTAATAGGTAGCCTGTGCAGTTGCTTCAGGATCAGTATATCCTGGTCAATACACTCTAGCTGGCACATTCTGCTCTAGCTGTAACTTCTGGACCAACCACACATGCAGCCTGACATAAAGTACAATATAGTAATCTAAGGACAAGATGGACTATTGTGGCTTGGTTATCTCTCCCCAGGAAAGGACATTGCTGACATACTACCCAGAGTTAGTATTTGATGGTCTTTACCACAGAGGTTACCTGGGCCTGTAATGACCATGATGAATCCAGAAAACCACGTATTAGCTTCTTTTGAGGGCATACAACCCCATTTAAAATAGGAAAAGCCCCAAACTCGCATAACCAGGAACCACCCACTCTTGCCTTGTCTACACATGTCTTGTCAAATTCAGTCTCTGTTTTTTAGTCCTCACATGAAAAGTAACTGCATGAGGAATTGTATCAGAAGCTATACAGCCTTTCCTGATTCAACTGTCATACAGCAAACAGCTTCATGTAGCTTTAAACAGGTGTCAGATACCACTAAAGACAAGAAGGTATCTGATGATACTCAAGAACTGGTGCTAAGGAGCCATCATTCAAAGCTATTTCCTGGAACCATTTCTGCAACTGGAGTGGAACCACTGCAAACAGTGCCTGTAACTCTTAATTTACAGAGATGATTGGAAGACTACTGCAGTCAACTGTATAAAAAACTGCTGAGAGAGCAGGCAGAACTAAATGAGTCGTCTTTCCTTTGTTTCCCACGTAACATTATCTATTCGGGCAACCAAGGCTGATTCTGTACCAAAACTAAGATTGAACAGATTTTCTCTAAGAACTGTGGAACCCTCTCAAGCCACCCTGTACCCCCCCCCCAAAAAAAAAGGTTTAGCAACTACACAGTAGCCAATATAAATCTCCAGATTCAAGGAGGACCTTTTCAGGACTAGACATTCTAGTACACCCTTTAAGGTGGAGGGTACCATTCCACTGTGAAATACTCAATGAATTTACAGAGTTGTAAGATTGCTGGGATTCAGCAGTTGCAAGTTCCTCTCTCCTGCTCATGATGGTATTTTCAAAAGAATTTTCAGTGAACACCAGAAATGAATATTGTTCAATTCCTCATGACTTCAGGGGGTGGGAGAGTGATATAAAATACTATTGGCATTACCTTATTGACTGCATCCCCATTGCAGAGTGAAGAGAATGAGACTTACACACAACTACAACAGCCCTCTAAGATAATGATACCAGATGGCCATTATTAGAGCCGATCTCTTACAAGCACATACTGTATTTTCTGGCATATAAGATGTACCTTTTCCCCAGAAAAATAACATTTAAAAATGGGGTGTGCCTTATACACTGGTAAATACCCCCTCCCTTTCCCATGCATTTTGTCTCTGCGCAAGTTCTCAGCCCTGAGGTGAAATACATAGGAAAGAGAGGGGAGCTCTAGAGGGCTAAAGGAGTGTTTCCATGAAGCTTCCCCTATCCCTCCTTCCCTTCTGTTTTGCCTTGGCATGAGTTCTCTGCCCTGGGCAAAATGCACTGGAAAGGCAGGGGGAGCTCTGGACTAGGAAAGGAATCCTTGCGTGAGGCTTCCCCCCAACACATTTTCTCTTCTTTTTTGCAGGGGAAGGGGAAGCAGGTAGTTCTGGAGGGAGGAAAATAAAGCATGTGTAGCTTTCTTTTTGTTCCTCCGTAGCTTCTTCCTTTCACTTCCCATACAAAACAAAAAGGAAAGGGAGGTGGGGAAAAGCTCCCAGAAGCTTTCTTCCTCCCCTTTGGAGTTCCCTCCTTTCTCTTGCCATGCAGAATGGAAGGGAAAGAGGGGATGGGAGAAAGCTCCCAGGAACTTTCTTACCTCCCTTTTGAAGTTCCCTCCTTTCCCTTCCCATGCAGAAAGGATGGGAAAGGGGGGATGGGGAAAGCCTAGCATGGGACCTCTTTTTACCTGTTAGAGCTTCCCCTCCCTTTCCTATGCATTTTGCCCTAGAGTAGATAACTCCTGTGAGACAAAATGAAAGGGAAGGGCAGTGAGGGAAGCCATGCTGTTTTTTAAAAACTTAATTTTTTCCCAAAAAGTAACATTTAAAAATGAGGTGCATCTTATATGCCAGTGCATCTTATATGCCAGTAAATATGGTGTCTAAAGCATCTTTCTTCTTTCACTTTACTAATTCCTTTTATGCTTCAGCTAGGTTTGGAATTAGATGTAGTGCTAAATGAGGGTAACTTAGGAGGGGGTATCCATCCCTGAGAGAGAGAGAGAATCCAATCTCACATTCCACTCCAATTTCTTAAATTTAATTAAAAACAGGCAAGCTAGATGAGAAGTCTGTTCCAAGCAAACACTGTCATACCAATATATTTCTGAACAAGAGAAATTAAGTGATAGAATCTGGCAATATCACAAAAACTCAAATTGTTTTAATCAGTTTTTTAGTCACCTTCTGTTTTATTCACAGAATTTAGTTACCATCTCCTATTTTACCATCATTTTAAAAATATGATTTAGGTGCAAGCAATACTGTCAGCCATGGATTTAAAACTTGTTTTCCTTTTCTGAGAAGAGACAATAGGTAGAGACAGAAAATATTTATTCTGTACATAGCTCAGTGCTCTTCAAGGGTGAACACATTTAAAGGCTCAGACCAGGAAACAAAACAGTACTGAAACCCCATTACAAGAGTTAAAAGAAAAGACCCAATCAATTTAAATAACAGACAGCATAAACAGAAGAAAGATCTTTTAAAAATGCAGATCACATTTGCCACATATAAATATGGGACGGCAACAGAAGAGAGGTTATACGAAAATATAAAAATAAAATGTCTACTTACTTCATCCCTCTTAGTGTAAGTAGTAAAAATACTATTCAATATTTTAACATCAATATGCTTCTTAGGGCAGATTCCTTTTATACTTTTACAATTTCTGAACATAACAGGAAGGAGACATTGAGATAAAAGAGATGGGGACAGCAGAGTCCTTCAGATTTCAAAAGAACTCTCAACACTGATGGCAGAACACAGGAATTCCATCAAGAATTTAAGATGAAAACCTTCAACTCTTGATATGGGGACTTCTCCTTAATACATGCTCTAGCATACTGCACATTGACAGATCTGAACATATCATTCATTTCTTGAAGCAAGATCCAAAGTCAAGGACATGAAAAGCTGCTTAGTGGGAAAAATATACTCAGGAGAAAACAGTAAACCTGATAGGTGGCAGTATAATCCACAGCCATGTAGAGAGGAAGTATCTGATCCCCAGTTCTATACGCCACATTTTCCAGATACCAGACTGCTGCAAATTAAATTCAAAAGGAACCTGTCTTGTAGAATTACTGTTACATGATTTCAGACCACATAAGTTTTTATAGAGCTATGTTTTTACGTTGCATTTTCAAAGATATTTTGCATTTTTTTAATTTTTAAATAATACATTCAAGTGCTAGCTACTGTAGTATTTAAATCATACTTGCCAAACTATTCTGTTTATTATCCAGGTGTAAATTTAATTAATTACAACTCAAAAGTCTAATCTATTAAGTTTCCTTAATGATACAGGACAGGCACCAAGACGATTACACAGATGAATCTGCTCCAGGTTTTAGTCTGAATTTTAAAAGAAGTATCCAACATACCAAGCTCTGCCTCAGAATAAATATAGAACCTTGGAAAATTTCAGACTAAAACCCAGAATATGTCACCACCTCACTGACACTGGAGGGACTCACTTGTCCTACATAGTCTGATCTGTAGCCATTTGACTTACCGTCATTTCAGTGGGTTGCAGGTAGCAATAGTACACAGTACAAATTCATTTCTAATTGTCGAAGGCCCCTTCCGCAGCTTATTTTATTCTGGGGACATCCAGTGGGGGTCCTGGCATTGTCTCTGCCAGGAAGGGAGCAAGACAGGAATCGTCCCCTCTGCACCAGCTGCCTCCATGAATGAAGGAAGCATGATAGCACCACCTCTTCCTTCTGCAGCACAGCTGGGTACTGTCCCGGGCTATGCTGGGGCAGGAAGTGCAGCCACTGCACTTCCAGGACCTCTACATACCAGATAAGTGCAGGTGGGTGGCGGGAGGGCTGCGCGATCACCGATCATTGATGGGAAAAACTCATCAATGATTTACGGCACAATCTGGGAACAGAAGGATGGATGGAAGGAACCCAGGTTATGTCACGCAGAACTGTCGTCCGGGTCCCATCCTTCTCCCATCCCCAGTGCGGGATGACAACATCCTGTGGAAAGGGACACTGTAAGGGCCTACTGCCCTATTCATATCTTGTTCTCCGTTCACTTCCTATCAAAGAGTATCCAGAGATGTACTCCAAATCTACACATTGAATATCTACAGTATTCATATTATAGGACAGGAACCATTCAATTCTTATGCAGAACAGGGTTCAAAGAAAAGCATCATTCATTCTTTTGAAAACAGCTTTGGGTTTGAGTATAAAACATCACTGTTCCATGCTATAGGGCATATTTGTTATGAACCTATGAGAAGCTTTGAAAACAATCTGTAATATGGTAGAAGGATCGCCTGTCTATTTAATACATGGATCATAAAGTAGTTTCTGGATGCCAGAAATAGCCCCCAGAGACAGGGTTCACAACAACCGCATCTGATTACTGGAACTGGGTGTAGCTAAACTTTAAATAAAAGTGGCAATATATATGATATGTTTGAATGATCAAAATTACTACTACTACAAAGCTAAAGACTCAAACTAAAGAACGCCCCCCTTGAAAAAAATCACTAGTCTCAGAGTGGTGTCATTCTTTTACATTAACATTACTTGAAGGCAAAGAAAAGGACAGTGTGGTACATGAACTCAAATTACTCTGCACATACCACATTCTTGAAAGATGAAGGCATTTACAGTTAGGTTACCTACATAGAATCATAGAGTTGGAAGAGACTCAGGGGCCATCCAGACCCCCTGCTATGCAGGAGAACACATCAAGGCATTCCGAACAGATGGTCATCCAGCCTCTGCTTAAAAACCTACAAAGAAGGAGACTCTACCACACTCCGAGGCAGCATATTCCACTGCGGGACAGCTCCGACCATCTTCCTGAGGTTCCAGTGGAATCTCCTTTCCTGCAGCTTGAATCCATTGCTCCTTGTCCTAATCTCTGGAGCAGCAAAAAAACAAGCCTGCTCCCTCCTCGGCTTTTCTCATCCCTTCAAATGTTTAAACATGGTTATCATGTCCCCTCTTAACCTTCTCTTCTGCAGACTAAACATTGCTGCATTATGGTAGTGGTTGCCTTTTTTCTAAGGTTGTAAAATAGTGCCCTTCCTGAAAGTCCAGTACTAAAGCTGCTTTCTTTCCCCCTGTTCTCTAGTACTACTTGGTCTCAGAAAATTTTACTTGGCCTGCCCTATCTATATCATTTGGCCCTATTTTTTGCAGCACTCACTGAATCCTTGCCCAGAATAATACCGCCCCCCTCCCCGGGTCAAATTCAGTTTAAAGACCTTCTGTACAAAAACATATTTATACTGCAGCATTTCTAGGAAGATTCTACTTTAAGCAAGGTCCTGTTTATACTACAACTAATTTTAATATTCTAGGGGGGTTTTTCCCCTTTTTTGTTTTAATCTGGGGACAAGAATAATTCCAGTAATAGAACGTCAACTTTAAATTTTTTGGGGGAGATGAAAAATTACTTAATAACACTGCAGCAGGATTAATATTGTACAGTAGATCATGGAGCCATAAAACTCTTGACAAATTCTTTTTTTGAATCATGGTTTTACTTGTTAATAGGGCAGGGCACATCTGAAAACTGTTAATACCTTTTTCAAAAACGATTCAATATTAACTTACTTGGGAGAGGGGGGGAGTCAACTGTCATAGTTTCAGCTTACAGCCAAGAAAAAAAAAAACAGAAAACAAAAAAGATCAAAGGCTTTAAGCAGGACACTTTCCAGTTGCTTTCGATAAACAGGTACAATTCTGAAGGCAAATTTAACTTTATCATGGAAAATAAATCTTAAATTTTAAAACTTCTTTGCGGGGAAAAATCAGTTGCATGCTACTAGGCGATTTTAACTTCCAATCATCAACATACAGAGGAACATTATGTGTGAGAAGTAACTTTCTCTAAAACAATATAAATGTTCTAGTTGCAAAAAGGGAAATTTCTTCATTGCCTGTGAACTGTTCTAAGCACTTAATGAAATCCACAGCTCAAAAGGGAAAGGAAATCCTCTCAGATGTCAAAGTTTTTTCCCAAATTTCCTGTAAGCCCCTTAAACCCAAATCTTGTCTGATTCCTTTAATATAAATGCCTGACATCAGCAGACAGCATGCTCAAATCAAATGCATGGGCAGACCAAAAAAAAGGGGGGTGTCCTCCAGCTGCTGAAAGACAGAGACAGAAAAAAATCTCCCCTTTTTTAGCTGACAAAAATAGGCTTTCACTAAACAGCAGATCCCACCTTCATAAATACCAGACTTGGACCAGAGGTTCATGGAACCCACTCCATCAGCCAGCACTGTAAGCAGGGAATGCCACTGACCAACCGGGTTTTTTAAGGAAAAACCTAAGGACACAGTTACAAATACATATTTTATTTTTGTTTTAAATATATATTATCAGATTGCCCAACTATTATTTTAGTCTAACACACCAGCTGTGCCAGTTGTAAATCACAGAAATGCACTGGTAGTGGGAAAAAGATGCACATGGCCATCAAAAAAGGGGACCTCCCACTCTAGATGGAAGTCACTGATTAAGATAATTAAGCCCGGGTTTTCTAAAATTACATGGCCGAAATACCTCCAGTCTTATTTTTGAGGTTTTGAGAAGGACTGAGAACTCCACCTAGCCTAGATGGAAAAAGTTGATGATTGTGTACTGTTTAGATTTTATTAAAATTTTTAAAAAAGACTTACATCTAGAGTGGGCATGATGAAGCATAAGACAGTTCAAAAATGTAAAGATAGCCAGGCTTAAATGATCATACTGAACAAATGGAAAGTGGGGGAAAAAAGCGGGGAATTATTGTTGTGCCAAAACAGAAGGCCCAACCCAAGGAGTACACCAGGTCTCCTTACCTGCTGCTTCCAATTGTGTGTTTTTAGCAACTGTGGGGAGTTGCATTCATACCTAACAAGGCAGTAATGTGCAAACAGATGCACTGAAGTGTCTGCATACACATTGCTGCCATTAATATAATGGGGCACAAACATTTGCGATTTCTGGTATTCACAGGATTGCTGGAATGGAACCTCCACATATAAAAGAGCCCACTGTAATGAGGAAGAGATGGGGATAGACAGATTTTAGCAAAGGTAATGGGTAATTCCAGCGAATCTGTCATGAACAGAGAAATGTGGTTTTTACCACTCCCTTTTTTTTTTCTTCAAAAAAGAAAACAAACTGCCTAATGTTTAAAAAAGGGCACCACATAAGTAAAAAAGGCAAGATAAAAGGTTTTAAAAGAATTAAAGCCCTGCTTTTTAAAAGTCAACTGCAGACCATTTCTTCTCACCCAACTCCATGGCTTATACTTTACATACACAGAAAAGTTCTTGTATTTGATAGTATAAAGGTACCATGGGTCACAAAATGAAAAAAAGGAAAGATTTGTTTTACAAACTTTTGAAATATGCCTCCCAAAAGGTTTATTGCTCCTATACACCTGGCAATTCTTGATTTCCTAAATGTTCCCATACATCTATCTACATATAAGTTGGGCTCTTAGGGGTGGCATTTAATAGATTATCATTTTAAGCATTACATCAAATTTTCTGTCTCATTCAGCTTCTGGTTGGTGCACTAACAGCATCATGTTAGACTACAGTCAAGGCATCAAAGAATTCGCCCCCCAAACCCCCCAAGCGAAGCAGTGGCGGGGGGGGCCCTTTTGGCCTGCCCCCCGCGAAAAAAGGGGCCGCCAGGGGAGGGGGGGGGCGCGGTGGTGTTTTTAGGGCCGCCCCGCCCCTCCCTTGGCCTCTTTGTCCAGCAGGCGACGAGAGACGACAACGCTGGCAGGCTCTCCATCCCGACCGCGGGGCGCAGTGAGGCCTCCCTCCCACGGGCGACCCTGAGCTTTGGGACCCGGGCCCTCCCCGTCTTTGTTAAAGCAGCGGGGGGGGACTCGGCTGGCGCGGCGCTGCTGTGCTCCTTTAAGTTACTTTCGACAAAGGGGGAAGGGTCGAGGGCCGCGGGGGCGAGGGTCAGCAGAAGCGGCGGTCGCCTCAGTGGCCGCCCTGGTAGAGGGGGGGGGTGCGGGGTGGCCTGCACCCGGGGGGCCCCCCGTCTTCCCCTTACTAGTCTTTTCCATCGGTTTTTTTTTACTTGTTTAGGGTTTGGGAGGTAGTTTGCAGGGAGGAGGCGGTTGCGCGTGGGTAGGCCCCCCCCAACTAGTTAGCTTGAATGCCCCCCGGGGTTTGGGGGGAGGGTGCCCCCTTTTTACAATTTTGGAGGCCCAGCTCGGGGGGAAGGCTTCCTCTCAGTTGCTTTTTGAACGCAACAGTTGGGTTGAGAGAGTGTGACTATTAGTAAGACTTTGCACTGCCCCCCCTTTCCCCCCCCCCCGGTTTTTTACGGGTAGTGGTGAGTGGCTGTAGGGGGAGAGGGTTTAGACAGTGGGCCCATATTGAGGAATAAACAGTTAAAAAAAAAAAATTTAAAAAGTTTTATCGAAAGGGGGGAATTTTTGTTGTGTCTGAATATGGCTTCCAGCAACCGGCAACATCCAACGGGAAGCAGCCTGCAGGGAAGGCCAAAAAAACCCAAAAGGGGCTGCGGGAGCAAAAGGGGGCCATGCCAGCCAAGGGGGCCAAGGGGCCCAAAACCTGCGGCTGCCCCACTAGTGGCTTCTTCCCCCCGGAGGAAAAAGGGGGGGGGCATATACATTGGCCAGTATTAAGAAGCTTCAGCCCAAAGGGGGAAAAGGCAATCTGCAGTGCTGAGAGGAGGTAGCGACGAGCAGTTGGTTGTCATGCCAGTGGGCACTATTAACCGGATGTTGGCACGAACTAGATGCTTTTGTGAAAGAAACGGGAAAAACAGCAGCCAACGTTGTCGGAGGGGTGGAGTCAGGCTTCTTCATTGCAACAAGTCGGCGGGGCGGCCGGACCCTCGGGGGGAATTCAGCAGCACCAGGAGAAGTACAGGGTGAGTATAATACCCGGGGGATAACGCTGCGCCTGTGTCTTGGCCTTGGAACCTAGCTACACCATCAGGTAACATGGGAAAGGCCCCCCCCTGCTAGCATTTCTGGGCCATTAGCTTCTTACTCTCCAGCCCCCACAGGGCGAGGCAGAATCGCCCTCCCAGCCACATTCAAGGGGGAGAAAATTCTCAGGTGACCCCGGGACTCGTTCGGGGGTAGGGATTATGGGTCACAGGAGAGAGACAAGGACGCCAACACTGGGCAAGGGGGAAGAAGGACGGCTGGGGGTTCTGGACAAAGACCTCCCCCCTGTGGCCACTATCGAAAAATACTAAAGGGGAGAAATTTTGTTTTGTTCACCCTTTTATATCAAACTAGACAAAAAAGAGAAAGAGGATTTGGATGCGGGAGAGAAAGAAAAATTGAAACATTGTAGGATTGAGAGGAACTGGTCTACCTGGTTTATAGGATACATGATTTATATGGATGTGATAATTAAGGCCCAGCCTTCCAGGGGGCACTCTATGCTAGTGTATTTGAATACCATTTATAGGGCCCATAAGAGTTTTCAGGGAATGGCTGGCGGGTTTACGATGAGAAGTTTAGGCTGAAAAGAGCACGACAGCCAAGCCTACGCTGGGATGAAATCATAACCGAACTATGGATGAGACGCTACCAGCGCGCCCAGTGTTCGGTGAGCGAGCCCAATCAGGACACCTGGTGCAGTTTAGAAGTCTGCCCCCCCCCAGGCCCGGGGATCTAAAAGAACAGCAACAGCAGCCACAGCTGTGCGGGGCCCATGGGATGCAGGGGTCTTGTGCCTGTTGTCCCTGCAAATACAAGCACATATGTGGGATCTGCGGGGGCCCCCCACCCCGCCCCTACTGCAGAAAGGGGGAAGAGGGGGGGGGAACGGGCTTCAAGGAGGGAGCCAATGAACGGGGGCCGGGGGAATAACCCGGCTGTTTACAAAGGGCCCCAGTCCAATTAAAGTGGAAAGGCTGCAGGCATGGCTCCCAATTTTATCCGGACCAAGCAGCAGCACAATACTTGAAGGAGGGATTTACTGAAGGTTTCAGGATCCCAAGTACGGGTCCTTGTAAGTTTTTTATGGCTAATAATCTTAGATCTGTGGTAGGTAATGAGCATGTAGTTAGAGAAAAAATTAGTAAAGAGGTTTCTGAGGGCAGGGGGTTGGGCCCCTTTGATCAGCCTCCTACCCCCAATGTCAGGGGTTTTCCCCCCTAGGTGTATTCCCCCCAAAAAAGCCCCCCGGGGGAATTTCGGTAATTTTACCATTTGTCTTACCCCAAAGGTGAATCCGTTAATGATGCCATCCCTGCGGAGCTATGTTCAATCAGGTATACTTCGTTTGATACAGCAGTGCGGGTAGTGCGCAGGCATGGTGTTGGCGCCGAGCTTGGGTAAATCTGACATCAAGTCAGCCTTTCGCCTACTACCAGTTCATCCCTCTGATTTCGAGCTACTAGGGGTTCGCCTTTTTGAGGGTAAATTCTATGTTGATCGCTCTCTCCCAATGGGATGTTCCGTGTCGTGTTCTGCCTTCGAAAAGTTCAGTACTTCCTTAGAATGGGCTATCAAAAGGAAATTTTGGCCTTTCAGGCATTGTGCATTACTTAGACGATTTCTTATTTGTCGGACAGGCCGGCTCTGGGCAGTGTGCATTCTTGTTAGCACAATTCACATCGTTTCGTGGGGGAGCTGGGACATGAGAAAACTGAAGGTCCTTCACAGCAGCTCACATTTTTAGGCATCGAGTTGGATACAGTAAACCAGACATGTAAATTGCCACTTTCCAAGGTTCAAGATTTGAGATCAAAGGGGGTCATCATTTTTAGGGAGGCGCAAGGCGACCCTTAGGGAGCTTCAGGAGATCCTGAGACACCTTAAATTTTGCGTGCAGGGTGGTGGTACCTGGCAGGGCGTTTCTTAGGCACCTGTGTGATGCCACCAAGGGCGCCACCAAACCGCATCACAGGATCAGGGTCACAAGGGAGATGAAATTGGACCTAGAGGTATGGCAGGAGTTCCTGGCAGCCTTTAATGGGGTCTCCTTTTGGCGGGACGAAATCAAGGTTAGGGACCATTACAGATATCATCGGATGCAGCAGGATCCGTGGGTTTTGGAGTCTTTTTCAGGGGCAGGTGGTGTGCACAGAGATGGCCTGAGAGCTGGGTGGAAGCGGGCATCACAGCTGACCTTACATTTTTGGAATTCTTTCCAATATTGGTGGCAGTGCACATCTGGGCAGGGAGTTGGAAAGCCTCAGTCCACTTTTGGTGTGACAATCAATCTACTGTCAGGGTGATTAACTCCCTCTCTTCCAGATCACAACGCGTTATGCACCTGGTTCAGGCTTTTACACTTCAATGTCTCCGCTTTAAAATAGTCTTTACAGCTGTACATGTGACAGGCGTGGATAATTCCTTGGCTACTCTCTCCCCCCTATGCAGATGGGGTCGTGTCAGGGAACTTGCGCCAGAAGCTGCAGTTCGTCCAGAGCCCATGCCCTCCCACCTGTGGAAGCTTGGCGGGATGAGGTAACACAGATGATTGGTATGTCAATTGCACCGAGCACCAGAAAGATTATAATAGAGCTCTTTGGGAGTTTAACAGTTTTCGGGGGGCCAAGGGATTATCTGACGCTTGGCCACTCCCGGTGGACCATGTTTTGCAGTTTTGTGTGGCCCTCAAGCAAGCAAACTTATCTCCACAATCCATTAGATCTCGCATTTCAGCACTAGCCTTTTTCTCCAAGGCAGACGTCTCCCCGATCCAACCGTGATTTTAGGATACGTAAATTTGTAGAGGGATGGCACTGGTCGAAAGGGGGCACCCAATAGCAGACAACCACTCTCCCCCGACATCTTGAGAGGTCTGAGTGGTGCTTGGAGGGTTTTGTGTGCTTCGGGATATGAGGCTCTCGTCTCACTTTGGGGGCTCTCACAGCATTCTTTGGGGCATTAAGGGTGAGCGAGCTGGTTGTTCAAAAAAGGGGACAAAAGGGCGGGCAGGGCCCTGGGGTTTCGTGACCTGGGGGTGCGGTGAGCGGTATTTGCGTCTGCACATTAGGAGAAAACAAAGACAGACCAGGCCAGGAGGGGCAATGTGATAACTTTACAGGAATGTTCTATCCACATTGTGCCCTGTCAGGGCACTGAGAGCTTATACGGCCAGCCGGGGTAATTATGGGGGACTGTTTTGTCATGCTGATGCGGTTCCGCTCACCAGGTATCAGTTT
Source organism: Iguana delicatissima (assembly GCA_948472985.1). Lineage (NCBI taxonomy): Eukaryota > Metazoa > Chordata > Lepidosauria > Squamata > Iguanidae > Iguana > Iguana delicatissima. The sequence continues at coordinate 205,359 of CAOKZL010000363.1, read as the reverse complement.
GGGGCCGTGACAAAGAAAGCCTTATCACATCTGGGTTTGCACGGAGCCAATTTTGGCACGCATTCTTTTCGTATTGGTGCAGCCTCTACTGCAGCATCGATGGGGATGAAGGCCGAGGACATCCGGAGGATGGGGAGGGTGGAAAATCCTCGGCATACCAGCGGTATGTGAGGCCCATCTAACTGCCCTAAGTTTCTGGTTCTTTTCAGAGCGACCTGCTTCAAAGGAGGGAAAGGGGGAGCGCTGATTTGTGGTCACAGTTTCGTCTTTTGGGCTGAGCGGCGAGCTCCAGATGGCCAATTAGGGCCGAATTTGGGATTGGACGAGTGAGCCTCGAAATTTAATGGTTTGGCAAGAGAGGGCCCTTTGCTGGCACAGTTTGTTACCTGAGCTGTTTAAGGAGGGCTGTTTGCCTTCGCCTGACGTGTTGGTCATTCACCTTGGGGGGAATGAAATTGGGGCTTTTGAAAGGAAAGGCACTGATTACACAAGCCATTCATGATATGCGACATATTCAACACACATGGCCTCGCACCTGCATTGCTTGGTCGGCTCTGATTCAAAGAAGGGTATGGCGTGGGGGGGGTGACCCAGGCCTTTAGAGTCTGGACGTAACCCAGTGAACAAAGAAATTTACAAGGCTATGAAACAGGGCTTGGGTTATTTTATTTCACACCATGACATCGTTTTCATAAACCAGAGTTGTATAGACATGACGGGGGCCACTTGTCACCTGCAGGTAATGATATCTTTCTGCGGGATTTGCAGGTGGGCATTGAAGCCATCCTGGAGGTGGGTTGGGGGGTAAGGACTAAGCAGACGCTTGACCTTATCCATGGCCGGTGGAGGGGGGGGGTCAATGGTGTCGGTGAGTACCTATGGCACCATTTGGTGTAGGAAAACCCATCCTTGAGGAGGGGTCAAAGGGCTGGCCCTCACTGGGGGGAGCCCGGGGGGTGGCGGTTTGGGGGCCCCACCTCCCAGACAGGGGTCGGCCAAGGTTTAACCAGCTTCAGCGGTTGGCTTTGGGGGCCCATCTCGTATATGGACTATGGGGAAAATGGTCGGGGGGCTGAAATTTTTGCCATAGTTCACACAGGCCTTGACCCCCCATCTTAGGTCAGAAGTTCAAATTTTAAGTTCAAGTTCACCTCACCTCATAATTATGTTAATTAGGCATATTAAAAATTGCCCCAGTTAACCCAAGCCCTGTGTGTGGTCTCTTTTTATTTCGTGGATTGGGCGGCAAATAATTCTTTGCTTCCTGTTATATAAGTCAAAACTTGTCCAGCACAGTTGTTCCAAGTAGTTAAAGGACTATTATATCATAGACTTCAGGCTGCTGAGGAAGAACTCTCAGAAAAGCACTATGATTAATTTGCTAAATACTCTGTGGAAAAAACTGTTTGCATTCATTCTAACTTGGACCCCACATTGAAGGAAGAATCTGGGGAGATAAATGAGGAGCATACTTGTCCAGTTTTGATGGATGAGTTTCAGTTTGTTCAACAAGATAATGTGAACAAGTTACTTGGAAAAGGGAGACTAACCAATTATCTGTTAGATCCATGTCCCATCCTGGCTAATTAAAGCTGCCACAGGAAGACTGGTCAATTGGGCTGCATAGGTTGTAAATGCTTCTTTGAAAGAGGGGAGCCTGTTCTGGACTTTGGGGGGCACACCCACTAAAAGATCAGGTTCATAGCCTGGGATGCTCTTAGACTACTGCTGTTCTTGAAAAGTCTAGTTGGTGTGGCAGCCAGGAGTGTCTTTGCTCAGCTTCAGCTAGTGTACCAGCTGCACCCTTTCTTGGGGGAAAACAGATCTGGACACAGTGGCTCATGCCTTGGGACCTCTTCCAATTAGACTACTGCAATGTGGTCCACATGGGGCTGCCCCTGAAAATTTTTCAGAAACTGCAGCTAGTGCAAAATGCAGCAGCCAGACTGGGTCAGATGTGTACTTTAGAGACCATATAACAGCAGTCCTGCAAAAAATTACACTGCCTTTCAATTTGTTTTTATCTCAATTCAAAAGGGCCAGTGTTGACATATACAAAGCCTAAAAGGACTTGGGCCGAGGCTATCTGAAAGACCATCTCCTTCCATAAAAGCTGCCAGAAATTTGAGATCTTCAAAGGAAGGCCCCTTTTGATCCCAATCCCTGAAGTTAAATTGGTGGGTGCACATAGCAAAAGCTTTCTTGAACAGCACCTCAACTGTGGGATCCTTCAAAGGAAATTAGGCTGGCTGCATCTCTTTTTAACTCCCAGTGGGCAGTCAAAAAAAGTGCTGTTCTGCATGGCATTCAGTGTTTGAAACTGCTATTTTAACTGTCTTAAAAATGGATTCTAAGATTGTTTTTAGACTGTTTTTAGGAGTTTTCAATAGTATTTTAATGTGTTTTTAAAAAAATTTTATCTCTGTCTTGTTTTAATTGGTTTTCATTTGTTTGGTATTTCAGGAGCCCTCATGGGCTAAAGGCAATACAGAAATATAACAAACAAACAAACAATTATCTATCTAAATCTATCTATCTATCTATCTATCTATCTATCTATCATAAACAGAGGAAAATAAGAGTTTGGGCCCTGGAAGAAACTTTTAAAAGAACATTGTCTTCATTTTTGTGGAGGAATTAAAATTTTTCCCCAGTTTCATGAACAATGTTTGTAGACTCCTGTGATGTTCAGACAGAAGTTGCTGTTTCATCTATCATGCAGAGATCAACAAAAATAGAATCTACTGTGCATGTTCTATCTGACTTTTAAACTCTCAAAGCTAACTTAAGAGCCTTTCACTCTTGAATAAAGCTGTATGTTGCTCTTTAAAGAGAACTATTTTCATGCTAAGGTTCAAGCCAAAGCAGCTTCTGAGATTAGTTACATAAGAAGACAAATTTTGAAATATTTATAAAAGGAACTAAAAATATTCAATGAGGAATTAAGAGGCAATTTTACTGCTGTAAAATTTCATTCTGTAATCTGTAAGACTGAATCATAGAATCATAGACATGTAGAGTTGGAAGAGACCACACGGGTCATCCAGTCCAACCCCCTGCCATGCAGGAACACCCTCAAAGCACTCCCAACAAATGGCCATCTAGCCTCTGTTTAAAATCTTCCAAAGAAGGAGACTCCACCACACTCCGAGGCAGCATATTCCACTGCCAGACAGCCCTGACCGTCAGGAAGTTCTTCCTGAGGTTCAGGTGGAATCTCCTTTCCTGCAGCTTGAATCCATTGCTCCTTGTCCTGGTCTCTGGAGCAGCAGAAAACAAGCCCTCTCTCTCCTCTACATGGCATCCCTTCAAATGTTTAAACATGGCTACCATGTCTTCTCTTAATCTTCTCTTCTGCAGACTAAACATACCCAGCTCTCTAAGTCTATCCTCATAGGGCATGGCTTCCAGGCTCCTCACCATTTTGGTCACCCTCCTCTGGACTTGCTCCAGCTTGACCATGTCTTTCTTGAATTTGGGTGCCCAGAACTGGACACAGCATTCAAGATGAGGTCTAACCAAAGCAGAGTAGAGTGGTACCAGTATCTCCCTTGATCTAGACACCATACTCCTATTGATGCAGCCAAGAATTGCATTGGCTTTCTTGGCTGCCGCATCACACTGCTGACTCATGTTCAGCTTGTGGTCTATTAAGGTTCCTAGATCCCTTTCACATGTACTGCTATCCAGCCACATGTCCCCAATCCTATATTTCTGTATTCCATTTTTTCTACCTAAGTGTAGCACCTTACACTTCTCTCTGTTGAATTTCATTTTGTTAGCCTTGGCCCAACTCTCCAATCTCTCCAGGTCATTTTGAATTTTGATCCTGTCCTCTGGCATATTAGCAACCCCTCCCAATTTGGTGTCATCTGCAAATTTGATGAGCATGACCTCTATTCCTTCATCCAAGTCATTGATAAAAAATTTTAATAGCGTATATATGAACACAAATACGTAAGTAAATAATAATACTGACTACCAATTACCATCAACTTGATAAGCTGAAAGCTTCTGCTACTATGCATAAAAACCCTAAGGTTTGGCTGTCTTCCTGTTGGCTAACATTCGCTACTCTGTAGTCAGAACAGGCAATGTGACTGCTGGGGCAAAATGCCTGCGGCTATTGCAATGACAGTGAAAGCTGTCTGTCAGGAGAGAAAGATGCCCTACCAGTCTCAAGCTGCTTGGGAGTTAGCAGGGTACAGTTCTCTGCATATGAAGACAGTCTTCTCTGCCATCTCTCTGCCACTACTACATACCACCAGAAAATACCCTAAATTGGCTTGATAGACTAATGTGCTAACTTAAGGCATAAGCAAGATTCTAGCCCTTGTGTGTAACTGTACCAACAGCCAGTAACGCATCTGTTTAATAATTACACCAATCAGATTATTCAAACACAGACTTCTTTATGACCATCCCATCAAAACTGGCTTTGCTAAGACTAATAGTAGTTAAAACAGTGAAGCCAATTAATGTGGTATCAATAATTTCCAACAAAAAATTATGTTTAGTTTGCCCAACAGAATGTTCACACACATCTGACTTAGTATTATACAGCTTTTCACACTACTGCTGTTACTAAGACAACATTCAATTCTACATTAAGTTCAACTGCCAGGAAGAGTCCAATTCTAAACTCTTTATTGTGGGTAATGGGGCATTAGCCTGGAAGAATACAACTTAATTCTTATGCTACATTGTTTTAAGATTTATTTTGTTTAATCAGCTATGCAGATTTAATATAAAAGTCATTGAAAAATATAGTACAAATATAGTTTTATTGTTGTCAGTTACAGATTTTAAAAATAGCCCAAATTACTCACTTAGGATCTCATTTTGTTTTGTATTACTAGTTTTGCAGAGAAAGCTTTTATTCACAAAGAGAAAGGAAAACCCACCTAAACAATGTTGATCCTCTCTCATTCCACACAAAACTCACAGGACACATATACAGGTACTAAAGCATATTTACTGCGCTACATATACACATTTGATATAAATTCCAATCACTGTGATATTCTTCCAACTCAGACAGTTTACTATCAGAGGCTGTCCAGTTATCTGGAGGTGGGTTTGAAGATACCAAGTGCCTTATTATACTTAGGGACCAAGATTCTGAAGCCATGAGATGCTGAATTTGAAACTGCTAATGCAAAAAAAGTTGTTAGCATCTCCAAAATGGTTTTATATCCTACTGGATCTGTGGGTCCCATGATGCAGACTGCACACCCATCCTAGTAATTGTGTGAACTGCGTGCAGAGGAAATAACATGCATTGCACTTCAGCAGAAGATGGCAACAAAGTCGTAGACTAGCTGATTAATGTTTCACTCTTAAACTGAAAAAAGCTGTACCCTTGGGATAAAAAAAGCTCTGGTAAAGGCAGTTCTATTATATAAAGTGCTCTCTTAGAAATGAGCCCATGTAAAGAGGCATTGTTCCTTATCCTGGCAGAGACTGAACCTTCTTTAATAGGTGCGTATCATTGCAGAAAGTAAAAAATGGCATAGTAAGCTAAGATGGACAAATATAGCAGAGTAGGGGTTACTTTTGAGTGACAGTGCTAGAGCTTGAAAGTTACACAATGATTTTGAAAGTAATTCTGATAAAGATAGCATAAAATTATTATTAGAGGAATGAGGAAATGAGGCAGAAAAAGTATTCAATGCTTTCTGCATATATGCTATTTTCAGATGCTTGATGACTGTTTTCCATGTGTTTGCTAACTCACATGGTTGGAAGGGATGGGGATGGGATGGGATGGGTGTCTCCTTTCTCTCTCCTCCTACTCCCTCATCCCATTCCCTTTCCTGCTCTTGCCTGTGCAAATGAGTGAACACATAGAAAACAGTCATCAAGCAAGTAAGCAAGCAAGGGAATGCACCTGGGCCCAGCCAGTACAGGTACTATTTTGTGTACTAAATACATTTTGTGGGGGGGGGGGCTTATGATGTTTGTGGTTTTTCCACTTTCGTAGGGGTCCTGACCTCTAATCCCACAAAAGGGATAGGCCAACTATATTCTAATTATTGATGCCTGGGCAAGTAAGTAATGCATTGACAGAATTAATGTGGGGAGAGAGGTATCAAGGGTCATACAACCTAAGATGACACAATACAACACGCAAATACTGCTACTGCCTTTCTTAAGTTCGTTACAAGGACTTGATGTAACAGTACCAATCTCTCCACAAGTCATTACTGACTGAGCAGTGAGCTATTCTACCACTGTCAAATAAACTGTAGTTGAGGCTCAGGTGTGCAAGAGAGAAGATACAGAATTATTTCCCTACTAAATGTAAACACAAATTCTCTGTACAAAATTATTGTACAAGCCAGAGAAGTTGCTACCTTGAGAAATATGCACATGAAGGTGCTATATGGACTAAAATAAACGAAAACTGATGAATAAACTAATTTCCTATTTAAACATAATGACTAATCTACAAAATATCACAAAAAACAATTAAAGGAGAGTATATAGAAAATGTTACCACAGTCCTCATTTAATTAAAAACTATTGTAAAGTTTTCATAATCTTTAGCAGAAGTACACTGGACCTAAAACATAGTTCTCTAGCCATACATTATATGATAGAGACATATGGATGTGGAAATGCTTACGGGTAGGCATTTATGCCATAATGAAAATATCCTTGTAACCAAGTTTTTTTTTTCTTATCCTTGATTTTATTTGAGAGATCAAAATATAGCAGGCATATAAAGTGTGACCTTACCACTCATCTAAGAGATTATTCACAAAAAGAAAATACCTGAAGAAACACCACCCTCCTATGGGACATCTGATATCACTAACCTGATCTTTTGTCTGTATTTTCTTTATATATGTCTTAGTAAGAACATGCAAAACCACCTTCCTATTGCCATAATGCAGTGGTCTGAAATACATTTTGAACTAAATTCAAAACAAACTGAACTACTGAACATATTATTGAGACAATTATTGCTGGCTACTGACAAATACAAATGTCTGTCTTTTAAAGGGAGGAAATGGAACCGTTATTTGCAATTACCTTTTCTAAAATATGTACTTTATCTGAATTATGCATTTTGGGGGGGAAAGCCAAATCAGATAATCAGTTACTGAAATCTATGGTTTATCACTTTAACTTCCAAGTTTGGAGGATTTTTTAAGATATAAATAAGCTTAGAAGTATCCATGCGATACTGAGCAAGAGTGCACAGATAGTCATGGTAGAAATAAAATGGTAGACAGAAATATACAGAGATGAATAGTGTTTTTCTGGTTTAAAAGTAACTCAAATGCAGCATCGTTTACAAATTCACCACCTGTGTCTTCATTTTTAAACAAGATAAATATTCAAGAGTAAGATGGCAAAGCCAAAGACCTCCAACCATTATCAAGGGGAAAAAGAAAAATCGTTCTTATTGTTTGTTTGTTCGGCTCGCTAGAAACAACTTTGTTCTGAGGTGCACAGAGTTTACAAAGAAATAAATGGATTCTAATTTTACTTTATGTATCTCTGAATAATTCTTTGACATTTTCTACTGTTTTCGTGGGACATGCTTCCTTTGGTGAATTATTAAATATACCAAACATTACTGGCTGATTTCTACCAGTGCTGGGTAACAGTCAATACAGCAGATACTCCACTAGCAATCTTGCAGATATATTTCAATCTTGATAATACTAGTCAAGAAGTTTACTGGGAATGGCAATGTTACTGAATTCAAGAGATGACTGCCCTATCTACCATTCAATGAGACTACTCATTTGAAAAAGACATAATGCTTTGCAGTAAGATTTTACAACTGTTCAGAACAGCTTTTATCCTAAAAAAAAATGTTTACAGAAAACCAATGTCTATTATAAGCAAATTAATACCACTAACAAACTAAACAAATTAATCTTCTTCCCCCCCCCCATATTTTTCATAGACAAGGTTACAATGACTGCAGGTCTACCATGACCACTATTTTAATTGCTTGTGTTACACTGAAAGAACAACAGAATAAAGAGAATGCTTATACATTTAGTTCTTTTTTGCTGTTTGTTGTGTGCTTTCAAGTTGTTTCTGAGTCATGGCAGCCCTAAAGTGAACCTATCATGGGGTTTTGTTGGCAAAATTTGTTCAGAGGAAGTTTGCCTTTGCCTTCTTCTGAAGCTGAGAGAATGTGACTTACCCCAGATAGCCCAGAGGGTTTCCATGGCTGAGTGGGGATTCGAACCCTGGTCTCCAGAACTGCAGTCCAGCACTTAAACCACTACTCCATGCTGGCTCCCAGTTCTTTTTTTAAATTGCTATCCATTAGCAGAAGTCTTGAAGAAGTACTGCACCTACACTTCTATAGACTTCAAATTCCTCTGAAGACTACATGTTGGCAATGACAAACATATAACACAAACACAAGACTCATTTGGTCACTTTTCCAAAAGGAATGAGTTAAGCAATTTAAACCTATTCTCTCATAGGCTGATCTTTTTGGACAGAAAGAGTTAAATAGTTCCTTTTATTCCCAAGAGATCATAATCCCACTCAGTGGTGCCATGTTTTATTTAAAACACACTCTCTCTCAGTAACCACTTCTTCTAATTGGCAAGGCAAGGCAAGGTCTCAAAAGCACACAGCTTGTTACGTTCAGTTTGGATTACAAAAACACGATGAAACAAACTGCATTGAAATGTACAAATTAACAGCTCAGGAGTGCACGACACGGACATGGAATTAGATTGTAATATAGAACTAACTCTACAGGGAGGCTGAGGAACAAACCACTGGTGTCTTTATAAACTATACAAGGTTTGCAAATGAGCAAATATAGAAAAAGCAGACAGGTTTTTCCATAATTCAGCCAAACTGATAAACATGGACAGAAGAGAAGATTCCTTTCTTTCCAGACTTACGCAGATAAAATAGAGAATGGGTACTGTAAAGTGAAGTGAAGTGAAGTGAAGTGAAATAAAATAAAATAGATTTTAGGAAGTCACTGACCAGTCCTTAACTTCCTTCTGCTTTCATGCTGACAATGCGCAAAAAGTCTTTTCACAATTAAGTCATATTCAAAAAATTTAATCATCTGAGAACTTATACACACGGGACTAAATTGCAGCTGATGTTTTAGCAGGCCATGCAGAGAGCAAGGTTAATGAGCTAAAAGTTAGATGAATGCAATATTAACAAGGCAGAAGCATAAGAGACAGACTACAACAATGGCACAACACAAAGGAGACATACAGTGCTTTGTCAGAGAGAAAAATGTACTCTGTCACACTCATATCTTTGTGAAAATCTTTCTTTTTCTGCACTTGGCACTCAACCTTTACTGTCCATTAGTGAAGTCTGCCAGACAGCCAGAGAACCAGAAGAGAAACTGACAAAAAGCAATAGGAGGATTATATTTAATCATAAACTAGGATTCAGACCTATGAGTTTTCAAGAGTCTAATGAGTACTGTCCTTTTGCTTTTTAACAGGAAGAATACAGTGTGTCCTCTATATATGTGGGAGTTCCATTCCAGGAATCCCCACAAATAGCAAAATTCACTAATGCTCACATCCCATGGCAATGTGTGCATGGAACCTTCAGTGCATGTGTGCATGCATCACTGCCATTTTAGTTATAGGATGTGATGTGGATGCTCAAATTTGCATGACCAGAGACCACCGGTAAGGAGGAGGCACACTGTATATACATTTTATATATGCATGATAAATAGGCATATATTCTGATAAAAAAAAATATTCAACAACAGCCAATAAAGGGAATAGTTTCTTTCCAGTTGTTCCTGGACTGCAGCTCTCTACAATCCTCTCCATTGGGTATATTGGCTAAGACTGAACGAAGTTCCAGTCCAACAATATCTGGAGGGTCACAATTCCTCACCCCTAAATTAAGCAAATCCATCTATGGAGTGAGTAACAAGATCTCAACTATCCCATTCACAGTTGGGACCAAAATAATCTCAAATGAGCACTTCCTTCCACATCATTCTGTCTGTACTCCTACATGGCCAATTGTCCTTCCCTCTGTTCTTCCCTTACTGGAAATGAAACAGGTAACAGGGAGAAAAAGGTCCTTTTCCACCCCACCCATGGAACACCCTTCCCAGGGATACTCACTGATACTGAGGGAAAAGCATGTTGTGCTCCTAGGCTTCTAAAAGTATTTTCAGACATGTTTTAGCCTTGCAGGCTGCCCTGCTTTAAATGCTTCTCTGTCTGTCTGTCTGTGTGGCTTTACTGTTTCCTGACACTTTGGTTTTGTAAACTGTTCTGGAACTAAGTATGAAGATGGATAGTATATTCTAAATAAAGATAATCTGTTTCAGAACATACTATCCTGCACCTACCTTTTCATAATTCATTTGTGAACCTAAAACTAATCATCTGGGAACAAAATCAAATAAATAAATACATAAAATAAACATTTTGGATATAATGAAGACATATATATGGAGAGAGGGAAAATTGGAAAGATGTGTACCACAGCTATGCTATACATACATAGACATGGGCCACATTTATTATCTATACCTGTTATGCTAATATTTTTTTTAAAGAATGACAAATCAGTTCAATATAAAATGGTCAGGAACACAAAGTGCTGCCAGTTTCACAGTGCTACTCAGAGAATGACTTCAGTAACAGTCCTGCACCAAACACAGAACAGGCTGTAGCTCCACAGGCAGGCCTGAATGCCGTTAAAATACACCACAAAGCATTGGCCTAATGGAGAAACACAAATTGAGGTGTCAACTTCTATCAAGCTTTAATACAGGCAAAATTGTACTGCAGCTTTCCTATTCATGAGAGGATGCTCTTGAACAGACAAGTTAAAGCACAACTGCCCTTTCACTAAATGTGCTCATCATGCTTTGTTTTTGTGCTTCTCTTGCTGCTAGCAGATTAGTAAACCTCAAAATATAATGGCAGAACTGGGATATTCATACATACTTTAACTTCCAACACTGCATTTAGAAATAAATATTCTTAAGGAAACCTCAACAGAGTAAATTCTGTTGTCTTTGTATCATACAAGACTAAACTTTTTAAAAACTAGCAAGCAGAAAGCACGTAAGCACTGTTTTAACAAGATACAAATGATTATTAGACTCTATTACAAACAACAACTTCACAAGAACAATGCAATACAGCCATGTTTGTTCTCTAATAAACCTGCTAATTCATGCCCCTGCCTGCCCATGCTATTGTGCGTGGGAGAAGACACCTTTGCTGGCCTCCCAGGATGGGAGACCAAGCAATCACTGTGTGACTTGGTTGTGCAGTGGGCAAGGGAGGGGCCGGAGTCAGCTAGCCCCCTTTTAGGGCCACGCTGCCCCCTCCTCAGCTTCTTTGCTTTCCAGCGACCTACCCTCTCACCCTTTGGTTTCAGCGTAAGCTCGCTGATCACTTTGGGTCCAGGTAGGAATTTTTCTCCCCCATTGGTTTTTTGCCCCCTACCCTACACTGCACCAGGAGATGGTCACCTGGTTATTTGGGGTTGTGTCTTAACTAGGCCATTTAATTAGGTCATACTGGTAGGTGGGGGGGGTCTGAAGGCTTTGGTGAGTACCTATGGCACCCTTTGGTGCAGGATAAGCTGCTGGAGCCCTCCCTTCTTGTCGTCTGACAATGATTCCAAATTGTTTGTATCACAATGCTATGTTCACTTTTCCTTTATTTGTCATTACAGGCTACAAACCTACACACAATGTACACATCCAGACTGTAAAACTAAATTATGTATTTACACTATAAATATTAGTAACTTGAGGTGGAAAAGTATGCCATCCAACCTACATCTACAGTAACAAAATCAGAAATTTTTTTTTGAAAAAAAAAGACTTGGAAGATATACCACAGGCCATCTAGTCTACTACCTCTGCCAATGCAGGAATCCATCAGTAAAACATTCTTGAGAGATGGCCATTTAACCTCTGTTTTAAAACCTGCAAATAAGGAGATCCCACTATGTCCCAAGATGGTCTATTCCAGCGGTTCTCAACCTGTGGGTTGCGACCCTTTGGGGGTCAATGACCATTTCACAGGGCTCGCCGCTCCTCTATCCCGCCTCAACCCCTTTTGAAAGAAGGCAGCCTCACAGCCAATGGGAGTGCAGGGAGGAGGGGAGAGGAGGCATGCTGGGCGCGTGTGGGGACGTTTCCCTGTCTTTCCCTGCTGGGCGGGGCAGCATAGGTGGCGAGAGGAGACCCCGCACTGGCAGGAGGGGAAAGGAGGCGTGCTGGGCGCGTGTGGGGACATTTTGCCATCTTTCCCTGCTGGGCGGCGGGCGCACAGGTGGGGAGACCGAGAGGGGCTCGCGGGTGTAGCGTGGTCAAGGGGCTACAGCGGGTATTGCACCCAACTCCCGAGCCCTCAGAGGGACAAATGGAGGAAGGAAGGGGCGCCCGTACAACGTGGGAGTGAGAGCATCCGAGCAGCCGCGCTCCCTTTAAGGGAGGGAAGGAGGGTGGGGGTGAAACAAAACGTGTCTGCTTATGCCGCCGTCATCTTTCCTCTCTCCCTGTCCTTTCCTCCCTGCACCTCGTGTACAATGTGGGCTTTTCGGCTTTGCCTTTAGGAGTGACTGGCTTTTTGAACTGTGGAAACCTAACATTCAGAACTAGAACTACTGCCTTAATTCTAGCATTGATGGACGCTTTCTGTGCTTAAAAAAAGGGGGAGGGTTACCAGTTTTTAGGCATTAGAAGTCTATCCAGAGCAGTGATTTAGGGCAGTGTTTCCAATCTATTCAATGTTGGAAATAACTAATGAAAGAAAGAAAGAAAGAAAGAAAGAAAGAAAGAAAGAAAGAAAGAAAGAAAATAATTTTATGGCTGGAGGTCACTACAACATAAGGAACTGTATTAAGGGGTCGTGGCATTAGGAAGGTTGAGAATCACTGGTCTATTCTAATGTTGAATAGCCCTTACCGTCAGGGAATTTTTCCTACTATTTGATCAGAATCTCCTTTCTTGTAATTATGAGATATAAGTTGTTGATGGTATCTTGAAACAGCACCTTCACCAGATCACTTTCAATACATTATTTCCTGCATGACTAGTGCTCTGGACTAATTCAGCATGTAAGAATTTGGATCTGTCCTTCAACTGGGACACTGGGACATCCTATACTCTTTTCAAGTTGTTAAACTGAGCTGCTAAGCAATATTTTATCATTTGGTTGCACATCTAATACTACAATCATTTTCAAAGTTTTCTAAATCTCTCCTTCCACCCCCAAAGATTGCTCTCTGTTTCATTTAGGTAAATCCCCATAGGATGGAGGCATTTTTCCTGTAACTAAAAGGTGCATGGGATTACAATACATATGAAATATAGAAGAATTAGGTGAAAGGAATGAAATTAAACCCAGTATCTAAAAAGAAATCTTGTGATGCACTAAGACCAGCTACTATTTTTAAAAGATGATTTATAATTTATACATTTACAATCTTATTTCTATGAGATTTGGAGCAAAGGTTGGCTTTTGCATAGGACAAGGACAGGAGATTTGAATGATTTTAAAATATTTCAATTAATTTTGTCAGTTACTAACCTTTTTCACTGTGTGGATTTCTTTTTTCTAAAAAAGAGAAAGAGAAAATGAATGAAGATCAAAAAAAAAACCTCAGGTTTTCCTTCATACATTCAGTTGTTAAGAGTCTAATTTAATACATACATGGTATTAAAAAAAACCCCTTATGGCTTAAATATACATATGTTAGAGAATTTGTGAGGAGCCAAGCTCATGATTTCTTTACCCTTTCTCTTTGCATTAAAGTTCAGTTGTAAAAGATCAACATTTTTCTTGCTGAAATGGTATGGCGAAAGTCCCAGGATGCTATATTAATGTATTCATGTCTCAGAGGCAGAACGATTTAAAAAATCAAGGGATTTTTTGAAACAGTAATCTGATCATGGAAGAGAACAACTGGTATCCAAAAAGCCAAATTATATTCATATTTCATATTTTTGCTTAGACATCCACAACACCCTTACAGCGCACCAAGTAGCCAAATCCTTATGGTCAACTAAATATATGATTAATTTAGTACTTAAATACTTAAAACTGACAAGGTGGGGCACTCTAAACTGAAGTAATTTTTATCACCATAATCCATTACTTACAGAATACAGACTTACTAGGGACTGGAGCACTGCCAGAAAGCCAAAACGGTCGAAAAGCAGAACCTATCCATTGTAAGGAACATAAAGGACTTACAGAGGCTCACTTGAGATTGACCACACGCGTGTCCTGCTTGTAAAGTCTCTCAGCTGGCTTGGTGCCCTTTTCCCCCCTCTGAGTTCACTTTGCAAGCAGTGTATGAACAATCCCAAGCAAGCCTCCACAGGCAAGAAGAACTGAGAGAGGCTTGCTGTTACAATGCTTGCAATACAGACAAATTGCGTTAATTCAATGGAGGATCCATGCTTTCTGTAGGCAAGACCTGGGATCATGCACATGTGCAAGCAGTCCCAAGCAAGCTTCTGTAGGCAAGAGTGAAAGATGAAAGGGTGGACCCATGTGGAATTAATAGAACTTGTCCTTAATTGGGAAGCATCAAAACAGCAAGTTATCAGATAATAGGGTGTCAAAGAGCAGGGGCTTCCTATATCCTAACAGGACATTTTGATGCCATTTCTATCCTAACATGAACAGCAAAGTAAGAACTTCCAGTGTGATGTCTTTGTTGGTCTGATACTTAAGAAGTAGATCTATCCATGGTGTGCTTCACTTTACCACCACCACCAAAGAACTGGATTTAATTTCTACTCTCTTCCATCATTCAGAAGAAACCTAGAAGCAAGACAATTAACTAAAAGAATAGCTGTCTCGGTATGTTTTTGCTTCAAAGAGCACTGTGGCACATCTACAAATACTCAGTCTTATTGTAGTACAACATTCCATGGGATAGAGCATAACTGCACCTGCTAAACTGGCTTTAGTTCACAGGCTTATCCTCCAGTTACTTGCTCCAAACTGTTTTGAGCAAAACTGTTCCTCTAACATTTGTTGTTCTTCCTTGGAGTTCTTATTTCTTTACAAAAATCTTAAAATATATTCACTGGCTTAAAAGTGTCTTAAAATTATTTAAACTGAACTGGCTTAAGTTCTTTAAAAAGTAGCACTAGCCAACTAAATTTAACTGCGAAATTAACTGCAGAAGCTTCTATACTACAATGACACGCTAACTTTCTAATCTGGGGAGAGAGGTTAGGTACTCAATAGTGCCTGATCTACACAAGAGTGATATCGCTAACTTTCTAATCTGGGGAGAGAGGTTAGGTACTCAATAGTGTCTGATCTACACAAGAGTGATATCAGAAGGAAACTTAAAGTTACATTCCTGAAAGTAATGCAAGCATAACAAGAGTTTGTTCATTTAATTGCTGCTAGTTCCAATAATTTCTTCTTCTTTGCATACTTAAGGGATTTTATAGTCGTTATATCTTTCAGTTATCTCACAGCTACTCTTTAAGATAGGTCACTCTTTCCCCCATTTTACATAAGCAAAGATCAAGAAGACAGGCAAGACTAAGGTACTCACCTAAAGTAATCTAGAGTATAAAAAATGCATACTGCTATTTATAGAGTTCACTAGTTTCATTCCACCAGTCATATGATCATAATTCTTTAGGGCTGTAACACATTTTAACTAACAACCTCTACTACGAGTTACAAATTATCTTGTACAACCCAGCATGTTTAATCTAGGAGGACAACATTAAAAAAACCCACTATGACAGAAGTCTGAACAAATCTGGGCAAATTTCTATTCCCTATCTGTAAACTAGTAATATCAGTGGCTACAGCTGAAAAATAAAAATAAAACATGATAAAAGTAGTTTATATGTTTAAGAATAATAATGTGTACAAAAGTTATAAAGGGGGAAATAGATTTATCTGCACCACCATTAACACATGTAGTTCAATATTCTACAACTAGAACATCATGCCTGGGGCAGGAATATTTTCCCAGCCACCACAGTAGCTAAACACACACCACTCAGCATTAATCAACATAATCAAGGCCTGTCTCGCTGAATTCAACATTCTGAACCAGTAATCTGAACTCTTAATGCAAGTCACTCCGACAGGAGTTGTCTAATTCAAGGACATTCCAGAGTTCTGTAAACTTCACTGAGTGAAGGCTTGCTTGGTGCCTGTACACAAGAGGCTCTTGCTCTCATACATACTGGAGATTGTTTCAATAAACTTGAGCAAATAAATGAAGCACCAGAATAAGGAGAATCTGATTTCATGCACACACAGTAAGAAACAGACACCCTCACATAAACTTCAAGGAGGGTGTTGCCAAGTGATTTTGATTTTATATTTTTTTTAAAGGCAGAGGAAACCCCCCCTTAAAACCAAACCTTTACACTGCACTTACCAGCAAAGCATTTGGAACAGAGATTCATAGTCTTGCTGGACCTGGGGCAAGGGGAAAAAAAGGAGAGCTTAACAATTCTTGGTAGTTAAGAATATGTAAATTTAAGGAGTGGATCAAGGGGAGAAGGGAAAAAAGACAAAAAACACCCTAAATTTACTCTTTTTAAAGGTGAATAAACAGAAAAGGCAAAGTATGCTACACCTTCATATCTTAAATTAACCCAGTGTATGTGTATTTGGTGTTTTTTTTTTAATCCTGCTACTTAGATTAGGCCAGGTAGCTCTGATGTCCTGAAAAACTATCTCACTTCCCTCCCATCACAATTGCTGTCAAAATCAAATTTTGTGAGCCAGAAAGAATGCACAGTTTCACTCATAGTTTCACAGTTTACTCCAAGTGCATGATTTGACTTTAATCTGTAGAGAACTTGTATATTTTCTACAGCATTGTGCAGAATTGTACATAAGTCTCTGTTCAAATAAGATCAGCATTAATGTAATTTAGAGCCAGAATGTATCTACCTGACACAGTAAAAAGTGAGGTAAAATGTGCTGCCTGCCTGCCTGCCTGCCTGCCTGCCTGCCTGCCTGCCTGCCTGCCTATCTATCTAGCTAGCTATCTATCTATCTATCTATCTATCTATCTATCTATCTATCTATCTATCTATCTATCTATCTATCTTAGTTGCAGGAGTAAACATCTGTTTGAAGACAGAAATCAAGAGAAGCCTTCCCAGTCTGCATATGGATTCCGCTCAAGTACTGTATGTAGTCCCAAGATTCAACTCTCATAACAATCAGGACAGCTTATCTGCCTTCATAAGAACTTGCAATTAAAACAGCAGGCCATGTAACCACCTATGGCTTTTGCACAGAACCTACTGGTTAAAGTAGCTTTAAATACTTCCATTTCCCCAAGGTATTAAAACCCAGGACAAGCAAAGAAAAGAGTTCAGCTCTTTCATATTTAGGACAATGATGCTTTCAGCTTTGTATAGCAAGGGTGGGCAAATGGGTAGACCATTTTTGCAGTCTGTGCCCTCCTGCAACATCACTTCCAGACATCACTTTGGCCAATTTTCAAAGTATCATTCGTACTTTGAGAAGGTTTGGTAGGCTTTGGAGGACCATGGGAGGTAAACCACTGTGGTTTGAACACATATGGGTAGGCTTTGGGCAAAAAAATCACGTGAAGCTCACATGTGGCCCACAGGTCATACTTTATCTACCTCTGGTGTAGAGGATAGCTTTCACTTCTACATCTTCATTTTTTTTTCCAGATGTAGATAAAAGGGGTACAAAAAAGCTATATAATTTTCAATTCTGATAAAAGCAAAGAATAGTTTTAAGCCATTTATTAACTTACAAACGTTTAATAGTACGAATAATGATATCAAGAAATCCATACTTGTTAATAACTACCAAGATGACTGACTGAACCAAAAACCAATACACATCACTACAATTCCAATTTACATTAAATCCACCACCAATGGAAAGTTTTCAGCCTTTGCAACACTTTGTCAAACTATTATTGTTAACTCCTCTCTGTCCTACCACCAGACTTCAGATATTAATACAACTGTAAGCATGGCTTTAAGCTGCCTTCAAAATTTACAACACTTGACAAGCTGGTATTTCTAAGCAGAAATGTATTTTCTGTATTTTCACAGTCCTGGGGTGACAGAAGAATTGAACAAACAATGATAGTTAAAATTCAATGTCGTAAGTCCATAATGCAGAAGAACAGAAGATGACAACAAGAGAGGAAGAACAAGAGACCTCTTCTATAAGATCCAAGAATTCAAAAGGAAATTTAAACCAGCAGGGGAAACACATTACATGACTAAATAGAAATAAAAAGACAACGGAAATAATACACAGAAGAACTACATAAAAGAGATGAAAGATAGACAGATTCTTTCAAGAAAGAACTATATGAAGATGAACTACCAACTTTAGAAAGTGAAATCAAAGCTGCCCTCAGAGCACTTGAGAGAAATACATCACCAGGAACAGATGGCATACCTATAGTGCTGCTTCGATCTACAGAGGTAGGATCTACTCTAGTTCTAACTAAAATCTGTCAACAAATATGGGAAACCAAAGAATGGCCCACAGAGTGGAAATGCTCAATATACATTACATTCCAATCCCCAAAAGGGGACACCAGGGATGGCAGTAACCACAGGACCACTGTATTAACTTCCCATGCAAGCAAAGTCATTTTCAAAATTCTACAACAAAGATTTCTATCATACACAGAAAAAGAAATGCCAGATTTTCAAGCTGGGTTCAGGAAAGGAAAAGGCACTATGGATCATATTGTGAACATACATTGGATAATGGAGCACTCCAAAGAATTTTGAAAGAAAATCTGCCTGTGCTTCATAGAGTTACAGAAAAGATTTTGATTTTGTGGATCATGAGAAATTATGGATCACTCATAAAGAAACAGATGTGCCACAGCATTTGATTGTCCTGATGCATAACCTATACACAAGATAAGAGGCTACTCTTAGAACAGAATATGAAGAAATGGAAGGGTTTCCAATTGGCATGGGGGTCAGGCAAGGCTGCATTTTATCACCCTATCTGTTTAACTTGTATGCTGAACATAGAATACATAAAGCAAGATTAGACTCAGAGGAAAGAGATGTGAAAACTGGAGGAAGGAACAACAACAATTTAAGATATGCAGATGATACCATACTACTAGCAGAAAAGAAGAAAAGACTTGGAACAATTAGTGAAGAAAGTCAAAGAAGAAAGTACAAATGCAGGTTTATAGTTAAACATTAATAAAACAAAAATAATAACCACAGATGATTTACAAACCTTAAAGTAGAGGATGAAGACACTGAAATAGTTCAAGATTTTCCATACCTTGCCTCACTCATCAGAATAGAGACTGCAGTCAAGAAATCAAAAGAAGACTAGGGCTTGGAAAGGCAGCTGAGAAAGATGTAGACAAGATCCTGAAGTGTAAAGATACATCATTGAATGCTAAAGTTAGGACTGTGTGTGCCATCGTATTTCCAATTTCTATGTATGGCTGTGAAAGCTGGACAGTGAAGAAAGCTAATAGGAAGAAAGTCAATTCCTTTGAAATATGGTGCTGAAGAAGAGTTCTACAGATACCTAGAACTGCTAAAAAGACAAATAAATGGGTTCGAGAGCAAATGACACAAGAACTATCCCTAGAAGCCAAGATGACTAAACCAAGGCTGTCATGCTTTGGCCACATCATGAGAAGACCTGACACACTAGCAAAGGCAATAATGCTTGGGAAGATGGAAGGCAGCAGGAAAAGAGGAAGATGGCATTACAGATGGATGGACTCAGTCAACAAAGACATGTCCCTGAATCTGCAAGAGCTAAACAGGGAGGTTGACTTGGAAGTCCCTCATTCATAAAGTCACCACAGGTCAAACAGTTAACAACAACAGCAGCAAAGTCACAATAGTTGTGGTGGTGGCAGTCCGCCTTCAAGTAATTTCTGATTTATGGCAACCCTAAGATGAAGGGATTTTCTTGGCAAGATTTATTCAGAGGGGTTTGTCTCTGCATTCCTCTGAGGCTGAGAGAATGTGACTTGCCCAAGGGCACCCAGTGGGTCTCCATGCCTGATCAGAGATTCAAACCCTGGTTTCCAGAGTTGTCATCCAATGCTAAAATACTAACAAAAAATAAATTCCCATTTAAATCTGAATTAATACTTATGTTAGAGATGCTGAAACTAGGCAAAGGTACATAAGTTTTATCATCAGGATTCTCAACATGTAAGTGGGAAAAACAGAAGGTTCAAACTACTATCTAAAACTCTTCTGCAAGGTCCATAGACAACACTGAAAAAGCCTATAAGAGGGGCAGGGGTAGCTGTATATGTGTAAAACAGACTAACAATTAGTTGAAATTAAAACTGAGAATTCATTATTAATTAATTAAAAATTTCCCCCACTCATGAATAAAATTCCCCAACCAAGATGATTTTATTTGAACTGTGTATGTACTTAATCTGATTTTAACTCATGTGGTATAGACTACTGACTGTGAACTAAAAGGAACTATACTGACCACGGTATCTACAATCATTACTGATAATCATAGATTTCTTTTTTTTTCCATTGACTAAAGTACATTTACCAGTTAGCTACAATGTGGCCTATGCACTGCAGTTTATCAACCCCTGTTCTATCACCCTGTTAGGACAGCTGGGCCTGTTTTCACACTATTTCGGAACTACAGTAGGAAATAAGTAAAGCTTAGAAAGTAATCCAAGTCCCTTCTCTAATGCATAAATATTTTCTAATCATGTCAATGATTTCTAGTGCAAAAAGACCCTTGGGGTACAAAGACTCAAAACAAACAAACAAACAAACAAACAAACAAACAAAACACCCTTGAATCTTTTAGTGAAAAAACCAACAACACCACAACTGAGTTTTAGTTTCCTAGTATTTTCAGAAACGTCCTTGAAAAGGGCAGACTATTATACAGTCTGTTATGAAGCAGACTGTCATGTTTTATGCTAAATGGTTAATGAGCTGACAGTATGACTGAACAGAACTGTACTAACAATTTAAGATTAAAACAATTAAACAAACAATATGTGATGAAGAACATGCAGTACCTCATGCAACTACAGACAGAGAAGAGGGGAGTACCATAAATGTCCATTTAAGAGTGAATCCAAGAAGCAGAGTAACTGCCCTCTTTAGGAATCTAATCCCCGTAAGAATAACAAGTTAACTGAAAACTAGATAGCACAACACAGTAATAGCCTACTGGCTACAGTAACTGTCAGTCTCAAAGAGGAATATAGTATACCAGGAACTGAAAATGCAGTCCAAAAATGAGAATGATGAGTATTTGGAGGAGAGTGCCAGAGATATCATTTACCTCTGATAATTTTACCTTTGTTCTGTTAGAGGAAACCTTTTCCAGACGCAAGCTTTATAAAAGTAAAAAGGATCTTGGTGTCTAAAGAGTGATCCAAGCAACAAGATGGGGTTAAATCAAGATGAGAAGTATAACAGCGCAGAGGTGAAGTTGATTTAACCAGCAGCTGATCTGCAGCACGTAAACAACAACACTGGAAACTGGCATGTTTGCAGTTCCCTTCCCATTTACTAAGAAAAGCATCTACTCTATGTTCCTCTTCCTTTAGGACTGGTGGCTATGTAGAACAAGGTGGCAGCATCAAAATTCTGGAATGCCTTTCCTCAGGAAGCAGGAAAATATAGCTCTCTCCTCCCAGACTAATACTCCTGGCTGATATTTTAAATAAGCTGTAAACCATCTTGAAAGGCTTATTAATCTGAGTATCATGAGCAAAAGGTTCAACACATAAAAGAGACAGGTTGTAAGGGAAACTGCATTTGCACTGTGGGTTGTTGTGGGTTTTTCAGGCTATGAGGCTGTATTCTAGTAGTATTTGCTCCTGACGTTTCACCTGCATCTGTGGCTGGCATCTTCAGAGGATCTGGAGACATGGAGGTGGAATGGAGTATATATACTTGTGTGATCCCCAGGTGGGAAGGATTTGCATTTGTGATGCATTAGTGATGCAGCTAGCCTATGAGATAGCCTACTGTTAAGTGGACTAGCCCCCAGGGTTGCGTTGTTAGTCAGGGGATATGCATAACAGTTGTGTGTGCATTTAAGTACTCATTAGCAATCCATTGTATTGTTTCCTGTAGAGAGACCTCCTGAGTCTGGGAATTGACATATTTTTGATTTTGATTTTAGTGTTTTTCAGTACTGGTAGCCAACCTTTGTTTACCTTCCAGTTTCTTCTTTCCCGTTAAAATTGTCCAGGTGTTTATGGATTTCAATGGCTAGTCCACTCAACAATTAAAAAAATTAAATTAATTAAAAAAAATTCAAAACCATACTACAATTCTAATTTTTGTTAATACAACCAGCTGTCCACTAGACAGATTTACTAGATTTAGTCCCCCACCGACACTGAATTACATCTTCGAAACATTCTCACAGTTCTCATTCAGTAATACTCTTTTTATGAAACAATATATTTTTAGAAATTAAAAAATTGCTAAAAACATTCTATTACACATTACAGTGGACCTTATTGAACTTTAACTGAGATATGAGCTAAGTGCAACCATAAAAGAGACTAGCAATATTCTACATTTGAAAGATCTCCATATATTGACTGATAGTTATCAATGTGAAAGGTCACACAACAAAATAATACAATGATGATATGGATAGTAATATTAATAAATATTAAATATTTTACAAATAAATATAAATATTATAAATATTAATAGCATAATGAACAGCCTAACACAATGCACACAGAATATATGCAGTTGCTATTGTTTATTAGGCTGAAAGACATTTGTATAATGCACTAAAAACACAAATAAGCCACAGAATTTACCTCTAAAAATGTCGTTATAAACCAACTGTCAATATTTCTTCTAAGAATCAGCTTTGAAATAAATTTTGATACATGAGAGCAACAGAACTGTGGCCAAGACATGTCTATCATCCAAGCACTCCAACTTGTAGTATTAACATGAAATTGATCTTGTCCTACCTATACTTTCATCACTTTCTTGTCACTTCTCATCTATGGAACGTGGCAAAACTTCACTTTGTATAAGATGGACAGAGGGAAAAAAATACTCAGGTATCATTCATTAGTCTTTCAGTCATAGCTGCATTGACAATCATTTAACCTTTCTATTCACCAGAAACAGCATTTAACTCAACCCTCTAAAGTAGAGAAAATCAAATGTGCTTAGTGGGTGTATAGTCCCAACTTCAGGAAGAACACAAAAGTTCCTAATCTTTTTCGTTTTTAAAAACTATTCAGAAAGCAAGCCTTTCACAAGCCATGCCCCCCCCATGCGTATACCTATAGCCTGCTATTTGAGATATCTGCAACAAAAACCTGGGATGCCACATTGGGCTGTTTGAATGGAAAGAGTGCAAATAAATCAAGCGTAAGCTCCCAAACTGCTTCTGCACAGCTTCCAGGAGTTTCAGCCACAGTGCTGTTGTGAGGGATGGGGTGGAAAGACCTACTGCATACATGACTTACAATCTGGGTTTGTAGAACATCCAGATTTAATCAAAACTGTTTAGAGTACTTACAATTTTTTTGGTCTTATTTATGCTTTTTATTTTTATTATGGTTGGAAGAAACCTGCCTGTAGGCCACATCAATGGTTTTTCAAATGAAAGATATGGAACATAAATTTCTTGAAAAACAGAAGCAGCAAAGAATGGTCCACTAGGCAAATATGAAGATGTTGGTTACTGCTGATGTTGCTGGTAGTTGATTCTACTCTTCAGTGCCTTTTCCAGAATACATGTTTTACAGATAAATATTAAAAATATGCAATGAAAGTGATGCACAATATAAAGCATATTGCAATACTCCTAGAGAACAACTTGTAGGAATAATCAATCAGTCTAAGCCAAATATTTAAATCAACGAACAGCATCTTATCCAAATATTGGCACAGTCTTTACAGATAAAAATACCTTAATCAAACCAGTGGCTGTTTATACATTGGTCTAACCAACCTACAAGTAATGTCTGAACTGCTATTTCCTCTGCTAAAGGATTGATACTGATAGCCATGCACCCACATAAAAAATGGAGAAGGTCAGAAAGAAATATGGTAAACCTATACCTGAAGAAGTACGCTTGGAAAGAAGCTTTAACAATTTAAGCAGAGCTGCTTGACTGATCATATGATGGTGAGTTAAGAGCATACTTGTAGGATTTTAAGCTTTTTTTTTGTTCCAGAGTTTTACTATAAACAGAAATATTACTAGAAAAGAAAAATATTTAAAGAAAGATTTGATTTCTAACTAGTAGCAGGACTGTATAATTGAACTGGAAACCAACTATACTGATGTTTTAGTAATATACTTTTTCATTTTTAATCAATTAAAAAAGTTAATATGGAAATAATAAACCAGTTGACAATCCTAAAGACTGCTGGGAAGTATCACTCAGTAATTATCAGAATATCATCTACGTTATTACTATTACAAAAATACTAGCATAAATTTGGAACCCAGACACTTCCCAAAGAACATGATTCAACCTAAACCAAACATCGTAGATCAAACAAAAATGTAGTCCAAAAGTTCATTCAGGTTAGTAACTTGCTGTAGAAAATAAAATACTTCCGTGTGACTAAAATCTTTCTACTCTGCACGGTTTGCCTCCCTGTAACAGAAACAGACTGCTCGTCTTATACTGCAACAGTTATTTCCAGGCAAGCCTATGGAAAATACATTAAACTCTATTTACCTAATCCAAATTGTAAACTAGTGGCTTGAAATCAAATATCATACTTTTCAAATTATTTATCACTTAGGTCTACCTTACTCTAGATATTCAGGACAAAAATTCACAATGCAGTCCTACCCAAGTCTACCAGAAATAAGCCCTACTTATCAGGGAGTGTATAGGGCAGTAGCCCTAAAATGTGTCACTATTTGACAGTTGACCTCACCATGTGTTATATATGGAATAGGTCCATGCACACAATAAAGAACAGACTACACTGCTGGGCTTGCTTGCAAAGTTGCCTAACCAGGCTAGCTCTGCTCCTAGATGTTTTTGCAACTAGGATTTCAATGCACACAATGCCAAGTTCGGGGGGGGGGCGGGCAGTAATGAGGACCTGCTCTTTGCTTTACATCTAAAAGGAGCTGCAACCTCCCTGCTTAATTCTCATTACATTTCTAACTTAATTGGTTTCCATCAAGTATTAGAATTAATGCTTCTAAGTCACTCCAAACATTGGGCTATCCGCAGCTTTTATTCAACTGAAAAGTTTACTGTTTAGAAACATGATTAAAACTAATGCTCACATTTTGTGTTGAACAAAGGATCAGAATAGGTATGCTCAGCAAGAAAGAAAGAAAATGCAGCAGGATTGCAAAGTTTATAGTATATGCAAGTCAACCCCACACAGGTTTTTTATTCCTGTTACAAAATTAATAACTGATTTTGCCCCATGAAGAAAAGATGTCTGAGATTTAAATTTGCTCTCAAAAGATGAAATTCAGCATAAGAACCCACATAATTAACCACAGCCTTTTCTAACACTTGTCTCTAATGTGGCTGCAAAGCCTTGATAAACAAAATCAAAGACAGAATCAGCGCCTAGTTTTAGAAAGGATTCAGAAAGGTACCCTCCAATGGGGCATCAGTACTACCCTACCCCCCCATAAGTTTACCAGGCAGTAAGAAAAAGCAAAGATAACACACTTATCTAAAACAAAACATAATCATTTTACTATGACTATAGGTTCAGGGAGATGAACACAAGCTATGGCCTTGCATGGTGCTTCTCTTAAAGTGATCAGCTCAGCTTTACTATCTTAGCACCTCAGTTAAACTCAGTTAAAATTAAAGAAAAAAGGATGACAACAAACAGCGATACAGCCCTAACAACTCCACAGCTCAAAGGCATTTGTCGTACTGTAACAGATTCCAAACCCAAAGAGGTAATTCACACAGTGTCCGCATATCCTAGGCCAACCTGATCAAAATCAGAAAGAATGTGAATAAAATATGCGATTTAGCCTACACGTGAAATTGCTTCTCTCCAACCTCCCCATTTTTCACTGAGCTCGTTTTTGAAATTCTGAGTATCACCAATGCAATATACAGCAGATGAAACAGGCTTTCAGAATTTGTATGGACGTCTTTTCTTGCCTGGCTACTTAAATCAAATAATTTATAGACTGACTTTTGAATTTTCTGAATTCCTTAGGAGAACTGCAAAGACAAACTAAGAAAAGCAAACTTGCATCTCTGAGAACAAATAATAATGTGCACACTCACAACAACCAAGAAAACGAGGGTCTGAAACAAGCTTCCAGTCACCAGCAAAATAAGCTCCATGCTCCTGACCAAAGTCAATAATTGGCTGATTTTTTGCATATGTTTTAGAGTAATAAGCATGTTTTTGAACTCTACTACTATTTAAGATCTTGATAAAGTAATAAATCATGTGCAATCATGTTGCTGTGTATAAGTGATTTAAACCTTTCCAATATGAATAATCCTGTTTGTACTTCTCAATCTAATAACCTTTATTTCATGTTAGCCCAGTTACACTGATGGACATGAATGTGATTAGTTAAGACTCAGAAATTATATGGTTAAGTTGCCAAACAAGACATGAGGAAAACCATAATTTCTCAACTTCCCTTTTTGTTCATAAAACATCCTCAAACATCCACATAGTCAGATAATGCTGTTAGTTGAGATCCACTGGTGGCACATGCACTGATGCTAAACACAAATACACTTGTCCCTCTACATTTTCAGCCTTGACCTTCACTCACTCACACACATGGGCAGGGGAGAGCAAGAAGGGGGATGCATATAGGAAGGAGAAAGGGGCTGGGACAAGGAGAGCACAGGATGGCAGGGTATGTGCATGCATTCCCCCTCTCACTCACTTGGACAGGCAGGGAGAAGGGGGAGCAGGAGGAGGGAAGGTGCACATGTGCATTCTCTTGCTGTCTCAATTGTAAGTAAAGGTGGGGAGAAAGAAATAGGACAGGGGAGCAGGAGGATGGTGGATGAGTACATGCATTTCCTCATTCACTCACTCAGGTGGGAGGAGGAAGATCACTGTAGTTTTCTTCTTTCATGAGAGTCCTGCACCCCAACCCTCACAAAAGTGGGAAACTGACTGTACAGGTCATAAAACCCCCACTTTTCTTTCATTCCTCCTTTCCTATTAGCAAGAAAATAACAAAGAAGCACAATTTACCATTACGTGCATAGTAATCACGAGCACAGAAAATATGCTCAGCTGCTCCCTAACAAAGCAGGACCATGAGCCAGCTTTAAATCTGGTTTACAATAACGGACTTGTTTGGCTAATTTCTCAGCTGGTGCAAAGTACAAGCAAGGGGACCCATATGATACTGAAGCTTTTTTTTTTTGGTTTAGCATTATATAACAATTTCCCCAAGAATTTAATCATTTTCATTAACACTGGCACGCTTTAGGTTGTTCTTTTATTCTTCCTAGTGATTTACATTACTGCTTCCGAACCCTGCAGGGTAACATGTCATTGCAGAGTCTACTCAATAGTAACAATGTTGACAAGAATATTCTATTAAGGAATTCTGTTGTCAGGTGGGATCATCTGTGCATACAACAACTATGTAAATTTTAAGTTAAGAGTGCCTATCAAGTAAGTTCAATAAATTTAGTTAAGCACTAAACAGAGAGGAAATAACACACAAGCTCAATATTGTCAATAATTAATATCAAAAGCAAACAACTTTTCAATGACAATAATAACCTATAAACTCTCTTATGTCTAATTTTGCTGCTGTTGTGTGCTCTGTCTGTGTTGCTGTTGTGGCAATCCTAAGGCAAACCTATTACTAGGTTTTCTTGGCAAGATTTATTCAGAAGGAGTTTGCAATTACCTTCCTCTGAGACAGAGAGTGACTTGCCTATGGTCACCCAGTGGGTTTCCATGTTCAAGGAGGGATTTGAATCCTTGTCTTCAGAGCCCTAGACCAACGTTCAAACCACTACACCACATTGGCTCTTTGTATAATTTGCTTTAGTAAAATTCATAAACACTGACATTTCCACTTACATTCAAAAAAGGAGATGAAGACCATCCTACTTTTCTAAACAACCTATAATTTGCCACATTTAGAACTAAACCTTATTACCATTCAAACTGCTTTGACATAGCCTGGTTTCTGTCATCCTCTTGAATTTACCTGTCTCTCATCGTAACCTTGGTTTATCTATCTATTAAGGACTCTTTAATATTTGCATCCAAGGATAGCAATTTTGCCAGATGCTTTGCATTTTCAATCATATCTGTCATCATGGCTGCTAGGATACTAACTGTATAATCAAGATTATATTTAAAAGGCAAAAAACATCCCATCTTTGGATTAAAGGATGTGAGCACAGACAACACACTTGTCCTCATCCAAAGAACTGTCTCTATACGTGTTTTGAAGCATATCAGTAAATGACTTATATGTGATATGCCCAACGTATTTTGAGACATCTGTGAAAGAAACGGCACGCAAGAAAATTGGCACAAATTACAGGAGAATTCCAACATGTAAAATGGCTTCACTTTCTAACACTTTAAGGCAGTGCAGGTCGGTATGCAGAAAATGTTACCAAAATGTACCTTTCATATAATTGTGGTTGATTCACCCTAAATTTTAAAAAACTAATTTTATTCATGGTCCTCCATTAATAAAAAAAACTGCTGTATACTATGTTGAGCAACTGAACACTAATTTACAAAATAACTAAACCTTCTGCTTTTAGT
The DNA here is from genome assembly GCA_948472985.1 of Iguana delicatissima. NCBI lineage: Eukaryota > Metazoa > Chordata > Lepidosauria > Squamata > Iguanidae > Iguana > Iguana delicatissima. The sequence continues at coordinate 176,642 of CAOKZL010000363.1, read as the reverse complement.
TATTCTCTACAGAGATTTTATTACAACAACTTTTTTTTTTATCAAAAAAGTTCAAGATGGGAATTTGGTAACTCTTGAAAGACTAGTCTCTGGAGAAAAATCAGGTCAAGCAAGGTCTTCTGTTGATAGAAATATAAGCAGCGACCATCTCTCTCAAGATTCACAGCTCATCCCACTGCTTCAGTGAAAGATTGCACACTGAGTGCTTTCCTTCTTCCCTCCATGTCTCCCTTTCTAAGAAGATGACTTTCATGCTCTTTGTCTTACCATCTAATCAACCTCACCAAAGGGAAGTACTCTAATGTAACTTAATTTCATCTATAAGAAAGCAAATTTTGTAGTCATAAGTTACTTAGGCTCCAATCTCATATATGTGGACAGAGTGGTAATAAACTGTCATTTTAAGAGTCTAGAGAATTACTGCTTCTTCAAATCATATTGGAAACATGATTCAGAATAATTTTACAGCAGTAGGAATAAGAACAGCTAGCATAGTTTAATTAATTATGCCTTGTAATGGCTATATTGTATATTCAACTATCTATGGGTCTAGATTATTTTGAACAATTCAGGGGTTTTTTTCCTGAAAAAAGACCAAAGTTCCAGACATGCATTTTATAAAGGAACATACACAGGCTGCATGATCAGCCGAACTTTTGGGCTGAGGTGTTACCACTGAGGTGTTACACAGTTTTTCTTCTTATTTCCATTGGTCAACTCAAGAAAGCACTGAAAGTGACTGATTTAAACCTCATCACAACTTAATTTAGGAAAGCAAGCAGAAGCCTGAAGAAGTTGTTCAAATAGTTCTAGATGAAGCTGTACTCCTCCTGAATGGATGGGTACATACCTAGGGGGGGCACTGGATTTGTTTAGGGAAGCTGAACTAGCCATAATGGCCAGCTGTGTTATAGGTCACTTTCAATTCCTTTGAGAGAAGACACAGCTTCTGTTCTTTTCTCTCTCTAGGTACAAAACATTAAGCTTCCTGATTCTACATTTTACTCCACAAAAGTGAAAGGTAAAACAAGGTACTAAGACATAAAAAGAGGAAGACAGTATGCTTTCTTTAAACAGAGTAACACATTAGTTAATATAGTCATTTAAAATAAATGCCTTAACCTGCTGAGGTTTCCTGCAAGGCAGGTGGTTGGACTCAATGGCCATTGTGGTCTCTTCCAACTCTACGATTCCATGGAGACCCAGATTAAATGTGCCAAACAGCTCTGGACAGCAGCAGGAGAGGAGGATGACACTGGAAGAAGATCTCTCAGAGACAACAGCAGTGGCACCATAGCTAACCCTTGTCAGTATTGCGTGGAAGCACCAGCAAACCACTTTTGAAAGTTATTTTACCACGAAAACGCTATGATGAGACAATCAAAAAAGAAGCAAGAGATAAGGTGAGAAGATGAGATTCCCAGTTTGGAAGGCACTTAACCAGCTACTGGAGAAGCGTAGAGGACAAGTACCAGTAACATTGTGGTTAATGATGCAACTGGACTGAAGCCAAAAGGACTTGGAATAATTGCTGAAGAAAGACAAGGAAGAGCGGAAATCTATATTTACAGTTGAACATAGAAGAAAACAACAATAGCCACAAATTATTTACATAATTTTAAAGTAAACAATGAAGACATTGAAATAAGTCAAAGCTTTTTCATAACTTTGTTCAGTAATAAATCAGAATAGAGACTGCAATCAGCAAATCAAAAGAAGACTTGGAAATGCTGTTCTGGAGGAACTGTACAAGATCCTCAAGTATAAAGCTATATTACTGAATACCAACGTTAGGATTGTCCATGACATTGTATTTCCAGTTTCTATATATGGTTGTGAAAGCTAGACAGTGAAGAAAGCTAACAGGAAGATAATCAATTCATGTGAAATGCAGTGCTGGAGGAGAGTTCTATGGATACCTTGGACTGTCAAAAAGACAAATAAATGGGTCCTAAAGCAAATCAAGCCTGAACTCTCCTTAGAAGCAAGATGATTAAACTGAGACTGTTGTACTTTGGACCATGAAGAGGAACGACTCATTAAAAAAGATACCAAAACTTAGTAAGGCAGAAGGCCATAGAAAAAGAGGAAGACTCCATTACAGATGGAAGGCTCAATCAAGGAAGCAATGGTCCTGAGTTTGCAAGACCTGAGCAAGGCTGCTGATAATTAGGTGACTTGGAAGCCTCTAATTCACAGAGTCACCATAACTCGAAGTCAACTTGATGGCAATTAACAACACAAATAAATGTCCTGCTGTTCCCTTCCAAAAAGAGTTTGCTCAATGCAGGTTACAAAATGCAAGAAAATTAATCATTTAAACATGATAACAAAACCAAAAGCAGCACCAAAACAAGCTAATCAAAAGCCGAAATTATAGCAATAGCAATAGCAATAGCAGTTATTTCTATACCGCCTATCAACTAGTGTTATCTAAGCGGTTTACAATGTATTTTTAGCTAATTGCCCCCTACAAGCTGGGTACTCATTTTACCGACCTGCGAAAGGATGGAAGGCTGAGTCAACCTTGGAGCCTGGCAGGATCGAACTCACAACCTTGTGGTTGCAGTACTGGCATTTAACCACTGCGCCACCAGGGCTCCCTATTTAACACTAAATAGATTAAAATTATTGTTTAAACAGAAAGGTCTTCAACTGCTAGTAGAACAAAGAAAAGGAGGTAGGCTAGTTATTTGAGACAGAGAGTCCTACCTACAGAAAAAGCCATTTAACACATTGACAACGACCATATCTCAGAAGACAACGGCGTATGCCACAGCTGATCTTAAAGGATGAACAAATTACCAAGAAGGAGACAGTCCTTCAAGTAATCTGGTCCCAAACTTTTCAGGCCTTTAAAAAGATGCTAAAACATGGAACTGCACTCAGAATCATGCTGGCAGCTAGTAAGATGATATCATAAAATCAAACAGTTCCAGCACTATGCCCAGGTCAACATTTTAGCAGAAGCAGTTTTCAATATAGGAACTATTACATCAGTTTTGTAGAAATGCATATTTCTGCACAGTTAATTATTATGTTATGCAAGTTCCCCTGTAAAGGGATCAATCTTTTTTAAAAATTGGTTAGTCTGACATTTCAAGTCAAAATTCATAATCAAACTATTTAGTTTCATTCCAAGCTGATATAATCAGAAATCACTCTGATAAAATTTGCCATTATCATTTATTATCATGAACTTATTGTCACAGAATCCCTGTGCTATGATGCTGCTTTGTGCTACGTCAGACCGTTGATCCCTCTACCTCACTGCTGTCTACCAACTGGCAGCAACTTCACACAGTTTCAGACATTTTTTCCTACATTTTTTTTTCCTACCCAGGGGTTTAAACCTTGGACCCTATGCATGCAAAGCCATAGTCCCATTCCCATTTCAGAGGGCTCTGGGAAATACTCTGTGTTACACCAGAATTCACATGTGACCCAGCTCTGTGCAAACTTTGAATGTACCCAACAAAATGACAGGAAAAGACTGGAGGTGATAGATAAATCTTAGTGATACGCTTATACACCATTATTGATCTTGCTACAGAAAATTCAGAAACCCTTCCAAGGAAACAGAGTTCTCCCAAACATTCAGAACCAATAACTGCTCCTAATAAGAGAGCCTACATAAAAAGATCAATTAAGAAATGTATGAAACTTCCTTACACATTTAAATTTCTTTCCAAACTAGTGATATTAAAATACTAGCTGCAATATATGATGTTAAGGGTGTGATTACAGCACTAATTCATCTGAATCACAAAGGTTTTATCCATTATAGGTAGAGAACAGACATTTTAAGGTCAGTACAGAATCTGCCCCATATGGTATGCTGTTGTTATTTTACTCAGTAATGAAAAAGCAGGCACCAAATTTAGCTGGCGGTTTGGCTTTTCTGCAGTTATGAATATCATTGGAGTTTCTGAAAAAGATTTAGATTTTTCATCTTTCTCAGGTCAGGAGTGATTACAAATAGGATTCTTTCCAGCTTTTCTTTGTTTCAAAAGAAGTACATGGCAGGGATGTGCTCTCTCTCTTTCCTTTGATATCCAAATTATGCTTGAAGTCTTATTGGCTGCAATTAGGCAGAATATAGAAATGTATGGGGTTATGTTCAGTTTGATATACACATAAGCTTTTATTCTTTACTTCTAAACCCAAACCATCTATACTTGATAAAATTTGGGACTCCCTTCTCTGTACCACTACCTCGTCTACATTTGTTTAAAAATTAAACAATTAAAAATGTTCTGTGTCCACAGGGTATTTCTTGGTGAAGAATCAATGGTTTTCCCCATATACAAATACCACAGCCAGAATATATTTGAGAAGCTGCCAACCCCCTTGTGATGAAGTACTGAGGTGTGTGGCTATCTGAAGTGCCAAGTCAGCCTGGAAGCTGGCTGCTAGGCAACCAGAATAACATCTCAGGAGAGAAACCCAGCCCAGTAGTGTGTGAGACAGGCTTATATAAAGCTAAGTACCTCTGAGTATTAGATTCCGAGTGAGAGTCTAGCAAGAAGCTAGGAAGTGGAATCCCTGTCAGTCAGAGTGTGACTATTTGGAATGTTTAGTTCTCAGCGGAAGCCTCATGAGAAGCGGAAAAGTAATTAAGCCCTAGTAAGATCTGGCCAGAGAGTGTGATCTAGACTGAGGGTTAAGCCTTTGGTAGGAGTTTAGCCAAAGGACTGTTATATGATACTTGTGCCTTATACAAGAGTCTGAAGATATAACTGAATTTTTTCTGAGCTGAAAGAGACATTACAATCACTGGTACACCAATAATTCATCACAGAGAAGACAAATGCAGCTACTGTTAATGACTATCTCCCACTTTAGCATTTTTGGTGTGAAATGGAACACAGTATGTCGGGAATGTATGTGTTTTTATCTTTAATATCATGCACAAAAGAGCAGTTTTTATTTCTTTAACACTTCATGAGGACTTCACTTCAAAATGTTCGCAGTGAATTCAGCAGCATTTTGAAACAAATCTCAGCAGAATCATCTTTGGGGAAAATAGAATAGGTTTTTCAAAGCAATTTTGTCTTTTCCTCTGTTCTCTCCTGCCCTTCCCCCTTCACTGCTTTTTGTTTCCTAAAGGTGATCACCGTGTTTTCTATTCTTTATCACACTCTCTTTCACAAAGAGCCACTACAGAGCTTTAGAGAATATATATATATATATATATGAATGGAACAAGCTTACTTTGTGAACATTCTGGACTTTAGTGAAGTTTCTCCAGTGTACAGTGCAATGCCCTCTTTATAAAGTCTTAAAGATTTGAAGAAATTCTTATCTGACCTCTCCATTGTTGGCTAGTGACCATAGCAGAGCTTTTGGCATTTATATCATGAGACAGGATTTTATACAGCAATATACTGGCTGTGCAGCAGATTTAGTGACATTGAAGGCCAAGATACATTTTGTACAAAACAGCAAAACACATTGAGATCAGAGATACTGTGATTGCAAACTGTATAAAAATACCGTATTTTCCGGCGTATAAGACGACTTTTTAACCCAAGAAAAACTTCTCAAAAGTTGGGGGTCGTCTTATACGCCGGGTGTCATCTTTGCGGTCGCCGCATACGGTGGGGGCAGCTCAAAAATGGCCGCGGCCGCATTCCCACCATATGCGGCCACCGTATGAAACCACCCAGGGTGGTGCTGTGCACTTACCTGAAGATGCGGGGGGGGAGGCCCCTCGCGCGAGCGCCGGTCGCGCTGCCTCCCCGCTTCCACCCCCACCCCCAGCTCCCAGGCCAGGGAGCGCTGAGGCGGGGGGAGCGGCGGCGTTTTGGGCGAGGCGAGGCTCCTCGCGCGAGCGCCGGTCGCGCTGCCTCCCCGCTTCCACCCCCACCCCCGCCTACAGCTCCCAGGCCAGGGAGCGCTGAGGCGGGGGGCAGCGGCGGCGTTTTGGGCGAGGCGAGGCTCCTCGCGCGAGCGCCGGTCGCGCTGCCTCCCCGCTTCCACCCCCACCCCCGCCTACAGCTCCCAGGCCAGGGAGCGCTGAGGCGGGGGGAGCGGCGGCGTTTTGGGCGAGGCGAGGCTCTTCGCGCTCGCCGCTCTTCCCCCTCACGCGAGCGCCGGTCGCGCTGCCTCCCCGCTTCCACCCCCACCCCCGCCTACAGCTCGCAGGCCAGGGAGCGCTGAGGCGGGGGGAGCGGCGGCGTTTTGGGCGAGGACAGAGGTGGGGAAGAGTCCGGCCAAGTTGGCAGAGAGGGGGAAAGGAGGGCTTCCCTCCAGGCCGGTGGGTCAGGTGAAGGGCAAGGGCCAGCGCTGGCCTCCCCCGCTCTCCTCCCCTCTGGGCACCCACCCCCCAGGCCCCCCCAGCCCCAAAGAGCCGGGCGCGGGGTGCTGCCCTCTTCCCTCTTCTCTTCTGCTTCCCTTGGTGGAAGCAGCTGCGGTGGCTCGGGCAAACATTTTGTTTCCTTCCCAGCCCCAGCGGAGGAGGCCAACGAGGGGAAAGCGGGCGAGAGCCGAGGAGGGCGTTGGAAGAGGGGTAGTCTTATACGGCGAGTATATCCCAAACTCTATATTTTAACTGGAAAAGTTGGGGGTCGTCTTATACGCCCAGTCGTCTTATACGCCGGAAAATACGGTAAATGTATGCAGTTGTGCTAAGCATACATTTTCTTCAGGCTGGAATATCTGTTTCAGAATTCAGATCTCTCAAGTCTTGGTACACATAAAGAAAACCAGAATGGTTTTGTGTTTTGTGGTTACTGTACACAAAGAGTGTCAAAATAACTTCTGATTGGAAATGGAGGGAAGAAGTAAAAAGGTGTGTAAATATTCTCTAAGCTAAGCAAAATTAGGTTAAATATTATATGTATTATCAAATTATTATGATTATATTTATTATATTTAAGTTTAGCCCTTAAAGATCTTCCTACTTAAGTGTGAATTGTTTCTATAGGTATGTATGTATATGTTATCTTTTAAGAATTTTATGTTAGAAATACTTTTTAAAAAAATAATAAAAAAACTTCTAACACTTACATGGTATGTAAAACAACATTTTAAAGTGTCATTGTCTGAGCTTACAATTGTATAAGTGAGTGCGTTCATTTGTCTATTTGTGTCCAGTCTGCTAATATAATATATAAAAAGGTAGACAACTAGGTACCCTCCAAATATTTTTATTTCCCACTCTCTTCAGACCCAGCAAGCACTGATCAATGATTAGGAAACACAGGTATACCTCAGTTAACAAATTAGATGTGTTCCCAGGCATTATCTCTTTAACTGAAACTTTGGTATCTGAGCCAGAAATAACATGATAGGGTTAGGTTCCTATACCACAAAACAGAAGAGCAGCTTGAATGAATTTCAGCAGGCTTTCGATTCAAAACCAAAGATATGCACATGTGAAATGAAACAACCAGGTCAAGTAAGCATTGCATGATAAAGAAAACATTTGGACTCTTCTAGGGACCACTTCAAAATACATGCAGGGATTTTTTTTTTTTCCTTTCACTTGCCTTCACTTTTCTAATAATTTCCATTTTGGTGGCCAAGCATTTAGATCTATGGAGTTTTTTTTTTAAACATGTTGGGGGGCAGCTAATGAGACATATCTGGTCTCCCCTTGTCTCTCTGTTTTGCTGTTCATGAATGCTCAGTATGGGATTTCAAAGACAACTGGTATTTAGTTTACCTGTTGTAAAGAGACACACATGGCTACAGTCAGATTGGCTAGAACAGAATCCTGCTCTTTCCCCGATTAAGCCGTATTATATTACATACTACATATATGCTTCTGCAACCCAAAACCAAAGGTCCATGTCTCTCCAGTCCTCCTTGACCATCCCCCCAATGCCAATGCTACTTAAAAAAACTTTTCAGTATACAGAAGACTGGGAAGAAAGTAGGGGTGGACAGACATAAAAAGACCTTGTAAAAGTAAGCTGCTTTTTCAAAGACTTTGTTAACAGAGGTATGCCTATATAAGAGTTAAAGTCAAAAACATATTATGCATATAACTGCCTATTTCTGAACACAGGATAATTACAGTTCTCTCTCCACATGTGCAGGTCTGACCTTTGTGAGTCTAGTTATTCACAAGGTGCCACTTGCCTCCCCTCCATTTTCCCCCTTCCATTCTCTGGCCTTTTGCTCAGGCATGCTGCCTTCCTTCTCTGCACCCTAGCAAAAGGCAAGTGAATGGGAGAGGGAAAGGTTCATACATGCCTTTCTCCCTCCATTCACATGGCTGTTGCCCATGTGGACAAAAAAAAAAGAGAAGAAAGGACTAAAGAAGAAAATTAGAATGATACAGCAATTTATTATGAAAAATAAACACATAACAGAGAGTATGACACCATTCTACCTATAGCCAGCATATTCTGTCAACATAATGAAAAACCCTTACTTATTAGTGTCTCTCACAGAGTAACCTTTATCTTGTTTCCACTATTGCTGGATATTTTTGAGTTTCTATCTTGTCTTCCACTATTGCTGGATATTTTTGAGTTACTTAGTTTCAACAGCCAGTCTGGGATTCAGCATCACAGAAGATGCATGGAATCTTCCAAGCCATGATCAGCTTCTGAGACCTGGATAAACAACTTAAGAGAGATAAGTGCCAAGCAAACTGTAGATATAAAAAGTAATCTGCAGCATCAACAAAAATGCTCCCTGATTTTATCACCTGATGGAAAAATCAAAGTCTTTAGGAAATATCCTTTGTATCAAGGTCAAACATTTAGATTTTATTCCCAATTCAGGCATTAAAAAATATTTCAGAGGAAATAGGCATGCACCATTTGAGACAAAAAGCCTCTTTGTTTTTCTTTGTTTAAAAATGCAGTGCTTTCAATCAATATCTATAAATGTCTTCTGATTCTTTTTACATTAAAATGCCAAGGAAGTTTTGTTTCAACTATTAGAATAAAAACTGCACACAATCGTGTATCACCACGCTACGGAATTATTTATTTTATAAGAAAGCAATGATATTCCACATCCCATTTCTGCCTCTACTGTAATTGTTGACATTTGACATTCTTTATTCTTAGTTAACTAATTTTTTTTTAACTGCAGAAGATCTGTGTGATGCTAGATTAGGGATGAGGAACCTCCTCTCTATGGCTCAGATGCAACTTTCAGAACTTCTCAGTCTTAATAGCCTCCCTTCAGCCCCAATTTTACATAGTAAAATTAAACAAAAATGAAATATTACAAAATGACTTTTGACCATTATGGTGACCCTAAGACAAAACTATCACGAGTTCCTTGGCAAGATTTGCTCAGAGGTAAGTTGTTTTCTCTGAGGCTAAGAGAGTGTGACTTAAGGTCACTCAGGGGTCTTCTATGACCAAGGAGACATTGGAACCATAGTCTTCCAGAGTCATAGTCCAGTGCCCAAATGACTTCATCACACTTGTGTTATTTATAGAATCTACAGAGAAAATAATTTCCCTGTTCTATAAGTATTGTTATTGTATGCCTTCAGGTGGTTCCCCACTTGTGGAGCCTGTAAAGCAAACTTATCACAGGGTTTTCTTGGGATGATCTGCTCAGAGGGGGTTTCTCCTTGCCTTCCTCTGAAGCAGAAAGAGTGTGACTTGCTCAAGGTGATCCAATGGGTTTTCCATGGCTGAGTGGGGATTTGAACCCTGATCTTCAGAGTCATAGCCCAATGCTCAAACCATTATGCCATGCTGCCTCTCATAAATCCCTTATTCTTGACCAAAAAGTTACAAAACAGTTAGCAAACTTGTAGAACTTTCAGGCTGGGTGTTACTATTAAATGAAAGTAGAAAAGTGGCCTTTTTTTCAGAAAAGTAACATACACAAGTTCAGAACTAAACAAACTTTTTTTATAGTATGTATTACCTTACACTAAATTCATATAATACAATATGTTAATACCTAAAGAGTATGACTGCTTCTCTGCAGCTGGATAAGACACTATCAATTGGGCACTTTCTGTATCACTTGAATTAATGCTCTGAACTAGAGGATCAAACATAATTATTTGAGATGTAAATAATTATATTAAAGCATCTTTATAGTCCAGACAGCTGAAGGAGTTAATTACAAATTTATTAAATGCAGCAAGGCTAATTATATCGAGAAAATGGAAAACTCAAGAAGATTTTCAAATAAAGCATTAGTATAAAGAAGTGTGGAAAATTGTGATCAATGATAAGTTAACATTTCGAATAAAGGTTAAAAAAGGAATAATGAAAAGGAATGACTTTGAAGCAATATGGAAAATATTTGTGGAAAAGGCTTTAACAAAAGAGGGAAGTGTCACACCTCCACAAGAAGAATTACAATTTTGGAAAGCAGAGTAAACTGGAATATAATTGGCTCCGGAAATGGGTTCACATTTAGAGTTAGGGTTTATGGTTAATAACAGGATCACATATAGTATTAGAATAGGTTAAATATAGTTGAAAAGAATAGATTTAAGAACGAAATTACTATAGCAATAATGAGTATGAGAATGAGATTTTGAAACATGAAATAAAAATATATAATCAATATGATATATAATATGTTGAATAAGTATATGATAAAAGATCTGGAGAGAAATAGTAATGTAAGCTATTTGTGTTGTAATTTTTCTCTTTTTCACCTTTATGCTGTTCACGTGGTGTTTTTGTTTTATTCTGTTATGTATTGTTCCCTTTTCTTTATAATAAAAAAAAACAGTTCAGACAGCATATAGGTTTTAAAGAGTGGAATACAGTTTTGAAGTATTTCACATATACTGAAACAGAGATAAAGAAGCATATTGCATACACTATTTATATACACAACAGTGAGATTGTAACAGGAGTGGCTTCCAGAAAGGTATACAAGGGCAACATGCTGTGAAAATGAAAATAAAGAAATTCTCTTTGTTATTTTGAATTCGTATTACTTTTTAAAGGACTGGTTATTTCCAACATTATAGTAGTAGGAAAATAGCAAGCATCAGAACTGTTCTGCTAGCTGTCACTCAACTGCCTCTTCTGACAATAAAATAGGGGGAAATTGATAAAAACACCCTATTCTTGGTTTAAAAAAAGTTGGCCCTCCACATTCACTAGGGTGAGGGCACAGGAGCCCTAAAAGAGTGGAAAAAATCGCAACTATCAAAATATATAATTTTGTGTGTGTGTGTATGTGCGCGCGTGCATGTCTGTCTGTCTGTCTGTCTGTCTGTGTGAATGGGGACTGAGGTATGATGGGGAGAATAGGCACCTAGGGTCCAAACCAAGTCAGGGAAAGGAGAGGGAAAAGGGGTTGGTTGGCCTGGTGACCCTATACTTCCACTCCCACTCCTATCTCCTTCCTTGGGTGTATGGTGGCATTAGGAGAGAGTTTGCACTGCCAAGAAATCAGGCTGTAAGTCATCTTTAACTGGCCAGACAGTGGCTGGAGGAAGAAGACGACAATGACCAGAGGTGGTTTTTTAAAGGGCTGTGCAGCCTGATCGGAGCTGCTGAGAGGGAAGGTTCTCCAAAGAGAAGCGCCCAAGGTGGGGGGCAGGGGTTAGAGAAAATTTCAAATAATCAAATCTGTTAAAGGCAAATTTGCAAATGCGGAGGGCTGACTGTATTTAAAAATCAGACATAGGGCAATGGGCAGGGCAGGTTAGGTTCAGACCTCCAAGTGCTGGTGAGTGGTAAATTTAACCCCACCCCGGGATCCTGGACCATGACTCATCCTTATGGCACTAGAAAACTACCTCTGGATACAACTACAGACACAAGAAAACAAATTCATGTTTATCTCTTATACTGCACAACATACTGTATGTGTACTCTAAGTTTGGCACGAACAAAGTCAGTGTAAGTTAGCTTTATACATATATGTTGCCTCTGTTCTTACACAGTTGGGTAAAAACCATGTAAGTTTACACTGTAGTTGTCAGGAAATGAATTCACACACACAAATAGAACAGTGCATAAACACTATTTATTAGGAGCGTGATACATCGTGCAGGACTTCAGTGAGTGAACTGGAGGCAATTAGCAAAATGCAAAACATAAAAGACAAAGAGTTCATCTTCCTGCCTCCAAGAGACCTTGAAGTTATGGTGCAGCCTGGCTGTGCTTATCAGTACATTCTTAGCTTTTTGTTTATCTAACGGTCTCTGGTTCCCACGCCTTGTTACAAGCAAGCTACTATTTAACTCCTATTACATATCCCGTTACTAAAATATGGAGGGTTACCCAAAAGTAGTAAGTATTGTTTATACAAGCTACACAACACGTTTACTTTTTATTTCTGAAAATTCTATTTGAGAAGTTTAAAAGCAGAATACTCCATTAACAGCACACTTTTTTCATGTGAGATTTTAATTGATAAAACTGGTTGCTGCCAATTTAAAATGCATCATTAGGTCAAATTCTATTGTAAATTAGGGCTGAAGGAAAATCTGTATTGAAAAGAACTATATTACTAAATGCATTTCATAGCAAAACAGGTTATACTGAACAACACTTTTCAAGAACAGTTAAACACTTCAGCTCTTTGGTGAAACATGTAAATCTATGATATATACTCTGTCCAGACTGAAAGGCAACTGGAGAGATGATGGTTTCACAGGAAGTTGACCTCACACTTTAGGTCAACAACTAAAACATCAATGGAGGCACATGGAAAGGAACCATCAACATGACATATATAACTTTGCTATAATCTCAATCAGTGTCTTTCATTTGAGTTGTTCATGTATTTAGCACTGGATAACCAAAAGGTACACCAAGAGTGTAATGTGGGTTTTGCTACAAACCTCTTTGGTATTTTTGTTTCTGAGCTTCTTTGGGAAGCATGTAAAAATTATCATCACACACTTGCTTATTAACTCAGAATAGAAAGTAGTCTGCCATAATCACTGTACTTATTTCAGCTAATATTCAATCACTGAACACCACAGAGCAAATGGAGTTTTGCATCAATTTTCACAGTATAAGAGTTACATTTTTATCTCAAATCAATTTTCTATTCATTTGTGAAGACAATCTCAAACTCATTGTATTCATACAACAATCACTATTCATGCCCCGGCTACTGCCTCCCAAAAAACAGAGCTCTGTTAATGCAGAACATTATTTTGTAACTGTTAGAAAGAAGAAAAACAAAATCTCCTCTCCAATTGTCTCTGAACTGACAGTCTCTGAATCTGCAGTAACCAATTATTTTCCTCTATAGCTTTGTTAAAGAACTAGTTCCACTCAGTGTCTGGTTTTAAAATACAGGAAATAGATGTGACATAACCTCTGCCCCATAATGTAACTCTTACTTTCAGTTTGCAGCTGACAGACTGAGACCCTCTGAAGTTGTGTGTGAAGTATAATACAACTTTCACCACATGGGCAGTTTATAGATTCAGGGAATAGTGAGCCAAAACAGCTTTAATGGAACAATTTCAACTCCCAAGAACCACATACCCAAGAAAGATTAAGGAGATACTCTTATTCCTTTCAAAAGTATCTCTTTATCTGCAATTAATACGACTGACCTCTAAAAGATCTCCAGATATAAAGAGACTTAAAGCCTCTTTTACTACCTACTTCTTGGTCTTCTTTCTGGAGTGGTTTCTGCTTAAAAAGCACACAAACAGCATCACACAGCCTGCACAATATTCTGACACCATTGCACAATAGTATAGTAAAAGTTAGCACATTCTGTCAAGAGGAGAGCAAAATAAGGTCATAGTGAGTATTAAAAAATGGTAGGCAATAGCAGAATTCTAAAAATCTTACAAGTAGGGCTAACATGGTGTGTCACTGCTTTTTAAATATATGTGTTAACACATCCTGCATATGTAAATGTGTTACTTGAATGACCCATTCCAGGAGGGGATGTTGGGAGATTTTGTCTCAGCCTTGATATGCCAGGACTCCACAGAGTTCTACTTCATTCCCACTGTTTTCTAACATTTCATGACATTGGCACAAGGCATAGCCTGTCAATCCTATTCCACTTTTAAAAAGTCTCAGGAAAAACAGGAAAGGGGCTGAATGAGTGTCTAAAGTAAGTAACAGACTGCACAAAGAATAATAAAATGAAGCTCAATCAAGGCAAAGTTTGATACTTGTGGGTGGGTGATCTAACTGGGGAGATGTTGATTAAAACATCCAGGGTTACACTCCTCCTGAAAGATCCAGTTTGTAGTTTCGGATGCTCAGAGATCTTGCACTACTATTGGAAACTAATGAAGAATCTGACACATAGCATCATTCAGCAACTGAGTAGCTAGTTCTGATAGTTTATTATTTTTTTCCTGATTTTTACTGTTCTTCTAGCATTTTATGTGAACTGTCCTGGGAGTGTTTAACCTGAAAGACAGCCTATCAGTAATAGAATTAAGCAAACAATATTTATTCCTGCACCTTGACCAGGTTGCTATGTTTGTCGTATGACACTAGAATATTTAATTTAAAATCAGGAAAAACTAGTTTCTACAAATGCACTATAAAGGCTACCCTTGGTACATAATGCCAATACTATTCCGGTGCTCAACACCTTTACTACCCATCCTTAAGGGATTTTGCTGTTGCTGTTTGTTTGTTTGCTTGCTTGCTCGCTTGTTCTGGTTCATTTCACCTTTTTGTTGAGTGTGTCTTCAAGTCGTTTCCAACTTAGATTCGCATTAGGTTCACAGGGTTTTCTGGGGTTGAGAGAGTGAAACATGCCCAAGGTCACCAAGTGGGTTTCCATGCCTGAGCAGGAAACTGAACCTCAGTCTCAAAAGTCAAAGTCCAACACTCAAATACACTGGTTCTCTCATTTTAACTTGTTGCTGAAAAAGAAATACAGGCACCAATCCTGAAATACTGCAGATAACATCTGGTTAAGTAAAAGCTTCATTGAAAGTTCACCTTAAAACAGGTTTGTTCTTTCAAGTCTCAGAGAACTTTTTTATATATTCTTAGAGCATAACCAGTCTGTGGAATTATTTTATCATAATAGGATTTCAAGTATAAAGAGAACCCTCTCTTAAATCAGATAGCAATGAATAATGTTAGGAAACCATTATTTGCATTTTCTAGTTCACTCTCAAGTTCAGTCCGTCAAAACAAAGGAGAAGAAATTAAGCTGTCCTTAAGACAAAAGTCAAAATCCAAATGAGGGGAACATATATCCATAGACATACAATCATCTGGGAGATTTTTGATTAATGCCTTGCTTTCTTCCCTGAACAACCCTTTGTTTTACACTTGAAGCCCTGAGAGGATAAAGTTAAAAATATTCAATTTCTAAATCTGAATATTCATTCATTCAGTCTGGCTTTCAAATCTTCCTCAGAAAACAAGGTAAGCTTTAACAATATGACTTTTTAATCTAAGATACTATCACCTTGTTTAGTAAAATCAGATACCAGTTTCTTAAACAAAATAAAGAGAGGTAGAATAAAACTTAATTTTTAAAAAAACCATAAAACCTCCAATTGTCATGGCCTAATTTATAAAATATACTCATATTTGAGGATCCATAGCTACGTTTGCATTATACCAATAAGGACAGTGTAAAACTGTATCTCCTGTAAAAAAACTGTGTTTGAAAATCATGTACTTTGTTTGAAAAGAGATTTCGTAAAAAGTCAAAATGACTTTGCTTTAAGTGACAAACCATACTGAAATGCTATTAGAACGCGCTTAATTCATGAAGCCTGGCAGTTTGTTCAAATGGTTTTTGATGCAACAGAAACTGATATCATTAATATCTTTCTATTTTAATGTCAGCCCTAATTTTCCAAACAGAAAACAATAAATGTCATTGCATTTTTCATTTTTTACTCCCTCTTTATCAGAATACAAGGGTCAATATAATTCTATTTTATTATGAAAGCTAGACAGCTCTGTATAATTTTTTTTTAAAAAAAGATGTCACAAGCAAGTTAGTAAATCAGAAAATTTAGGTGAGGGCAGCAAAATGATTTTTCTGTATCATTAAGGTAAAAGAGCCAGTTTTGCGTGTCAGCACTTCTAAGAATTTAATGATGTTTCAGCTACCTGAGCTGAAAATATAAGATTTGAAGGGGGTAAAAATTACAATAAAGGCCTCTAGTTCTTGCCTGTTAGACTGCAGTAGGTTTATGTCACGCACTGGAGACAATTCTGGCCTAATTCTGTCCAGTCTAAGTTTCCTATTATTTGAAGTTTCCTGAAAAGTAGCCATATTATACATTATGTGGCCTGGTACTAAAGGTAGACAAGCTCAAGGTACTATATCACAATATGTAATGTACCAAGGACAAGTGACTAAACAAATGGAAAACAATTTTTTTTTATCTTACTCCCCTTCTCATCCTATCAGTTATGCAGCAAGAAGATTCTAAACAGAGCAGATAAAAAACACACTGAAAGAATACTAGCCAAACATCAAGCAATACATGAGCAGGAATTTTTCAAAATGCACTCATTCAAGTTTATTTACAATTTGCACACTGCAAAATGACTCAACACATGTAGCACCAATAAAAATCAATCAGAAATGTGCAGGTGACATGACATGAAATGTAGAAAGTGCTCTGTATGTAAGAAAAGTCTTGGTTGCAGAGCAATATTAACTTGCCACGTACGCACATCAACACCTCTAGTGTCAACTGCAGCCTCTGTTGTGTTGCCATAGAAACTTAAGGCGAGTTGTGAAGACTTCATTGGTCATCACAAGCCATCAAAACTAAATAATTGTGAAAACATGCAAAAGGAAAATAACCAAGCAACGGTTGTATATTTTCTATTAACTGTGTAGTTAAATCCAGAGGTTTATCACAAAGAAAAGTGTATTTTAAGTCAAAATGTTTACAAAAGCTATGGCACTGAATATTCTTTGAGCAAGCCAGCATAAGTAACTACAGTAGCTAAGCAAGCAAACACTACCATTTGTATATTGTTGAAGCATAATAATCCTAAACATTTGTGTTTTTAGTGAAATTTATACTCTGTAATATGGATGCTAAACCCAAGTTTTGAAAAACTGTGTTAAGCAATATTTCAGCTGTGGAGAAAAGAGTAGTTAACAACTGTAAAACCTACGCCAGTAAATGGCAGCCTAAATCTCTCTACAGAGAAATACCACAGTTAAAATCTCTCTTCAAACCTCTATCAAGACTGTATGTACAATTAAGTTTTTTCATGTTTTAAAAACTGAAAATCTTCAAATATGAATTTCAGGGCCAGATCTTTTACATTCTTGTACTGGCAGATAAATCCCGCAACGGTTGAGGTGCATGAATACATACCTCAAACCTGTTCGACTTGAAGAAATAATACTGTATTCATGGTAGAACTAATCTGTTCCAGATCCACAACCACTAAATTCAAAGCATTTTGCTGGAAAAAAAAAATACCACTAAATTGCAGAGAATAAATTTACCAACTGACTACTTTAAATCCTAGATCACTATAATGACCCTCACTTCAAATCTCCCTACTACAGAAGCTATGGTAATTGCTACTGGAAATATTTCTAACCACTATATTTAAGTAACAATTTCACCTTCCTTTCCCCCTTCCCTGCCTTTTCTGATAGCAGTCTCATCCACTTCACCAAGCCATTCTGTTCTATGACAATCTCTCAATTTCCTCACTCAGCTAACTCACTTTCCCCCTCTGGGACTGTCTTCTTCCTCTCCACCCACATCCCAGCATTGAGCGTGAGCTTTCCCGGTCTCTCTCTCTCTCTCTATCTTCTGAGTGCTCCACTGGGCCAGCCACCATCCCTTCTCATCATGAAGCTTCTTGATGGGGCCTATAAGACAATGATAAGGATGTGCTGGAGAGCAACAGCAACCAACATTTTAAAAATCCCCAGTCACTTTAAAAATCTGCACAGACAGAAATTTTAACTCTAAAAATGAGGACATCTTCAGGAAAAGGAGGACTCTAGGTTAACCCATTGCTCTTAATTATATAAAACACAGCCCCCTACCAGGGCAATAGTGATAGGCCACCTTTTAGAAATTAAAGTCTCAGCTCCCATGTTTTATTCAATGTTATCACAACAGTCTATTGCATGATGTTCCCTTTCCTTTGCTATATTAATCTGCCCTTAAGAATCATTAAGATAACACAGGAAGTACTGATTCTCTACCCAGCATTCCTTTCTGTGATCTCATCTAAATTACTCAGGAGAATAATTATTAAAAAGAAATACAGCAATCCAGCTGCACACAAAAACAACTAGTAGGATTCCATTCTTACAAAGCAATATTACATTACATTGGACTATTATGAGAATTAGGCAAGGTTCTACTAATCTAATTACAGGACAATTATGAAAAGAGAGCTCACTCACTATCCATTCTAAAGAGGTACTGCTAAGCTATCTCCAACTCAGAAGAGGCATAAGCACGGGTAGAAAAGCACATAAGTAAATCTTGCCTTATTTAAGAAACTATTACAGCTATGATGACAGAGCTTAATTGATCTGCAATATATTGCACTAAGGTACCTTCACAAGCCACAATATTAGGTATGTATCATACATTTGATAATGCACACAATACTCAATTCCTATAAATTATGTATCCGCAAGCAAACAAAAAGAAACTTAGAGGGGTCAAAGGAAACTTGAACATAGGATACATGGGACAAAGTAAGAAAAGTTAGGGGTAAGAGAGAGAAAGAGAAGAAATAAAAAGCTCTTTTAGAAAGACAAAAATAAGCCACAATTCAGAAAGATGATTTCCAAGTAACATACTTACAAAAATAGAAGTAGCGTTCAACTAGTGTTCAACATCTTTTAAGCTGAAGAAAAAAGGCACAGGTACATGTAATCTACCAGTATGAAGAAACAATGAATTACTGTGTGACCAGGTTTTCCAGATTTATGGGTTGAGGACTAGCAGCAGCTAGCAAAAAACTGATATAGCACAGGCATCATCAAAATGTTGGTTGCTCAGCTTTAGCTTTCCAAGTGAACTTCTGCCCCAGCCAGTTTTAATCTTATTCCTATATGGAGAATGGCAAAACAAAGGCCCCCATAACCCAACCAAATAATCCCCCTCTTTCCTTCATCTCAATACATGCTAACAACATTAGCTGGATCTAAAAATAAAGAATTGTTGCATCTAAAGGAAAAATCAATATCTCCTCCTGTAAACTGGTATGAGCTGCTTTCTCAAGCTAAAAATGTATTGTATTGATCTAGTATTGATTTTTGTTAAAGCAGTCAGGTATTAAAGACACAACTGATTCTTCAGCATGACAAACCACATGATATTGATACCTGCTAACAAAAAAAGCATTTTATCAAATACTACCATTATATAAAAGCACTTGAAAATTTTCACTGAAGGATAAATGTTACATTCTTTACAATACACAGAGGCATATTAGAGATATCTTTCAGTAAGATTTTTCTCAGAGGAGGACATTTATGTACAGAGATTGTGATAGCCAATTAACTGCCCATATTTATATTATTTTATTTATTCATCCAATTAGTAATCTATAACAAGTTATTCCCATGGTGATTTCTTAAAACACAAATAAAATGTTATAAAATCTGAGAAAATATTCACTATTACCAATCTTTTTAGATTCAAATAAGTAGAGTCAAGTTAATTATGTTGCACTTTAAAGCTTTTGTTTGCTATTCTATACTGTGCTCAATGATAATTTAAAAGTTAATATGTGTGTCCATAAATACAGACTATTAAGTTATTCATAGTCATTAGGAAAAACTCAATCTACAATCTTAATACCATATGGTTCAGAAGTTTATCTCTCTCTCTCTCTCTTTTTTAGTATGGACAGCCAAACTTTTAAGAGTTGAAAGATTAATATGGATAACACCAATTAACTAAAGAAGCAACAAACTCAGTTTAAATCTATTAATGGCAACAGGAAATATCAGGACAGCTTAATTATCTTCAAAAATGACGCAATTGTTTTATGAAGCTCAACTAAGTTGAGAATTTTAATTCAAAATACAGGGAGTAAAGTATGGGCAAGTAGAAGCAACTTGAAAATGGAATACCAAAGATTTCCAGGAGTGTAAATAGCTGAAGCTGGGTGCACTGCACACTCTAACCCCAGAAAACCCCAAGACAGGTTCGCCTTAGGATCATGATATGTCAGAAACGACTTGAAGGCACACAACAAGAACAAAGCCAGAACAGGATGTGCTATGACTAATAATGCTATGACCAGTAGGATGTTATAATTTAGGGACTGCATGGCCATCTGTGGCAAGTAATAAACATCCTCACACAAACTGGTACAATCATAATTATCTGAAGGTGATGGTACAAATAAAGAGGTATATAAATAGCCATCATTAACACTGACCAGGAATAAACAGGGCAGCTATAGATGGTTTAGATCTATCACTGTTGCTACTCCCAGGTCAAAAAATGTCACTTGACATATATTGTGGCACAAGGTGACTGAGCTATCATAGCTATTAAAATTGAAAGGAAAGATGTTTGCAATACTATGGAAAGAGGTAATGCAAGAACTGATAATGGTATCTAGGAATTTATCCATCACATCACAGATAAGCTTGAATATATAATTTTGATACTTATTTTGAAATGTAGATTTGTATTTTTGCTGCAAATAGCTTTGAACAAATCCTGCCTAACAGTAAATAAAAAAGCATCATGGCTAAAATCCACAACTGCTTCAAGATAAGCAGACAAGATCTATATTCTACATTCATACCATCAAGCCTGAAAAACATCGCTCAAAATCTTTCTTATTGGTCCAAATGAGTATATGTATACACATATACATACAAATACACATACAAATACACACACACACACACACACAAACTCACACACACACAGAGCAAATGAATATTTGATTTGTCACCAAGCATCCAGAGAATCATAAGGACAATTCAGGAGTCTAGATATTCCTGTTGGATCGTGTCCACTGGCAAAAACAAAAATATATTAGATGACAGTAGATCATCATTCACCTAAACCAGTGGTTCTTAAACTTTTCTTTACTGGGGACCCCCTGTAAACATAATCTATTGCCAAGGACCCCCAAGACTTAACTCAAGATTTAAATATTCAAATATGTATTTATTTCTGAAAGGTTTCTGGAGACAAAGATGCTAATCTTTGCTCAGATACTGGGTGACTTTGGGCAAGTCTTTCTTGCTGCCACAGCTGTTGGTATCCAGCAGCAGGTCTTCGCGAACACCAGGTTAAGAACCACTGACCTCAGCAATGGCTCCACCCCCATCAAAATGGGCTAGCAGATTATCAAACCTAAGAAATGAAAAGTTCAGATCTCTGTATGTAAATGTTCAAATATTTACAAGTTTTACCACTGTTTATCATATCAGTATCCTGTACCAGCTATACAACACCTCCAAGCTTTCACTAAGTTACTTGATAACTTTTCCCACAAACCTGACAGTAAGAACCTCGGGCAAATACTTGCTGTTTCAGCAAGGTACTTGGGGAGAATTGTGATGACCCAACTTTAGGTATCTTTAAACAATATTAACTACCTAGACCTATTTCAGCTCAGGTTTCTTCCCAGCTATGGGACAAAACAGGCTTGGTCATCCTAATAGATGATGCTTTACCATTCTGATGGATGGCCTGTATCTGTGGAGGGACAGAAAAATAGGACTCTGTTACACTGATCTCTCCTCATTTTTAGACACCATTCACCATGATTCGTTCCTAAATCAGAACCTTGTTGGTGAACTACAACAGCAGCTGCATTTTTTCCAAGAAAAACAAACCAGGTCTCCTATCTCCAAGCAACTTTTTTGTGTTTGTGTGATTTCCTTTCTTTATACCCATAGCACCTATAGTCTTCTCTCTCCTTCCCTCTCCACAAGCCTATACTATTCTAGCCTGTTTGTGAAGATCCTGGCACTATTGGTATGGGGTGCCTGTAGACTTTGTCTCAAATGGTATGTAATATGTATATGAAGCAACCACATGCCATCATTATGAGATTAGGAGCAAGGTGCTATCAGTATGCTAGTAACAATCAGATCTGTTTCTTCATTACCCCAAGTCAAGAGAGGACATGCATGATGTAGATTTGTGTTCAGATGCCAGTAAGTTGAAAGTGAACAAGACACAGATAACAAAACTGAGAGATTCCCAAATCTGAGAATTAAAAAATTACCAGCTCTAGCTACAACAAAGCCAAACCAACAAAAAAGATACCACCACTAAAGCAGCAGCAATCAATAATCTCACTAGCAAATCTTAAAATGTCCAGATGAATCTATCTTTCCTGGGTGCTATAGTAATCAGCAGCAGCAGCTACTTCCACATACACTAACAGAAGGCTTTCATTTCACAAATATTATCCCATCATGCCACAAGCCAAACATCTTTTTTGAATACACCTGGCTTTCAAAGCATGGGAGTATGTTGTTCTGAAAAAGTCAATTATTCACCATGTAAGTTCAAGTAGTCCTATGAATCCCAATCAATACTGGAGTTCTTTAAATAATGATGCATCATTGGTTGTCTTCCAACAACTATTCACTTTGTGTATGAAAATAAATTAGGATAACATTTAAAAAAAATCAGAATAAATACGCAAAATGAGTAAAACCATATTTTTAAATATGAAAAGGCAGAATTCTTAGAAAGCTCAAGCTTTCTAACTGCTTTCCTATGAGATATAAAGCAAATGTTTAAGTCACAAGTTTTGAAAATTAAGCAAACTGCAGAGACAAAATACAGGTAGCATAAGAGAAGCACTTCATTGCATAGGTGGGGTTAGTATCATAGGTAAGTATCATAGGTAAGTGATACATCTTTACACAGAAAACTAGTATTTACTTGAATGGCCACAAGTCAACAAAAATAAGCATTGTATTTCACTGTGATTAACATATGTTAAGAGATTTACAATACACCACTACACTCATGCTGGCTGAGGTGCTATGCTACACTGGCTGAACTGAAAATATACTGTGATCATGACAGAAATACAGGATGCCCCTGTTCACCACACCTAGACCCAGCACAAGAAATTATTTCTACCTTAACAAAACGGGGAGAAAAATATTAGGAACCTCCACACTGACAAACACCACAGCCATGTTACCACAACCACAGGGTACATGGTAGAATCCAATCACAACATACCATCACAAATATATTAACCCCACACAGAAAGACCCTAATATGGACAACAGAAGCATGGAACTGCACATGTGCAGCCCCAAACCATACACACTTAAAGTAACTCAAAGTAAACTATGGTAATGGAGAATTGTGGAAGATGGGTATGTTGAACAAAACATCACAAATACCTATGGCTGTTGCAGATACACTGTGCTGGCACTACAGACAAATGTCCAACACCAAACCATACTCCACCCAAACAACAGAGGATGTTATTACAGGGTGCTACAGAGTAACCAACATGGCAAAGCATACAAAAGTATAATTGCTGCAACTATTCCCCACCCCCTTTGTCTTACATGAATACTGAGTTATGTGAAAGCTGCACTAATGTTAATATTCCTACCTTTCAACTGCAGGAAGTTCCTATGCAGTGAAAATATTTGTCCCACATACATGTAAATTCTTTTCTAGCAAAGGACAGGCACACCATTGCCACTGCAGGCTAAAGTGGTCATCCAACATTTGGTCCTGTACAGATCAGAAGAGGCTGCCCCTTAAATAGAGTACTCATGCAACTCTCAAAATAACCCACCTGTGTATCTTCACCTTTCAGAACCTCCTCTTATCTCAGACCCTGATGGTTCAATAACAGTTTGCCATGAATGTGGTTAGGGAGTAGCAACTAGCAATCCATTAGCCACATCCTAGTGTGATCTGGCATCAAAGTGGGACTTTAAAGAAAAATAAAAAGGAGTATGGTGGGCTCAGCGGCATTGGCACCTCCATTATCTACTCATTTGAGCACCCTGGACTACAACAGAACATTCCAGCAAGCATGAGAAAATCAGTAAACCATGAGAAGAGTAATAGCTCACTAGAGCTATTCACCATTCCTCCAAACATTTCTTTTAAAAAAAAAAGAACTGAGAAAGCCTAAGAGGCAATTCTGCCTTCCTATGCTGTATAGAGGCTCTATATGAAACAGGAGTCACATGAAATCAACTAACTTCAGCTGACTTTCAGTTGCCTTCATACTCCTACTTTTTAAAACAAACAAATAATTAAAAAAATCAGGCTGGAGGATGGCAGACTGCAACGTAGCCCTCTATGGCTGCGCCGTACAATGCCAAACCCCCAGCAGGTATCCAACCCTTATGTAATTCTAAGATAGCACTGTAGTCTGCTGTGATGTATCTGCTGCCCCTATACTTCTGACTTCTATAACTGGGTCTTGTAATGAGGGAGAGAATGTTCCATGTACATCTGATAGCTACCTACTGCCACGACTGGGTGGTTAGGGAACAGCAATGTGTGACTGCCATCTGAGTTCAAGTCCAGGAAGCATCCTCTCTTCTGCCTTTGACTGGACTTTCTCCTAATCATGCATAAGCCAGGTGGCGATATTTCCCCACTTCCCCATTAGAGAATTAGAACTCTTTCCTCCTGCTTGCCAAGCCTATGCCCTACATGGAGAGACACTGGAGGCTGCTGTTATTAGTGAATGCCTGCAGTTGCCAATGTCAGTCCAGGCCATGTCTGAATATACATTTTTCTAGATAGAATCATAGAGTTGGAAAAGACCACAGGGACCATCTAGTCCAGTCCCCTGGCCTGCAGGAACACATATCAAAGCAACATCTTAACAAGTTCTTCATCAAAATTACACTAACTTGTTTGCACCAATGATATATCAAGTTCAGCCAAAATCACATTAAAAATATTTTCTTGATAACTGCAATAGTCAGTTGTACTATTTACTTTTCTTGGAAACTAAAAGCCAACTTTCAAAACCATTTTTGTTCTTCACGAATAGCTGGGGAGCTGTACTGATATATCTCAGGAAGCATACTGGTATACTTTAGTGTTATTAGGCAGCACAGGCATTCTTGACATCTTATATTCTCAACAATAACTAATAATTATTTGTCCTTTGAGGCTACATTTACTTAACATATGTACAATAAACTATGCTTAAAA
Source organism: Iguana delicatissima (assembly GCA_948472985.1). Taxonomy (NCBI): domain Eukaryota; kingdom Metazoa; phylum Chordata; class Lepidosauria; order Squamata; family Iguanidae; genus Iguana; species Iguana delicatissima. Next base: position 151,636 of record CAOKZL010000363.1, on the reverse strand, counting down.
GGAGGCATAAGCAAGTCTAGTCTACTCACAGTTTGTAACCAAAAACCTACCAAAGACTTTCTGAAATAAATCATACAACCCATTTATAAGTGTCAGATTAACATGCTTTCCTTTTAATCTAACTAATCTAGTGTCTACAGAATTCTCATTCTCCTACTAACTGCAGGAACAGTATAGTTGAGAAGAAAGAAGCATAGCGAAGACACCACACAGACAGAAGATGCAAGACTATGACACAACAACAAGCACCTATGCAGGGCCCAGATACTAAGCTCATGAACAATGGGAGTTAACCAAGAAACTTGCCAGTAACCTCGCATCATCACACCTAGTCTACAAATACAATGGGATGTAAAATTCCATTTGTATCAACATTAGGTCCCCAAAGCTGAATACTCACAAGCTCTTAAAAGCATATCACCATTTAAGAACGCAAACCTACAGAAGTTTACTTCAACATTAGTTCCATTGTACTCCATAATACTTATTTCCAGGAAAGTGTCCTTAGTTCTGAATACACGTTTAAAAGACTTTTCTTCTTACAACCCTTGAGTTCAATAAATTGCATGTCGAATAATGGTTCTTTTTTACAGTTTAAGACCATATGCTCCAATTACTTAAGAACACTGAAAGTTGTCAAATACAACTGTTCTTCAATACGGGACTGTAAGAATAAACCCTTATTTTAAAAATGTTATATGCAGTCAGTGCATCAGATGAAGAGCACAGGTGTTCATCTGATCTTCTTATAAACATCCCTCAAAACCATAACCACAACCATTACACTTAGCAGTACCATATTGCCTGAGAAAAAGACAGGCTTTACACCAGATTTTCCCAATCTGATCTTTTTCGAAACATGTTATGCTGCCAGTCTTTTCATTCATTATCAGTCAGCATGGCCATTGGGAATGATGCTGTTGTAATCCAACAAATCAGACTGAAGAAATCAGGTTGGGCTAATCTACACACCATATACATAAAGAGAACAACCATTCTCATGTCAATGTATAATTTCACAATTTGGCCAGACATCTACTATACAAGTATTCAATGATACAGAAACAAAAGAAACTATTACAACATTAATCAAATGATTTAAGAAGAAAGAAACCAAGGTTTCACAGTCTCTCTGCAAAGAAGGTGGCGCACCTGGTGGCTGGGGCTTGTTCCTGCCTCTTCTGCTGTCCTATCCTATTTTTAATAGGGACTTGTAAGCCTCACCCTAACATACTATAACGTATTTTAAAACTTGTTTTTATCTCTGTACTGTTTTAATTGGTCTTTATTTGGTCATCACCTTTGGACCCCTTGTGGACTGACAGCAATATAGAAATACTTTAAATAAATAAATAAATCCTGTTTTTTCCAATGAGTCCACTTTACCTGAAACAAGCAACTGGATTTAGACCCAATACAACATTCTGTTTCAAGTTCAAAGGAATCTTGACAAATATATCCTTGGTTCGTAAATCAAGGTGTGCATGTTCTTAGCAGAAAAAAATCACAATGAAGGACAATCTTGAATCTAGAACAGATTATGACTATGCAAAGGGGATCTTACAGATATAGATTGGAATGGCCCTCCAAACATTGTTGCAATTCCCATCATCCCTCACTATCAACTTCATTGGCTACTGCCACGGGGAGTTACAGTCCAGCAACATCCGGAGGGCCATAATTTGCCTGTGATGTTGTGATTTTATTCTTTCAGTACACTACTTAGGTTGAGATGCAAAGACTTGATTTAGGGCTAACACAGAATTGATCACTTTCACAGAACATCTCATTTAATCAGGCACATTTTTTAAAAAGTAAGCATATAGTACAGTGGTTCTCAACCTGTGGTCCCAGATGTTCATGGACTTCAGCTCCCAGAAGCCCTGAGCATTGACCACAGTGGCTGGGGCTTCTGGGAGCTGAAGTCCATGAACATCTGGGGACCCACAGGTTGAGAACCACTGATATAGTAACTATACCTACAAAAACTACAGCTGTCAAATGAGATCTCAGAAAGACACTGTTTCTCAAAAGTAAGAATATCTCAAAGGTAGCATTTGCAACCAGAGCTACCAATTTTACTTTTCAGAAGACTGAATATAATAACATGCTGAAACAATCCAGATTTTATCAGCGATAGAATCACACTCTGGGTCCTATCACTACTCAATCATGGATGGCTTCAGCATATCATACTCATTCTTCTTAATATATAACTATCCAGTCTCTGCCTACAGCAACATGCATGCATTAACTACAGAAATTTTATTTCAGAATTCTTAGTTCATACGTAGACTTGTTTCATTAATACGAGCTCTAACAGAGCTAAGCAATTCTAGTTTTTTGTTTGAAATTCCATACTACAAACTATTATCCACATGTGCCTGAGTTTAAAAAGAGATTTTCTATGTGACGTGGGTGAACAATGCTACGTAATATTACTCACAGATCTCTTTAAATCCTGATCATCATTTCTGTACATGTCTTCAGTAACCCATATGAATTAAATTAAGCTGTTTTCCTGTCTAGTATTTCACATAAACCTGAACAATGGCATTTTAGATTACATTTACTGACAATACTACTTTATTAAACACCTCTAACTCCAGTCCAAAATTGGAGGTGAGCTGCTTCTTCCACTGTACTAGAGCATTTTCAGCTGCAGCCTTAACTCTGAAATCATTAACAGCAAGTTTACATTTAAAGTGAACAAATTCCCCCAGGTGAATAAGCTTATGCAAACAAGTGCAGTTCTAAGACTCAATAAATCAATCAACCTTCACTTTTATAATTCATATGAGGCAAAAAGCCACTCAAAGGACAAGTACCAACAACTTTAACAAAGTTGATTTAGAATCATAGAATCATAGAAATGTAGAGTTGGAAGAGACCACAAGGGCCATCCAGGCCAACCTCCTGCCATGCAGGAACACCCTCAAAGCACTCCCGACAAGTGGCCATCCAGCCTCCGCTTCAAAACCTCCAACGAAGGAGACTCCACCACACTCCGTGGCAGCACATTCCACTGCCGGACAGCCCTGACCGTCAGGAAATTCTTCCTGAGGTTCAGGTGGAATCTCCCCTCCTGCAGCTTGTATCCATTGCTCCTTGTCCTGGTCTCAAGAGCAGGAGAAACAAGCCCACTCCCTCCTCGACATGACATCCCTTCAAATATTTAAACATGGCTATCATGTCCCCTCTCAACCTTCTCTTCTGCAGACTAAACATACCCAGCTCTCTAAGTTTGTCCTCATAGGGCATGGCTTCCAGGCCCCTCACCATTTTGGCTGCCCTCCTCTGGACCTGCTCCAGCTTATCCATATCCTTCTTGAATTGGGGTGTCCAGAATTGGACGCAGTATTCAAGATGAGGTCTAACCAAAGCAGAATAAAGTGGTACCAATACCTCCCTCGATCTAGACACCATACTCCTATTGATGCAACCAAGAATTGCATTGGCTTTCTTGGCTGCCGCATCACACTGCTGACTCATGTTCAGCTTGTAGTCTATTAAGACTCCTAGGTCCCTTTCGCACGTACTGCTATCCAGGCACGTGTCCCCCATCCTATATTTCTGCATACCATTTTTTCTGCCTAAGTGTAGGACCTTACATTTCTCTCTGTTGAAATTCATTTTGTTAGCCTTGGCCCAGCTCTCCAATCTGTCCAGGTCCTTTAAACTGTTTATTAAAATATTAACGAAACAAGAAGTTCTTCAAGGAGACTATAGTGTCCTTTTGTCAGCAGGGACATCCTAAGAAGCAGACGAATACACAGACAAAGAGTACTAGGTTATGCTCAGACAATCACTACACTGAATAAGGCTGGGCCAAAGGATTTTACTAGGGATGGGATAAATCCAGAATTTTCTGGATCCGAATCCTTAATCTGGAAGGTTCTGGGAATCCACAAATCTCACGAATCTCAAACCTTTTGAATTCTTTTTTTAAAAAGGGTTTAAAAAGCAAGGGAAAGAAGAATAATCTTGGGCAAGATACACTCTCACAGCCTTAACAAAAGCCTAGGCAAAGGCAAACCTCCCTCTGAAGAAATCTGGCCAAGACAATTGTCATAGTTTTGCCTCAGGATCTCCCCAGATTGAAAATGACATGAAGGCCCTTTCTGCACAAGCAGGAAAATGTGGATTAATCCCACATTTTCCTGCCTGTGTAAACAGGACCACATACTACAGTAGAGAGATAATCCAGGTCAAAGCTGGATTTTCTTTGCATAGCTCCTTATGGCATCCTGGGGTTTGTAGTTTGATGATGCAGCAGCACAGTTTGGCAGAGAAGGCTGTGACTTCTTGTAAAACTACAAAGCCCAGAATTTTGTCTGAAAGACCTTTGCAAGGGAACTATTCAAAGGAATGTTTCAGCTGTCCTTGAAATCTCAAGCCTGTAGCTTCCAGTCAAGTGCTGAAGTTAAATATTCCGTGTTCAATTTAAATATCTTAGAATACAACCCCAGATGTAATTTCTGAAATCATTAGCAAAGGCCATTATTACTCCAAGGGAAAAATTCACGTACTTGCCACCTCCCCTTGTATGTCTAGTCTCTCAAATTTTCAGGCATCCTGATTGCCCAAGTTTTCAGGCATCCTGGTCTCCCAGGTTTTCAGATATCTCGGTCTCCAACAAACTGTTTGTGTGGCAGATTTGAAAGTTTCGGTTTGCCTGTTTTGGCACAGGGATTCAGATTCACAAATCCCAAATCCCTGCCAAGGATTCGAGGATTTGGTTACTCCATCCGTAGATTTTACTAAAAGTTCTAATTGTCCTTATCATTTCATAAATCACATACACCAATGGTGGTACAGCTACTTACAATAAAGTACAGAAATAGGAGGCCACTTCAAACAGGAACATTTAAAAGACTAAAAACTGAACTTTCAGTATTACTTTTAGAAAGAAGTCTTACTATGTTCTACGGGGCACACTCCCAGGATAGGATTTACTTATCCTTTCTTCAACTTTTCTAAATAATTTTCAGTTTCTAAGACTATTATTCACTATAACTAATGTCAACATAATTGAATAATAATTCAAAATCCTAAATTTAGACCTTTAGTTCCATGCTACAGGCCATCAAATGGCTTTTTAATGTCCAAGTACAAGCCAGCTTCACTGTGCAGTGTGGACAACAGAAGTGAATCATCACTTACAAAAGCAAAATTTGGATCCTCCTCCTTCTCACACCATTTTTTAGTACTGCTTCAGTTAACAGAGTGATTCCATCCTGGGCAGTTTCTACTATTAATGAAACAAACCAATATAATGATTTTCTTTTCTTTTTGTTTAAAGTTCCCTATTTAAAAGTCATTTTGACATATAGGAACAACCCATGCAACTTGCACAACACATGTTTCAGAAACCTGGAAAACAACTGAAATACCTCTGAAGTACATATTTTCATATAAAGAAAAAGAATCAATATATGTACATATAAGAACTATATACCTGCACGCCTTCACGCACTTCTCTTACAAAACCACAATAATATTGCAGAGAAAGTAATGACTGGCAAGTACTAGCCCTGAATTTTACAGAAAATTTTGGTTGTATATCAAAGAGAAAAAACTTTTTCCCTTCATGAAACAAGAAACAGTTTTAGGAAGTCAAAACAAAATACTCTGCAATATACTAATTACTTCAAAACTTTTAAAAAAGTTCAAAGAAAATGCATATATCAAAGCTGGCAGCCCAGTTCTTGTTCTTTGATAGGCCGGAACTCTCTTCACGCACCTCATTCCTTAAATGCAAATATAAAGTATGTTCCAAAACACCACTGAGCAAACAACTTCAATTTAAGAAAAAATACCCACTGCTGACAATCAAATTGGTGAACTGGAACATAGGCATGCAGGCACGTGTTTATAGATACAGAGAGAAAAAGAAGTGAACAATTTAACCGCAAGTCTAGATCTGTCTTCTAGTTGAACATGGCCCAGTGGCCTTCAATATGCTTTCAAACTGGTATCTGTATAGACAGACTTTCAATAAAGTATCTCTCACCTCACCCCAGAAAGATTATCTAAAAATTAGGATTATCTAAAATTCTTTTAATTGGCAAAGTTGCTTGTTTTATACTAGCAGCTATGCCAGGTACCACAGGAAAAGCATGTTTACATAGCTGGATGTATGCTATTCTCAGGCTTGGCTTGGCTTAACTTGAAAACAGATACAGGGCCTACAATAAGTAAGTGCCAAGGGAGCTGGTGCTCTGTCTTAACTCCTCAAAAACACATATATAAACAAATCACTTCCCCTGCCTCCAGCTCAGAACACTCACTCAATTATTAAAAATGATTCACCTCATTTAATAATTCTTCTCTCACTTGTGTCCCCCAGGAGTGTTCGTCTTCAGAAATACTACTGATGAAGGTAATTTACTCTGAGCGTTTTCAGAAAACCATGCAGATAGCAGGTATGTGATGTTAAATCACCAGCATACAGGACTACAGTTCAGGTGATAGTGACACGCAGTCAAAACAAAGTTCAAGTGACTGGTAACTTAGACAAGAGTTAGGCTGTTATCCTAAATACTTACAGAGACTTAAAGAGCACAGTAAGGCTTCTTCGTGAGTATACCTGCATAAGATGGCAAAGTTAATGGGCAACACAATCACTCACTGAATCAATGGGATTTATCTAACAGTTGAGCTATCATTCAGCTGTTGAGCCAAAGGATTTATTTTAGGAGGGATGAGTAATTAGATTTAGAACACAGTCACTATGCTCACTAGAGAGCCAGGGTGGTATAGTGATTTGGGCACTGGGACAATGACCTTGCAGATTAGGGTTTGATTCAGCCATGGACACCCAATGGGTGACCCTGCGTGTGTCACACATTTTCAGCACCAGAAAATTCCATGATAAGTTTGCCTTAAGGTCATCATAAGTTGGAAACGACTTGAAGGCACACACCAACAACACTATGCCCATTAAGAAAGAAAAACTGCTCAGTATTTTCTTTTTCAAAGGGGGTAATTGTGAAGAGAAGCTTGATCATGGGGAAACAACAGGGACGGGACTACAGCCAGTGAGGATGTCAGAAAGTGGAGGTGGTAGGTCCAAATAGTTGATAGATCACTTAGGTGATTTATTACCCCAAGAGTCTGATAAAAAAAAATACTTGTTTACATTTTTAGATTTTCAAATTATTCACTGAGATTCTTTGAGAACCTGTGACATTTAAGAATAACTAATTGAAGCACAAGTAAAAATAAAATAGTTGTGTTTGTAACAAGAACTGTCTAAAAACAGATGAAATATCAAAACCACCAAACCAGCAGGTTTACAGAAAACAAAAACAGTTAAAAAGAAATATATGAAATGCCATATACTGGGACTGCTTCAGCAATAGGCTGATGAGAACCGATAAAATCTTACAAACAGGAGGAAACTACAAACACAGAAGTATTACAAAGTGGGCCTATACAAACTAAGAAAGCTTGGAAACAATTAGTTGATTGACTGCTTAAGTTATTAATCCATTAGGTTTTCCTACCAGTGTGACCTAACTCACTAGACTGCTTAACTAATGCACATGTTGATATTATTCTGTAATGAGTCAATTGATATTATTATTCATTAGAATATGTAACTCTTCCCCTGGCACATTCAGTAAAACAGGAAAGCCATGGAAGGACTGCAGGAAATGCATCATATGGCTCTACTGCTATGCAGCAGAAACCAGCAGAACAGCTGGAAAGTAAATGAAGAGCTGGAGTGGGACAGCAATAGAAGAAGAAAGGAAGGGGGAAAACTGAGCCATGGAATGCAGTGGGGCGGGGACCCTGGCTCTTACAGCCATGGGTCTTACAGAATGTTGCATTCACCCAAACTTAGTCCTGAAAGGCTACTATCTTACCGTCTCACATGCTGCCCTCTATGTCCTGGTGGAATCAGGTTGCATTGCAACTCTCTTTAATTCCCATCCTCAATTAATTTTATTCTAATTTCTATAATACAATAACATATCAAACCATAGATTATTATCTGGGGTGATCTACATTTAACTCATTTCTAATCATTTAGTGCAGTGGTTCTTAACCTGAGATCCAGGGAACCCTCACAGGGAGTCCATGAAGCCTTGTTTCCAGATACCAACAGTGGCGTCAGCAACAGGGACATGGCAGCGAGGGGACTAGGGTGCCAAAACTGTTCCTCATTTGCAAACAAGAGAGTAGTTTGAGTGCATGAACCACCTGCCGCCTAGTCCCTTTCACCAGGGATGTGGCAACAGGAGGTGCAGGCACAGGACATGGCGGCAGGCATATGAGCTCACCCAAACTGCTCTCTCATTTGCATCTGAGCAGGAATTTGTATCCTAGTCTCCAGAAGACTTTAAGAAATAAATATTTGAATATTTAAATCTAAATTTAAATATTGAAATTGAAATCTAAATATTGAAATCTTAAGTGTTGGGGATCCCTGGCAACAAATTATATTTATAAGGGTCACTGGTAAAGAGAAGATTAAAAACAACTGGTTTAATGTATTTACTGTTATTCATGCACTGCTAGTCACTTGGATAATTAAGTGATTTTTTTAAAAAAACCACACTTCCCATTTTTCCACATTTTGGCTTCCCCCCACCTGCTTTCAACCACCCTTTGGATCTGGTGAGGTTACACCGAGCAGTTTGAACCAAATGGTTTATTTAGCTAAATACATGCTCCTCTGCATCTACTAAAATTAAATCCCATTGAACTCCTTTGAAATCCTTTATCGTTCTTATTATTGTTCATCTCGTACTAGATATTTGGATAATTAAGTGAAATGCCTTCCTTCCACACTTCCTTCTCTCCCCTCCCATTCTGCTTTTCATCTAACCCTCTTTATTAGTGGTTCATTCACTTTTAAGGAGTTTGGTAAAGCTGGTGTTTTGGATCAGAAGATATAATGGAATGGATTAATGCCCATGATGTGTCTTTCTTTTTAATAATTGCCCAAATATAAGTCAAATTGTGTTAAATGGGCAAAATACATATGCTACCCTTGATCTTTGCAGATCACACTTTTGTTCTACATACGCTCAGAGGCATTCACAACTTTTCTCATTAAGATTTTTCAACCATAAATACACTGAGGGATCATTTTAGCTACCCACTTTCCCATCACAATTGCAGTGTGATGCACCTACCTCTAGCAACTTCAACACAATGCCTTTTTAATCTTTAATAAACAAGGTATACACATTAGCAGTGATGGGAAAGAATACAAAAAAAAAGGAGAGCTATAAATCAGTGAAAATACAGAATTGAATAGGTTATAAGATAAGAAGAACTCAGTCTTTAAAACAAGCTTTCCCAAACTGATAGTTTCCAAACATGTTGAAGTACCACCCTAGCCAACAGTAATGTAGGCTTTGTAGTCCATTGAGGGAAAATGAAGTTGGGGGAATGCAATTTTAAAATGACCAAAACAACACTTTTAAAGCTGCCAACAAGAAAACATGCACCTAATATCAAGGGTGACAACATCCTGCCCTTCTCTGCAAATCCCAAGGTCTGTCATGGGAATTAATGCTTTAATTAATGAGTTAATCAATGATAACTAACCTAATTAAATTATTTACATCATTAGTGTTGCTGGTAATGAATTTATTTCCCAATGTCTGACGTTTAACATTATCCAATTAATTTTCAAACCATGTATTCCAAACTCTTCAAATTGGTGAAAATCCAAAAAGAATCCTACTTATGTTGATATATAAATCACCAACCATACCTTTACAAGAATATCACCATTCAGAACTGCTATTAATAACCAGACACAGAAAAAGCAGAGCTTTAGCATGCAGTCATATTGTACACAAAGAGAACTGCACAATCAACTGGGAATTTCTTGAAAATTTTTACTACTCAATAGCCAAAATATTGTTCTGTTTAAAATATGGCTTCCTTCTTCAATTCCGTACTTTACTGCATGGAAAAGTCTAGAAGGCATCAGTCTATATTCAAAATTACCCCCGTTCTTTAGAATGCAGCTTATACTTCTTGCTGATGTAGCAGATGACACAATATTTACAAATACAGTGATTGTTTCAACTGTGATAGAAACAAGGAGAAAATGTACAATTTCAGACTGAAACAGAAATCAAAAGCAAACCATGTAGAGTATCACAGTGCTGAAAAAAATTTGAGGATTTTAAAACATTACAAAATAAATTGTAACTATTACAGACAATTTTTTTTTTTTACCACTGATGTCACATTTTACATAAGAATATAGGAAGAGCCATACTGGACCAGACCAAAGGCCCTTTCAGTCCAGTGTTTTTAGCAGCCAATCAGATGCTACACCGTGACAGAGCATGGAACATTACTTCGAGAAAGTAATGAGTTAGAGTTGTAGTTCGACTCCATTAGCTACTGTTACGGTTTTAAGCCAGAATCCTGTTGGTGTACCATGCCAGGACAATAGACTGTTATGTTTGCATACTCCATGTTTTTCTGGATTGCAGCTAGGGCAGAGAAAACCATCTCTACTACCATACAGAGAGAAAGCTGCCAGCTCCTCAGTGAATCTTCAAAGCTAAAAGCACTCTGGGAATGTTGCTGTGGAAAACTGCAAATAGCCATTGGTAGCCTTTTCTCCACAAATTTAAAAGCAAAAAGACTGAAGAAATTTCCATCATATTTGTCTTCAGATGAAAAGAATTATTGCCCTAACAGATGTAAAAGGCAGTCTGACTTTTTATACATATTAAGAAGTTGGTGAAATGTTTTGTTCTTTGCACTTTATGAACTGGTGTGACTTTTCTTGTGTACGTCTATTCTGAGATATTAGCATATTTTAAATCATGGTTGAGAATTGTGTGGTCCTTCAGATGCAACTGGACCCTCTCAGAAGCCCTGGCCAGCATAATCAGTGATGAGGAATATTGGGAACTGTAGCTCAACAACACCTGGAGGACATTTCTCACCCCTACTTTAAGTAACACAGACCAAAGTAAAACTGAAATTAGAACAAAGTGCACAGAAATCAAAAATCTTTGGATGAAGTAAAACTAAATAAGAGAAACATATGGAAAAGGGGCTTTAAAACTACGATTCAGAGTAATCACCCTTCAGTGTCTAAGTGTACAACAAGACCCCAGTAACATACAAGTACAGATTAAATCATCTCCTAGTTTTAAAGGGTTTAGCTAAGAAAGCTTGCCTAAATTGTAGGAATTTCTACTATCAGCATGGACAATCACCTCTGAAGATAATTTAGGTGGAAGAAAGTTTTGACAGCCCTTGAGATCCTCTCAGAACTATTAAATGAAAATTTATATATATACATCCCTTACCTGAAATGGCCGTTTTACTGAAAGCATCAGGTTAAGGTAACACATTCTTTTAAACAGTATACCCGTAATCAGGTTTACCAACCTGTCCAGACATGTCTATGTTGTTATTTGCAGGATACCAGTAGTGTGAAATCTTTAAAAAATTCACCATATAAAAGCTTTCCTGCCTAGAGGAAATTCCTGTTCACAATAGCTAACTAGGCTGAATGACTCTTTACAGAAACATAGCACTGCACTCACAAAATTTAGCAATATTCAACTAATATTCTTGCGTACCTAGCTCTTTCACTGTGGTAAAAACAATGGCCTAATTCCAAACGCTAGTCTCAGTTCAGCTAGAGTATGTCCACTGAATGTCGAATTGTTCAACAGTAAATCAACAGATAAATCCCATTACTTTAATGGAACTACTCTTTTGGGACTAGCAGCTGGATTTAGGCTGACATGTGCAGTAAAGTTAGTCTGCTGACTGAAGTAGTTCTACTTCCATCACAAGAATGGGGAGCAAGGAGGAGAGATTCTTCCTTCTCAATGCACCCACAAAATACGGAGAGGAAAGAGAGATGGAAACCCCAATGCACAAACAGCCCTGCTTTCATGGCACTGGCTTTTACCCAGAGTCTTGAGGCACTGTGAAGATTAACAAGCTTGTTATTACAAAAAGTTGCTGTAGTCTAAAGAGTTAGAACTGTTTTATTACCTGTGTCATAATTCACATATGGGATTTCTACATATCATAATCTTGCTACAATTTAGTAAGCTCACAGTAAGTCAACTAAGCCTCTTACCACATTCTCCTACCCTAGGTGCTTCAGCTGGATAACTCTAGAAGAGAAGTACTTAAACTTTTAACAAACACCAAATTCTACAGTAGAAGTCACAGCAAACAGGGGAGAAAACAGAAAAACAAAAATGGAACCAGCATTTCTACCACAGATACTCAATTTTAAGCGGAAATGTAAATATGCCAAAAACATAAATGGCCTTTTAGATATAAATGGCCAACAAACTCTTCACAAACAGATTTATACTTCATCTATCACCCTTTGCTCCCTGGTGGGAAAGTGTCTTTGTATCAGTGTCTCTGTTATTACTGAGGTGAGATGCTCAACGTTAGAACAAATTGTTCTTGTTAATTTGGGAAGACGGAAAGAGAAAATAGGCCATTTCCTCACTAGACTGTTACAGTGCTGTTATTCCACTTTCAACATCCTATGCAATAAATGGAATGATAGCACTATAACAGTCTAGTGCAGAGCAGCCACAGTGAGTGTGATGAAACGGGAGAAAAGCCACTCCCTTTAGGGAAAGTTCTCTGTGTCACATTTACAAACCAGAGTAAAGGCCACCAAAAAAAAAAAAAGTCACACCTGGGAAGTAAAGCAAGGCTGACATACTGCAGTACTTAATAACTATATGGCAATAATACACCAGATGCGGAAGGGGAAGGAAAAGAAAGAAATGAAGAAAAGAGCCTGTAGGTTTAAGCACGGGGGCGGAGGGGGGGAGACAACCGCAGTTTTCTCTGCCAGCAGCCGCCCGGGAAAAACTAGGCCCTTCGCCCCGACACCCCCCCAGCCCACACCCCCACTGTGATGTCTGCAGCTGGAAACACTCACAGGCCCCACGGTGAGACCCCCAAGTGCAGGAAGAGAAGGGTCGCCCTCCTGTCTCGGTCTGTGCGTGTAAGGAAGACACCCGGCCTTTGAGAGAGGGAGAGAGGGGCCTCCCCTCCTCAACCTCTCCGCCCTGCAGAGGAGCCACCCACCAGGCCAACGCGTGGCCCTCGCTCACCCAGCCCCCGTCCCAGCCCCCGCTGCCCACGACTGGGAAAGCCAGGCTCAGCAACAGCCCGGTCCTCCTCAGCGGGCAGCCAGGCAGGCCCGCAAACCCGGCCCGGCCTGGAGCCTTTTTCCTTCCCTTCCCTTCCCCCTCCCTCGACCACGAACTCACCCCCAGAACCCGCAGGGGCAGCGGGGCGGCAAGCTGGGGGCTTTGCTGCGCTCACTGCCGGTGTCTCCCATGGCGGCGGCGGCGGCGGCGGCGTCACCAGGTCTCAGGGTCGGGGAAGGGGCGGCTCAAGGAAGGCAGCGGGGTCCAGGCCGGGGTTCGAAGCCGGGATTCCAGGCCGGTCAGCTGGAGCCGGGCGCTACCACTGCAGCGACGGCAGGGTGGGTAGGTGAGGAGGAGGCTGCTGCGGCGGCAACGGCGGCGGCGGAAAGGGAGGCGGCCGCGCCCTGTGGTGCTTGAGGTGACACTGAGCTGCGGGCGGCGGCTACCGGCGGGTTGTGACGGGCCCTCAACGCGCCACCCCCGCGGGCAGCGCGCGCCCCCTGACCCAACAATGCCCTCAGCTCCTCCCCCTCGAACGAGTAGGGTGGTCTTGCCCGGCCGCAGCATCTATTGGGACAGGAGTGCATCAACAGCCAGGAATAGGTGGGACTTAATATGGCACCAAGGTAAAGCCACGACAGAAATGAGCAATTTTTGACAGCCGTTGCGCTGCCCTAACTTTGAAGCGGAAAGCGTTCAAGAGCCCTTGGGAGTAAAAACGAGGTTTGTGAAAGGACCAGATACCCCCTGCGCCACTATCTACTAATGGTACAGTCTGAGGAAATTGGGTCCTGGGTGAGGCAGATAAGGCTCTGCGCATGCGTGAGAGGATTAGGAACCCGGAAGTAGGTGTATAGAGCTTGTCTTGCTGTAGCTTATGGAATTCCCTGGCTAGGCGGGAGTAACCCCGGGAATTCCTGCAGGGGTTGCCCAGCCTCGTCCCCCCGCTTCTTCCTGCTCACTAGAGGAGCCGGCGTTCCCGTGAGAGGGATGAGCCTCCTAGAGAGGGTTTATGCTGTCATCCCGTGTGCGCTCCCCTCATTGAAGTCAATTGGATTTGTTTCTAAGTAAACATGCCTAGACAGTAATTGCACTAGCAATCTAAATTGCAGAAAAGAGGGGAAAGAGCGTTGTACCTGAGAGTGGCAAGTCCTGGGCTTGTAGAGAACTCCGTCCTGTGCCTTTGGTACGTGATAAGTTGGGGGAAAAAACCGTAGAAAGAGTCTGCTCAATCGGAGGTAACCGGCAGATGCTTCGGCCATTTCCGCACTAGACTGTTATAGCGCTATTATTCCACTTTCAACATCCTATGGAATCCCGGGGTTTGCAGTTTCGGGAGGGGCCGGCCGGCTTTCATCTCCTGTATCCGTACTCCCACAGTACAGTCTCTAGGGTAGAAGAGAGCTCCTCTGCAACCCTGCCTGTACCCAGAAAGTCCTGCTGTCTATGTGATACTAGAGATTTTATTTAATAAAAAATAAAGAGAGACAGAGAGGAAAAATAAGTGTTGGGGTCTAATCTGAAGATGCTAAGGAACTCCAAAATATTTTCTGACCTGTAAACAATCCTGTGAAATTCCTTTTCAGAAATAAATTCATTTTTCATGCTAATTTTAAAGAGAAAGCACCAAAGGTTGTTAAATTTACATCAGAGAACCTTGTTGTACTTGAAAACTTTTACTGACATAAGCTTTCATGAAAGAGAGTCTATTTCATCAAGCACATGTTCAGCTGGTACACTGAAATATACACAGGAATAAAGTAAGTAGAACTCCACTGCAAAGAGTGGAATCAAATGGCTATGGAGTGCATAGAATGTTACCTGTTTGTCAGCCTGGTATGAAAGGAGCAAACAAGTGAGTGTTGCCTATAAAATGCAAACCCTATGAATCCTTCCACTTTCGCAAGATTTGGGGCACAAAATCCTTATGAAAGCAGAAAAAAAAACATATAGTCCCCCCCCAATATTCCTGTCTCATTCCCTTCTGCCCCCCCACCAATTCCCTTGTGTTTTGCCTCAGCACACATTCTTTGTTCTCTGTGCCAGGGCCAAATGCATGGGAATGGGAGGGGAACTCCAGAGAGGAGAACATACGTGCGCCTCCCCCAACCCATTCCCTTGCCTTTTCCTATGCTTGCTTGCCTCTGTTCTCTGTGCCCAGAAAAACACAAGGGAGGAGAAAAGAGGAGGCATACACTCTCATGAATAATCAAATTCACAAAGGGCAAGCCCACAAATATGGAGGGAGGACTACAATACTGGGGATAGGTAGCAAAAACAAAAAAAACCCCTTTAAGCCACATCACTAATCCAGAAGATTCTGTATCTTTCACCACTCTGTTTAAAATCCTAACACACCAGTCTAGTGAGGGGCTTGAGTAATTTTGTGACATAAAATCTAACATCACTGGAGGAACTACTGATGGAATTTTCTCTGTCTTATGTCCCCACCTATGGGGGAAAAAAGTCCTGCTGGTGGGTTATCTAACTTCCTGGAGCAGATTTGTAATGTCCAAAAAGGGTAGTGCCCAGGGGAGGAGAAATCAGTCCCCACCCATTGCACGGGTGGAAACAGTTCCATTGGTAGCAGAACTTAGCTGGATGCCTCCCTGCATCAGAACGTGCCATCATCTTAGGCCATTTCTGCACTACACTGTTACAGTGCTATTATTCCACTTTCAACATCCTGTGGAATTGTGGGGTTTGTATTTTTCTGAGGCCAAAGAGCTCTCTAGCTGAGAATTTTAAATGTCTCTCCCTAAACTGTATTCCACAGGATGTTGAAAGTGGAATAATAGCACTATAACAGTATAGTGCAGAAATGGTCTTAGTAATTTTCTTTTTCCTTTTCTGTCAGTATATTCTACCTTACTGTTTTGAGTTTCTGCAGTAGCTGTTTACAATAAACTTCATTCCAGTGTCTAACTAGTAGAAAACCTATTAAATTGAAGGGGTCATTTAATACCTTTAGTTCTCCATCTCTAGGTAAGACCAAGTAAAGCAGTGGCAACTACTACTTAGCCTACCACTAGGTCCAGGCTTATCTCAGCTATGTGATAATTAGATAAATGTGGTAAAGAGAGAGTGGACTTAGTGACATAGCCCTTTACATAATAGAAGTCTTTGCATTATTTTATTTTTTTAAATATTTAATCTGATATCCTTTTACACCCTCACTTGGAGAAACCCATAGGACTTCATTGTTAGTGTGAGAGATGAGAACATACCATGTTAAAAAATATATAATGTAATAAAATCAATTTATCAGTGTTATCAACAACAATGCTGTCTTTAGACTAAACGGGAAAAGGATATAAATAAAATGGTTTAAAATATCCAATATATAATAATGGTATGGATTTGATGAAGTAGACTTAAGTCTACAAAAGCTTATGCTACCAAAGGTGCTACAAGATCCCTTTGCATATGATTCAGACTAACAACTATGTCTTAGAATAATAATAGTATGATGTTGGAGGCTCCTCTACAAATTCATCAGAAAATTAATTCATTCACTGAGTCTCAGTTCCCAGGTTCATTTCTTCTTTATTGTTGTGTTCCTGTGTGTCTCCCACTGGGTATATCCCTCTACAGATTCCTCGGGTAGATGGAGGTCTGCTTGCACTATAAGCTGTATTAATATGGGAAATAAGTGCAAATCAAATATCAGCATATACTGTTGAGTGAAAATGCTTTTTTAAAAGAGGTGTGTGTAATAGGATGTTACTCACAGAGGGGCCCATGTCAGTATCTTCAGTTCCATGAAGACCTTATTGTTCACCAACTTTCTGGGTTGCCAGTTATGATGCTGCAAGAAATATCTGATGGTTTGCTAAGGCCCTTTCCACAAGGGTAAAAAAAACAGCTTAGGACGACCTCACCCGGAGGTCGTCCACACCGTGGGGTGTGCTAGGGCGGTTTGAAAAGTGGGGGTTCCACACCTCAAACCACCCTCGTGCGGCTGCAAGGGGTGGTGCGGCATGTTTTTTAAAAACCACATTTCATGTGGTTTTTAAAAAACGCGAGCGCGCTAACCCATTGCAGCACCCTGTTTGAAACTGCAGGGACGCGCTAGTGTGTCCCTGCAGAGCTGCCCGGGGGCGGGCTTCCGGCTGGCGCACTGCCCTGATTGGCAGAGTGCCGCCGGAAGTCTCCGGCCACCATTTTGGGCGCCGCCAAACGCCGCCGAAATTCGCCAGCATGTGGAGCGGCAAACGCGTGCTCCCCGCAGGGATGGTGCAACGCGCTTCCAGGTAAGCTCTGCCCTTGCGTGCGCCGCCCCGTTGCCCCGTCCCCCGTGTGGAAAGTGCCTAAGACAGCCATCCATTCAGCTCAGAAAAAGAGGATGAGACAAATGATGGATGGAGGCACAGTTGGCTCTAAATAAGGGCAGGGGATCCAACTAGAGAGGGGTGGGAGGAGAGTGCACCCTAGGTGATGATAGTAGTGAGAAGATTAGAAGAGTAGCTGTCGCTGAGGAACAAGCTGTACAGAACAACCCCTGGGATACTCCTGATGCTAGATAGTTGCAGGACTTTCAACCAACAGCTCTACAGGTCTCAATTCACCTGCAGTGCTAGACAGACTAGAACAGTCCCTGGGAGGGAGAGCCTGGTACACTAGAGGAAGGAGGGACGTGTGATTATAAACAGAACAAGTAAACTATATGTATGTCGTCACTGAATCCATGAAAACTGGTGGGTTTGACATGTATCTTCCTACAGAGGGATTGATGTTGCCCACAGGAAACAAAAATGGAGGAAAGAGGTATCTTTGTGTTGTTATGTTTTAATTATGACATAAGCATTTTGGTGGATAACTTACTTTATAACTGAAATTATAACAAAAATATACCAATTTGCAAACTACTCTGACCATGGTTAGTTCCAACTAGACTTGTCACATTGATCAATGGGATTTACTAAATCAGCACTAATGCAAGTCAAGCTGATGCAATTGGTCTATCCTGGACTGGAATAATAATTGGATTTGGTCTCATGTTTCTTGTTAAATAAGGTGTGCTTGTCCACAATACATAGGGCAACAAATGGTAAATAGGCTAGTTTCTGTTCAAAACATTGAATGGACACAGGCTTAACATCAGAAATGGGAATATTAAAAAAAAACAACCATAGTGGGATAACATTTCAACTTTCCAGGATACTTTGCCTCTGTTCTTAAAGCTGCCATTACTGAAGAAAGGAGCTTCAAAGACAGATTACAAATAAAACAGCTAAATGATAATAACTTTAAAAACTGTTAAACTGTATCCCTTGTGGCTTAAATAAGGAAAAGTTTTTTTTTAAAAAAAAAAATCAGGTTCCATATGCTCATCAGTTCACCAGTGCAGAGAGATCTGTGTAATCACCCAGTGACTGTTCCGAAGAATGGCTACTGTTTGGTGAATTTCAGTCATCTCTTCTTCTCCCGGTACTTTCTCCATTTCAGTTCTCTTTGACTTCATTGTTTACATTTCCTAACACCTCCAGAGTGAGTGAGTTGGTTTGTTTGTTTGTTTGTGTATGTACACAGTCTATAATTAGGCATAACACTTCATTCATCTAATAAAATGGACTGCAGCCAGTGGAAGTTTATGCCGTAAAAAATCTTGTTGGTCTTTAAAAGTGCCACAAAATTCTTGTTTCTGTTACCGCACATCTGTGGACTACTTCACATTTGTCTACATTGTAACCCTGTGTGCCTCAGAAATGTGTAATATAACAGATACTACAGTGTGGGACACACACACACACACACGACAGTGCCGTATGTTCCTGGGTGTACAACTGCAATAGCAGTTCTAAATCTCCAAAAAGCTCCTGTTTATAAACAGCTTACAACAGCTTGTGACATCATAGGTAACACACCAAATAGCCACTGTTAATGTTACTATTAATATTCATGTAGCTTTTCCAAAGATTATGAGCAGATGGAGACACAAAAGCACTTTTAGCAAATCAGTAATTCTGGGAAGAGGGTTCTGTTAGCACAGCCTTCTCCAGCCCAGCACCCTCCGAAAACTAGGCTACATAAAGTGGCTGGGAATAGTAGGAATTGTAGTCCAGAACATCTGGAGAGCTCCAGGTTGGGGAAGACTGCTGTGTCCAAAAGTTTCGTGACTGACATCTATTGACTTCATTTATTGTTGGAATCATGGCTTTCTTGCTGCCTCTTTTGAATCTGTGTATTCTACTTCCTCTCATTGTAACGTAATAACTTCATTACTCCAGCTCGATTTAATTCTTTATAGAGTTGCTCCCTTGCCCATCCCCATTCTGAGACTGTGATGCAGTTAAAAAGAGGCAGTCCAGTCACCCGTTTCTATTTGTGATCTTCAAGGAGGAAGTAAAGCCTTTCAGGCCTAATGATTCACGTTCTCTCTCTTCCCCAGACTTGGTGTGTGAGATTGTCCCTGATAATCTTTATGTATTCTAGAAATCTAACTGCCCTTTAGGGTTGGTTGCCTTCAGCATCAGACTGAATCCAATACACTTCAAGTAATCAGGTACAGGGTGAAGCTGAAAAGGCTGAGTTAATATAACAAAAGAAAGGAAGGGAAGAGTGCTATATTTTGATTTTAAATGGGCCTTTTTAACACTCCATTTATTATTTTCCATCGACTAGAGAGTCAATGTCTCCTATCAGATATGTTACTTGAAACAAATTTGAATAGGATTACGGGGATAAATGATATCATTTTATCCCTCAGTATGTAAGTATCAGCTGGATATATCCAATGTTCTTCAAATGGAACCATTCCTATAAAGACTCCAATTTTATCAGCACTGTAGCAGCTCCTGCTGTGACTTGGCATTTTGTGTTTATGTTTACAGTTTTTAAACCAAAAAGATTCAGGGATGGCAAATTGCAGCAAAAGAACACAGATTTTCAATATTTGCTACAGGATGCCTCTCTATGGGAGACTGCCAATGAAGACCAGATACTGTAGACTGTATTTCAGAGGAAGAGACTGGCAAAATCATAGAATCATAGGAATGTAGAGTTGGAAGAGACCACAAGGGCCATCCAGGCCAACCCCCTGCCATGCAGGAAAACCCTCAAAGCACTCCCGACAAGTGGCCATCCAGCCTCCGCTTAAAAACCTCCAAAGAAGGAGACTCCACCACACTCCATGGCAGCACATTCCACTGCCGGACAGCCCTGACCGTCAGGAAATTCCTCCTGAGGTTCAGGTGGAATCTCCCTTCCTGCAGCTTGTATCCATTGCTCCTTGTCCTGGTCTCTGGAGCAGGAGAAAACAAGCCCACTCCCTCCTCGACATGACATCCCTTCAAATATTTAAACATGGCTATCATGTCCCCTCTCAACCTTCTCTTCTGCAGACTAAACATACCCAGCTCTCTAAGTCTGTCCTCATAGGGCATGGCTTCCAGGCCCCTCACCATTTTGGTTGCCCTCCTCTGGACCTGCTCCAGCTTATCCATATCCTTCTTGAATTGGGGTGCCCAGAACTAGACACAGTATTCCAGATGAGGTCTAACCAAAGCAGCATAAAGTGGTACCAATACCTCCTTCGATCTAGACACCATACTCCCATTGATGCAACCAAGAATTGCATTGGCTTTCTTGGCTGCCGCATCACACTGCTGACTCATGTTCAGGTTGTAGTCTATTAAGACTCCTAGATCCCTTTCACACGTACTGTTAGCCAGCCACGTGTCCCCCATCCTATATTTCTGCATACCATTTTTTCTGCCTAAGTGTAGGACCTTACATTTCTCTCTGTTGAAATTCATTTTGTTAGCCTTGGCCCAGCTCTCCAATCTGTCCAGGTCCTTTTGAATTTTGATCCTGTCATCAGGCGTATTAGCAACCCCTCCCAATTTGGTGTCATCTGCAAATTTGATCAGCGTGCTCTCTATTCCTTCATCCAAGTCATTAATGAAGATATTGAACAGCACCGGGCCCAGGACAGAACCCTGTGGCACCCCGCTAGTCACTTCTCTCCAGGATGAGAATCTGCCATTGGTGACCACCCTTTGGGTACGGTCAGTCAACCAGTTACAAATCCACCTGACAGTAGCCCTGTCCAGCCCACATCTTACTAGCTTCTTTGCAAGAATGTCATGGGGAACTTTGTCAAAGACCTTACTGAAATCAAGATGTACTACGTCCACAGCATTCCCTTCATCTATCAAGCAAGTAACTCTATCATAAAAAGAGATAAGATTAGTCTGGCATGACCTATTTTTGAGAAATCCATGTTGACTTTTCGTAATTACGGCATTGTTTTCTAAGTGATTAGAAACTGACTGTTTGATGATCTGCTCCAGGATCTTTCCAGGTACTGATGTCAGGCTAACTGGGCGATAATTATTTGGGTCCTCTTTTTTTCCCTTCTTGAAGATGGGGACAACATTTGCCCTCCTCCAGTCTGCCGGAACTTCTCCGGTCCGCCAAGAGTTTTCAAAGATTATAGCAAGAGGTTCCGCAATGACCTCTGCTAGTTCTTTTAAAATCCTAGGATGCAATTCATCTGGCCCTGGAGACTTGAATTCATCCAGAGTAGCCAGGTATTCCTGTACTACCTCTCTACCTATTCTGTGCTGCATTTCCCCCACTTCCTCACCTGCTCCCCAACCGCCAGGTTGAGTGTTTTTATCCTTTTGGGAAAAAACTGAGGCGAAGAAAGTGTTGAGGAGTTCTGCCTTTTCTCTTCCTCCTGTTATTAATTCACCATCTTCCCTGCGCAGTGACTCTATCGTCTCCTTCTTTTTCCTTTTGCTGCGGACATATTTGAAAAAGCCCTTTTTATTGTTTTTAATGTCTTTGGCCAGCCTAAGTTCGTTCTGTGCTTTAGCCTTTCTGACCTTCTCCCTACATCTCCTGGCTACTTGCTTATAATCTTCTTTGGTGATTTCCCCCTTCTTCCATTTCCTGTACATGTTTTTCTTAACACTTAGCTCAGCTGAGAGTTCTTTAGTCAACCATTCCAGTTTCTTCAGAAGCCTTCCATTTTTCCTCCTTAATGGCACAGTTTTAACCTGTGCCTTCAGTATCTCCCTTTTAAAGAACTCCCATGCATCCTGAACTCCTTTCTCATTGACTGTTCTTGACCACAGGATTTCAGCCAGCAGCTCCTTCAGTGTACAGAAGTCTGCTTTTTTAAAATCTAAGGCGAGTGCCTGTCTACACTTGTCTTCTCCTCCCCACAGAATGCCAAATTCTAATAGTCACTCCCCCCTAAAGATCCAACCACTTCTAACTCATTAAAAAGGTCATCTCTGTTGGTCAGGATCAGATCTAGAATATTTGATCCCCTTGTGGCCTCTTCCACATTCTGGACCATGAAGCTGTCTGCAAGACAAGCAAGAAACTTGCTGGACCTTGCCGTCTTTGCAGAGTTTGACTGCCAACATATATCACATCTAAAGATGCCTTGTCTATGAAAACCCTGTAAAATTCATGAGGTTGCCATAGGCTAACAGACAACTTAAAGGCACATATACACACACACAATCTTTTAAAGATGGACCACTATCTATACAGGCTGACCAACTTAGGCTTGTGAGAGGGAACTGCCATTGAGTGGGCTGTAGACTGATGATGATACATTTGAGTGGTTTTTGCTGAGAATGGAGCAGTGATGTATTTAAGTCTTTTATTTGAAGTCTCAGGTCTCTACCTTCAAGTCTCAAGTCCTTGAAGATATTTTCAAGTCAAGTCTCAAGTCTGGAAGTCAACTTTATACCCCAACCAAAACTCCAGAATTATTGGATAGAGCCAATTAAAGTCAGTTTTAACAATTTAAGCAGAGTTGGCTCTCCACATTTGCAATTTTGTCATCTGCAGCTTCAGAAGTGGGGAATAGGATCCTATCTTACTCCCCATTACTGAAGATTCAAAAGATTTAGAAGGAAGGATCTTTCTTCCTCAAGCCCATTGCCTAACACATTTGCTGTTTCCTTCTGAGAAATGTGCCCTGCACTTGGGGGTGGGAGTGAGTCTTTTCTTTTGCTTTTAGGAAATGTTTTAGAAGATTCCTCCAATATGCAGCAGGGACAGGCTGCTGAGCAAACCTCAAACCCCCCTCAGCCCATTGCCTAACTTGTTTGCTGTTCCTCTTCTGAGAAATGCGCCCTCACTTTGGGCTTGAGAGAGATTGTCATGTGACTAGTGGGCAAAAAGAGATAGAGGCGTTGTTCAAAGTCATAAAGTTTCTGAATGAATGTGTTACGTTACTGAACCAAGGGCATCAAGTCAGTCATTAAAAATATACAAATCTTGAATCGAGTCAAGTCAGTGCATCATTTATGGCCAAGTTGAGTCCAAGTTGAGTTGCCGAAGTGACTTAAGTCCAGCTTGAGTCCGAGTCTATCAGCTCGAGTCTACATCACTGGAATGGTACATGTCAGTAAGTAGCATTATGCTCTTCCTTCTTCTGGGACTGTCTTATGCTGGAAGAAGTTGGTGCAGTTTACATGAAGCCTAAGTGTACTCATTGACAAACACTCCACTTCTAGGTTCTTTGGCTACAGGTAAGTGAGTGCTTAACATAGAACTTATTTTCCCTTTAGTGCTCCTTGAGCTGTCTGAACAGCTCACCGGAGAAGTGTTGCCTTTCTCTCAAGCACTAACCAGTTTGACAAGAAAAATGTTTACCGCGAAGGAGATTCTACTAGTTCTTTCTTCCCATTCATTTTTTCAGTTGGGAGCCAGCTTCTGAGCTGTACTTCCACACTCCCAGTCCCTCAGCAACAGCAGGGTTGCCATTTTATGGGACTGGCTCTTCCTATATCTGTAATTGCTGCCTGAAAGGCAAAGTTTCAAAAGATGCTGCTATTCACATTTCAGGTGGCCATCCCATACTGAATCATATTGGTGCCACCCACCCAGCATTGTGACATTGCTCACCACTATAATAACCTGAGCACATTCAGTTTCACTTGCTTTTGGAAGCTAAGCAACATCAGAGAAACCATGAGGGATCTCCAGATAGGGCTAGGAAAGATCCTAGGTGAAGAGATACCACTAGTCACAGTTGATTATCCTGGATTAGATGGACCACTGGTCTAAAGTAGCATCAGGCAACCTTCTATATACTATCTATAAATCTCATGTATAGCAATGCCTATGAATTGTCTTCGCTGACTGGCAGTGGTTCTTCAGTGCTTCAGACAGGAGATTTCTGTAGTTCTACCTAGAGGATGAGAAGGGAATGGAACAGATGCACTCTGCCACGAAGTTTCTTCATTGCTGTGCTAAGAGGAGCTAAATTAGTTGAATTTCTGTTGGTGAACCAGTTAACAGAACTTCCTCAAATATGAAGGGGTAAGTTGTATGGACTGAAAATCACTCTATGTGTGTATTGTAGAGAGTGGATGTGCTGAAAGAGTAGGTTCTCAGACCCCTTGAGAACACTCTCGTACTTTTAACTGCAACATCCAGAGCTTATAGGTAGCATTGCCAACATGTTTCAGGCTAGTCTTCTGTATCATTGAGGCAACACTTCTTTTTGTACATTGTTGTTGTTGTGTGAGTCAAGTTATTTCCAACTTATGGCAACCCTTTGCCTATCATAGAGTTTTCTGCAGCTGAGAATGTATAACACACCCAAGGTCACCTAGTGGGTTTCCATGGGCAAGCAAGTTCATGGTCCAACACTCAAACCACTGCACCATGGTGGCTCTCATACATGTTAGTAACTTTTCAAAAGAATAGAATACTTCAGAGCAAACAGGCCCAGGACTGTGCTATAAGGAAGAGGGCATGGTAAGCAAGCAAAAGCTCAACCAATGAAATTTCCTTTCATTGCATCTGCACTCTGGGGAAAGTTCACTTGCTGAACATATATTGTTTCAAGAAAAGAAGGCCTTAAGCATCCTTAACTTTTGTGCATGTATACACATGCATGCATGAGTGCATGTAAGTGCACCTTACCTGGAGATGAGGGTATTAGGAATGAATTACACTAAAATCCAGAATGCAACTCCTTTATTGTTTACAAGTTCTCACCCACCATTTGTGAATGGCTGATAGTAGAATCTTCTGTTGGAACACTTTTTTTTAAAAAAAATCACTTTAAATATATCTTAACAATCCTGCAAGAGAAATCTGCATGTGCAATAGTAGTAGTGGTAGTAGTAGTAATAATAATAGTAGTAGTAGTAGTAGTAGTAGTAATAATAATAAATTTATATGTTACTGGTCTTTCCCTAAGGCTCGAGGCAGCCTTGTAAACAGCATTGCATACACATGGTTGATATCAACACAGATGTACATCTGTACCATAGTAGTATTGAAGTGGTCAGATGTGTACTTGGGGATTTATGTATTCCCATTAGAGATGGGATAAATCTAGAATTTTCTGAATCCAGATTCAAATCCGAATCTCTGGAAGGTTCTGAGAATCCACAAATCTCAAATCTCATGAATTTCAAATCTTTCAAATTCTTTCTTCAAAAAAGGGTTTAAAAAGCAAGGGAAAGAAGGATAATCTTGGGCAAGACACAGTCTCTCAGCCTTAGCAAAAGCCTAGGCAAAGGCAAACCTCCCTCTGAAGAAATCTGGCCAAGACGATTGTCATAGTTTTGCCTCAGGTTCTCTCCAGATTGAAAATGACATGAAGGCCCTTTCTACACAGGCAGGAAAATGTGGATTATTAATCCCACATTTTCCTGCCAGTGTAAACAGGGCCAAATACTACAGTACAGAGATAATCCAGGTCAGAACTGGATTTTCTTTGCATAGCTCCTTATGGCATCCTGGGGTTTGTAGTTTGATGATGCACCAGCACACTTTGGCAGAGAAGGCTGTGAGACCTTGTAAAACTACAAACTCCAGAATTGTGTCTGAAAGAGCTTTGCAAGGGAGCTATGCAAAGGAATCTTTCAGCTGTCCTTGAAATCCCAACAAAGTTGTACCTTCCAGCCAATCAGGCCTTTGGTGGGCCCTGGAGGTGCCAATTTTAAAAAACAATTTTTCCTTTCTGCTACATGTGGTTTGTCATGTGGCTCATGAGAAACCATGAAAGACATGTCACTTCTCATCCTATTCTGGCTATAGACTTACAACCAGGCATTGCTCTTGTGAAAGGAGATACACTCACCTACATGTGGCATTCACTGGATGAGATTGTGTGACCTTGCCCTCCGCCCCACTACTTCTGATAGACGTCAGATCAACTGACCCCAGCATTTCTACATGCCATTGATTTTCAGCCCAGAAAATAGTGCTAAACTTAAATGTTAAATGTTCAGTTTAAATATATTAGAATACAACCCCAGATGTAATTTCTGAAATTGTTAGCAAAGGCCATTGTTACTCTAAGGGAAAAACTCACCTACTTGCCATCTCCCCTTGTGTGTCTGGTCTCCCAGGTTTTCAGGCATCCCGGTCTCCAACAAACTATTTGGTTGGTGGATTCGAAAGATTCAGTTTGCCTATTCTGGCACAGGGATTCAGATTTGCAACTCTCGAATCCTTGCCGAAGATTCAAGGATTCAATTGGCCCATCTCTAATTCCCATACACAGATACTTTTTGTTCTCTTTGTTAGAGCTAGATCAAGGCCGTACAGTTTCAGTTTCTTTTCCATCTTACTTAATATATAATTATACCAACTTCCTTTTATAATTATCTTTCTCTCAGGTTAGTAAAATCTGTATCCAATCTGTACATAATCTTTTTAGTAAATCAGAATATTTCGGAGCCCCCAGCTTTTCACTACAATCCTGTTTGTTTCAGATATCCTCTATTACCCCAACCAGAATTGATTGCAGTAGTTTTAATCTCTGCACATCAAGTACTAATAAAAACAATCCACAAAACAACTCTCCCTCCTCCACGGATTAAAAAACAACCCTGTTGCAACCCACCTTATAGGTTGTAATACTATTCGTGGTCCATATGAAATGGTTATAGATGAATAAGCTGCCTGCTCTGACTGGCTATGTTGAAATCCTGAACCAAAAAAATCACATGTTGTAACCACTAACATCATATTATTTGCTGGTAATTCAAATTTTTGTGTTAAGATGACATATTTTATGCAGGGTCTGTCACCAATGCCATTCTGCATGAGTCACGTGTAATAACACTTGTCTGATCCCATCTAATTGCTTTGTTGCTAGCAGCAGCTCTGAGAAACAGAAACATCTGTATAGATTCCAAATTATAAATTCTTTTTAAAAAAAATCAAATTGCTACTGCAGCTTCTCTCTCTTGCTTTAACACCAACAAATCAAATCTGCTAAGTTTATTAATATTTTTCTTTGTGATATTTGCATTCAGTGTTGTAAAAGGGGTGAAATTCTAAGAGAAATATGTTCTGAATAAACTCTGTAGAATACCAGTTGACTGGGGAAAGAGTGGGGGGAGAATGTTTTGAAAAGTGATTATTTCAATCAGATGAAGAGCCTCTTTAACAGGTTGGAACCATATGAGTGGCTTCCTCATTTTATGGTAATTTAGCCCTCAAGATGCGAAGGAAGATGTGTACCACTTGTGGTCTACTTTACCTGCCCATCTTTAGGGTTGTCTTTGCATACCTCAATTGGCAATCACATTTGAACCAAAATAAACAAGAGAGAAACAGGCTGATTATGTACAGGCACAACTTTTATCTAGTAGACTTGATACAGAGGAGAATGCTAGGGCAAATCCAGATAACACTGCCAATTTGACCAGGAAAAATTCATAATAATATGACAATTTCTAGTGCTCCCCCCCCCCCCTGGCAGAGTCAGAAAATTAGTCCAAAAGCCTTGCACAATAGATACAAGCTGTTTTTAAAAAGTTTTAAATTGTTATTTTGATGTTATGATCTAACAAGTAGTATTTCTTTGCAGATATAGTAGAACAGAAAAGGGAGAGCATTGTGGTGGTGATGGTGACGATGATGATAGATGCCATTTCCCATTTGCTTGCTTGCCTGCCTGCCTATGCTGAGGAATGATGGAAGTAGTAGTTCATCAACATGTAGATATTCGCCACCCTTCATTCACCCTTTTGTGGAAAGTGCCTTGTTCTTCCACCCAGAAAGATACATGGAAGAGCATTTTTTAAAAGAAGGAAAGACAAGTGAAAAGATGAGGGACAATTTACATAATTTAGGGATATATTTATAATAGACTGAACATTTTTCTGTACATGGTGGAGCAAACCTTGGTTTTTGTTTTGTATTTAAAGATCACCATGTTGCCGTGTGCCTTCAAGATAGCTCTCACTTACCACAACCCACTGTAGAGTTCTCATAGCAGGATTTTTCAGAGGGGGCTTGCTACTGCTTTCCTCTAAGGCAGAGAGAGAGTGACCCAGTGGGTTTCCATGGTGGAGCAGGGATTATAACCCTGATCTCTTGTAGTCCTAGTCCAATGGTTAAATCACTACACTACACCACTATTACATGCAAAATGTTGTAACAACCTTATTACAAGGTCTTCGGTTCTAAGATGTTCCTTTTGGTACCTTAATGGGTGGCATTCAGTGTGGTGCAAGTGCAAGACTGTGCGTGGCAGTGAAGTCCTCGCTCTCCCTTCTTTTACTGCACCACCTTTGCATGCTCCAGAAATATCACATGAAGGTCAGAGGATTCTCAGGAAAGGTGTGGGATGTGGGGAGGTTTGCAGTGCTGTAGTACGATGATAGTTTTGTTGGGGAAATGATTTGGAGGCAGCTTGCATGAATGACTTCTCCTAATCCAATAAACTTCCTCCTCTAATCACCTCCAGTTCTCTGCTCCTCATCACACTAGTATTGTTAGCATCTCCTGATACAAAGGAAAAGTTTTCAAGATGTGAACAGGCAATTGTGCAGAGAAACAACACTGTATTGTTTTAATGTGTAAACTGCTTTGAGGCCCAAATTTGGAAAAATGCAATAACTCAGCCCCAAGTTGTTTAGGCTTTTATAGGTCTACACTAGCACCTTGAATTGAGCCCGGAAGCAAATCAGAAGGCAGTGTAGTTCTTGCAGGGCTGCTGTTATATGGTCTCTAAAGTGCACACCTGACACTAGTCTGGCTGCTACATTTTGCACTAGCTGCAGTTTCCAAATTCTTTTCAGGGGCAGATCCACATTCAGCAAATTATAGTAGTCTAATCAAGAGGTAACTGAGGCATAAACCACTGAGTCCAGATCTATCTACTCCAAGAAAAGGCACAGCTAACGTGTTATCCTGTTTATTGGGGGTCCCGTGAGGGACACCGAAATGTGCTCAACTATAGGTGGGGAAAATTAGCTCTGAGCACTGCTTTAGCATTATGAGAGGCAGGGTAACTTAGCAGGATCTTGAACTTTATGTCTACGGGGTCAGGCCAGTCAAGAAGCAAACCGTTTTGAAAGAATGAATGAGATCTTTATTAAATACAGCCAAACGGTGTATGCAACTCACTCACGCAGATAACTATAGAAAATAAAGGTGAGAGTGGGATAGAGGGATTTCTCAGAGGGATAGTTGATTTGGGTGATACAAAACCTGTCCTGAAGTCCGGGAGAATGGAGAGCAATGCTGGGGTTCGATGTGGCTCAGCACATGGAGCTGAGGGGAGGCTCGCCAAGCAAAGCGGCACCAAGGCAGTCTGGAACTCGTGAGTGATCTGAGGAGGGTCTCGGAATCAGGGGTTTTTATAGGGAGAAGTGTGACTATGCTGTACTTGGTGAGAACAATGGATTTTGGGTGTGAGACAAAGCCTCGGAAAGGTCAAAATTTAACATGATTGAGTTAGGTCCGAACTGACAAAGGAACAGCCAGTATGCAAATGCATGATGCTGGACAGTTGATAGTTCAGCTAGTCAAGTTACCTCTTGGGGCAGGGAGTCCTTTGTAGGTGGCGCGCATACATAATAAGGGTGTTTGCCAGGAGGTCTCCTGAAGCGGCGATCTGGCTATTTCTGGCTTGCCTGTATCGTTTAGGAATATTGCAGCGATCAGTCGCCAAGTCTAGTTTCATGCTTGTCTGGGGACATCACAAACACGTGGAGAGGGGTGGTGGAATAAAGCCGAATTATTGATATCAAAAGGATATCTTTATGCTATCGCCAAGGTGGCCTAGAAGCTGCAGTAACAATTGCACCAGCTGAAGCTGGCAAAGGGCACTCCTGGCCACTGCAGCAACCTGGCTTTACAGGAACAGCACTGGGTCCGAGAGCACCCTGAAGCTATGAACCTGATCTTTCAGACCTAGTGTCTGCAATAGTAATCATAACAACAACAACAAGAAGAACATTTGTTTATAACACCCTTTACACCAAAGGGTGGAACAACATATACACATATACAATCAAAGACAAAGACATTAAAACAAAACCCCACAACAATACATGGCATGAAATCCTCAACACACCACCAGTCACTACCCATCTCAGCACCTTAAACACCTCTCAGTGACTTAAGATGGAGAGTCAGAGGAAGGTCTTCAACCATTTACGAAAATGGGTGAGATCCTCCTCCAGCCGAAGGTCCACAAATGTGGAGCCAGATCTTGAAAGGCTTGTAGCCTTGACGGTGCTGTACATGTTGGTGGAAACCGACAATAGTCCTTTGCCTGCAGATCTCAGATTCCTAGATGGAATATACCAATCAAACTGAGCTGCAAGGTACTGAGGGAGGTTAAAATGCAAAGCTTTAAATATCAGGACCAAAAGTTTGAAACAGGCCCTGGCCTAAACTGGTAGCCTGTGAAGGGATCTATGGAGAGAAGAAACAAATGAATATTTCAGCAAATTTAAAACAACCTGGACAGCATTGTTCTGAATTAAAACCAGAGGAAAAAGGGAGCAGGAAGGCAAACCTGCCAGTAAGCTGTTATAATAATTTAGGAATGAGATAACCAAGGCCTGGACAAGCAAATGGGCAGTCTCTACAGTCAGAAACCTCTGGAACCTGTGGATGTTGAAAAGATAGAAGTTGCATGCCTTTGCTGTAGCCCCGATAAAGGGATGTAGAGATAGGTGGCCATCCAGCAGGACTCCAAGGTTCCTGGCAACTGAAACAGGAGCCACTGTGCATCCCTGTAAATCCAGTGGGGGAGATGAGAGAGGGGCTGTTGGGTGATCAGGCTGAAACACCAAGATCTCTGTTTTGGCCACATTCAGCTTAAGACAGTGAATGGTCATCAATGAAGAAACACACAACAGACAGTCTGTTACTGATTCCACACAGTGGCATCAGTTGATTTGAAACTCTGAAAGATCTGAGTGTCATCTGCATAAATATGATACTGAAAACCCAATTCAGAAATATGAAATCCGAGAGGGAGTGTATATAATGAAAAAAGAAGAGGGCCCAAGACTGATCCTTGCGGCACCTCTACCTTTACAGGGAAAATTTTTGACGCGAGCCCTGAAATGAAACAGAAAAGAAACGATCACACAAGATGGAATTAAACCAGGACAGAGCATTCCCTGTTATCCCTAGTGATGCCAGCCGTAATAGTAAAGTCTGATGGTTCAAAGTATCAAAGGCTGTAGAAGGACCCAACAGGATCAACACAGAAGTTAATCGCTGTGCCTTTGCCACTAGAATATTGTTCACTACATGATTCAAGGCTGTTTCGGTGGAATGACCTGTACGGAACCCTGATTGAAATGGGTCACAGAAATCTTGTATAGTCAGGTATGGTATCAACTGATAAAATTATTTTTTGGATTATAACACCCCAGATCTTCCAGCCAGCATAACCAGCATTGCAGTCCAAAAGAAAAAAAAGTAATTTTTTTGAAGTTTTGCCACCCCTAGATGTTGGCAAAGCAGCATGGTAATGTATCTTTTGTAGTCATCATTGTAGCCCCATCCCTAACTTTCCTCAAGCTCTGTTTCTCCACTCTGCCCAGGTTTTCTTTAATAGATGTATATGAATGTATGTATAATTCCAACCATAAGAATCCCCCTCAGAGATAATATTCAAGTATATAATCATGATATACAAATTAAAATTGTCTAAAGGGTTTCCTCAAACAGTCATCCAAACCACCTGAATTCCTTTGCAAGTCAAGTATTATCATCCTCTCCCCATATGCATTAAAATGGTTAGAAACATTATAAAATTGTGTTTTCTTTATTCCCTTCTACCATTTAGAGTTTATTAGTTAATTTTTTCAATCAGCAGTAATTTTCACACCCTATTATTCCATGTCATCATGAACATTCCTTTTAAATCCTTCCAGAGCAATGACCAACCTGGCAGCTACTAAAAAATAACTAAAGATATCAAGGTATTTTGTAGCACTTATAAGACTGATGGAGAAAAAGATATTTCTTGTATTAGCTTTTGTGGACTCCAGTCTTCCTCAACAGATGTAGTGATGACAGTCCACAAAAGCTTATGCTAGAAAATTCTCTTTCTAATCTCAAAGGTGTCCCCTCCCCAATTTCCCCCCGACTCCAAATTTCTATCCTTATAGTAACTTAAAACTTCTGTTGAGCATTTAGGGATATAGTTGAGGCATCCAAAGAAAAGGGGCTGGCAAAATTACCAAGGGAATGCCAACACAGCACATATAGACATACCTCAGTTAACAAAGCCTCTGATAAAGATGTTCCTTTTACAAAGTTTTTATATGCCAACCCAGTACCCCCTTTCTTCCTAGTCCTCTGGAAGGTCTTCAACAGCATTGGCATTGGGAGGATGGTGAAGGATAAACACAGATTTTTTCTGTCAAGTTACAGCAGCACTTCTGCAGTTAAAAAAACGCAGTAACAACTTGCACTGGGAGTAAGTGGAATTGTATCCTTGATGATCACACTGTAGCTACGCATGCCTGCCTACAACTGGCAAGATAAATAGCAGCTGTCCTCAAAATCCCCTACTGAGCATACGCAAACAGCAAAACAGAGAGAAAAGAGGAGAGTAGATAAGTCTACTTCATCAGCTACTCCACAGCATATTAAAAACAGAAAAATCTATAAGTTTGGCCACCAAAATTAAAATCAGAAGGAAAGTGGAAGCTGGTGAAGGAAAGAAAAAGTCATCCTTGGCTCATATTGGGAGAAGCCTTCAATTGGTCTCTAGAAAGCTCAAATGTTTGTTTACTTAAGATTTAGCTGGCTTGTCTGCTTCATATCACACGAGCATATCATTAGTTTTGGGGAAAAAGTTTGGTGAAGCATATTTAATTGGTCTTTTTTTCTGTGATGTAGGAACCTATTCTTATTCTTTCCATATTATTTTTGCCTCTTGATACCAAATTTTCTGCTTCATTAACTCAGGTATGCCCATGCAAGGGTACTAGATGAGAACTATTTTCATCATCTCACTCTCTGCAATGCCATAAATTT
The DNA here is from genome assembly GCA_948472985.1 of Iguana delicatissima. Lineage (NCBI taxonomy): Eukaryota > Metazoa > Chordata > Lepidosauria > Squamata > Iguanidae > Iguana > Iguana delicatissima. Next base: position 118,265 of record CAOKZL010000363.1, on the reverse strand, counting down.
GGGGACTGAAGGAACAATTCATTTGGGGAGGGACAGAGTTTTTATTTGTGGGGCAATGCCCTCATTTCATACACACCCCAGCTACATCCCTATGCTTTTGAGTAAACATATTTAGTATTCTCCTGTTAGGACTGAAGTGACAAAACATGGAACATTCTTCTCAAAGAGGGTGTGTGTCTCCCCCACTCCAAACGGTTAGCCCTGGTACTCTTTCTAAGTTTGCCATCATAGGGTTACCACCACGATCTGGCCTGGTCTTGGTGAGCCAAAGATATCATTTTTGATATCATAATTTGGCCTTCTGCCACCAGCCAAGTGTTTATGAGGCCCCGCTGAACAAGCGCAAAGCTAGGCATGGATGATACTTGTTGCTCCTATCAAACACCAGATATTGCCAGATCCGCTTCAGGGGGAGACCTCCCAAAACAAACACCTCCATTACAAATGCACAGTAAAACAAAAGGACTCTCTGCATGAGAGAACACCCTGGCGAGCTAGGCACTTAACAGCCGAGCTAGTCACGTCTACATACTGGCCATACTATTGTCAATTCGGCATATAATTCAATCACGTAAATTCTGACCTTTCGGAGGCTTTGTCTCCAGCCCAAAAATTTATTGCTCTCACCAGAGACCAGATTAGCCTGCGGTCGTTCTTTTCCTTATAAAAACCCCCAGTTCTGGTAGTTCAGTGGACTTCGCTGGACCTGGCTGAACTCCACTGGAACTCTCGCTGAAATCACTTTTCCTCGCCTTGCTGCTGCTTAGTCCAGCAGATTCCCCTGGGCCCTCCATGCCGGGTTTCCTCCTCTTCAATTGGTGTCTCCAGGACTTCGGACAGGTGGCGTATTGCCCATTCCCCAAATTCTCTTTCTTTCCTTTTCTAGTTAGGAGTGTGCTTGTGTTTTTATTATTTTGTGTTTAATAAATACTGGTAGTATTTTGAAACCGCTTGACTCCTCACTGACCTGAACCGGTATACACAGGATAAAAGATCCCGCTGCGTTGCCCTGCCTCTCGTTAGCCAAGAGAGTGCTCCAGCTAATTTCCCCATCTTGTTTGTTGGTGTTTGGTTATTTGGGCACCCTTCCTGGGACCCCCAATTTACAGGGTAACAATAGCACCAATGAGACACTTGTGAAATTCTCACAGAACCTTTATGATATTGACGTGTCTAATTACCCTTAGCTGTTGAAAAAATTGCTAGTTTATTTCTGAAGCTGAGTTGTCATTTTTATTTTTACACTGCACTTACCACGGTGTTTTTAACAGCAGAAATCAAATTTCTGACATGCAGAAATTATTCCCATGCCAGAAAATGCATCATCTGCTAAATTTCTATATGGCAGGTTGTTGTTATAAAGGTACATGAAAAAGACCTTTCTTAAAAAAAGAAAGAAAAGCCAATCAAGTTTCTAAGTGTTGTCTGCCAGCTTTCTTCAGGTGAAGCTATCTGTAGATTTTTACCCCCTACTCATTTTACCTTTGATTGATCCATCTGACTTCTTCAAGCACCGAGAAATCTTTTTCTGGAAATTAATAACACGAATACTGATTTAAACTAGGGATGGAAAAGATAGTCTGATGAACTTGAATATTTTTATAAATTTATCTAATGCATGGTTTGCAAGACTAATGGTGAAAGTGTTTGTATTTTCTGTTATTGAGAAGTAGTAGATTCTCCACCCACCCCGTACTTTCCTTTCTTTTAAAATTATATTTGAATGGGAGACCAGCAACAAATACCAAGTGCTATAGGCTGTATTTCAGAGGAAAGAACTGGTAAAACAATCTCTAAGGCCATTTCCACACAAAAGGGGAGAAGCAGTTCACCATGTGTCAAGAGCAATGTTTTTGTACTCTGATTCAGAAACTGTGCTGTCTGCACACACCCCATTTACACTGGAGAAAAGTGGTTGCTCCATCCGCAACAGCAAGTCCCTGGTCGCTCCCATCCCCTCCCTCACTTCACCCCACCAGCGCTAATTGGTCTGTTTCTTAAGAAACACATTTTAAATGGCTGGGTCAAGAAGTAAACATCCAGGCTACACTACACTGAAAGTCCAAAAAGGGAAGAAAATCAGTATCAGTATCCAAAAGACCCACTGGCAACATCCAAAGAGGGCAAAGCTGTACAAAACAACTCCAAATGGTCTTTCAAAGTAAACTGTCAAATTAAGTTGTAAATTAGCTGTTAAATTAAACTGTCAAAATAAGTTTGCTACCTCACAAAGTGAAAGTTAAGGCTTCAGCACGAAGGCTATTCCTCAGCAAGAAAGGCAGCTTGAAAGAAAAACAAAAGAGAAACAAAGTTGCTTGAGGATCTTTCTCTAATCAATTACCTTCATTCATCAAGCAAGATCATGTCTTCCTGGCTCACACAAACACATTTCCTTTGTATGTTCATTGATGTGAGGGGAAAAAAGACCTTACTGATCCATTAGCACTCTTTTCTCACTCTCCGTTTAACACCTGAAGGCAGTAATGACGGCAGCCTGTCCTTTGATGGGTGGAGAGAGATAGGGATAGAAATGACAGCCTGGGAACGCCCCTAGCCAGCCACTCCTGCCTGTGAATTGATGTTACAGTTATGCATGTAAGCAACAATGAAGCAAGTACTGTTTGGGAGATTTGCATTAAGAGTTTTCCTGATTTTACAATACAGTGGTTTCTCGTCGCATTGAACCATGTTAGTAGCTTAAAATGTGCAGAACCATGAGGAAAACTACGAAGCTAAATGGGTCCAATGTGCAGATAGGAGGGTGAGAATTCGAGGTGACTATGATGTATTGACCTTGTGCGGAAATGTCCTAAGTATTCCTTGCTTTAAAAAATCTTATGAAACTCATGGGGTCACCACATCAACAGGTGACTTGAAGGTATATACACAAACATGCACATGCAATTCAAAATGCTTATCTTCCCAAACTGCATACAAACACACTTTAGTTAATGGAGAAATGCAGCTAAAACTCCATTGTGGTTGCTGTGTGCCTTCAAGTTGTTTCTGACTTATGGAGACCCTATCACTGGGTTTTCTCGGGCTAAGAGTGTACAATGAGAAAAACGCACTTGCAGGGCATACATTACAAAATGTATGTGCCAAATGAAAAAAATAAGTCTTGTAACTCAGTACAAAGCAAGGCTGGGAAGCAAATGCAGGTAGAATTAGAGAAATGCAATGATAACAAGACTGACAGAGTTTCAGTTCCCAAATTCCATTTTGTCTTCTGTAGCTCTGGCGTTAGTTCATGAAAACAAAAGTATTCATTTAGTACTGCATTGCTGTTAAAGTCTGTGAAGAGGCTTGTTTCACAGATTATCAGATGGTCCAGACTTAAAAGTGGGGGGGGGAACAATGCAACACAATATAGAGAAGCACAACAAAATGTCTCAGTCCTATTCAGAAAGCCAGCCACAGTTCCTAGTCCTTAAACAGAGTCTACAGTAGCAGCCCCAGTCAAGATTTACAGAAATGTATCAGTTGTTTCAGCAATCCAGGTGAGCAATAAATTCAGAGTGTCAGTTCAAGGAAGTATCCTGCAGCATAGTCAGCACACAAAGCAAGAATCAACATTTTTCAGGAACACATGTTAAGGATCAAATGAAGAAGATGTTGCTTCTACCAGATTTGCCAGTTGTCTTCAACAGACTTCTCCTTGTCCCACCTCTGATATTTATTGGCCAGTAGCCTCCCCTAGTTGTTTTCATGATTAATGAGACTTCCCTGTACAAGTGCTCTGAACCTCATGGGTTCTTCCATTCTTGGCTATGCTGGGCTGCAGTAAGTATTATCCTATTCATGTCTCTGTGTTGTGGTTGTTCGGGAGGACCCTGTCTGTGTTTGCACCCGGTTCCTGGGACTGGGACATGACAGTCTCCCTAATGAGTGGATTGGGCTCACTACCAGCTTTCTGCTAGGATCAGAGAGAAAAGGTGGCTTTCAATTAGCTGAAAAGAGAAAAATCATGAAACAATCAATGTTAAGTCATTAAAAACAGGAGACAAGTCAGAGTCAAATTTTGGAGAGACTTTTAACAATAAGCTCTCCTCAGACTGACCTTATTTATTGCATTACAAATCCCAGAATCCTCCAGCCAGCATAGCAACTGACCATGCTAGCTGGAGCATCTGGGAACTGTAGTTTAAATAGTAACATTCCCAAGTCATGCCCTTACTGAGGTGAGCCCTTCCCCAGTAGCCCTCTCGATTCCTTATCTAAGTGGAAATATTGTGAATGCATTTTTTTTTAAAAAGGCTGAAAATAAATTAAAATGAAATCATTATGTTTAAAGTAATTTCAGAAGGAACGCTGAAGAAATGTAGAGAATATAAGTTTTTGGTGAAGGAGCTCAGAAAAAAAAAGACACGGCCTTTCAATGGATAGTCCTAGAAGGCTTGATAAGCATTTATGCAGGTAATAAATATATAACAAATTCTCTGAAGAAAGTGAGAGATCTGTTGCAAAAGGTGAAGGAGAAGGCCCCAAAAATATAAAAGGCTGAAACTTGTTAAGAAAAAATAAGAATAACAATATAATAAAATATTTTAATAAAACAGCTAAAATGAAATGGACAATCATTTCATGGAACATAAATTGACTTAAGTCACCCAAGAAAGAGGGAGAGCACTTTCTTTACAAAAAATGAAATTATTTATCTCCAAGAGAATCATGTAAGAAAAAGAGACTGAATGTTTTTGTAGAATAGAAGTATGGGCTTAGAATTTGTGTCTGCAAACAAGAACAAAAGAAACGGAGTAGTCTTTTACAAAAACACAACATTACAATCTAAACTGATATATAAAGATGGACAAAGCAGATGTGTGTAATTGTGCAAATCAACTGGTATGGCAAGATAATGCATTTAGTGGGCATTTATGGCCCAAATAATGAGAAATCAACATTTTATGAAAATTTATTAAGAAAGACACAAGAACTAGTAATAGCATGTGTATTTCTATACCACTTATCAGCTAAGTGCTCTCTAAGTGGTTTACAAAGTGTTAGCTAATTGCCCCCCAAAAGCTGGGTATTCATTTTACCAACCTGCAGAAGGATGGAAGGCTGAGTCAATCTGAAGCCCAGCAAGATCCAACTCACAACCTTGTTGCTGCAGTACTAGAATTTAACCACTGCACCACCAGGGTCTTAGAAAAGAACTGGTGTTAGAAAAGTATCATAGGAAACTGGGATGGAGTTGTTGATCCTAATAAAGATAAGCGTTCTGGTAAAGGAGTTAAGGAAGACCAAGGGAGATGTCAGCGGCGGGCGGAGGTCAAGGACAAGCGGCTGGGGGTGACAGCGTTTATTTACTGCCAGCAAACAAAGGGTTACAGCTCCCCCACAGGTGGGTCTGAACTCAAAGCAAACTGTCCCAAACTCAAGTCATGCCTTAATAAACAAGCAAGCTTCAATAGAAAACAAAGGAGGGTTACTTCACCCAAAACGCAGACGGGGTCCTTGGTTGGCAAGGTGGCTGGATGCGGTCACTGGCGGGAGGGGCTGGAACCAGACGCGGGCGGGGGAGAACACGGAAGGCTGGCGGTTATTGCTCCGTGCCTCTCCCCGCCCAGTGCCCGCCCCAAATAGGCCCCTGGGCCGGCGGCGACCAATCCGGCGCAGGCTCGCAGCTGAGAGCTCCCAGCTGGGCTCACAGCTGGGAGCTCTCAGCCTGCAGCCGACTTTCCATCAACCGCCGGGACCAGCGGGTTGCTTCCTTGCTTTGCCGCCGCTGCTGGAACATGGGGGGAGGGGCAGCAGACTCCTCTGGGTTGGAGCTGTGGGTGGGCGGAGCCCCGGGGCCGAGACCAGGACCCGCCTCCCCTTGCGAGCCTGCGCCTGCCTCGCCCGCCGGAGAGGGAACCGGATCACCCCCAGCGCCACTAGCGGGACCGCTGGCGTCAGCGGCAGCCTTCGCGGCGTCCGGGCCTTCTCCCTCGGCGGCGGCAGCCTCCAAGGCGTCCGGGTGTATCCCCTCGGTGGCAGCGGCCTCCGTGGCGTCCGGGCATTCCCCCTCGGCGGCGGCGGCCCGGGAGGCATCCGGGCCCTCCCCCGCATCGGTGGCAGCCTCCACGGCAGCCTCGGGGACGCTGGCGGGCTCAGCCATGCCTGGGCCCCTGACAGGAGACTGCCCAGAACCTTTTTTAAATATACAGAGTACTTTGGGTCAATAGATGGTCAGAGATATTTTCTGCCAAATTCCAGAAACTCTACTCTTTTCCCCCAAATTACCACGAATCTTTCTCTAGAATAAATGTGTTTTGGATTTTTAAGAATATGGCCAACTTAGTAAGAAGGATGGACATTTTGCTGAAAACTTTTTCATATCATAATTCCATCATGTTTCTGAAAACTGATCAACTGCTCTGCTGGTTGTTTGCCATAATAAATGAAATGAAAACTGATCAACTGCAGTTTAGATGGAGATTTAATGAACACCTACTTCTAAAGATGGAAATACTAGAACAATGTAAGCAGGAACTGAGGAAGTTCTTTGAAATGAATTTAAATAAGGTTATAGATCCCATGCTAGTGTCAGATGCAAGCAAAGCTTATATGAGAGGATAATTTATACAAAATGGCTCCAGACTGGGAGGGAGGGGGAAGGGAAGAGAAGAAAAAAAAAAGGACCAAATTGATGGCAGACTCTTGGAGAAACATCAACGTTACAGTGATTCATAATGAAGATACAGATGAGACTTTAACAAAGAATTCAAGAGCAATCTCATTACTAAACAATGAGTATAAGATATTTACAACTATTTTGGCAATCAGATTGAGGAAACATATTTCTCAGAATACTGATGAGGATCAGAGAAGATTTTTGCCAAAAAAGATAAGTAAGGAGTAATGTAAGAACTGATCTTAATATTATCAATTATTTGGAACATCATAGTGACAAAAAGGCTGGTCTGATTATGATTATGATTACTATATATACAAAGATGACATTTGATAATATTTCTTGGCATTACTTATTTTAAGTACTGGAGAGAATGGACTTTGGTGAAAATATTATTCAGACAATAAAGGCAATATATTCAGTTCCAAAAGCTCAGACTGACCAATTGATATATAAAAGTGAACTAGACAATGTTGTCTCTTCTCACCTTTGCTGTTTATTTTTGGCGCTTTACTGAGAGATATCAGACAAGATGACAGAATTTGTGGAGTGAGGGTAAAACTGAGGACTTATACACGTGATCTTGTGATAATGATATCAAATCTACTGGATTCAATGGAGGCTCTTTTGGAAAAAATATAAGGCATTTGTGACATGCTTTGGGTTTAAAGTGAACTGTGATAAAACAAAACTGTTCACTAAATACATGACTTCAGTAGGGGAATGTTAAATACGCTTTCCAATTTTAAAATGGAAAAAAGGGGGATTAAATATCTGGGAGTTACAGTTATGAAGGATAATAGTCTATTGTTTCAAAACAATTGTGAAAAAGTCTGGAAAGAAACTAAAAGAAAAATGGGGAGTGTTAAATCTATCCCTTTTGGAGAAAATTGCAATAATAAAAGCAAATGCTTTGCCAAGACTGGGAATACCTTTTGTAATATGGCAGACAGAAATTTTCAGATTTGTTTGGCAGGCAAGGAAACCCAGAATAAAATTTAAAACATTGTATAATACTAAAGAAAGGGGTGGTGAGGAAATTCCCAATATTAAATTGTATTTTGTAGCTTGTTTTGTTTGTATGGAGGAACGGATATTGCTTAGACATGAGAGACTCTTAGAACTTGAAGATCATGATTTAAGATTTGGTTGCATGTTTATCTTTGGTATGATAAAGTTAAGGCCCATGCTGTATGTAAAAACCATTGTATCAGAAAGATTCTTCTATGAGTTTAGTATAAATACAAGCAGAGACTTTTTCAAAAGATAATATTAGCCACCTCACCACAGGAATCCCTTTTCAGGAAATAATGGGTTAGAAATATGATATGGTTGTTTTGTAATGACCATTTGTATTTTGAGCAAGATAACTGGGAGTTTAAATCAAGTGAGAGGCTTCTTAAGGTAGACAAAGACCTTGATTGGTTTGGTTATTTGCAACTCAAAGAGGGGTTTAATAAAGATAAGAGATCTAGCCATAATGGTTTGAGAAAATGAGTTTACAGTTCTCCCTTCACATTCACAGGTTTCACTTTTGCTAATTTGATTATTTGCAGGGTGCCTACTTGCCCTCCCATTCTCCCCCTCCCACCCTATTCCCATCCCCCTTGCTCCTCCCATTCTCCCTGCCCTCGGTGCAGGCGTGCCCTGTGTAGGCAGCAGGAAGGTCTGGGGGAGGCGATTGCCAATTCCCCGCACTCCTCCCACCGCCCCCGCTGCCACCGTGGGTGTGGGTGCCCCCACACAGGCGGCAGGAAGGTCCAGAGAGGGTGGTCGCCAATTCCCGGTTGTCCTCCCACCGCCCCCAGCACAGGTGCAGGTGTGTCCTGCACCAGTGGCAGGAAGGTCCAGGGAAGGGAATCACTAGTTCCCTGTGCTCCTCCCACCACTGCTGCCAGTACCGACGCATCTCGCATGGGTGACAGAAAGGTGCAGGGAGGGCGATCACCTGTTCCCTGCCTCCCTGTCCCCAGCCTGGGTGGGTGCACCGGCTGGGCAGAAGCCTATAGGGAGAGTGCCCTATTCATGATTATTTGACATTCATGAGGGATCTGTGTCCCTATCCCTTGCAAATGTGGAGGGTCTACTGTATTTAGAGTTGTGTAAAGGTGACAAAAGATGAACCTATAAAAGAGTATATGATAAGGTAGGCCCAGAATTTTGGGCAAAATGTTCAAATTGTTACACGGGGAAAGTGTGATCTAAAGATATAAAATTTGCTTTATGTAAACACTAACAATGGAAGAATGGATTGTTAGGGTTCTTGAGCTAGCTCAAATTGCAAAACTAACATGGGTTTTAAAAGATAAGCCAATTGAAGATTTTTTTTTTAAGATTGGAAACCATTTATGGATTTTTTGAGCAATAAGAAATCTAATAATGCAATCATCTGTAGCTATGGTTACTAGTAATGCCAGCAGGATTATTTACTTGGATCTGTAATGGTAGAATAATATTATTTTCTTTTATTTTCTCTTCCATTACAGTTTGGCTTGGAAGATCAGACCCCCTTTGTGTTGTAATTAGTGTTCAGTGTTTTTAGCATTGTGTTTTAGTTAGTTTTTTTTCTTTTCTTTCTTTTCTTTCTGTTTTTTTGTTTCTTTGAATGTACATACATATGTTTATTTCAGTCAATGACCAGCATAACAAACAAGCAATCAAAAGGAGCAAAATAGAATGATAAAAAACCTAATGAAATGCATTAAAAAGAATAAATTACTAAATAGAAAAATTAAAAGAAATTTAGGTATAAAACGTTTAAATATTAAATATAAAATATTTGAATTACAATGAGATGATAAATGCAACATAGTAAAATAATCTCTGTGAAACTAGGATAACATCCTACGCCAGCAAGCGATAGCTGCCACTTATTTGAATGTATGTTACTTTGATTGTGAACTAGACTGTTTTGTTAAAATTAATAAGCAAATATTTTAAAAAAACTGTGTAGAAACCATGATTACAAAAAAGCCCAAGTTCTTCTAATCGCAAGAATCAAACGTTACAAGTAAACATGGGTCATGATGCCAAGTCATGGGTCAAGAGCTACTTAAGTAAGGTAAAGCAAAGCAAAGCAAATCAACAAATGGGTGAAGTTCAGTGCAATCAAACATAGCAATGCACTGCTAGGTGTTTCAAGTGTTTACCATTAAAGGTCTGGGGAAGAAGTGAATAATGAGGTGGTTAAAATCGACGCATAGCAGCTGTTGAGGCTAATGAAATGGCTCTTGAATGAACAATATGGTGACAGTTAAAAAAAAAAAACTAGTAGTGAAAAACTCCAAGTAAATGCACTCTTTTAAGCAAGTAATTCACATAAATGGATTCTAAATGAACCGTAGCAATTTTAGAAGGCATCCTTGTAGACTGTGAACTGTTCAAAAAGGGCCTCGGACGGAGCAGCAGTTCTTAAAACAAACAGTGAACAATATCAACAGCCCTATGTGATAGACTGAATAGCACAGAAATGATTGTAGCATCCCTGTACAAAATGGCACAGCATCTGCTGATTCAGTTAAACAGAGATATAACCAATTAGAGATAGAGGCCACTATGATAAAAAAAGGATGAAAATGTTATAAAAGGTACATAGAGTATGAACAGACTGGTGCCATTCACCATGGAAAACATAGGAATAAAGGAAACAGATCACTGCATCCAAATAATGAACTCTGCTGAGAATAAAGTTTGGAGGTTCTTGTTTATTCTCTCACAAAATATAAGAACAAGAGAACATTAATGTTAAACTGAAAAGGGAAGGGAAAAACATTTTTTTTTACACAGTGCATAATTTGGCTCATCCCCATGAGGTAAAACTGAGCTTAAGAGATCAGTATGAATCAGAATGGGATTATCTATTTATTATGAATAAAGTAATGTAGATATTGCTATTTAAAAGAATAATTAAATGAGGATGAAGTATCATACATATTCCTTTATCTTTTTTTTTTTAATATGGAAAAATAGAGCACAGTGCTACTGGCATTAAATTGGATGAAAGCTAAGTAAGAATATCTCCCAGATGGTTCCACCACTGGGGTTAACTGCTGAATTGCTGAATTGTTTTCTTCATGTCTGAAATATTTTACTATAAAAATAAAATAAAATAAAATAAAATAAAACAAACCAGTTGGGACCAGCATATTTAAAGGCCACCTCATCCCATATCAGCCTGATGGAAATCTAAGATCATCAGTGGAGACCCTGTAACATATCCCCACCACCTGGAGAGGCTGGGCTGGTGGGTACCCTTGACAGGGCTGTCTCTGTACCAGCATTCCCACTGTGGAACTCCCTCCTAAGGGAGGTCAAATTGGCTCCATCCGTCTAAGTTTCTGGTGGGCAATGAAGTCTGTGCTGTTTTATGTGACCATTGGTTCTTAACCTTAGGAATGTCCACTCTGGCTTTTTTAAAAAACAAAACAAAACTATGAGTTTGCCTGTTTGAACTGTTTTTAATTGAGCTTTCTTAGTTATGAATTATTCAATGTTTTTCAAGTATTGTTATCACTTGTACATTACATCAGGGGCTCTGGTGGGTCAAGAAGTGATAACCAAATGCCTTGAATAAATAATAAAATGGAAAAAAAATATTACCCTAAGTGAGATGGAGGGAGTTAGAATGGATGGGCACCATATATGCTTTTGTTTGGCAAACATTACCTTTCTGACTATCTTTTTTGTAGTAAGTAAATAAATCAACATTTTGTTGAGTGTAAAAGTTCAGAATTTAGAATTTACTTCAGCATCATTGGCGTACAGGGCACTGTATAGATAGTCCTGAATAAACAACTAAGATACGTCTCTGTCATACCCATGTAAATGTAAACCACTGATGAGACAGCAGGGGGAGATGGCAGGCAAGGCAGGGGTAGCACAGGACAGAGAAAGGAAGAGTCTGAAAGCTATATGTAGCCAATGATCCAAGGTTCTGCAGGGGTGTAGCTACAGGATGGGGCAAGATGATGGCATTTCTCTCCAAGTAAGAATTCTCTCCCCTGACCCTGGCCTTAACATTTTCCTTCAGTCTCCAAATTTCTAGTACTGCAGTAACATATAACTCCACTTGAACACTGAGAAATTAAGGCCATTTCTGCCAGCCCCTCCGAAAACTGCAAACCCCAGGATTCCATAGGATGTTGAAAGTGGAATAATCGCGCTATAAGAGTGTAGTGTGGAAATGGCCAAAATTTAGGCATCCACAGCAAAGGGGCAGAGCAAGCTAGCAAGGGAATGTGAACCTAGCAAATATTAAGAGTTCTAGCTGTGAACGCTTTGCAGCTTTGCACTCTTTGCAATGCTAGAAATTGGGGAAATGAAGAAGAATTTAGTTTGGTGTGCAGAATTCTTATTTGGAGAGTCAGTGTCCTCATCTTGCTCCACCCCACACAGTACCTACATCCCGGAGGTCTTGAGGTCTATTTACAATGCTGTTTTGTGTACTCAAAATATGCCATTTCTTACTAGAGAATGAACCAATTATCTATTAAATTCCTCTCAGGAAAAAGAAATGGAGGAGCTCAAATCTATAAAGGAAGCTGACTGAGATAAGCCAGATAAGTGAGAAGCAAGGGAAAGGAACACAGCGTGTATTCATTTAAAAGTCTTTGTTGGAAGGCAGAGATGGAATTCATTAACTAGAAAAAGAGCATACCTGACTGTATAAAATAGGAGAATTCCTCACTGTAACATTAAGTTGTATTTCTTAGTTGTTACACTGTATTTTATATCTTCACTCCTTCTTTATGACAGTCAATGAGGTGTTTCAGGTCAAAAGTAAATCTACTTCCAGAATACCAAGCTTACATGCTGTTACTGAGAGACAATGGTGTAAATTCAAATTACACCGAAAGTCAACTTTTTTGTTGTTGTAGAGGTCAGATGCTGTACCAACTGCACAGCCATCAAAATTTTCCCCTAAACCAACTTTCTGCACATCAAGACTGATTAAAAAGAAGTTCCAGATTTTGTTCCTGTTCTTTCCAATTTTATTTTGGAGATCCATATACATTTTGTTTATCCCAGAATATTTTCTGTGAGCTCCTGGTACAGTAGACCTTTTTATACCAGCTTTCCAGGTCAATCTATTTTAATTGAGCATAAAATTAGAACAGGAACAAAATCTGGGACTTTTCAGTCAGCCTGGGTGTACCCTTATTCTCTGTTGAAGCCTGCCTCCCCCCTACCCCGCCGCGTCAAGGTCTAGTAGTTACCTAGCAGGTGAAGATCAGGAGTTATCATCACAGAAGCTTCCAGCTATTTTTCTATCACTGTGCGCACAGGAACAGGTATCCTCCAGAACTTCCCTGGGGTCATCCAGAGGTCCATGAGGATGATCCTATTACTATGCTTCCAGCTATAGATAAATAACTGGATGCTCCTCTGCCACTCCTCCCACTTACCACCAGCCAGGAAATGGCCATGTTTGGGGAAAGGTGGAAGCAGGAAAAAAGTTGGGTGGGGTTGGATGGGGGATGTATTGTTATTATGCAAGATCATGGCCAATATATCACCTGGATATCTTAATGTTTAAGACATACATAGTGCAGTAAATTATGCCTCATAGGCAAATTAGAATCAAGACCGCCCTGTGCTCAGTCACTTATTTGTCTTTACTATAGCCATTTCTACACTACACTGTTATAGTGCTCTTATTCCACTTTCGACATCCTGTGGAATTCTGGGCTTTGTAGTTTACTGAGGCCAAAAGAGCTCTCTGGCTGAGGATTCTGAGGGCCCCTCCCTAAACTGCAAGCCCCAGGATTCCATAGGATGTTAAAAGTGGAATAATAGCACTATAACAGCGTAGGGTGGAAATGCCCTATTGTCAGATCCACATCTGGTAAATTGATGTGTTTCAAATAACAACATTACTTGTAACATTACTGATAATGAAGGGTTAGTAGGGTGAACTTATGAAACAACACAGTGGTTTGTAATGCTGTTACTTTTTAAAGTGTAATATATAACATTTAATCTACACTTCTGAAATGTTTCTTTGGGGAAATTATTTTGGAAGATTTGGAGTCAATTTTGTATTTTAAAGGATATTTTTTTACAAAACAGTACCAAAGCAGCTAAAATATTAATGATAATGATAACAACAACAACTTATTTATTTATTTTTTATCTGCCTCTCCCCAAGGCTTGAAGCAGGGTACAACATAGATTAAAATATAGATACTGAAAAGACATAAAACCATTTAAATAGATCAGTTTAAAATTCATAGTTAAAAATTGACAGGCTAAGCCTGGTGGAAGAGGTAAGTCTTCAGTACTTTTTAAAATTCAGACAGCATGTTTTACTGTCAAATCTCTTCTGGCAAGTTATTCCACAGTCTAGGGGAGGCCAATGAAAAGGTCCTCTGGGTGACCATTGCCAGTCTAGTCCTGCCTTGTTTAAGTAAATGGCCCCCAGAGGACATGAGTATATAGGGTGGATTGTATGGGAGGAGACAATCCTGAAGGTAAATTGGACCCAAACTTGGACTCAAACTAGGGCTTTAAAGGTAACAACCAACACTTTGTACTTTGCCTGGAAATAAATTGGCAGCCAGTGGAGTGATTTTAATATCGGTGTGATATGCTTACTCCTGTAACTAATTTAGTTGCCATATTTTGGACCAGTTGAAGTTTCTGAACTTGGTACAAAGGTAGCCCAATGTACAGTATATTGCAAAAGTCCAACCTCAAGGTTACCAGCACATGCACTACCATCTTTCGGTCTTCCAATTGTAGGAAGTTGATGCAGTTGGTGTCAGCCAAAGCTAATAAGCACTTCTGACTGTTGCATCTATCTGAGCTGATATTTGGAGGGACAGATCCAGGAGTACTCCCAAGCTGCAGACACAGTCTTCCAAAAGGAGTGTGACCCCTGTCCAGAACTGGTTGACACACCACCAACTCCAGATTACGATCCTTAATAGCAAGCACCTCTGTCTTGTCTGGATTCAGTTTCAATTTGTTTTTCTTCATCCAATGTATTACCTCTTCCAAGCATTCATTCAGAGGAGACATACTATCCTTAGCTAAGGCCATTTCCACATGGGGTAATAAAAACGGTGCAGTGCGCCCTCCATGGAGGATGTCTGCACCTTGGAGCGGACTGGGTCTGGACTACTTACTGTAGATCTGCACCTCAGTCTGCTCCAGAATGACCCCAAGTGGTCCTCCAGCGTGCTTTTGAAAGACCTGGTTTTTCTGGTCTTTCAAAAGCACGGAGCGTGCCACTGTGAGCCTGCTCCCTTGTTCAGATTCGCAGGCTCACACCAATGTGAGCCTGCGATCTGCCAGGGGCAGGCTTTAGGCTGGCGAGCTTCAGTGGTTGGTCGAGACCCATGACCAACTGGAAGCCGCCATTTTGGACGCTGGAGCAGAGCAGATCAATGACCGTGCACTGCTCCGGAGCAGCCTGGACTGGAGCGGGGAGCCAGAAGATCTGATAAGTAGCGGTGCAGGGCGATTCCCTCGCCCCGTGTAGAAATGGCATAAGACTGTTTCTGAAGGCATGGAAAAATATATTTGGGTGTCATCAGCATACTGAGAGCATACTGAGCCCCATGCCTCTGGATGTTCTCTTCCAAGGGTTTCATACAGATGTTAAAAAGCACTACTAGCAATTGCTAATAGCATGTTATACTTCAAATAGTAAGCAGCAGGCCCTGGTAGCAAGTCTCTATTACCCTGGTTTCTGGTGGTTGCTTGGGGAACACCTGGATTTTACAAAGATTGGGGAAATTAGGAGAGCACAACTGAGCAAAATGGAGGGCAGGGCAACACAGTGAGATCTTTTATCCTATGTTTTCGGGGTCAGACTGCATGAGAAAGAGAGAAGTCAAGTGTCCTTTTAAATGATCCTTTATTTGGTAGAATCGGCAAAGTTTATTCACACTCACACACACAACACATTCACTCACACAAGCACACAAGGACTACTGAGTTGAAGCTCTTAAGAGAGGGAAGGGTTAAAGGAACAAAGCAAATATACTGCACCTGATCCTGAAGGCTGCTATTTCAGGAAAACACAGGGCTAGATTGGCAAAACAAAGAGAGAGAGAGAGAAAGAGAGAGCCAGCCAGAGAGAGAAAGGCCATTTCCGCACTACGCTGTTATAGTGCTATTATTCCATTTTCAACATCCTGTTGAATTCTGGAGTTTGTAGTTTACTGAAGTCAAAGAGCTCTCTGGTTGAGAATTCTAAATGCCCCTCCGTAAACTACAAACCCCAGGATTCCACAGGATGTCGAAAGTGGAATAATAGTACTAGAACAATGTAGTGTAGAAATGGCCAAAGAGAGAGAGAGAGAAAAGCCAAAGAAAGAGAAAAGCTAGCTAAAGCCCCAAAAGGGAATGCAAATATATTGCAAGCATGCCTGGAGTGGGGGCAGACCCTTTTCCAGTGAAAGGACAAATGGCTGAATCAGGCAGATGGCGTAAAAGATTTTAATGGCAGTGTAATCAGGGATCAGGAAAAGGATAGGTGTGAGGATGGTGCAATTATGGCTTTGTTTGAAATCTTCCTGTTTTCCTGACCCAGAGTTGTCAATCAACCCAAAAAACAGTTTCTCTGAATTTTCCAACAACTGGAAAACCAGGTAGCCAGTTTTTATGGCTTGGTTTTCCAGAGGATATGCAAACCACGGGGGGAGGGGGGTGCTCTTCTCTCAGGAGATGCCTTTTATTCTCCTTGCAAGAGCCATTAAGCTGAATTCAGCCATGCTCTGAGATCATCTCTTACCTGTTTTTCAATCAGTTCCTTTTCCACATGGCCTTATCCAGCCATCGTATATGATTTCTATTTTATGCCAATTAATCTGCAAATAGCTAATTCGACAGTCAGGATAGTAGGGTTACATCACCTTTTAAAGGGAATAACTGGTAAGCAATTACTTTGTAAAAGCCCAATCAAACAATACTTAATGTGGTTGGTTTCAGCCAGTCTTTGATCTCATGACCACCAGCTATGACATGACACTGTACAGTTGCTGCTATTTTTGTTTGGTTTTACATCTTAATAGTATGACATTTCTTTTTTGTGCTACAGTGTGTTTTGATCTGGATTCATAAGAATGAATAAGAAAGACTAATTAAAAAACAACAGTAAGCACTATCTGATCAAATTCTTATGTTGTTACGTGCCTTCAATCACTTCAAACTTACGGCGACTCTAAGATGAACTTATCAGAGGGTTTTCTGGGGCTGAGATTGTATGATGCACCCAAGATCACCCAGTGGGTTTCCATCACCGACTAGGGAATCAAGCCCCGGTCTCCAGGGTCATAGCCCAACATTCAAACCACTACACCATGCTGGCTATCCAAATTCTTATATCTCATGATAAATGTAGAAGCTTTCCTCTAAAACCTCCCCTTTTGACTCTCTAATACTCAAGATATCCTTCAATTCGAATAAATTAATAGGAGATTTCGTATTATAGGAACTGCAGGGTTTATATGAATTCAAGAACGTAATTGAAGCAAATGTAATTATTTCATTCTGAGTGATAGTCGAAAGAATGCAAGGCTAGAAGCCATTATTTTATCAATGTCTTCAAAATGGATATTTTGAATCTAAGAGAGAGTGTGTGCAATTATATGATTTTGAAAAGATTCCTTTAACAGATACACAAAAGAACTAGCTATTTGGAATTTTAAAACTCCTATGGGACTTACTTTTTGCTTGTTTTATTTCTGATCATTTTAAACTGTTTTACTGAGGTTCTGGAAATGTCTAACAGTTGTGGATGCTTGGTGGCAGAAATATCATTAATATTTTGTTGAGTTGGATCCAGACTTTGCCATACTTTGAGTAAACCTACTGAAGGAGAAGAACACATATTTCCTTGTGATGGCAAAGATTTAACGGGCAAAGATTACAGGGTGCCAAAATGGGCACCCAAGCTGGAAGTTCTGGCAATCAAGCAGACTGTATGTCTGCCAGCACAATTACTCTCTTAAATTGCATTGAGTTCAGGTGTCCAAGGCCACCCATGGCAAAAACTATGACAGCGACTGAAAGGAAGATCTCTAGATGAACAAAAGGAGAAGAGGACTGATGCATTGCTCTTGGCAGATGTGATTTGATACAGACTGGCAGATTTCACTAAAACTCATGGCTCTCTAAAGTCAATTGATTTCAGAGAAAGGCATAGTAGGATGATTGTGACAGTGTTGGGTGCTTTACACTGTTTCTTATCCTAGTTTACCTTGGGTCCTTTGTTGCACCTTGCAGGATTACAGACGAGAGCATTGTGCTGTCAGGCTTTAACAATGGGGCAGCATAAACAAGAAGAGTCAGCACTTCCTATTCAGCCCTTTTCTGTAGGTTCCCAGCAGCTAACCAATCAGAATTGTTTATTTCTGAGGCAGACATGGAGAAAAGAAATTCTCTTTCTGGTGCCCACGGAGACTATACAGGCATTCCTCCAGCACACTGCAGCTTTGTTTGGCTGCTGCTAGCTATCTTGCCAACCCTCCCATCCTTTATGCTCTACTATTACTATTTATACATTGGTTCCATAGTCTACCACATGTTACCAATTGGAGTTTTGGACAATTAAGGCATTTACGTCTAAAAATATTAATAAAAGTATAGTAAACAAAAAAGACAGTTCAATTAAGTGGAATAGTGCTGCATTGATTACATTATGTTACATGATTGCATTAGAGCTGATGTATCCAATTTCTCCTCATGTTGCAACACTGGTATTCCCTCCACCCCATCCATGTTATACCAACATTAGATGTTATGTAGAGGCTACAGGTCCCCAACATACTGGGACCATAGAATTACCTTATCAAGGTCAACCAAAAGTAGGGTTGCCCTATGACAGCCTCTCAAATCTAGTCAGTGGGGTTGCATATTGTGCAAATTATAATTATGTATGTTATTAATTTACATTCTAATTATACAAGTTTAACACTTTAATGTTATTTTTTTTCAACCACTGTATTTCAACCTTGGCACAATTTTTAATAGCAATTACTCTTCCAAGAGAACTACTATAAAGTAATGTCATGCACACTAGTACTAAAGCAACTCTATTCTCATCAGATCACTATAGTATTTTTTTGCCATCACTCTTTTTAATCACACAGGAAAATACAGAAGAAAACAAAGTTACAAGCTACACCTCCTTCCCTTGCATTTTCTCTTGCATTGGACCTACTTCTCTTGCTCTTTATACTCCTCCACTGTACCTTTTACCCTTTCTTCACTCTTGTCTTGTTTCTTCCCTCCATTGACAATGCCTCCCTACTTGATTTGACAGCTATACCTCTCTCCCTTCTTTGTTTCATCTTTCACATTTGCCATATCCCTTTCTTTCTGTCTTGCATCTCACCTTCCCTTCTCTCATTTCATCTTGTGCCATCTCTCCTCCCTCTCTTGCACCTTCTATCATTTTATGCCTACTTCTCTTGCTTCTTGTAATCTAACATTGCACCTCTCACTCTCCTTTTCTTCACTTCACTCTTTTGCCATGCTTCTTTCCCTTACTTCTTGCACACTGCCATTTGTGCACCCCAAACCTCCTTCCCTCCTTTTCCTCCCTTTCTTCTCAGGTCTGGCTTCTGCACCTCCTTTTTCTTGCCCCTACATCCACCTGCTGTACTCCCTACCTCTCCTCCCTTCCCGCAGTTTGTTTCATCTTGCCCTTCTGTCATGCTTCCTCCTCTTGCAGCTGTAGCATCTTTATTATCCACTGGAAGCTCCTGCTGAAACAGGCCTCTGGTTTTCCTTAACCCTCATCCAGATGGATTTTTTTTAAAATGTCACCTTATTTTGAGTGATTTCTGGGGTATTTTCTGACCCCCCAGGGGCATTCCAATATATTTCAAGGGATGAAAAAGATCTCATGTCCACAGAGGTGATTACAGATACAGAATCGAATATTCTAAAATACGCACGCACCTTGAGCAGAAAACATATGTTCACTTGAGTTGGAACTATGAATAGCTGACAGGACTCCTTTTCTGAAAAAAAAAATGTAAACATCATATTTTGTGTGTCCTAAAAATACTACCACTGTAATTTCCAACTAAAAAGCCCAAGAACTGACACTCTGTCAGTTTCATTTATTATAAGGTCAAGAATGTTTTCTGTGTTCAAATGTTTCTAGCCCTTCTGTTTGCATCTTTTTAAGGACCTGACCATTCCTGAATGTCATCTCTGGCTGCTCTATGGTGAATTGTACATGGATATCAGCACCAAGTCCATCCATCCTTGCCTCTTATGGCATCCTTGCATCTGCTTTGTCCTTCCTGCATATGATACAGTAAGTGTCTACTTGCTGCTTCCCTACCTTTGACCTGAGAGAAGAATTACTTTTCATCTACACATTTGCATCTGCTTCTTTGCATCATGTTCCAAATATTCAGTGGCACAGGACTTTGTTGTTTCAATACGTTACATTATGTGGGGCAAAAAAGCCACCTCGACGGCCAGCTACAATCACATCAGGAGACAATTTTTGTTTCAACTGTTTCCCCCTAAAACAAAAATCCTGTATACTGAATGTGGGGGATCTGCTCAGAACTCTTCTTGTGACAACATCAGCAGATGCATACCTTTTAAGTCTACTTCTGTGTGCACTCTGCAAGAAACAATGACTTCAGGTTACTAACATGTTCTGTCTGCTAGGATGAGGGTAAACATGGTAGACTGGTTTGTTTTTTTTTCAGTTCCACCCCCTCTTCCAGGCTGGAGATTCCCCACATCCCCCCCCCCAAGGCTGGAAAGAAAAATAAAGAAAGAACAGACACATTCCAGTCAACTGAAGTACTACTGATTTTCATTGAGCAGAAATTAAACAGGCGTACAGTTTTGTAATGGAGCTTAGAAACTGTAGTTAAGGTTGGCTCCAACGTGCCTGCCAGGGTCTACTCAAAGTATTTCTCTTAAGGAAGGTGGATATAACTTGGTTGAAGGACATTTTCACACAGCTGGTGGTGGCAAGGGAGGTTTGATTATAGTAGATCATAGGAAATGCATTCATACCTAAAAGGCAGGTTTTTAGCATGGTCCAGTAAGTGAGGATATAGAGAAAGTGATGTTCTCCCTAGTGTCACTGCACATGGCACCTTCAAAGATCTATGTCCCTTGATGTAAAGTCTGCTTGGTCTCACAGCAGGCTGAACTGCAGTTGGTGTGATGATATGTTTTGAATGAGCCACTGAAGTGAAAATTCTATTCCATTCCCGAAAAATATTTACCAAGATTAATTAAATCTGAGCTTTGTGCAAAGGCTCAACCTTTCCATTGTATCCAGTCTAGTTTTCTGCTAGCCTGGAGATGATGAACCACCCCTGCTCTTCTATGTCCTTGCCAATGAAAGATCATCTTGATGTCTGACTTAACTGTCATTGTGCCAACAACCGACTTTACTAGAGGCTGTATTTCATTCAATTTGTGGTATGTATATAAATACTCACTCAACTATATATAGCATCTATACGCTTGGAATGCGTGGGCAAGTACTCTATCCATAAAGTGCTTTTCGTAATAACAGAAGAGCTTAGCATAGATCCATTCTTGGCAATGCTTATTTTCTCTCATGGGCTAATAACTCTGGCAAATCCTTCCTTCCTTCCAAGTGAATGCCTTTTGTGTACTAAAATGCTGCCATTATTTATAAAGAACTCTGCATCTGAATGTGCTTAAAGTCAGTCCTGCAGGACGGTTTCAATCAACTTTGGTTCAATTTATTCCATCTAAATGACTCTGAAGTGTAAATAAAATTAAACCAACGCTACTGTATTTGTCTCCTGTTACAAATGCAGTAAGCTTGAAGTGATACCAACTGTTAAATGAGACAAAGATGATACAGAAGGAAAATGGCATTAAGGACGCAGCTCTGAGCCTAGGATTTGCCCTCAAAGAAGCACAGATGCCACATTTAGTATAGTTCCATTGTGTGTGGGGGAGAGGGGGAAGAGGAGGGAAGAAACTCATCCGCCTGCTTAGTTAAAGTCAAAATTAATAATACTGTAGTCTCCTTTTAAATTGATACTGCTTTCCCAATATATAGGCTGAGTTTCAAAACCCAGGTGTGTTTTACGTAGTATCCATTTGAGGTTGGTTTCTCCTAAGACCAGTAGGACCTAAATAGGATTAGCATAGTAGAAACCTCTGGTAGCCAAACATGGCTTCCTAGGACTTGCTCTGATTCAGGGAACCGTAAGCTGAATCAGAAGCTTCACCAATAGCACCCCACTTCCAAAGATGTAATCAGGTAAGCTGAAAGCCCTGATCATGACCTATCAGCATTACATCTCTTGAACAAATGGGCAAATTTCTCCAGTTTTCTGACCACTTTGATCAGATCCCACTCAAAACTCTTGGGGAAAAACAGGGCATCCAACATCCAGACTAGTGACCTTATCAGTGTGTTTCTTTTTGTTGTTGTTGTTGAAGAGAGCAACATTTATTTATATATTCATATCTTTCTTTCTTTATATCCCACCTTTCTCCCAGTTTAGTACCCAAAATGGGTTACAATAGACTGAAACAAAATGTAGTACAAAATTTTAAAATGCATTAAACAACCAACCCAACTAAAACATCAATTTAAAACAATTAAAAACACATTCAGCACATGTAACATATTAAAAATACAGCACACCCATTGTCCCAACCAGTTAAAGGCTGCAGGGCTGTTTAAATAAGTTACAGGTAAGTCAATTTCAGTTGAGCAATGGAACCAGTTACCGTACCTATAGAGTTGGGGGGGGTCTCCTCTTCTGCACATCTTTAGAAAGAGGCTGGACAGCTACCTGCACGGGATACTTTAGCTGGAGATCCTGAACTGAGCAGGGGGTTGGACTCAGTGGACCTTGAAGCCCCTTCCAATTCTATTCTGTGATTCTTTTTTTGTGTCAGTAACTTGCACAAGTTATTAGAAGAATAACAACCAGTAACCCCCAACCAGCTTGCCCACTAGCTAGAGATGCTGTGAGTTGTAGTAAAACAAGTAACTTTTCTAAACTCTAGGTGGAACCACTTGAAACAGGCATAATTCCCCACCCCTATTTCTTTAGACTGAGGGGTTGAGGATCTTTTGCCATTAATCAGCTAATCTGGATTCTATCTGGGATCCTGGGATCAACTTCTGGCTACCTAGGTGTCCAACTAATGATAGTGGTTAAAAACAGACTGGCAGAATTATATCAACACTCCATTTAAGTATTCTTAAGTCTTGGAATCTCAGGATATTTATATGGGAAAATACGTAGGCTCTTTAATAAGCTTTTAGGTTATTTATTATATCTGATCATAGATATACAAACATAATGTTTCTCCTAAGGGAGAAACACAGACATGTCAGTGTCTGGGCACACTGCTTGTATTACATTACCTAATACGGCATATAGGATAACACTCATTTTATAGCATCATCAGGTCCTTTTGTATCTTCCATAGTGCCTGTTATAGCATTATACTGACATTTCATAAAGGCTTTAACTGGTACAGAATCCTGTCCCTTTTATTATATACATAACCACGTAGCCATCAAGGAGTACAGTTTCATCTGATGAGGCACTACACATCTCTAAACAGACACCCACGGGGTTGTGCATTTTTATATTTATAAACCTCAGTTTCATATCTATGCGTCTCAATAGGCATCTATTACAATTATAATGGAAATTACATCTGTTTTGGCATAGATAGCATATATGGGTTGTTTAGCAAATTATCAGGTTGGAATAGCAAGCCTTGGAGACTGCAGAATGGTCTTACTTCAGTCTCTTCATGGTTTCTTTTATTCTCTCCCTAGTCTCTGGCTAGCTATCAGCTGTCCTATCAAAACAAAGGTGCTGTCAGTGCCTTATTTATATACTTTAATCAAAACAGGGATGTTAGATATGATGTCACTCCAGGTCCAGATGGAGATAATGTAAACAAACCTTGTAGAACTGAATCTTGGCTTTTGGCTGCCTTCTATAGGATTACATCAGCCATTGCATCTAGTAGGAGGGTTATTAGTGGTCAAATCTGCTCATATCTCAATGTTGATAGAAATGCAGATGTTCTGTCTCTTTTTTCATACTTGAGTAGAAAATCTATTTCAGAAGATACTACTGAAAATGCTCTTCCTCACACACTATCATTTTGCAAATATTTACCACACAGATTACATTTTTCTTGTTTATGCTCCACAACCAATGCCTTGGAAGTCATGTTTGTTTCAAAGGATTCACAAGATGAATTCCCCTAAAGAAATATAGGGCAAATATTGCCATGAGAACTTACAAACACTACAATCTAGACAGGGATAAAGAGAATATCACCTATAGCAGCCATACGTTGACTGTAAAATGTCCCCATATTTCCAAGCCATTTGAAGAAACCACTTTTGCTCACTGGCTGATTTCCCTAGATCAAAATGTCTGTACCTGATCTGAATTTTCTTTGAAGCCATTGTAGTCTCCTTTGTCATAATACCGTGTCATAAATAGCATTTATACCAGCAGGGCTTTTTAATTATCTACATCTTTTGTATAGTCATTAATTTAGATAAGTGAGATTGGGCTACTGAGGACAAGTGTCTCTTGGCAAATTTGGGATCACCTCAGCATTGACAAGGTTCCTTGGCAACATTTCAGACCTATTTTTTTCTCATTAAGTTGGTTCATGCATTCCAATGGTTCTGAATGCATGGGCATCACTGAATTGCTATCTGGGAATTTATGTTTGTTTCAACTTTCTGAACACATTCACAGAATCACATATGTGATGGCCACCAACTATGCTAGCCACTGATACATTCCCCCCTAACAAAAAGAGGAAATATGTAATCTGAAAAGAAGATATAGATTTGCATCAAGTCTCCATATGTTCTATAAGTAATTGATAAAAAGTCAGGAAATGTTCTTGCATCAATAGAAATGGGAATACCATAATCTCAGCTTAGTAGGGAAGGTTGTGGGCAGATACCCTGTATTTCTGCTCAGCCTGCTATCTAGGAGCTAAGTGTTAGTATACAACAACAAAGCTCCTGCCCTCCCTTCTGAAAATATTTTTATCTTTAAACCAGACACTTGCACTGAGGAGCTCTTCGAACAGTACTACCCTGACAGAGATTCAAAGGAAGTATTGCACGCTGAGCATGATCTGCATGTGTATATGTATGTGTGTGTATATGTTTGTGTGTTTAAAAAAACAATTTATAGAAAGCATGTGTAGTTATCCAAATTTGGCCAAAACAGCCCCCAAAAGGATTTTTTCAGCCAAATTTCTTTCCAGTGAACTTTTCAGGGTTTAGAAGATCGAATAGGTCTGGGTAGAAGTCAAAGGCTGCACAGAACTCCCAAAGACCACCGATGGATTGCAGGCTGCACAGTTCTCACCCCAGCATGATGCAGTGGTTGGAATGTTCAACTAGGACTCAAAGAGACCTCCCCAATAAGCCATGGAAATCCCCTGGGTGACCTTGGGCAAGTCACACACTCTGGCATAACTCACTCTGTGGAATCTGAGGAATCTGATGCAAGGAAATCAGATGTAGAAAGGCCTCTGGCTCAAGATGACAGCTACTTCTCTCCCGAACCTGAGGCCCTTTCCGCAGGATGCCATTGTCCTGCATTGGGAACAGGAAAAGGATTGGATCCGGAAGATGTTTATGCACGATGTCATCTGGGTCCCCTTGTTCTCCCATCCCCAGGGGGCTGCACTGCATAAGCAAGAGGTATGGCCCTTGCACCTCCTGAATTCCCACAGACAGCCAGTGCAGAAGGGAGTGCTCCTGTTGTGCGTTCCTCCCAGGAGAGGCTCTACTGAGATCCCCACAGGACACCATTGGGTAAGCTGCAGAAAGGGCCTGAGCATGTAGTGGCTTATGCAGCACATGAGGAACTCCAGCAGGGTTGGGCCTCACTGCAGCCCGAGTTGAGGAACACTGAGGAGACACCACCACCATTTTGGGAATGTTGTTCTATGTCTGGAACCGCAATGGAGAAAACCAACATCCCTTAAATAAGAAATGCTGAGCAATCAAGCACCTGGCATCTCAAGGCCTAGGCTGATATAAATCCAACAGCAACTGCTGGGTATCATTGTTGCAACTGTTCACTTTCCCTGGATTTTCTGTGCTTCCTGCTCATGGGTTTATTTGGATTTTTGACCTCTGTACTGGCTTACAACATAGATCTCTTTGTCTTTCCCTTCTGGAATTGGTTATTGTGACTACTGGATTCTGGAATGACTGAGATTTCACTACTGCACCTCCTTTCAACCTTGGTAAACTTGCCTTGACTACCTGTGTATGACCTGGGCTGGTTTGACCCACCTCAACTGTTTCACCACCCCAATACAACCTGTTTCTTCTGGCATCTGCCTATAGATGCATCACATTCTCAGCCTTACAGGAAGACAATAGCAAACCCTCTCTGAATAAAATTTGTCAAGAAAACCCTATGATAGGGTGGAGTCAACTTGAAGGCATCTAAAAACAAAATAGGGTATCAGAGCATGGGCTTGGAGATCTGTTGTGAGTTCAAACTTGCAATGCCCGGCAGTATAGAACACAGTTTGAACATAATGCAGCTTTATGTATCACTGCAATATTGGAAGGAAGCCTGAGACAAGTAGCTATCAGCCCTTGGTATGGCAGTACCTAGGTGGAACACACAGGCACAGGAGTGCATGAGGACACCTTTACTGACATGAAGGGCTGGCAAGGATGTATCTTTTATTTGCTTGATGCTCAGCTCAAACCAACCCATAACAGGAACCCCAAAATAAGGATGCTATTAGCCTCCTTCCTCTATCCTATTCCTGCTGTGACTTACTATGTCTCAATAATAACTACTTTTGCCGACTTTGAAAATCTGGTTATTTCTATTGATTCTGACTGAATGGTCACAGAAATTATTTTAAATTGTTTTCTGCTCTGAAATGTGAAACTGCTGAGTGTGAAATGTCTCTCGGCTGGTGGCATCTAGCAGGATCCTCTTGAAAATGACATACATCTTCTACCGGGCTCCATGTGGGCTGCTCAGAGCTATACCAAAATGAGAGAGATGGCATGCAAATAGAAAATAAAACACTCCAGGAAATAATTAAGTATGTCCCTGTCCCATGAATCTGATGAGATCCTTCATGTTCTTTCTTCTGCTTCCCATAATTCTATAGAATGTTTCCGACGAATTGCTCTCTATTGCCCATGAATCCCAAACGAAACAAGATGTGCCTGGTAAATCTAGTCTGCCCCTCTATGAATGTGTGGAGCAGATTGCTAATGTTATTCCTGCCAGAATCATGCAGCTATAACGGGCCAAATCGATCTCAGGTTGCAAATCTGTAGAAATGGGCAGAATTACACCATGACGAATTTGGCTTCCCCATTTTCTCTTCCTTTCCTTTTAGTTTTATACCCTTTCACACTGGCAGGGAGAGATTTATGGCTTCCATTCTATTATTCTCAATAGGAGTTCTATAGCTAAACTTCTTTGGGATATTATTCTCTCTTTTTCGTTACCACAACAAAAATTGCTGAAAGCGGGGTGGTAAAAAAACCAAAAGATGTCAGTAGAGGACTCTTCTTTGCCTTACAGCATTTGCAGAAGAACATTTTACCCAGGTAAATACAGGTTGCCAGAAATAATATCCAAGTAAAAGAAGGGTGTGAGCGAGAGAAAGAGTTTTAAACCACTTACTTCTGCTGCCAATCTCCCCTCTGTCTTAAGAGTTATTTAGTCCAAGTCTTAAGAGTTATCTAGTCCACATATGTTCAAATTCTATGTAATTAAATAATATTCAGGAGGAGCTGGGATTTTTCCACAGGAAGTAACAAAAACAAAATCAGATCCAAGAATGCAATTCACCCTCAAAACACATGAAAAAAGGAGCATGATCTAGTTGATCTCTTAACGTCTCTTCTTTAAAGAAATTTTAATCAATTTGTCATATGAGTTTTAGTTGATTACAGTTCACCCTCCACATTGTGGGTTTGACTTTGACGGATTTATTTGAAAGTTTCTCCAACCCCTGGCTTCCATACCTCAGTTGCTTCTTTTCTAGAGGAAACCTTCTCTCTAGGTGGCTTCAATCAGGCCATTCAACGTTTTAAAAAATCACCTCTGATCCTCTTCCTTCACCACCACCAACAGCTGTCTAGCCAGCTTAGGATGGCTTGCAGCAAAATTTCTCAGCATCACAAACCCTCTCTCAATGCCCCCCTCCCACATTCAAGGAAAGAGATGGGCAAGAGAGAGGAGGTATAGGGCCACATGCAAACCCACACCTTTTCCTGTCCTGGTTTGGATCCTGAGTGTCCATTCTCCCCACCATGCCTTGAACCCCTTCCCACAGACACACATGCATATTTTGATATTTGCAATTTTTCCAGTTTTGTGGGAGTCCTGCACTCCTAACCCTAACCAACGTGGAAGGTTGACAGCAATTGTTTAATTAAAAAAAAAAGAATCTCATGGCATTTAAAAGACAAGGACATTTTATTTTAAATACGCTTTCATGGATTTGACACTCCTCTAGAGAGCTTCCACAGATAGAAGAGTTTCTGCTCTTCAGATCCACCACTATTCATACAAACAGAGAGACGCTGGCCTTTTCCGCACTAGCCTGTTACAGCGCAATGATCCCACTTTCAACATCCTATGGAATCCTGGGGTTTGCAGTTTCGGGAGGGGCCGCCCCTCCTGAAACTGCAAACCCCAGGATTCCATAGGATGTTGAAAGTGGGATCATTGCGCTATAAGAGTGTAGTGTGGAAAAGGCCACTGTGGGGAGGTGCTAGAGTTGAATGTCCCTTGCATGTTGAATAAATGCTCTTGCATGTTGAATAAATGCCCATGAGTATGCGTGAATGTGACTTACACAATGCATATGTATATCACAGCAGGTATCATCTTAAAGATTCCCTGTTGTATAAGCAAAAGAAGAAATTCCTCTTTCAAGATGGTGCTTGCTCATCTTAAATAAAGATAACAGTAAGATTAACAATATAATTAATCTGTTGCCTGATTAATCAGAAATGACTTTTCCCTGAATAAATATTTTAATTTAACTGACTCATTGGTTCACGGGCTAAGCATTGTACTTCTACTATTCTTTTATTTTCGTTCCAAACATTTATGCCTAATGCAGAAAAGTTAGACTGAAAGCTTAGTTGCAACAAAGGGTTAAAAGGCTGATGGACTCGTGTGACATTTATTTATTTATTCATTCATTCATTCATTTGAACACAGAAGACTGTTATTGAAAATGATGTTGTTTGTTTCTGCTTTAGAAGCTCTGAAGTAACACTCTGGAATCTGTATAATGTGCTGCTTATCCTGAATTGGATGTTTTGGCAATATCTGCTTCTGTAAGCAAGTTGGGTCTTATCATAAGATAAAGCCCACTGGGTATAAGCTATACACATAAGCAACCTCATTTCAAGTTAATTCACATTTCTCCAGGATATCTAAGCAGATTCACTCAGCAGACAAACTCATGCAATTAGCCTGCCTACCCATGTGAAATAGTAAGGACTCTAGCCTCCCAAGTGCTAGGAAATGATCCTAAGCCCAGGCACTAGCTTTCTTTGCCCTAACTAGAGCTCTGGAATTGTCTTATGCGTATTTGTAGCAGAACCTGAGTTCACTGAATGCTCTCAGTTCCATTTACTGAGAAAATGTGTCACTGTTGTGGGTGAATTTCAGTAACTTCAGCAAAATTTTTTGAAGAACTGTAGTCTACCCCTTGTTTGCTCAACCATTGCCCTTTTTGGGATTTGTTTGAACAAGCTAAATGAAGGAGGTCATGATTAATGCCTTCTTTCAGGAAGGGGTGATCAAGCTACCTTGGAAGCAGTTGGTTATTACTGTCCAGCTGCACCTAGTGATACACAACTGTCCTATGAAAATGAAAAGATCCTTGGGGCTCAGTCCTAACCAGATTTATTCAGAAACAAGTTTCAATGTGTTCCAGAAGAGTCACTTCATGTTTAGGAGTGCAAACTTGTGCTAGGATCATAAGCAAACCTACTTCAGAGTGAGAGTGCGGTACTGCTCACATTTTCTGGGAATGAGCCTCATTGAATCCCAATGAATTTTCATCCAAGAAAAGAAACACTATAGGAGATGCTGGAGTTCAGTAAAACTTTTGATCAAATATACATAGCGAGGGCAGACTCTCACTGTATACACTCCAGAGAAGTGGTTCTTAACCTTTCTTTACTTGACACCCTCTGCAAATATAATTTGTTATTGGGGACCCCAAGACTTAATTAAAGATTTAGATATTTAAATTTATATTTAAACATTCAAATATTTATTTATTAAAGGCTTCTGGAGACTAGGATTTAAATCCCTGCTCAGGCATTAGATTACCTTTGGCAAGTCACATTCTCTCAGCCTCAGAGGAAGGCAAAAGCAAACTCTCTCTGAACAAATCTCGGCAAAAAAATCCCTGTGATAGGTCCATGTTAGGGTTGCCATAAGTCAGAAATGACTTGAAGGCACACAACAACAAAGTGCTGCTGACAGCGGGAGGTTCTTTCTAGCCATCATGTCTCTCCCCTCTAAAAACTGACTTATGGTGACCCTAAAGTGAACCTATCATGAGGGTTTTATTGCAAAATTTGTTGCCTTTACCTTTCTTTGAGGCTGAGAGAATGTGACTTGCCTGAGATCACCCAGTAGGTTTCTATGGCTGAGCAGGGATTCAAGTCCTGGTCTCCAGAGTTGTAGTTTTTGCACATGCATACACCTGCTGCCATGTGCCTTTTGTCAGGGACACGGCAGCAGAGGTATGTGCACATACACACAAACTGCTCTCTCATTTGCGCATGAGGGAGCAGTGTCAGCACCCCGCCACACTGCCACATCCCTGCTGCTACTGCTGGTGATGGTGTCCAGCATCAGGGCCTTGTGGACCTGCTGTGAGAGTTTCACAGACCCCCAGGAGTTCACAGACCCCAGCTTAAAAATCACTAGTCTAGAGTGAAGCAGGGGCATATGGGCCATGGGCAACTTCAAACTCTATTTTGTGTCCTTTAAGATCCCCAGCCACTCAAAGTCCCATGCCCACAAAAGTTTTCAAGTGGAAAAAATAAAGATTACAAATGGCCAATGTACTTAAAATACGCCCTAAACTGCCCTAAACAAAACTTGAAAAAGCTCCCCAAAGGCCCAACAAATCCAGCTGCAGAAATCTGGCATGGTGGCCCACTGTATGAGCAGAGGGATAAAAATTGGCCTTCACACACTGGCTCATTCCCTGTTCTAGAGTACGAAGTACTAATGGAATGCAGGGAGGACATTGTGTGGACAAATACAGCACCTTTCACTCTCCAAGGTTAAAAACCTGAAATGGCAAGGTTAGTGTAAAGTCCAGATAAAGTGCACAAAAAGCATAATGAGTGCATAAGGGAAAAGTGAATTCTAACTGTCCAGGATATCTGAAGTTCTGCCTTTTCAGTGTTGTGCTGTTTCATGTATTAGCAATGTTGGACCTTTATCTATAGGACTCCTTCCTGGTCCTGCACATTTTATTCCAAAATGTCTTTTCTTCCTGACTTTCACAGAAGATGACATTTTTGACATCTCCTCAATGACCAGGAAAGAATGTAGCAGCAGCAACAACTGTGACAAAGTACTTGTACTTTGAGGATAAAAATATATACCTATATGCAAAACTTAAGGTGGACAAGCGGAGATGACTGGAGCTGTCACTGTGTCTCTTTGTGTATATATCCACCATCACCTACGAATTAAGCATTGCATAAAATGGGAACAAGGTTTACTTCCAGGACTTAACCATGGCCTCTGTTTTCAGGGCTACAAATCTCAGCTCCCAAAGATGTGAAGAGGAATACCCTCAAGGTAGGTTTGGCCCTGAAGCAGAGGGGCAGGCATGTCATTGTATCTTTTGGTGGCCTCCTTCCTACCCTTGTGTCCAGAGGTCCATGGCTTACCTGGTAAGAAAGGCGAGTGGCTGGAAAGCTGCCATTTGAAATCTTGCCCAGTGCTCCAGAGTCACACTCTTTAATGCTCAGAGACCTAGTGGGAGAGTTAAAAGGATAATGCTTACCTATGTATGGTGTAGGATATCTGAATTGCAGGGGTCTGCAGGCATTATCTGGAGGGTGGGGGATTTCATCCATTTTTGCATTTCCAAGTTTATTTTTAATTTGAAAAAGTAACAAGTTATGAATTAATAATGCATTATTAATCAATTACTCTTTAAATATTGGGTAATATTAACAAATAACTTTCAAAAATTGTTCTATTCCTTTCCTATTCGCTTTCACTGGTATTCCCATTCAGTGCTGTGCCAACTGCAACCTTTCTCGGATTTGAAGAGGTTAGCCATAGTATCTTATGTACTAGTGACATCATGGTTAGATTACTGAAATGTACTCCATGCAGGGCTACTGATTAATGCAGTTCAGAAGCTGCAACTAGTGGAGAATGCAGCTGCAAGAGTACGGAATGGGTCCCCTGGTGATGTACATATTACCCCTGTGGTGAGAGAAATGCTTACTAGCTACTGAGACATATACAAGGTTTTATTATTAACTAGTGTATTTATCCAGCGTTGCCCGGGATTTTATTTTCTCATAGGTAAAACTTGTCAGAAATACCTTAGGAATTACCTTACCTTACCTTAGGAGTTAGATGCGGTTGAAACACATAGATTTGAACTCCCGTGTCTCTGATTCCCCAAACTGCCTTGTCCAATACCTGTAAATTTTCCCCATATTCCCCAATCCAATCTGTATTCAGAGTTATTAACATACAGAGTTTGGGTTCCTGAGGGAATACACTGGCCTTCTCCTTGCTGGTAGGCCTCGTCTCCATAGCAACCAGCTTGAGCTCTCTAGTTGAGAATTCTAAAGGCTCCTCCCTGAACTGCCAACCCCAGGATTCCATAGAATCTTCACAGCCAGCCAATCATATGAAGTCTCCTCACCTCACACAGCCAATCATATGAGGTCTTTGCCTGCCTGACACAGACAAATAGACAAACTGACAGACAAACATTGGCTTTTATACAGTAGATGTATAAACCTCGAAACACCTAGAGATTGGACTAATTGAAAGACCTCCTTCTCCTATACAAACCTGATAGAGAACTAAGATCTTCAGAGGACCCTTTGGGTCATGTCATGATCTGCAGATTATCTACTAGCACTGTGAAAACAGACCTTCTCTATGGTGGCACAGATCCGTGGGAACACTCTCCCTCTTTTATACCAGATATACTAGCAGCTGTATGTGAGCCAGGGTCATGTAGTGGCTGAGGGCCAGACTAGTACACTCCGGAAGACCAGGGTCTGAATCCACATTTGGCCATGGTAACCCACTGGGTGACCTGGAGCAAGTCATACTCTCTCAGCCTCAAAGAAAGGCAACAGCAAACCCCCTCTGAACAAATCTTGTCAAGAAAACCCCATGATAGGGTCACCATATATCCAAATCGACTTGAAGGCTCACAGCAACAAGAAGCAGCCATATGCTTTCCAGCCTATTAAAACTTTTTTTTCCTTTTAGGAACTTCCCAGCCACTAACCATCGGATACTACTGTTTTGTTTCTTTGTTATTTTAGATATTTTAATTTTTATTTATTTTGAAACTTACTTTTCTGTTATTTGTTGCTAAGCCACTTGGAGATCTTGCTTAGTATATAGTGGCTAAAGGCCTTAAATCTAACATATAAAAGTCAAAGTTTGTCTGTTTGTCTGTGTCAGGCAAAGACCTCATATGATTGGCTGTGTCAGATGAAGACCTCATATGATTGGCTGCCTAAGAAGATTCTATGGAATCCCGGGGTTTGCAGTTTAGGGAGGTGCCTTTAGAATTCTCATCCAGAGAGCTCTTGGGCCTCAGTCAACTCTGTCTTGAACAGGCTGGTAGCCGTGGCCTAGCAGCAAGGAGGAGGGCAGTATATTCCCTCAGGAACCTAATGTCTGTATGTTAATAACTCTGAATACAGATTGGATTGGGGAATATGGGGAAAAGTTACAGGTACTGGATAAGACAGTTTGGGGAATAAGAGACACAGGATCTCAAATCTTTCTAACAAGTATTACCTATGAGAAAATAAAATCCCAGACAATGCCGGGTATACACACTAGTAAGTGAATAATGGCAAAGAAGATCTAAGACATTTTGCCGCCTCAGGCAGAACAGCAAATACTGCTGCACCAACCCCATCAAGATGAAATATACCTAAAGCTGGCCAAGTTATTTTGGCACCTTAGGCAGGCAATCCTACAATTATATTCTCCACAGGAGTAAAAATACTATCATGATAATTAAATAGCCAACTATTTCCTGCCCTTTGAGGACATCCCTCTGTTTCACTCTGCCTAATGGTAGAGCCAGAACAAAATCTATAACAGCTGCAACAGTAACAATAACAAGCACCTATTCCAATTCTGCCTTTGATTGCTGCTTTTCGGGTATGCACAACTTGTTTTCCCCAGATACTTTCAAAGTACAGCTGTGTTCATTTCTTCAATCAGATTGGACTGTGAATGAAAGCACTGTTGATATGGTGATCAATAGCAAGAAGAGCAGAGTTATTTTAGGTTGTTGAACTCCTTTGATAAGCTCTTTACATTTTTTTTTAAAAAAGAATATCTTGTCTTGTCTTGATTATTGTTATATGGGGAGCTTATCTTCAAAAATTTAATAGGAATTCAAGTCACACTGCAAAAAGCACCACGTTTGCTTGCAATTGCTTTCTTGTTAAGCGGGCAGGACCTGACAAGAAAGATAGAGAATTGCCAATATGTGGTTTGTTCATCATTCCAGGATCTGTGTTTATGGAAGGAGAGGCTGTGATTCTGTGCAGGAAGATAGGCTAAGTCCTATTCAGTCACTGGTGCCACCAGATGAAAGACCTAAGGGCCAGTTTATATAGGACTGGCCCCAATTGTTTTGCTGCTTGGCCTAACTGCTCTTCATCTGGCTAAGGTGAACAATTATTTAAAAAGATGTTGGTTTTGTTTTGTTCTACACCATTCATGGCACTGGCTCAAGACAGTTCTCTAGCGGAGCCGGAAACAGCACTCACTCTTTTTGTCAAAGTCCAGATGTATAGTACCTAATGTTGGTCAAGTTATTTTGGCCCTTATAAAGGAGAGAGGTACCTGGCACATTTCATGGGACCCTCAGAAGGTGTCATTGCTTTTAACTTACCCTGTCCAAGAGTATTACTATATATGGGTGTGAAAGCTGGACAGTGAAGAAAGTTAATAGGAAGAGAATAAGCTCATCTGAAATCTGATGCTGGAAGACAGTTCTACAGATACCATAGACTGATAAAAAGACAAATAAATGGGTCCTAGAGCAAAGCAAGCTTGAACTCTCTCTAGAAGCCAAGATGACTTCTTGACTTGACTTCAAGCAGACTGAGACTGCTGTACTTTGGCCATATCATGGGAAGACATGACTCTCTAGAAAAGACAATAATGCTTGGTAAGGTAGAATCAGTAAGAAAAGAGGAAGACAGCATTACAGATGGATAGACTCAATCAAGGAAGCCATAGCTCTGTGTCTGCAAGACCTGAGCAGCGCTGTTGATAACTGGGGATCATGGAGATCTCTCATTCATAAGGCTGCCATAAGTCAAAGTGGACTTGATGGCATATTACAACAACAAATCTAAGAGCAGTTTTTCATGTGTGCTCCAGATAAAGAAGCCACATACCACAACATACACCAAAGCAGGAAAGATGGAATATAATTGGGCTTAGTTACACAGTAGATCTCTTTGCATAAATGCCTCAACTCTTTAGGCAGCAGCAGTGCAGTGAAAAGCCTTTAGAACGGGAATCCAGTGGCAAGGCTGTAATTTCTCTCCTGGGTTATGTTAGCTTTCAGGCCTGGACTCTTCTTTGACCCAAAGCAATTCCTTCTTTTCTAATCTCCAGTCCTGATAACACCTAAAGGATTAGCCAGCTTTGTCAGATAATTCTGTGTTCATGGTTCCACAACATGTCTTATGAAAAAGAACCCCACAGTATACAAAGTTCAGAGCCTATATGCTTTGAACCAGCATAAGTAAGGATCTGGCTTTGTTGCCATCCCTGGGAGAATTATGTCTCTTCCTCTTCAGGTTCCCTGATACTTTTTAAGCAGCACATCACTTTTTACAGTCAACAGGATTTGACCCTTTCAGATTCTAAATATTGACTAACCAGGTATTATGTTTTTGGATTACAGCTCACAAAATCCCCCAAGTGGTTGCCCCAACAACTAATTTTTCCAAGCTACAGACCTAGCTAGTTTCCAAGCTACAGACCTAGTTTTCAAAGGACAGCCTTTCATTTCAAAGGTTGTTCATTCCACATCTCGCTTAAAGATGAACCATAAGAAGACAAAAGAACACGGGTTCCTTGAAGTTGCTCATCAACAGTTGGCACCTGGACAAACAGACTGAGCAGACATATAAGTCACCAACCTTTCTCACAATGATGAAGCCTGTTATATGTTGGTCCTGGGTACCTCATATTGTTTCTAGCTCACAGCGGCCCTAAAGTAAATGTTTACTTAGCAAGATTTGCTCAAAGGGGGTTTGCCTTTTCCCTTCTCTGAGGCTGAGGGAATGTGACTTGCCCAAGGTCACCCAGTGGGTTTCCATGGCTGAGCAGCAATTCGAACCCTGGTCTCAAGAGCGTAGTCCAAATCTCAAACCACTACAACTTTATTTCCATTTAAATTACAATTACTTCTCTCAGATTTGCATAAACATATAGATAAGCAAATGTAAATGTTATGCAAATCTCTGTCCTCTTTGTCCTCTCTTTTGGTGATGCATAAGCAGTCACCCTAAGGCAGGGACTCTAATTCCCAGAAGTGAATATGAACATTATCTGTTTCTATGTTGCACAGAAACAGCAGGTGGTCATGATGGGAAAGGAAGGTTACTTTCCAAAATAGGAGAAATGAAATGCAGTCACGCTGGTGCAATGTTCCAACAGTTCTGAATGAGAGGATGTAAAGCTTTTCTCTTTGTCCTGGAGTGCTTGGCACAGGCCCAGACCCATTTTCTATTGTGCTCTGTGAACCAGCATTGTTTTATTAAAACAATATGACAAATGAACCAATACGAAAGGCAAAGGGCTGCACCCTGCTGAAGGACGTGCTTTTGTATTTCAGCCCTGACCCTCTTCATATTGATGGAGTGCCCCGGCTTATAAAATTAATAATAATTTTTAAACAATGAAATCAGCAGTTACTAATTACTGGACCTGGAAAAAATTTTTGTGGTTGCTCTGAGTGCAAGCAAAACCTATTTCACTCTTAGAGCACTTAGCACTGTCCCCTGAAAAGCCTAATTGTGCTTCAACAAGTAAATCCTTTGTATGTCTTTTGTAAAAAAGCACTACCTGGTTTTATCTATTTTTTTTTTCCTGTTTTCTTTTTAATTTGACTAGAGTTGCCAGATCTCGGGGGCTCGGCCCAGTTTTACAGCCTAGGTCCCCTTTTCTCAATTCTCAAAGAAAGAAGGAGGAATGTCACAATGGGAGCATTGTCTTGAAAGATGTGTATACAGTCAGCCCTCCACATTTGCAGCTTTCACATTTGTGGATTTGATTATTCACAGATTATTTGGTGTCTGCTGCCTCTCTATGCCATTTTTAATGGGGACTGCAAGCCTTTCGAGACTGAGAAACTTCAAACAAGGCTTATAAGTCCGTATCAAAAATAGTGTGGGGCGGTAGTGGAGGTGGCAGTAAGCCCAACCAGCCACGCACTTCTGCCTTGTGAAGGAATCCATGGTGGGTTGAATATGGTGATTATACTTTTTTTTGTGTTAAATATGGTTTGGGGGGGGGCCTAGAGTTATTCACAGTTTTTCCACTTTCACAGGGGTTCTGTGCCCCTAACCCTAGTGAATGTGGAGGGATGACAGTATTTCCCTCATTTATTAGACATAGTGTTTTTTATTTGAATGGTGTACTTTGTGCAACTGTGGTTGATGCTTAATGCATCATGCTTAATGACTTCAGCAGGGTCTTCCCCTTACGACATCATCCTGGCAACATCATCAGGGTCTGCCCCCTGTGACATCACAAAGGGTCAATCTAAGTTTTGGTGTTGAAATCTTAGGGGCTGGAATAGTTTCAGTTTGGCAATCATACCTGTTAATGACCTTGGGTGCTGGTTCTAGAAGAAAGCTGCACTATAAAGTAAGTACACAAATCAGACAAATGAGAATCAAGCAGTCATCCTCATATTTTTGGTTTCCCATGCCCAGCATTCTTCATCATTGGCTGTGCTGACTAGGCCTGCTGGGACAGGCAGTCCAACAATATTCAGAGGGCTAAATGATTCCAACTCCTAAAATAAATGAAAAAGTCTACATCTGAATTACAACATTGTCCAATTGAAATTATATGCCTCGAAAAGGAACAGTAAATTCAGACATGAACCTGGTATTTGCTTGTGTAGCACCACTTTAACATTGTAACACAAAACTTGAACCCCACCCTGGAACACAGTTTCTGCCAAATTTAATATTTCTGTTTTTGACAAGATAGAAATTCTGTGTCTTGTGGTTTTATAACAGTTTGTGGTCCCAAGAAAGCTTGATTTTAACAGTTCCAGATGAAGACTCCAAAAACACAGGAGACCTTGAACAGACATTCCAACTATCTATGACAAAGGCCCTTTCTGCACCTTACCTTTCTCCGGTGCTGGGGTGCGGGGATTGCACGAGCAGCCTCTGGCGAGAGGCTCTCGCGTCCCTGCTGCTTCAGCCCTACACGAACTGCCTGCTTGCGTGAGAGCTCTGCCTCTTCCTTCCTTCCACAGTGCAGCCTGGGACTTTCCCAGGCTGTGCTGGGGCAGGAAGTGCGACTGGCACGGCTCCAGAGGCTCCACATACCAAGTAAGTACATGCAGAGCCCGGGAGCAATGCACAATTGCGCACCATTTTTGGCTTCTAGCCAAAAATGAAAAGGTGCGTGATTGGTGCCTGCCGACCCCTGGAGCATTGCACAATTGTGAGTGCATCGTGCAGATCGCTCCTCACAATCGTGTGGTGTTCCAGGCGCCCTTTAGCATAGCAAATGCCGTGCGCAAAGGGCCATAGTGTTGTATTGTTAAGAACACTACAAATAGATTGGAGTGCCCACCCATAGATTTTTACTGACAGTGTAAATTTATCATTAGAAGAAGAGCTCTCCTCTCACTACTAGATGAAGCAACACTGCTGTCCAAACCCAGAAGAGATCACAGTGAGCAAGGTGGAAACTGCCATTTATGAATAATGCACTAATATCTTATTTACTATGTGAATATAGGTAGCATTGCCATGCAAGGAGCCCTGGTGGCGCAGTGGTTAAATGCCAGTACTGCAACCACAAGGTTGTGAGTTCGATCCTGCCAGGCTCCAAGGTTGACTCAGCCTTCCATCCTTTCGCAGGTCGGTAAAATGAGTACCCAGCTTGTTGGGGGCAATTAGCTAAAATACATTGTAAACCGCTTAGATAACACTAGTTGATAGGCGGTATAGAAATAAATGCTATTGCTATATTGCTATTGCAAGTGTTCACAGTACACATTTATAGTGAAGCACATACCTGTACCACAGAAATGGACAAGATTTAGTCTTCTGGTTCTTACTGGGGTTTGTAATCCATCACCCCTAGCCAGCATAGGAGCTGGATGATGGGAGTTGCATCCCAACTATTGATGAAAGACCACAAATAGCACATTTTGTGCTATAGCAGAATCCTGATTTATCTGTGCTGACATCACATGTTAGTTCCTAGGGATTAGGAATGTAGGGATACTATCCAGCCAGGAGCTGCCCTTATACCTTTCATACTAGCAGAAGCTGGATGGCAGATCAAAGGAAAGCACTGAAGGCTTCTTCTATTGTCTCATTTCTGCAAAGAAATCAAAGTCCCACCTGTGGCAATTCGACCCACTTCTATTTACTAAAGATGTACATCTTTACTAACTTCATTTTAGAAGGAAACAATACATAATTTTAGTCATGTTCTTTCTACTGTAAGAAACTGTTCATAGTTTGTGAGTCATTTTGAGCAAAATTTGCATTTTTTTAATACAAGAAAATTCAGTTTTCTTCACTCACATACACAAAAACGTATGCAAATTTTGCACTGAATAGGTATCATGTCCTATCTGGAAAAGGCCTTCTCAGACAAAGAAGTGGAAGAAGAGAGCTAGGATAATGGACTCCAGTTGGATCTGGAGGAGGCTAGCAGTCCATTTCAACCACCAGCTGCAAATCAGGAGGAGATAAGGTTCAGGTAATGCCCTCCTCTGCTTTAAATACAAGATGCTAAGCTAATGAGGCCAGATGAGCTGATATCTTGGTGGTTATAAATTAGCTCAACACAGGCCATTCTGTTGCTAAAGAACAACAGCTCCCAAACTTTGTGCAACCCTGTCTGACATCCCTGGCTTCCTGGCTGTCTGACCTTTAGTACATACCTCTGGGCTAATCTTTCTGACAATTGCACTCTTGGCTTTGGACTCTGCTCAGAACTGCTTTTTCCCTTTGAACCTTGGACTGCTTAGAGTATGCATCTCTTTGTTACTCTGCCTAAGCTTTGAGACTGGACTGGATTTCTTCTGCCAGCTGTTGTAGACTATAGATATGCTCACCTGGGCACTCACCAGCTTTAAATGAACAGCAAGTCCCAAACTGTGAACATTCTCATCAGTACAGTTTCCCAACACTTGAGAAACAAGTTTTTCAAAACCATTTTGAACAATTTTTAATATCCTTTCTAGCTCTGCTGTTTACTGCACCCTGGAGTATTTTCTGAGGCCCAGGTGCAGAAGCCTGCAAGTTTTCTACCGATAAACCTGATTTCAAGGACTGCATGAGTCTGTGAAATCAGAATTTATACAGAGTTCTTTCTGTGGTATTCTGGATATTAGATACTTATCCTCAACCAACTGATCACATGTGAACATGTAGTGTATACTTTTTTACATGATATCTAAGTGCTTTTAAGAATTAGCTTCCCATGAGCAGCTTAATAGTCCAAGTAAACATGTGGAACATACAACTACTTCACTATAGAGGTACATTATTTAAAAGCAAATGTAATCCCTATATTAGCTTCTGTCAGAGCTAAAACAAGCTGGGGAGTCTGGTTTGGAATTGACACAGCAATTCAACAGGGCTATTTGTTATGTGTAAGCAGTAAAGGAAGTATAGTGAGCCCAATTTGGTGGCTGAGAGCTGATCTACACACCATGCAGAATAAGGTAGAAAGGCAGACTTCTAGGCTATACAGCAAACTAGAAGCAGTTTGAGATCACTATTATATTTCTAAGGAATCCCACTGCTGAAAAATAAATGCTTGTATGCTCTTTAAAGTAGTATACATGGCCATCCTAGATAGCAGCAATAAGGAACTCTTTTTTGAGGGGAGAAACTCCAATTTATGAAGGCACTTGACAACTGCATCCCAGCAATGAGTAAGGCTGAGGGCACTGTGCAGAACCAAAGCAAAGTGAGAAGGTCCAGTGGGAAGGCCCAGGTGTAAATCTTACCAATTTGCTGCTGGGCAACAGCTCAGAAGCACACAAAACCTTTCTGGTCTGCAAATCTGAGTTCACGTTCTTCAAAACCTTTCCAGTCTGCAAAATGAGAGCTGCTGTTCCATGGGAAGTCTTCTAGGTCTGCACACTAAAGCAAATGCAAAACCGACCTTAAAGAGCTCTGATTCCTGAATGGAGATAAAAGGGGATGAAACTACACAGGCTGGATGGGACGCCTCAACAGGTCTGATTAGGCCCATGGGCCAGAAGGTTCCCCTCCTCTACCATACAGTATTCTTTTTCTGTAATAACTTAGCCTCCCACAAAAGCACTCTCTTGCCTTTCCCTCTCCAGAGCTGAGGAGTCCTCTGGCTGCGGCTGCTGTGACATGACTGAGAATGACAGGAGTGTTCCTCAGGAGCTGGATATACAGTTCCACATGCAGGTACATTACTGTGGACAGACAGCCCATCCCTCTGGTCAGTGAGCCACCTCTGTCAAAGGGACAAAACCAGAAGATTTTCCGATTATGGTCTATCAACTAGCAAGCAGACAGTCAGGCTCCTCCTGGCCCAGCTGAATGCAGGCATACTATATGTGGGTCTTCTCCTAGACGGAATATTTTTGCACTCCCAGTAACCCAGGAGATATGAATCTCTTATCTTGCTTGCAAACGCTGCCATTATTTTTACATGTGACATTTGGTAATGTAGCAAAGGTGAAGCAAAAAACCCTTCAGTTTCCAGAGATGAATAGCTCCTGCCATTTCCCTTTTGTATCCACTGCTGAGCTATTTGAAAAGAGCAGGAGATAAGTAGCCTTATGACCACTGTAGATTAACAGACTCTGAGGCGCCAAATGCAGGTTGTTGCTGCCGGGCTGTTGAATTAACGTTAATACAGACCTTTCAGTCCAAAGAACCCTGCGAATAATAGGCCATGTGCGATGAACTTAGGGGCCATGAAGGCCTAGCAACACAATAAATGCTCTTTTATTCAGGAGGAGTGTGCTTTCACCCCTCCATTATCACCTGTGCTTAGTGGGTGCCAAGGAAAAGCTTTTTCAGATTGCCAGCCATAAGAGAGCATGGCAGATTTTGCATACATGGAGGAAGCCATTTTCAGTAAAAGGGATGGGAGCAGGATTAGCCCTCCCATTAGGTACAGTGAGGCAGCTGCAAAGAAGTGTGTGTATGTGCTTTCAAGCTGCCTGTCAGCTTATGGCAACCCCATGCCTTCCCTAGGGTTTTTAAAGGCTAGGAATACTTAGAGGTAGCTTTGCCAGTTTCTTCCTCTACAGCCACCAGATCATAGAATCATAGAGCCAGAAGGGACCCAGTATAGACCATCAGATCCAATGCCCTGTTCAGTGCAGAAACTCCAGCTAGAGCATCCCCAGCAGGTATGTGTCCAGCCTCTTTTTTGTGGACAACCAGAGAAGGAGGCCCCACTATTTCTCTAGGCAATTGCTGAACAACTCTCACTGTCAAGAAGTTCTTTCTAATGTTAATTAAAATCTACACTTCTGTAACTTAAAACCATGAGACCTAGTTCTACCCTATGAGGGTGTAGAGACCAAGCCTGTTCCATCCTCTTCATGGCAGCCTTTGAGATATTTGAAGAGTGCAATTATGTCACCCTGCAGGTTTCTCCTCACCAACCTAAACGTGCCCAGGTTCTTCAACCTCTCCTCATATATTTTGTTCTCCATACCTCTTACCGTATACATAGCCCTTCTCTGAACTCCCTCCAACTTGTCTATACCCTTTTTAAAACGAGTCACCCAGAATTGCTCCAGATAAGGCCTGACCAGTGGAGAATATAGGGGAACTATTACTTCTCTCAGCATGGAAGCTATGCTTCTATTAATGCAGACTAACATAGCATTTGCCTTCCTTGCTGCAGCATTGCCCTGCTGGCTTATGTTCAATTTATAATCAACAATAATCCAAAGGTCCTTTTCACATGTAGTACTGCTGAGCCAATTATCCCCCATCCTCTAAGTGTGCATTTGGCTTTTGTGGCCTAAATGGAGAATTTTGCATTTGTCTCTGTTGAATTACATTTTATTTAGTTCACCCCACTTTTCTAGTAGTTCTTTTCAACTTTCTTTTTTTAAGAGAGGGGCATTTGCATGTCTCCAGTCCTCTGGCACCTCACCTGTTCTCCAAAATTTCTCTGAAATGAGAGCACATGGTTCTGCAAGTATGTCAGCAAATTCCTTCAATACTTGGAGATACAGTTAATGAAATTCCCACTTTAGAGCAATGGATGATTAAAATATTGGAAATGAAAGAAAGCAATCAGCTTACCTGTAAAATTAAGGGGAAATCTAATAAAATATTGAAGCAATGGGACCCAGTTACAATGTTTCTCTGTAAAAAATGGGGTAACTCAATTATTGAATAAAACAAAACAAATAAACAAGCTTGAACATGTTTTAGAGAGATTAAAAAACAAATGAATTTACAAACAAACATGGGACTTGTAGTGATTTTTATAGACATCATCATTTTGATTGGACACAGATACTTTTGTAAAAAGATTAGTCTATATGCACATAATGATATATGTTTGTGTGTGTATATGTAAATCTATATATTATGAGTATATATGGACATATAGGAGGAACAATATCAATTAGCACAGAGAAAATACAGAAAGAGGTTATATAAGGAGAGGACGTTTAAGTGATATGTAGTAAATCTATGTTATTTTTCAAGGAGAGGTAAAGTTCTAACTAATGGAAGTAATGTTGTATCATATATACATATGTTCTGTTTGGTTTTTTTTCTTTTCTTTATGTTTATGTTTTTTGTTTTATAATAA
Source organism: Iguana delicatissima (assembly GCA_948472985.1). Classification (NCBI taxonomy): domain Eukaryota; kingdom Metazoa; phylum Chordata; class Lepidosauria; order Squamata; family Iguanidae; genus Iguana; species Iguana delicatissima. The sequence goes on along the minus strand of CAOKZL010000363.1, from coordinate 74,330 downwards.
TGTAACTAATGCAATATCAGAAAGTATTTCTTTTTCTTTAATATTTAACAATTATTACTAGAAGATATTTGTTGACTGAGAATAACTCTGTTCAAGTTTAATTTGTTCAAGTTCTTCTCAAAATTACTTTATTTTTTCAATAAAAAAATCTGGGAAAAAAACTTGGGGATGCAGTAAATCTGGCCTTGCACATCTGAACTCAGTTAGCATAACTAGGTGATTCCTGACTAACTCTTTATCAATCTTGATTTGCAACCCAGATTTCTTGCCAACGTCTTTGCTGATACATGGAAGCACACATCCCATTTTGGGGGGGGGGGAACTGAAGTAAAATAGGTATTGAGCAGTTCTGCCTTTTCACTGTGATCTGTTAACATTTTACCATCCTTGCTGAGCAGTGGTCCCAACATTCCCTTTGTCATTCTCTTGCTTCAAACATGTTTGAAACACTCTTTTTCTTGCTCCTTGCTTGCCTTGCCAGTCTTAACTCATTTTGAGCTTTAGCTACCCTTACACTATTTCTGCAAGCTTTGGCTGCACGACTGTATTCTTCCTTGCTGATTCTTCCAGTGGCGGAGTATGGATCTTGGAGTATGTGATAGGGAGGGCGGGAGGGGGGCAGGGCTACAGTGTGTGTGGGCATGCCTACAGTTGGTGGGTGCATGGCCACGGTGTGTGGGCCGTGACCACAGTGTGTGGAGGTGTGGCCAGGACACAGGAGGTGTGGCTATGAGCCAGGACTCCCCAAAAACATTGCCGCCTGGGGTGAAGCACCTCCACTGCCTCCTCATTCCTACAGAACTGGATTCATCCTTCCTTCTTTATACATGCTCTTTTTCCTTCTCACTTCCTCCTCAAGTTTACTGTGCAGCCATATTGGCTTTTTCAGATGTTCCCCTCATCCTCCTTCCTTGTAATTGTTTGTGATTATGCTTTAAGCAGTCCCTTCCTCATGAAATTCCACCCATGCTGGGTGTCTTTTTCCTAGCATCTCTAGCCATGAGATTCTGTCAAGTATTTCCCTGAGTTTGATAAAATAAGCTATAGTGTAATCCAAAGTTCATGTTTGACTATACTCTTCTTTGACCTGACCAACAATCATGAATTCTAGCATTACATGGTCACCCACTACTAAAGTACCAATGACCAACTCCAGTGACCAACTCCTCCCTATTAGTTAGGATCAAGTCCCGGACTGTTTATCCTTTTGTTCATTCCTCCACCTTTTGAAAGAAGAAATCATATGCAAGACAAATAAGGAATTTGCTGGAGAGCCTCTGCTTAGCAGAGCTAGCCTCCTAGCAGATAATTGAATTCCCCCATAACTACCAGTTCTTGTTTCTTGGAGAGTTCTGAGATTTTTTCAGAAAAGCATCATCCTCCTTGTCTTAGTCTGATGGACTGTGGTAAACTCCCACCCCAATGTTGTTTTTATTTCTTTCTCCATTTTATTCAGATGCTCTCCATTGGTCCAATTGGATCACTCATATAGATTTCTGTACAAGTGAATTTGTCTTTGACATATAACACCACTCCCCCTCCTTTTCTTCCACATCTATTCATTTTGAACAGATTATATCCCTCAATTGTTGTTGTGGGAGTTATCCCACCATATCTTTGTTATACCTATAAAGTCATACATACCTCCACTATTTATTTAATGCATATGATAATGCATAATATAAAGTAATGAATTGTTTTAATGGTTGAAAAAATAGTTGGCATATAAGTAGATGAATATATACCTTTGAGCAAGATGATGAGAGTTGCAGTGTGACCAAAGGAGCATGCTTTTGGCATGGAGAGAGGAACTGCCTTTGGACAGGATATGGGAGAGAGACAGAGACACCAGAATGAAAAACAACACATTATTGGCTAGCCTGAACTGGGAAATAAAGATTTTAACTCTCTGAGAAAAGAGAACAGCAGGAATGCAGTTCTGAAGATTAAAAGCATTTTGCGTGTGTCTGCATCTATATTTTACAACCAATGGAATCCAAATGTGTATTTTTGAAAGGAAAAGGGAAATATAAATTTCAAATGGAAAATGTGTCCAGCACTAGCTTTTTTTCAGGAAACACAAGCGTTGGTCAGTCTAACTGCACAAACAAAATCCTTAATTTTAATTTTTAATTGTGTTAATTAAAATCTGCCTTCTTACTTCACTCAAAAGTCTCTGAGTTGTTTTTCATTGGCTTCATAGCACAGGGACAAGCAGATTTGTGGTAACACATATTTACCTATTGTAGGACTTCAAGCTCATCTTGTTTGTTCTCTAAACCCTGTGCAGTTGCATGTAGACATCTAAAGTGTCATCTGTTCTCATCTTTTATTCTAGTGTGAGTTTTCCTGTGGCTCCATTCTCTCCCTTACTGTCTCCTCTAAGTGTTTAGAACTTGTTTTTGGATAGATATTTAAGCAATCATCTCCGAGCCCCCCAAGGATTTAGTTTAAAGCCCCTTTTATCAGATTAACCATGCTTTTGCCAAAGACATTCTAGAACCCTAGAATCATAGAGCTGGAAGAGACCTGAAGGGCCATTGAGTTCAACCATCTGCAACATGTGTAGTCCATTTGTAGCCAGTAGTCCTTCACCTAGGTAGTGAAGATAATGTTCCTAGAAGCCAAACCTCTCCTGCCAACACCAGCTGTGTAACCAGTTGTTCATCTGCAGAATCTTCCTGTCCTTGTGTGGTCCTCTATCTTTCACTGGTAAACCTGCCAAGAATACTACCAGTGCCTCTAAACTCTTCACTTCCCTGCCCAGGACTTAATAGTTCAGGGTGATCTGCTGTAACCCCTGTTAGCAGACCCAGTCCCGTGGAGTATAATTTTAATTTTAAAATTCATCTAAGCCAGAGATGACTGGGCTGGTGCGTAGACAGCAAGGTCAACAATCAAACAAAAGATCAATGACCAGAAACTTCCCCTGTCACACCTCCACAGGAAATCTCAGAAAGGCATGTCCACACAGATAACGGGCCATCAGCCACTACTTTGGAGAGATTGCCTGATTCCCCTGGAATGTTTGCAACAAGCGAGACATACCAAGGCAAGGTCCAGTTACATCATGCGACCATCATGCAGCCAACATACAGCCATCAGGCAGCTATCACACAACCATTATTCTTCAGTTTCAGCTATTGTTCTTTTCCAGGAAAGGGTCTGCCCCTGAGGCATGTTTTGCCCTATAACTAGACTCCCTTTTGAGACCTATTTCAGAAGTCTCCCACGCTAGACTAGCAGACCGTCACTCTCTTAGTTGAGACTCCCTTCAGCCCCCTCCCTGTGCCGAGTTTTCCTCCACTTTACCTTTTCTCTGACTGAAGACTTCAAGATCAGGTGCAGTATCACTGCTTCTACTTCCCTCTGCTTCTCCCCTATCATTTTTCGCCTCTTTTCATCACAACAGTCCTTGTGTGCTTGTGTGAGTGATTGCTTCTTGTGTGTGTGTGTATATGAGAGTATTTTGTAATGAAACATCAGGATTGAATGCTGGTCTGATTCTTGTGTGGTCTGACTCTGTAAAAGCTGGGTTCAAGATCTCACCTTGTTGCCCTGTCCTCTGCATTGCTAAAACCAGTATTCTGCTAATTTCCCCAGCCTTTATATTTTTGGAGCAAATCTAGGTGTCCCCCAAGGGACTCCCCAGAAGTCAGGGTAACACTGCTCAAAGGTGTTGTTGGTGCCCGCCTGAATCACAAGAAAAGGGTACTGCTCTGTGTTCTTGATTAGTTCTGGTAACGTGCAACTGACATCCTGGATATGTGTACCAGGAAGACAGCACAATTCCAAATTCATTTTGACAGGCTGGCAGAAAGTTTCTTCTATACCCCTCAGCAATGAATCTCTTACCACCAGTACCTTTCTTTTCCTCTTGCTGTAGTTGGTGGCTAGGTTGGCTCCTTCCCTGGTATGCAGTGTCTCTTGCTGCTGGTTTCCTGTTCCTGCATCTTCACCACTGTTATCCTCAGAAAGATGTGGGAAGCAATTGCTTACTTGGAGCGGTTCTGAATCCTTTGTGCATGGACTGCTCCTATTGATAACTGTCCTCCAGAGTGCTCCCTCAGTGTTACAACCCTCTTTATTGGCAGTTTCTTCCTGTTGGTTCTGTAGGTTCAGTTCTCCCTTTGTTCTGTCCAGGAAGTCCTCATGTTCTCTGATGCATTGAAGAGTCTCAACATGTAGCTGCTGTGCATTGACCTTCTCTTCCCAGAGAGCCATCAGTTTGCACTTGTTCCAAGTGTGGCTCACCTTCTGCTCTCCCCTCCGAGACTGAGCTCCAAAGATTGAGGAGATGAGGGTATTACCCTTCCAAATGAGAATTCTGCCCCACAATAAAATATTCCTTTAGTCCCCAAATTTCTAGCATTTCTTGCAGAGTGAGAGACTGAAAATCTTTCATACCTAGAACTTTCATATTTCCTGTGTTTGTATTCCCTTGGTAACTTGGACTCTCCTTTCTCCTTGGGTGTCTATAACTCTATTTCTAAATGCTCAACTGATGTTTTAAGTTACTGAAATGCTAGAAATTTGGGCAATGATGGCAAATTTCATGGAGAGGGCAGAATTCTTATTGGGAAGAGCAATGTCCTCGCTTTGCCCCCTTATAGCTACACCCCTGCCAGAGCAATGAATTGTGTGTATGTTTGTGCAGGCAGAGCAAGAGATAATTCTCTCCCCCCACCTCCATAGCTCCAAGATCCCTGCTAGCAGTTCTTCAGCTTTGGCATTTGTCACAGCTGAGAAAGAAGCCTGTCTGAAGATTGACAATTTCCAAATGTCTGCTCCTGAAGAATCCTCAGGACAAGGTCCTGTGGGCAAGGTGGCCAAGGAGATAGCCTTAGCCATGGCAGCACAGAATGTCTTGGTGACCACTCTGTGTAGAGTGTCACTCATAGAACTAGGATCAGAGCAAGACACTTGAGATCTTCCTTCCCAAGAGTCTCTATATTTTCAAACAGGTATCTTTCTAAACTCTACACAGTCTTCCCAGGGGCTAAATCTAAGTCTTTTGAACACACATAGAAAGTGTTTTGCCAGTAAGCTACAGTAACCTCTTTCTCCCCCCAAATCTTCTCCAGTGAAGAAAGGCACAGAACGCCCACTGAAGCAACACTTCTTTTAGGGGCTTTTGGCATAGCTCTTGCTGATTATTCATTTCTGTAACTTCCACAATGCTCTGCTCCATCCCCCAGTGCTGGAATACCAGCCTGTTTTCTCCCTCTCAGTTGTCCATCAGCACACCACAACTATAACTACAACAGCCAAAGGCAGTTTGCCACCTACAGCGAAGGACAAGATGGCACTTGCCATTACATGAACCAGAAAATCTTACTTTGACCAGCAGTTGTTCTTGGACTCTGCTCCACTGAACTTGTGGACAGCAAAACAGCTAAGGGAATGCAGTCTGGCTCATTGGCATACACACGTTCTGTCCTTCTACAACTTGCTACCCTTTCTACTCCCTAAGCATCTGCAGCTACCTCACTCTGCCTAAGGAAAGGGCTGGTGCTGGACACAATAATGCTGTTATCTCTGCCACAGAGTACAGGCTCCTCTCTGCTTTGCTTACAGAGAGGAGACATATAGCAGGTAAAGCCTTCTCCACCACTTATCTCCATGCCAAGAAAAGTTCAATGCACTATTACTTCTCTGCATATCGAGCTGTCATGAAAGGCACAACAGATGAGCAAGTGGGAGGCAGAACATCTACTTTGTTTGATGCAGTAACAACAATATACTTTCTGGGTTGGATCTGGTCTTGGGATGCTGTCACAGAATGTCCCCTACATGCACTTGATGTAACAGGGAGGCAGGGCACTAGGATGTTTCTTGCTGAGTTAGGATTCCTCAGGTAATTGCTGATTTTCTGGAGCTTTTCCCTTTAAGGCAGTTATAAGCTCGAGCTGGGGGTGGGGGTCTTTTCAAAGGAAAAATGTCACATAGGATTCTCTCCTAGCTCTCCTCTTCTAACTGATCATCCAGTGTGGACTGCTAAGTGAACAGTCATAGAACTGGGAGGAAAACAAAGCACGTAGCAAGAGTCAAGGAAGTGTGTGCACACGGAGCTGCCAAGTGTCCTTGAGATGCAGGCAGAGAGATGCCCTGTCATCACTTTGGAAAGTGTATTGCTATAAAGCGCCTGCACAGCTTGCTCAAGGGTAGTCAGGATGTGAAAGCAACATCTGCCATCCTTGTTTGTCTGCTACTAGAGGAACAATGGCACTTAAGTGGAGCCAGGCCAGTGATATTAATGACATTTTGCAGTCATCTAGCACCTACTAATCAGATCCCCCCCACAAGAATCTCTGTTCACACAAAATGCATTCCAGTCTCGCCAAATTCCAGGAAAATCATGTTCATATACATGTTAAGGAAATGGAGACACCTAGAGGGCAAATGACTTTGCCAGGATCAGAAACGTCCCTTCATGACAACCAGGTAACAGTGCAACAAATGTGCAGTTTTTCATTTGGTGTTTCAAGTCCAGAGTTCTTCTCAAAAAGAGTAATTCTATGGGTGGCCGCACTACTCAGATGGCATTGTGTTCCATCTTCCAGAAATGGAAAAGCTGTTGCCATCTGGAGTACTGTCTGGAATGTCACCTGGGGTTCTTTTAAATCTTTTTTTGCACCACAAATAATTTTATCCTATGAGCAAACCTGGCCACCCCACTATTTGTCCCTAACTCCAGATCACAGATGAACAAATTAAAAAGCACTAAAGACACCAGATCCCATCTGATCTTGGAAGCTAAGCATGGTCAGGCCTAGTTAATAGTTGGATGGAAGACCACCAATGAATACCCGTTTGCTGTAGACTATATTTCAGAAGAACGAATTGGCAAAATCACACCTGAGTGTTCCTTCCCTGAGGGAACCCTATGAAATTCATGGGGTCACCATAAGTCAACAGGTGACTTGAAGGCACATACACACACAGTCCCCATGTTGATTCTTGGAAGACCCCATGGCTTACATTCCTTCACTCACAAAAACAACTCTCTGCATCATTTTCTTAACACAGTGATCTCCTTAATACACAGAGAAACACTATTGTGTGCCCTTCCCTCTCATTCCTACAAAGCAGATGTGGCAGACAGGAGCACTCCCCTCCACACCGGCTGCCTCCATCTTTCAGGAATTGAGATGGCCTCTTCCTGCCACAGTGCAGCTGGGTTGTTTCCCAGGCTGTGCCCCAGCAGGCATTGTGCTCCCAGGACCTCCAAAAGCAATGTAAGTGTGTGTTGGTTGTGCAATCACCAGTCATTGACGGGGAAAACCTGTCAATGATTTGCAGTGCAATCATGAAGCCTGGGGACGGGAGAAGGATGGGACCATGATGACGTTGTGCATAAGTGTAGTCACGTTCCCGTTCTTCTCCTGCCCCCATGGCAGGTTGGGAGGGTGGAGCAGAAATGGCCTAAAAGAAACATCTTAAACATGTTGTCCTTTTCAAGATGTCTCGGCATATATGCATTTCCCACTCTGACCTCTTTGTTTGGCTATCCCATTTTACTCCATGCTCATGATCCATTTCAACTCTATCACTATTCTGTCACCATTTGGACAACCACTGTCACTTTAATCCCTCGAGGGTGATTCAGCCTCAATGAAATGCTTTCTAGCACCTATCACTTCTCCCACAGTATTTAGTTTAAAAGCTCCTCTGTTACCTTTTGCATATTATGTGCTAGCATTCAGGTTCTAGTCTGGTTCAAGTGTAGCCTGTATTTTTAATGTAGGCTTTTCCCAGGATATTCCCTAATGACTAACACATCTAAAACTCTCCTCCATAAGGCATCACCTCATCCAAACATGGTGATTCCTCATCTTTGCATGTCTAGCTGGCTCCACGTGTAGTACAGATAATCTTTCAGAGAAAGCTGTCTTGGTAACCATGGTTTTTACCACATTCCTAACAACTTAATTTGGTTTACTGGGCCTCATAACCACATTTCTCCTCACTCCAGATGCCACCATGCTTCATAGTAGCTGACTCCTTCCAAGTGCTAGCTATGAGGTTACCTAAATGATGATTTCTGATGATTTCTGCAGCCTTCACAATGTAGGCACTTCACCATGCAGTCTACATGTCCATCACAAACAACAACTATTGGCCTTTCTAACGATCTAATCACCCACTACTACAACACTTATACCCAACAGAAGTAAATTCTCAGTGTAAAAAGATACCTGGCCATCCACCAAGTGATGGGAGCCATCTAAAACATATTGTTTCTTTCTCCTCAGAGAGATTGATGGCCTGTTTCGCAAGACCTGTGTTCTCCAGACGAAAAGCCTTCACTTTGGGCATGAGATAACACTACCTTGTCTTCTGATTTCTCAGCCTCTCCCAGGTTCTTTAAGCCAGCTACCTTGAGCTGTGGCCTGAGGGTTAAGAGATCATTTTTCTGGGTGTACTCCCATATCTTCATAGCTATTTGTGTGTGTCTGTGTGTGTGCGTGCATGTGCACACAGATGCTAAGTTGTTTGTCTGAATAACCTGTTATCTACTAATAAAATACAGAGAAAGCCTAGGCTCCATACCGGTGGTGCCCTGCTGCTTATCTCACACAGATGATTAACTTGGACAGGTACACAATTCCCATTTGCCTGCATATTTCATCATTGGTGTCCTCCTTATACTTAAGAGCTTCTGCTATAACTTTCCTGCTTAAGAAGGCATTTGGCCTTTAGAGGTAGTTCTGTGTTCTGTTTGACCTTGTCGTCACAGGCATGCTGTTCTTCTGCCTCTCTGATGTTTTCACTGCTGCCGTTTTTAGTCTTTTTTTTATAGCCAAGTCCCTACCTTTGCTGACTTTTTTGAATTTTATAATATTTTCTTCTTTGTTCTTAACTGTACAAGGAAAAATGTGATAGAGGCTTTTAAAATAAACGAACAACGCCAAACGTTCAGTTTCTATCCGGGACTCTCTATGCATGCCTGTATTTAAAACTGTGGCAGGAAACCTGTGGCCCATCAGTTGTTGTTCATACTTCACCCAACCATTATGTCCAGCGGTGGAGGACGATGAGAATGGTAAGCCAACAGCACCGGAAGAGGCACAGGGTTGCTGTCATCAAGGTTAACCACTTAAGGTAATGGTTGGTTGGTTAATTAATCATGATCTCTATGATGGATTGATCAAATGCATTTTTTTTAAAAAATAAAATGGTATATTGCCTTTATCTCATGTGTGTGCCTGCTTAAAAAAAGAGAACAAAACCTATGCAGTACTTAATATTTTTAATACATTAATTTTGAGTATAATGTATTATATCTCCTGGTATATGCTTCATAAGACAAACTCATTAGATCTTTAGGCATGCTTATTTGACAGTGTGCTCAACAGGGCCACAGCTACTGTTAGGGCCTTTCCACACTCCACTGTTATAGTGCTGTTATTCCACTTTCACCATCCTGTGGGATTCTGGGATTTGTAGTTTACTGAGGCCAAAGAGCTCTCTGGCTGAGAATTCTAAAGGCCCCTCCCTAAACTGCAAATCCCAGGATTCCATGGGATGTTGAAAGTGGAATAATAGTACTATAACAGTGTAGTGCAGAAAGGCTCTTAGTCAGAGTGAGGGAGATGATACTGGCAAGCACAGAGAAGTCGCAAGTCCTTGGAAACCAGAACTCTCTCTCTCTCTCTCTCTCTCTCTCTCTCTCTCTCTCTCTCTCTCTCTCTGTGTGTGTGTGTGTGTGTGTTTGGTGCCCTAGCGGCACAGTGGTTAAATGCCAGTACTGCAGCCACAACCTTGTGAGTTCAATTCTGCAGGACTCCAGATTGGCTCAGCCTTCCATCCTTCTGTACGTCAGTAAAATGAGTACTCAGGTTGTTGGGGGAAATTAGCTAAACCACTTAGGAAGTGCTTAGCACTGATAAGCGGTATAGAAATGTAACTTGTAAATGTTATGTAACTTATAAAATGCCTGCCTTGCATCTCGTAAATTACTCTGCTACCTGCAAATGCAGTGGAAGATGCTGTCCTGTGACCAGTGTTGAAGTAAGATTCTGCTGTCAATCTGGGCAGTTATTAGTGGAATGGGGGCATCTTCTCCCTTGTGTCTTGGGCGGCAAATTTCTTGGGCAAGCCTTGAAGCCCCATTCAATCCAGTGAGACTTACTTCTGCATAAACATGTATAGGACTGAGCAGAATTGTTCTGCTTGCTTATTAAACCAGTCCAAGCTTGCAGTACTTGCTATTTTTGTCAAAGAGCAGAATTGCCTGTTTGTTCAAAGAGATCAGAGTGGGAAAAGCAGGGGGTACTGCAGGCTGCATGAAAACTCTGGATTTCAGCATACACTACTGTGTGAAAAACCCAGGGAGGACTAGCAGGGGGTGCTCTGGCTCCAGAATGAGAAGGACTGGCAAAGCTGTACGAACTCTTAGCCATCAGTTCTGTTATATTTCACTCTCTAAAAGCCCAGCCGTATGCCTTTGTTGCATCCTAGCCAACTGCCCCCAGGTAATTTAATTTTGCCAGTGAACTCACACTTTCTCCTGGAAATGCTTAAATTCATTGCCAAACAATTAACATTTTAAAAATAACCACAGTTGAGCTGTGTGTGTGTGTGTGTGTGTGTGTGTTTTATTCCAAAAGTAAACACATCACAGTCTCATTACATTATATTCAGAGACAGCTGATGGATATTTTGGGAGCTAATTCTCACTTTACATGTTTGCACTTGAGCTCAGAATATACGCAACTCTTGCAAAATGGGAATGGAAATGTGAAAGTCGTTTATCTGACCTTTCAAAGTATCCAGAAGCAGGGGATGCAATATTTTCTAAAAGGCAAAAGCTCAAATCCAATAGTGAGAATTGCCATTTGGAAGAACTTCTTAGGCTCAGCACCCCATTTTAACCTAAAGGACCATCTTAGGACTGTTTCACACTGCCCAGTTAGAGTGCTTTGATTCCACTTTAACTGCCATGCCTGCATCCTATGGAATCCCAGAATTTGTAGTATAGTGAGAGCTGTCTGGCTGAGAATTTTAAATGCCCCTCCCTAAACTGCAAATGCCGGGATTCTATGGGATGGTACCATGATAATCAAAGTGGAATCATGTAGTGTGATATAGCCCTTAGATGAGATGTCCATATACAGTGCTATTTTGGGTTGACCAAGGCTAGGAAGCAATGTTGAGTGAGAATTCTTTTTCAGTTCATTCCTGATAGCAATTTATTAAAATTTGTAATTTTCTTTGTATTCAGGAGGGAGTATCTATAACTGATAGATTCATCTATCTAGGCTCAGGGCTTTTAGAGCTTCAAACCATTAAGAATATAGTTTTGAACTGCTGCCTACCAACAGTGGGGTCACTGAAATTCAGGCTGCCGCTTCTGATTTTTGAGAAACTCCTCATCTCTAAAATCAGTCACAACATGGTCTTCTGGTGGTGCTAAAGCTAATAGGTGTCCTTGTTGAAATTGGCCAGTCAAAATAGGAAAGAATTCTGTTTCAGGTTTTCCTTGAAGAATTTCCTGAAATTTGCCAATTTTATAGTTAGGGAGAAATGCAAGAGAAAGTAAAACAGACAGATTTGCCCTGCCTGAGTCAGACTGGCCTTTTGGCAAAAAGCAGATTTGATTTAAGTGTATTATATCATTAACTGCCACACTGCCTTATTGTATGACCCACCACAGTGGGGCAGCATGGTAATTTTAGAATCTGGACTTAGTGGTCTTGTGCTGCCTCCCACGTTTTAGAAAGACCTCATTTCAAAGGTGGTAGGCCAGTTTCACTGAGTTTGGGGTTTTGAATGCACGGAAACTCAACAAAGATTTTCTTTCATGATTGAGGAACAGAGTTTGAATAAAATAAACAAGTCTCCGAGACTACTTTTGCTGTCTAATTCACACATATTTTTCATTTGGTGACATGCCCGCACTAGCCTGTTATAGTGCGATGATTCCACTTTCAACATCCTCTGGAATCCTGGGGTTTGCAGTTTCAGGAGGGGCCAGCCGGCCCTTCTCGAAACTGCAAACCCCAGGATTCCAGAGGGTGTTGAAAGTGGAATCATCGCGCTATAACAGGCTAGTGCGGAAATGGCCTTCAACACGAAGTGATGACTTCATTTATGAATGGGCCACCACACATGTAATCTGTAATCAGCATTCCCAAGTATGCCTATAATCCACTGTTTTAAAAAACGGAGTCAGTTCACAGTTGCACCTCCCTATTTGGGTCTGATTTACGCATGCTTGTTCTTATCACATAACGATGACATGCAATTGGTAATGACATGTGAACAGGCTCTATGACTACTTGCATTAACAAGAAGTTATATTACTATCCAGTTCTTTTCATGATATTAAGTCACATGTTCAGCAGGTAGCCATTAAGTATTACTGTTTTTGTGCCTAAAGTTGTTTCTGGCAAACCTATCACAGGGCTTTCTGGGGCTGAGAGAGTGTGATGCACTCAAGGTCACCCAGTGGATTTCCATGGCATAGTGTAAAATCAAACCCTGATTCTCAGGGTCATAGTTCAATGCTCAAACCATTATACCACACTGGCTCTATTAAGCGTACAGTAATCAAATGTGGAGACATCTTTTGATTACATGCCTTTTGGTTTCTAAAGCCATTCCATGGTGGCAATGTACAGAATGAAGCTGGGGTAAGCCAGAGTATACGAATGGGATACATTTAAAAGTTATCTTTCCTCAGGGCTAGATTAGTCATTATGGAACTGCAAAGGAAAGATCCCCACAAGAGTTATTAACCCAGCAAATGTAAGATAGCATTTGCTCTTAGGCTCAATTATTTTTTGCCTGCTGCCTACAAGAAGAATGATCTGATATTGCTTTTAAAAAAATCTTCCTCCCACTCAGCTAGCACAAAGTCACAAATCTCCCAAATATAGATATAATCTATTGAGAATTTTTTTAAATTTCAGACTCAAATTTTTTTAAAAAATTTCACAAAGAGATTATAACCTTTTGCAATTGTTCGTTTACTAATTCCACAATGTCCTTTGAATCCACCACTGCAAAGTGATTGTGCAATACAGTAAGAAAGCAATTTTAAGATATACCCACAGTTAAAAGGTTGTGGAATCCAAGCTCCAGTTACCTATAAACCTAAATGGAGGGTAGATAAAGTGCTGTCTACCATATGTTGCTGGACTTCAGCTTCCATCAGCCCTCAGGTATGGTGAGAAATGCTGGGAGTTGCAGTCCAATAACATTTGGAGGGCTGCCTGGAAAAGATCGCCACTGGATGAGTCTAGAATCTATAGTCTAAGGTTACCCACCCTGAACCAATCATAGCTTTTGCCACAAACAAACAGTGTCTTGGTGCTATTTGTAACCAGAAAATGGGGAAGGGGGGGTTAATAAATTTAACAAATTCACTGCTAATTATCACTGTTTCACTCAGCCTGTACTTTGTTATCTTATGCTGAGGGCTTACCTTGGAATCTTACCTAGAGCTTCCAGTGCTCTCACACTGAACTGAAACTGAAAAAATCACATGGAAAGAATTCTTAGGTTATGCTGCAGATTGAAATAGATGCAGTGAAGAAATTCTACAGCAAATTGACCTGTGGCTGTTTCTGGACTCGTACATATTGGAACATAATCATCTGGATTTTGGTTTTGTCTCAGCTTTGAGAGAAGAACTAAAGAAGATTAAAAATACATCAAATTACACTCAATAATGCATTTTTAAAGGAAAACACATTTAGCAATGAATATTTTGTAAGAAAATTAATTTGTTCAAAATACATACTTTAAAAAAAATTGATGGAAGGTCCGGATTGGCACTTCTATCTTTCCCCCCATAACTTCATGCAAATTCAACATAGTAGTAAAAAATCAAGAAATGTTCACCAATAGTTCACTGGCAAAATACATACTTAATACAAACTTTATACAGGTTTTTTTAGCTGTTTAATCCATCTGTAATGCAGTCTTCCTCTTTTCCTACTGCCTTCTACCTTACCAGGCATTATTGTCTTTTCTAGAGAGTCATGTCTTCTCATGATATGGTCAAAGTACAACAGCTTCAGTTTAGTCTTCTTGGCTTAGTGCTATTATTTCACTTTCAAAATCCTACGGAATCCTGGGATTTGCAGTTTATGGAGGGACATTTAGAATTCTCAGCCAGAGATCTGTTTGGCCTTGGTAAACTGCAAACCCCAGAATTCCACAGGATGTTGAAAGTGGAATAATAACACTATAACAGTGCAGGGTGGAAATGGCCTGAGAGTGTGATGGTGGTGAGACCATCCATTTTTCTGCACTGCACTGGCTATAGTGCTATTATTCCACTTCAAACATCCTGTGGAATTCTAGAATTTGCAGTTTACTAAGGCCAAAGAGCTCTCTGGCTGAGTATTCTAAATGCCCTCCTAAATTGCAAACCCCAGGATTCCATAAGATGTTGAAAGTGGAATAATAGCACTATAATAGTGTAGTGTGGAACGGCCCGGAGAAAAAGCACTTCCTTGAGGATTTTAGGACATGGGCCAGTTTATAGAGGGGTATATGATATTTTAAATAATTTGGACCCAAACTGTGTAGGGCTTTAAAGATCATAGCCAGCACTTTGAATTCTGCCCAGAAACAGAATGATGATCAGTGGAGCTGTTTCAGCAAGGTGGGTTATATACTTCCCAAAATAGCAAAATGAGTAAGAACTGTGTTCCTTTTATATGTGTAACACTTCTAGTCACATTTTAAAAGCATTTTGAGAAATTTCAGAGACATTTTGAGTTAAGTTTTCAAATGTTATGTTCTCGTCTTGTTATCACCGTGAACTGGCCTGGCTTCGGTAGATATTAGATATCATTTTGATATCACAATTCTGCCACATTTTGCCACCCTTGGCCAAGTGTTTGTGAGGCCCCCGAACAAGCACGGAGCTAGGCATGGCTATTAATTGCAGAAACATTCCTTTCTCCACTTAGCCAAGCCAGACACAGCCAGATCTTGCTTTAGGAGACCTCCCCAGACAAACACTTCATTAAAGATGCACACTAATACAAAGAGCCCCCTGCCTCAAGCAGGTATCCTGACAAGCTAGAAGCTTATCCCCCCAGGCGAGCTGTATCTGCATACTGGCCATTCCTTTGTCAATTCGGACGTAATCATGTTAAATTCTGACCTTTCGGAGGCATTGTCTCTCGCCCAAACCTCATTGTTCTCTCCCAAGTACAGACTAGCCCATGGTCATACTTTCCCTATAAAAACCCCCAGTTCCGAGAGCTTCCTCGGATTGCTCTGAACTTCCACCCCACCTTGCTGCCGCTGTGTCCACCTAGCTTTCTCCTTGGTCGCCATCTAAGACTGTGCATCTACGGACTTCTTCATTGATCTTCCCCAGGCTTCGGACAGGTGTAGTATCTCCCACTTCAACAACCCCTCTCAAAATCCCACTATCCCGCTAACACCTTTATTTTCCATAGTTACTTGTGTGAATGTGTTGCATACACAGTTTGCCTGTATTTAATAAAATCACTGTTAATTTCATATTTTGGGTGTGCTTCTTGGGTGTATACCTGACACTGTATACATAGGGTTATAAGATCCCAGCTAAGTTACCGTGCCTCTAGTTAGCTAAAGTGAAGTTCTCCAGTTAATTTCCCCATCTTTGCTTGTTGTTGTTTGGTTATTTGGGTGCCCCTCCCGGGACCCCCAGTTCACAGGGTAACAGTCTTACCAGTCTTAAGGGTGTCCCACACAAAAGTGATTTTAAAATGCATCAATAATGAAATAAGAAATGCAATGAGTTTCAGAAAACAAACAAAAACATTTGTAATTTTAGTGGTAAGAAATTGATTTCTTGGCTTTGCAATAGACTACATAAGATGAAAAATAACTTTCCAACCCCTAAACTAGACAAAATATTGCAAGAGTGTCCCTCTAGCAAATCTTGTCCTCAGTGCCTAAAGCAACAGTTTCTGCTCATTCACCCACATCATGTGTTCATGCACCTTGGGAGGGGCTCAAGTCCCTCTGAGACTAGGCTGGGGGGCTAAATCACCCCCTCCCAATAATCTGGCAAAATTGGACCATCCGGACTCCTATGTAGTTGAACCTCTTCGAGAATGATGAATCAGAAGGGTACTAAATGATCAAGCAATAAAAAGTATTAAAACAGCTGTTGTCACTGAGACCTCCCAGGAATAATAAAGACTGTCTGCAATCTATCCCAGGCACATTTACATGGGAGTGAGCTAAACTGAACACATGCTGGGCGCTTCTAAGTAGACACTGTGCTTGTACGAGTCTTTGTATTTGAAGTTGTTTACTGACAATAGATGAGGAAAGTGATGTGCCCTCCCACTGCAAATAAGCAAAACTGATAACAACGTGCCTACCAGTGTTGAGCCCTTCTACTGTAAAACCACGTCTGAGGGCCTGGCACACATTCAACATCCACTGGGCTTTACATACACCTTTTTCTTGCTGTTCGCTGCCCTTTCAAGTTAGTCAAAAGCATCCAATAGTTCTTCTTTTACTGCTTTACTATTCCTGAATGGGAGCAGTATGTGCATCTAGCGCAGTGGTTCTCAACCTGTGGGTCCCCAGATGTTTGTGGACTTCAGCTCCCAGAAGCCCCAGCCACTATGGTCAATGCTCAGGGCTTCTGGGAGCTCAAGTCCAAAAACATCTGGGGACCCACAGGTTGAGAACCACTGATCTAGCGTAACTATGCTAATGGGGGAAGGCTTCTTCTTGCTTACATAATTAGAAGGTACGTATTTGCATTCAGGGAGGGGTCACTGGCTACCGAAGAGTTGCTCTTTGTGATTTTCGAGGATCGTGTACTCTTTGCGCTTTTTCTTAGATCAGATTTCTTTGCTACTTTTGGAATAAACAAAAGAATTTATAATGAGTGAGTTTGCACCTCTGCCAGAACTCAATGTGGCCTAAAGGAAGGAGATGAATATGGAGGCACTGTTCATCTGTTTTCTTTGCAGGATGCAGAATCTCCCTCTTGAGCTTAGCCTGAGAATTGCTTGCTGAAATGTAAACACACCTAGCAGTGATGGTTATTTTCAGATCCTGTGATATGCATTAAGAATGAAATGATGCTCAATTACAACAGGGTAAGATGATAAAGGAACAGTGGCGATTAGTAGGTAACGTTGGCGTTCTCCATGGGAAGCAGTTGTGTTTTGACTCATCCTGGGGCGTCCCCTGAAGAGGAACTTCTGTTTGATTTTGATCTCTGCAGATGAGAGTGTATGTTTGCAGCAGCAACTGATTTCACAGGCTGTGCATGAAAAGAACTTTATTGCAGTGGGAAAAGGCTTTTTCTAACATGTTTTGCTTTGCTGCATAAACATCTCTTATAAATGGCTGTGGAAAGGGAATTGATGCAAAGAAGTCTGTCAGGGATAATAATAAACTATTAGTCGGAGCTACTTGAATTTCACTGGGTGGGATTAAGACTCAATCATCTCCCATTTCTGCATACAGTATTTAAGCTGTATTTCTGAAATGACAGGCTTTATGTTCCTCCTGAGTTCATCCCTGTGAAGGAAGAATCTTGTTTCATTTAACATTTTTAATATTTTCTGAATGAACTTTTACTCTTTGATTCTCTTCTGAGACCTCCATATCAAGAGCACCAGGGATGGTATGACAAGTTATGCTAGCTGCTAAAAGCTCTGAAAGGTCTATGTTCCTAAGACTTTTCTGCTGACTACATTTTTATCCATCTTAAATAAAACTGTTGTGGATGCATCTTGTATAGCAGTAGATCAAATATACCCCCTGTAACACTTGAAAATTGCTGGAGGTCTTGGTGAACCACTTAATAAACTGTTTGTATTCTACAGATTTATGCATATACATTTTCCCCCTTCTGTGCCAATTTCATCTGGCACTGGCCAAAGTGGCCTTAACAGCTGTTATTAGAAAAAAATTAAGTCAAATACAAGATCAAGTACAGTATTATTATATGTACATCCATCCACAGATCTCAAGGCAGAAGACATGGTTATTCCCTGTTGTCTCACTTTATATTTGCAACAACTCTTTGTGATAAGATACCCATGACAGTCATAGTTTGATTTGGATTTGAACCCAGATCTCTCTAGTTCTAACCTAACGTTGTAATCAATACATCATAGTTTTTTTTTTGTATGTGTTCATTTCCCTTTTTTTCTTCTTTTCATTGCCACTTTGTTGTTATCCATGTTGAACTTTCTTTAAAAATGGTAGAATTTTTTGTGTACCAGTCAAATTCTCTATCATTTTGAAGTATCCTCTTTACCTTTCTTACCTCTGTAGAAATTGCAGTTCAGCCATGCAACTGTGTGCGGCCTTGAGCTCAGCCTCAGTTTCCCATTTGTAACCTTGGAAAATAATTTTTGGAAGAATTAATGAAGATAGTGTGGAAATGGTTAAACACACACTCACCAGTTGTGGCACACTTAGGCCATTTCCACCCAACGCTGTTACAGAGCTATTATTCTACTTTCAACATCCTATGGGATCCTGGGGTTTGCAGTTTAGGGAGGGCCATTAAGAATTCTCAGCCAGAGAGTTCTTTGGCTGCAGTGAACTAGAAACCCCAGAATTCCACAGGATGTTGAAAGTGGAATAAAAGCACTATAACAGCGTAGTGCAGAAATTGCCGTAGCCTTTCCCAGCCTTGTGAGTTGGGCTATAAACCAGATCATTCCAAAGCAGAATTGGCATTTGACCGTGCTGAAAGAAGAAGCTCAGAGCCCATT
Organism: Iguana delicatissima; assembly: GCA_948472985.1. Lineage (NCBI taxonomy): Eukaryota > Metazoa > Chordata > Lepidosauria > Squamata > Iguanidae > Iguana > Iguana delicatissima. Next base: position 55,620 of record CAOKZL010000363.1, on the reverse strand, counting down.
ACATATGGAGGGCATCAAGTCTGAGGAGAGGGGAATGTTACATAGGAAAGAAATCTAGAAAAGAACAATCAGACAGGGAGGTGTGTGCATGTAATAATATACTAACTTTTACAGTAAGTTGCAATCTTGATCCATTTTGTTTTAGAAATTAGACTTCCTGTTGCTGGTTGTGGCCAATGACACAGTGACTTTTAAGAAACCACATCTGACTGCAGGCTGCCTGGTTGATATTGACTCAACATAAAGTAAAGCCTACAATTGTGTTTCTAAAGAACCAGTGCAAAGTGATATGAAATTAAAATAAATGGGAACATTAAGTGTTCCCCTGAGTCAATAGCGCTGACACTTAATGGTCAGAGATGTACAGAAGACGGCATCAGCAGCAGCCTCAGTTGTATCCAAGCCCTTTAAACAGACTTGCAGCAAGATTAATTTGCTGGCAACCTTCATTGCTTTTCCCAGTAACTAGGACAGGGGGTAGCAGAGGTTGAGGTGGAAGAGACAGAGGGGGGCATCTTAAATTGTTTCATTGCTGAATTCACTAGTGATGGGCCTGAAAAGGCTGTAGTGAGCAATTCAGCCCCCCACTTACCTCTGATGAGACTGGGTGTTTACCAGTAAGGCTGATGTTCCCATAAGGCAAGGTTATTAAAGAAACATTAAGAAGCCAAACCTTCAACAAGGGTAATGACTGTGGTAGTGGGGGGAGGGAGGGAGGAGGCTCTTCACCTCTTGCAGCTTTGTTTTTTCCCTTTAAACTAGAGTTAAATGGCTTCCATTATCTTTTTATTTATATGGCATCTTTGGTCACAGAAACACTTTGCTGATAATAAACAAGCAGAAGCCCCACTGATCTGTTTTTGGAGCAGTAGCAGCTTTCTGACATTTAGAGTTTTAAGGAATGGACGATATTGAACCCAGAAGTGCTGTGGTCTATACAAAAGAGCACGTTTGAAAAGGCCTTTTTTGAGTAACGGCTGTGGGTGGAAGGGCAGCAGAGGCTACAAACTCATGCATACCTCACACAGGTATGGAAAATACATATAGTGGGTTCATACATAGCATCCAGGCTGCAAGAATGGCCATGAAAACAATCCTTTACAATATAAGCACCCACTAATAGACCCTCTATCTCAAGCAGAAGGATGCTGAGACTGGAAAATCATGCCAAAAAGAGGAATGTGATAGCCTTCAAAATGGATGGACTTTTGTTTGTGTGTGTGTGGAAAAATTGCTTGTCTCCTTGTTTTTGATCCTGCAGCCTCTGATTTAACTTAGGGAGGAGCCTTTGATTATACAAATCAAATCAAATCCTAGGATTCCATAGGAAGTTGGAAGTGGAATAATAGCACAATAACAGTCTAGTGCAGACTGTTTCTCTGGAGACCTCCCTGCAAAATAGGATATTTGTGGCTCTGGGATCTATTAATCCTCTGCCCTAGGTTCCTGATGGTACCCTAAAGAAGAGCAAAATGTTTTTCTGGGAGATGCTTGTGAAACTGTAAGCCAAAGCATTTTCATTTCAATAATACACTTCTGTTGTGGATATTTTATTTTCTGTAGTTTTCCCCTACTGCTGCTGCCATTTCTTGCGGCAGTGAATTTCATAAATGAATTTTATGTTGTGTATTGTGACTGTCCTGCATCAGACAAAAGGGTTAACTGAAAACTGAATGTGTCCAAGCAAAGTGGGTACCATCCAAATGCTTTAATAGGTCATGACACAACCCATTAAAGGATGAGCAAATTAACTGGATTTTGAAGAAGGATTTGGCTTTATAAAGAGAGATGGGGAGGCTCTTTCAGTATATCAAGCAGTATGGCTAGAAAACATGAAGGAAGACAAGACATCAATATTTCTTTAATCAATGGGACTGCTTTGTGTAATAACTGTTCCAGCAAGTTACAAAGGATGAATCATAATAATGCTCAAAATGCCACCAATGTATTTAAAACAATAATTAACAATAATTAACTGCCTTAACAAGCTGGCATAGCACAGGATGAAATGTCAGCTCCCATTTACAGACATACTGATTAGCATGGAGGTTCTGTTATTTCTTAATCATTTTCAGTCATGTACTCCTCTGTTTAAAAGACCTCAAAGCAGGAGGCAATGGGAGCAGAGGTAAGAGAACTGATAGCAGAACACCCACAGTTCATCCCTGTTTCTTTGTGCTTTCATTGGGCAAGACTGCAGATTATGGGCTTCCTTCTAGCCCCCCTCCCTTCTCTCAGTACAATACAATAAGCATGGGTCCCCCACTTTGTACACTGAGTCAATACCAATTTAGGATGATCACTTAGGCATCACCAAAATTGAGGACAAAAGGGAATAATGATTTTCATAAAGCGTGCAAGTGCTGATTTTTACATATACAAACAAATTTAAAAACAGTTACTGTGGCATACAGTCAGCCCTCCACAGTTTGACTTTTATGGAATTGATTATTTGCAAGTTTCTCTAATACCTGCCCCCCACCTCAGGCGCTCCTTTTTTGGTGGCTCTGATCAGACCATGCAGTCCTTTAAAAACCCACCTCTGGTCCTTTCCCTCCTCACCAGCTACTGTCTGGCCAACTAAGGATGGATCACAGCTTGATTTCTCAGCACCACAAACCTCTCCCAATGTCCTCCACATCCCGAGGGAGGAGATAGGCAGGAGAGAGGAAGTATAGTGCTACCATGCCTCCCACACAATTTCCCTCTTCTTTCCCTGGCTTGGTTGGGACCCTGGGTGCCCACTCTATGCCTCTGTCCTTTTTCCACACACACACACATTTTGATGTTTCTGCTTTTCCATTTTTACAGGGGTCCTACACCCCTAACCTTAGTGAACGTGGAGGGCTGACTGTAATAAAATCAGTACCTCTCACTTTAGTAGGGACATCTGGGACTAAAAGGTGTCACTGTGTGAATGTTCATTTTGTTGTCCAGGTGCCAGCTATAAAGGGCAGCTTCAAGCTCCTGTTCTCCCTCCTTTTGCTTCTTTATCTTTGAACTAGACTGGGACTGGAAAGCTATTTAAATAGGAGTGGATGATGGATCCCATAGTTGGGTCCCCTATTGGGTGAAAAGCAGGATAGAAGTTGAATAAGTTGAATAAATAAATAAATCCTTCACTGTGAGGCAGTGCCTCTCAACAGAGAAGTGTTGTTGCTAAGGTAGAACACATGGCAACTTACACTGACCATACATACATCTTACTATTGAAGAAAGATGGAGTGATCTCCTAAAGTGTGCTTTGGAAAATACACACACACACACACACACACACATATATATATATATATATCTATCTCCTGCCTTGTATCCAAAGATACAAGAGTGGTATGCCTAAAACCATACTGAACTATCTATTGAACTATCTAAAAAAATTAAAATATTAAGGCTGGCATTCAGTCACTTAGTCACAAGAACCCTTCAATTAATTGCTTAATGGTGAGTCAACACATAGGTCTTCTCTAGTCAGGTCTAACAACAGGATTTAGGCCTTAAAATTTTTAAGACCACGTACATGTACAAACTAGATAAAATCACTAGACTTCAAAGGTTTTAATAAATTTTATGGCTAGGGTGAGAAACTTTTCCCCATAAATTGCTGTTGATTACTCTAGAAAAAAAAAAGAATCAGTCAAGAGTCCCCCTAAAAGCAATAAGACTTATCAGTAGGGCCCTGGTATCTTCCTGATTTTTGGACTGTACACTCCAAAATTACAGAATATGAAAAGGAGATGTTTTCCCTAGAATTTTATTCCATAATAAAAAGATTTGTCCCCATTTGGATTTTTGTCTGCCACACCACCACGATAGAGCACTGCTTACACCCAGTGTCAACCCTCCACCATGCAAAAAAAAACATCTTTTGTAAGATTTAAACCAAAACTTAACATTTTCCCTGCTTGATTGCCCCATCCTCCTGGGAAGGCTTTCTAATATGAAATATGATCTCTCTAACATGTCTGTTTTAGCTGTCTGTTATAAACAAATTTATCCTTAATAATATAGAATGAACTCTACAGGAGCAAAAAAGTCACCTGTTTAGACATAGAATGTTGTCTGCAGCACTAGCCAGACCCAGATGGCTCATTCCCCCCGCCACACCTTTAAAACTGCAGGGGGAGCGAAGATGGCAAATTCAGAAAAGCTGTGCTTTCTGGAGCTCTCTTGCCTTATTCTTGAAAAAAGCTGTAGCTTATGAAATGTGAGAATGGCTGAGGTACCAGTCTGACTCACAGAGACATGATTGTCATTTAAAATGGAGACATAGGTAAGACAATGCCTTTTATTAGAGGGAAATGTTACCTTGCACATTTTGCATTTTTTAATGCTATCATTTTCCCCTCTGTTTTTCTTTTTGGAAAACATATCTTATGGAGACTTACAAATGTCTGAATCTGCAGCTTCACTCACACATCATATAAAAATAGAAAGGTTGGCCACATACCAAATCAGACCAGTGCTATATATGGCCCAGTGCTATTCAAACCATCGTGCGATGGGTTTCAGGAGTTTCAGGCAGAAATCTATCCCAGATATTCAATTTAGATGTTTTAATCCATGATGCAAAAAAATCAATGTGTAGGCATCATCCCCATACTGGCTTTTAAGTATTGATCTATTTTATATTATTTACAATTCTGCACATGTGTTTGTCAAGAAACTGTTGATCATAAAGCATATGCTCCAGAAGCATAGTGGGCTGGAAGGAGGCTATGATTGTCTGGGTATTCTATATGTAGACTTGAATTGATTGACTCAGATTTCAAGTCAGACTCAAGTTGCTTCAATAATTCGACTTGGACTCAGAGAAAACAATGACAAATGTTTCTAAGATCAAATAAGGAGAAAAATTGGAACTGGAAGGATTGCCATTAAGTTGGTTTACATACAGGCAGCCAAATGAGAGATTCCAGATGGACTTGAAAGCTTGTGGAATAGAAACCAAAGAAAGGACAGGAGTGGTTAAATGGATCTTTGACAATCCACCGCATCTGTTAGCCCATATATATCAAGAAATGTTAACACAGGAGAGACAGGAGGAGACTGTGACATCTGCAATGATTTTGTGGGCACAGAATATTGGGCACTCAGTTCAATTAGATGAATGGGAACAGAGCTGGAAAAGGACACAAAAATTTACAATGGCTCAGAATCTCAAAGAGAACTATTTTAAAATGTTTCATAGATGGTACATGACACCAGACAAGTTAAAAAAGATTTACAATACAGGTACGGGAATGTGTTGGAAATGTCAGAAAGAGGTGGGAACAATATTTCATATGTGGTGGTCATGTCCTAAGGCAAAGAAATATTGGAGTGAAATACATAAAAAGATGTGTGAAATACTGAAGGTTCAATTTGTAAAAAAACCTGAATTTTATTTGTTAAACATGACAAATGTTCTTGAGAATACTAACATTAATATTGTACATGATAACGACAGCTCAAACCGAATATGCCAAATTGTGGAAGTCTCAGCAAATACCCACAATTGAACAATGGTGGGGGACATTTATTGAGAATAGAAATGTGGATATTGTTTCACAAAGATTAAAGGGGAAATCGGATGATCAGATAAAAGCAGAATGGCAAATTGTAATGGGTAATTGCTGGGAACTGCCAAGTGAAAATGTCTGAATTATGGTTGAAATTAAAGTGGGATAACTGTAACATAACAGGAGTTGATGAGAGAAATGCAAGATCAAGCATGTAAGATGAACATAGAATTGTGAGGCATAATTTTTTATACGTGAGTAGATGTCTAGAAAATGAAAACTAGATCAGAGTGGAAGAACCAAAACATTACATGTAAAAGTACAATTTGAGATGATGTTTTTTATTTGTGAAACTTAATAAAATTATTTTTAAAAAAATAATTCGACTTGGACTTGACTTGGCAATAAATGGCATGCTGACTCAACTTGACTCGTGACTTCTATATTTTTAGTGACCGACTTATTGCCCTTGATTCAGTAACATAACACATTCGTCCAGAAACTTTATGATTTTAGCAATGCTTTCATACCTTTTTGTCTGCTGGTTACGTGATGATCTGTCTCAAAGCGTGGGTGCATTTCTCAGACAGGAATAGCAAATGCATTTAGGCAACTGGTTTAAAGTTGGCAGCATATCCCCACTGCATATTAGAGTGGCCTTCTAAAACTTTTCCTAAGAGCAGAAGGTAAGACTCACCCCTAGAGCACAGGGAGCATTTCTCAGAGGGGAACAGCAAACATGTTGGAAAGAAGAATCCTTCCTCCTAAAGCTTTTGAAGCTTCAGTAATGGGGAATAAGAAGGATCCTATTTCCCATTTCAGAAGAAATTTGATTAACAACATGCTTTGTTTAAATATAGCCTTTGTAATTTGCCTATGGTAATTTAATTTTTTTGCTTAATTTTGTGCATGTCTTTTTGATTTTGTTTTTTTGATTTTTATTTGATTTGATATTGAAACTTCACCCACACATACACACATGCCGCCACCACCACTAGATCTCTATTTTCTGTTAAAGGTGGCTCTCAGACTTGAGACTTGACTTGAAACAATCTTGAAAGTACTTGAGACTTGAAGGTAGACTTGAAATTTGACTTGAGACTTGGAGTAAAAGACTTAAATGCATCACTGATATAAACACAATGTTATTTACATATCTTCATTGTAGCCAACCAAATCCATCTCAATAAATGTGTCTTCTAACAGCTGGATTTACCAATATTCCCATTGCTTTCAATGCAAAATTATGTTCAACTAAAGAATATGTGATTTAGGAACCACATACTGTTGATACATACGTTTGCTACTATTGTTTACTCTTTGTTTACTCAGAAGTGTGTACACTCTCCATATGATCTAAAGATGATCTCCAGAATCATTTGGATCAAAAATCTCTAATAATGCGGCGGGGGTAGAAGGCCATTTCCGCACAATATTGCTATTATGTTATAGCAGCAGATTTTTACCAGTCCAGGTGCCATGCTTCTACATGACTTAATTGCTATCCCAGCTGCTATCCTGTCCCCAAATATTATCAAATCACTATGTTCCATTTCCAGGAAAAAATCTGCTAGGAACCTACAGGCAGATGTGAGATACTCGTTCCTGAGAGGGCCTCTAGGCTGCTTTGGTACTGTTTCCCTCTGCAGACCCCCTGAGCTCCCCAAATGATTAAAGGTCCTGGCACCCAATAATGATGAGAAGGGGAGAAAGAGAGTCAGCAAAGGGAAAGGCTGAATACACTCCAGTCTGGAAAAAGGAAAAGATCAGTGAGAAATAAATACCATAGAGGTGGGGAGAGAAAGAGTGCTGGAGTGGAACGGATTTCTAACCTTTGTGTAGATAGGTATTTCTCTTACTTTTTTTTTTAAAGAGTTTTTGGACTGGAATAAAATGCCATAGGTCAAACATGCCAATGAGAGGGAGTGAAAAAGATATTTGTCATAATCAAATGTATAAGGGTTACTCATTTACAGAAATTAGTTCTTCATCCTTTTAAAATTTTCAGTATGGGAATACGACGACATGTGTGTTCAGGGCAAATAGTACCAGATGACAAGGATGATAATGATAACAAAGCATATGAACACTGCAGATGCTTCAGAGGAGCCTTTATCCACAATAAATAACTAGGGCTAGCATGCACCCACTCACTACTTCTAGTATGAGTATAAACAATCTGTGGGATTGTATTGACTATCTGATCACTCCTTATTTGTGTATGAAAGTTCTTAGACAGTTGGCTTTATTTAGCCTCATTAGTCATTTGCCTCATTCTTGTGTCACTTCTTCAGTGTTTGAGAAATTGCTCTGTTTAAGTTCTCTGTACTGAAGGAAAAAAGAAAGAAAGAAAGAAAGAAAGAAAGAAAGAAAGAAAGAAAGAAAGAAAGAAAGAAAGAAAGAGGAATCCTACATAGCACAACAGGAAAGCAGGAAGAATCCAAGCAACCATTTCACTGGTAGCCTTGCATCACAGAAGGCCTTTAATTAGCTGCTCAGATGGGAAGAAAATTGATTCTGCCTGTATTTGTTACAAGCACATGAGAGTGATGCTAAGCAGACAAGAGGCCATTTATTCATTAAAATGGAAAGTGTCTTCTCTAACCTTGTAAACGTCCCCAGGCAGACCTCATGCTTCTAATTTCTTGGGCAGTTTGACAGGGTGGGGGCAAACACATGGTAGGAATGTTGTTGTCTTTTCAGGGATAAAGCCAGCACAGCCTATGCACATCTGGTTTGATTCATATGCAACCATTAATTCTTCTTCATTTGCTTAGGCTTAGTTCAAGTTGGGTGAAGCTAAGGGTGCATCCAGACTGATTAAAAAGACCAGAAAGTCCCAGGTTTTGTTCCTGTTCTTTCTGATTTTATTTTGGAGATCCGTATACATTTTGTGTATTCCAGAATATTTTCTGTCAGTTCCCTGTATGATCAGACACTTTTTATACCAGCTCCACAGATCAGTTTATTTTAACTCATTGTAATATTCTGGTTTTTCTTCAGATCATATAAATCTTTCGTTATAAAATCTGAAAGAACAAGAACAAAATCTGGGACTTTCCAATCAGTCTGTATGCTGCCTTAAAACAAAGCAAAAGCAAAGTGAGAATATCTGCCTTCCCTGCCATCTGTATCATTTTAAAGTTAAATGGCTTGAAATCACCACTGAAGATGAACAAAGGAAATCTAGATTCAAATAAATGACTACTACCATGAATTTAAATGCAGACCCTCTTGCAAATGAAGTGGATTGTGTTTTTTGCTGTTCAAGAATGCAAGAAAAAGAGTAATTGCTCCTAAAGAGTCAACATCACCTTCACTGTCCCCCCATATTTTTACTGAAGTATTCCAATATTATGTGAAGTATTTTAAAACAGGCCTAGGAGTACAACAGTTTCCTATAGTGTGACTTCAGTGACATAGCACACACTTGTTCTTTGCTATCCAAGTCCTATTCTGGGATGGAGGGAATGGAGAAACGTGTGACAGAAAGACCATTTCCACACTAAACTGTTATAGTGCTTTTTATTCCACTTTCAACATCCTATGGAATCCTGGGGTTTGCAGTTTAGGGAGAGGCCTCAAAAGATTCTGTAGGATGTTGAAAGTGGAATAATAGCACTATAACAGTCTAGTGTGAAAATGGCCAAAATCTCAACCAGAGCCGACTGTTACTGTGAAGCGTGACCTTGTACAGCAGATGCTAAAACACAGTGTAGGGCAAAGAGCCTTTATGGTCAGACTTGATGTCTAAATTCCCACTACCATGCCAATACAACTGCAGCAAATTAAAATCAGTATAGCACTGGACTAGATTTACACTACTATTTAGTTCTTCTGTTTCTTCTGAGGGGATGGGAAAACTCTATAGCTCATTCACATGTCTTAATTTAATGAGGACAGTCTCCAGCATACTTTGAAATGCATTGTAAATAAATAACAAATGAATATTGCCTTGTTCATGTGGCAATGACAGCTCTGGGACTAATTTTGTTCAACTGTTGTGATGGTACAGAATATTCATAAGCATTCCAATTGCTCAGGGAACAAAGCTGTCAAGCTTTGTATTCCTGCTTCCTTGCGCAAAAGCTCAGTTATAGGGAAGGTGTAAAGAGTAGTGCAAGCCACAACAGAAATTGTCCTGGTTATAATTCAAGCTGTTACTTAAGCACTGCGACTGGCAAATTGCCAGGGGCAATGACGGTCAGGAAACAATTAGGTGTGTGCATGCATGTGTGTCTGAATTTCATATATTGATTTGAACTAACTTGCCAGTTCTATGACTGGATGCCTATAGTAATGATAGCAATGCAGATTTTCAAATTGATTCACACTGAAGCAAGACTGAGCTAAAAAGAACAGAGAATCAGATGAAAAAACAAAACTGGTTAGTCTGGCTGATAACCATCCAGGCAGAAATACTTATATTGCTTTGTTTTATAAACCCACAAATATCTGTGACTATTTTGTGCTGCCAGGGACAGATAAACCAGGTAACATGACAACTTCTATTAAATCAGTGTCAGTGATGATAAATATTGGCATCTCTGGGCTTCCAAGAACTCTAGTCCTGGGAGAATGGAAAATATTTGGAGTTCAGAAAGCTCTGTAAAAAAACAGAAGACATTCCTTCACTAATCTGAAATGGATCCCTTTACCCATTGTTGGTCTCATTTTCTGGCAGTAGGTCTTCACGTGACATGAAAAAGAGGCATGTGACAAGAGTCCATGTTTATGTGTTCCTATTTCTGCGGAGACAGTTGTGAAAATTCAGTCCTTAAACAATTTTCTGCCCTAGACATATGATATTGCATTGCTTGTCTACGTTTCTCAAGGTCGTAAGAAATTTCATGATTTGGAACTCTCATTTTGTACATGAAGCTTGCTTTGTTAATATGTAATTTTAATAGATAAGTAGGAGAAAACATAATGCAGCCAGTCTTCTGTGGTTTATCATCATGCTGATGAACATAGGTGAGCATCAGGCTGCACACTGCACGCATTACACACTTACATTACATCACACACTGTTATTTCTTCTCCAGTGCAGCTGTAAGAAGAGACCGGAAGCTTTTGTTTCCATTTTTTAAACTATTACTGTTGTTGTGTGCTTTCTGTTTTTGAAACATTCCTTTCTTTATGCACACAATCTTTATGCACACAATGTGGTTCTAAGAAGCATATTATGAAATAAACAAATAAACAGACAATCATACAAACATGCTGCAATTAATGAACTATCTAGAATTGGAGATTTTACCTTGTATGGGTCCTGGGGCTCTGCTGCAGATGTCAAGTTTAGGTACAAAAGGAAGCAGGGCCCCTGTAACTGGCAGGCTATATGAAGTTCCTGGATTGAGCAGATCTACTGACAATGTTAGGAGTTGGACCCAGTCATTAAGCATGGTGAAGCAGCCATCATAGGAAGTCAAAAAGTGACTCTGTGGTGTTACAGGACAAAACTGTATATGCCATGTGACCTGTATTCTGCTCTCAAACATAGTGGAAAATATTGGCCTAGGGCTTATTTCTCCCTAAGGCAAAGAACCAAATGGCACCTCTTCAGTTTTCTGTGTACAGAACCAGACTAGACTGACAACTGAATCTTATTGTAACTGTTCACCTGTCAGTCTGGCAAGCTTCAGTTGAATGGAAATTGGAGAGGGCACCGTCCTGCTGTTCATCCCAGGCAACAAAACATCTCAGGCCCTGTCCCATCCTGCTGTGTTTGACAAAAAGAGCAGTACTTCTTCATTGCTGACCTTGGCTCTGGCCAGAAGATACTATCAACTAACAAGAGTTAGTGGGTGGGGTGAAGTAGTATTTAAAAATGTAATAAAGTGATCTTACTGGATCAGCACAATACTGAGTTGCTTGTAGAAATCCTGTGGCTTAACTGAATAGGTTTTAGTAAGCCACAATCTACATTTTTGTTAGCAATGGTAAAGCTAATACTGTTAGTTTTCAAATTCCACACACATAATGTATACGGTGACTACTTTTTAAAAACTTTTTGTACCAATTGGCAATTGATAATTTGCATACAGAACTGGATTGATATCCTCTCATTTGGCTAGATCAGTGACAAGTAGAGTGCCATATATCCTGGGACAGGTGTTGTTTAATAACTTTATAAATGACTTGGATGAATGAGTTGAGGGTATGCTCATCAAACTTGCAGATGATGCCAGACCGGACAGGGTAGTTATTCCAAATTAAAAGAGAGAACAGGATACAAGATAATCTTGACAGGATGAAGAACTAGGCCAAGAGTAGCAAAATTAATTTTGTCGAAGGTTAATTCAAAGTTATGTAGGAAAGAAATAGTTGCACAAATAGAAAATAGGTACTGTTTAACAGTTTGACAGGAGTACACGTAAAAAGGATATGAGGTTTTAGTAGACCAAAAAGTGAAGATAAGTTGGCAGTGTGATGGAACATCAGAGCCGAATGTCCGTACTGCAAGAAACAGCACTCTCTGGGAATGAATCCACTCCAGGTTTCAGTCTGAACTTTAAAGGACTGAATCATAGTACAGAACCTACTTTGATGATGTAACCAGAACCTTGGATAGTTCCTTTAACATTTGGACTCATATCCAGAGTGGATTTACTACCCCACTGACATGAAGGCATCAGCCACCACTGGTAGTACTGCTCTGTTCAGTTTTGTATTGACGTCATCTGGAATAATATGTCCATTTCTGACCACTAAAGTTGTTGTGTGCCATCAAGTCATTTCTGATTTAAAGTGGCCCTAAGGCAAACCTATCAAGGGTTTTTCTTGGTCGGATTTCTTCGGAGGAGATTTGCCATTGCCCTCTCCTTAAGGCTGAGTGAATGTGACTTGCCCAAGGTCAACCAATGGATGTTCATGGCTGAGCAGGGATTCAGACCCTGATTTCCTACACTCCAACACTCAAACCACTACATGACACTGGCTTTCTTACACCAAAGTTTATGAAGGATATTAACAAACTAGAACAGTAGTCGTCATACCAGTAGTTATTATTATTATTTACCATTCTCTCCCTGTGGATCAAGGTGGGGAACAACAATATACAACACATATAAAACCATATATATATAATATAACATTTGTTTCTCTTTGTCAGGCGAAGACCTCATATGACTGGCTGTGTCAGGTGAAGACCTCATATGATTGGCAGCCTAAGAAGATTCTATGGAATGATGGGGTTTGCTGTTTAGGGAGGGGCCTTTAGAATTCTCAGCCAGATAGCTCTTTGGCCTCAGTCAACTGTGTCTGTCTTGAATAGGCTGGTTGTTATGGAGATGAGGCCTAGAAGCAAGGAGGAGGGCAATGTATTCCCTCAGGGACCCAATGTCTGTACGTTGACAACTCTGAATACAGATTGGATTGGGGGATATGAGGACAAGTTACAGGTACTGGAGAAGACAGTTTGGGGAATTAGAGACACAGAATCTCATCTCTTTCTAACAAGTATTACTTATGGAAAGATAAAATCCCAGGCAACACCAGGTATATAAGCTTGTGTGTGTGTGTGTGTGTGTGTGTGTGTGTATTTCCTGTTAGTCTGGCTTGCAGAGTTGCAGATGAATATTCATTCATTAACCCAAGATGTGGCTGGGGAGTTATCCATAGGAATCCGCTCTAGTTACTTATAACACTCAGCAACAACTTGGAAGTGTTTATTTTCTCTTTCTATCAATAACAGACCCCCCCTCTCCTTTTACTGGGAGGTGAAGTTTGTGTTCTATTGCTTTCTGTGGCAAAGTTACTCAGTTTGACAAATTCCAGTGAGCTTAGCAGGAATTGAGCGTTCCAGTCTCTCTCTTTCTCTGATCCTTCACTCTGAAAAAGGGACCCTTCATCACAGTGGTGTTGGTCTACCACTCCAGGCAAAGATTTTGTGCCATAGGGGAAAGGTGAATCAATTTCCCTGGAATAAAGGGAAGTAAGCTAAAGAAATTTTTGTGGGTCCCTCACCCTTGAAATGCACATTGTTGTTCTTGTCCTCCTCCTCCTCCTCCTCCTCCTCCTCCCTTCCCCCAAGACTGGGACCTGGGGAAAGTCAACATTCAAACCAAACTATGAACCACATTAAAAACATACACTCTAAAAAGATTTTAAAGGTTAAACAGTACCATTTAAAATAATTCAGCATTTAACAGCTCTTTGTTAAAAGCCTCCGATTCTAAAACCCTATCTGAATAAAAAGTCTTCACTTGCTGACAGCAAGGAGGGGGGCATTTGAACCTCCATAGAGAAGGAATTTCAAAGTGGAGGAGCAGTCACTGAGAAGACATGTTCCCACCAGCCATTCCTGTAAAGGTGGACTGACAGAGAGAAGGGCCTGTCCTGTTGATCTCAGGGGCTCATATCAGCAGATACAGTCTGTCAGATAGTCTGGACCTAAGCCATATAAGGCTTTACAGGTCATAATCAGCACTTTGAATTGGACTTGTTAACAGAGTGGCAGCCAGTGGAGCTGTTGGAGCACTGTAGGTTGACTTCTTGCAGTGATAAGGAGCTGGACCTTTGTCTAGCAAAAGAGAAAATATTTTTTTTCTTATTGACAATTAGATTATTCAAGCTCTGCATTAAACAGCCCAAACAATTCTTCTGGTTCTATTTTGAATACTTTTGCAAGCAGTTCTTTTAAGAGCGCATGGGAGCTGTAGTCTGACCTGCGGAAGTTTCTCAAATTCTGCATTTAAGAGGACACAGTCTGCAATAGCTGCTATAAAGGGCTCAGAGTACAATAGTTATAGATAGAAAGGTCAATAATTTTCAAACTAATACTCTTGGCTTGAGATTCCTCCTCTTCACTCTGTCAACCAGAGAAGTGGGGTCAGGCCCTAAGATCTCAGAACCCTCCTTTCAACTCCATGATTCTAAGTTTTTATGTCTTTGATTTTCAAGCCCATGTATTTGTTGTCTTATTAGTAGCATTAATCATCAGTTTCTCATTTTGGTCTAACTGTCCTGTTCCAACTGGTTTTGCATTAAAATAATCAGAGCTAGGAAATCTAACACCTGTGAAATAAGAAAGATAAAACACATACTAGGAAATACCTAGACTTCAGAGCCTGTCATAAATGTATGTGAAATACAGAGCTGCAAACTGCTGCATTTTTACTGTTCCCCCAAATATTGTTCACAATCCAGACAGACTGTGCCCGTAAGAACTTCCAAGTCCTACTGATTTAAAGGAAAGAGTTAAGTGTGTGGCTAAACCTTTCTCATTGAAATCAATGGGTTTAAAAGTGTGTCACTTTGGCTAGATCCTGTCTAATCTGATTACAGAGCAGGAGAGTTGTTTCTTGGATTAGGTCATCAACTCACAGTGCTTAGCAACTTACTTTACAGCACACCTGGGCAACTGTAGAGAGGGAATCTTGTTTTGACTACCTCAGCTAATCAGGCAAGGGCCTGATGCATATTTGATTTCTCTTGGAAGAATCTTTTTTCCCCCCACTTTGTTCTTGATAGTGATAGATCCTGCAAAAGATCTAAACTTGTTTGCTCAGTGAGTTTGATTTTCAGAGGGAAATTTTTACTGGATGCTAAAGATTCAGGAGTTCAGTCTGTGTTGTAGCAGAGCTTGGGAAAATTACACAAGTAGCTTGAGAAAATTCCCAAGTTCTCAACATTCCAAAATAGTAATGTTCTTGAGCTCTGGCAATAGTTGATCTCTGTCTTTCTGGTATTTAATCATTCTGGAAGCAAAAATAAAGAAATTGCTACAAAGCAAGTAAATATGATGACCTCCATGCAAGAACTTGTGTACTTTTTTTTCTACCAGAACTGACATCAATATAAGTGGAAGAATTTGCACCAGATTAACGGAAGCTAATCTCTTGAAGATTAGCTTCAGAAGGCCTGATAACTTTCCTATTAAGATTACTAAGAGACCATGGTATAAAATAAGAAGTGTATCTGTTGACCCTGGAGTTGTGTCACTGATGAAAAGCAGAGGCTATGATCTAGTGGAAACCTCCACCTCTTCCCCATGAACACACATTTCCCTTGAAACATAATATTGATTTTGGGGCTACTTTGTTTCTCCCAAATCTACTGCTTTCTACTAGCGCTCCTGTCAAGAGTGTTTACCCAAGAGGTACCTACTTCCTCTCACTCCCATCTCCCACTGCTTCTCTACTTGTAATGTTTATTCTGTTTATTCCATAGAGCACCCACCCCTCTGTTGCTCCCCATGCTGCTGTCTCCCTCTCGAACGTCACAATCTGACAGCCGGCTTCCCTGGTTCCCTTCAGGGTCTAACTACAATTACATGAAAACACATGTAACAAAAGCCTGACAGCCAGATTTGGATGAAAGAATCAGCATGGGTGATTTGGAGCAGGGATAAGCTGCTTCCCCTCATGTGGGTTTCTGGTTACATGCTTGCCATTGTGAACACTAGCTTGGAATTCTGCAGGAGGGAAAGGACCCGGGGAAAGCACTTTACAGGAGAGAAGAGGAAGCAAGGAAAGGGTTAAGCATTCCTCCCTTTCTCCATCAATTCTCTACTCCAAATGCTCTTCTAAACTCTGTGTGACTGGCAGCTGTTGAGATTTTGCTGCACCATGAGGTATCACACTGACCCTTAAAAACATTCAAATTCTTCTCCTTGGAAATTTTAGTAACTGTGTTGATACCCAGCCTCTGAGTGGTGGCTGGCAGCTTCCATGTTGGTGGAGTTGTGAATCTACTCCAAGTTTTATTCCACAGTTTGAATAGCTGATTAAGGTACAGAACCTGTTTTTGGAAGACAAGATTCAGCAGCTTGGACAGCTGCTTTGAGGTTCCACTAGCATGGAAGACACCAGGTGCCTGGGCCCTCTGTATATGACCTTTATGCTTCTCTTCAGATTGACTTCTCTCAATTAGTGGAGGGGAGGAATTCAGCCCAATCCCCTTTAGTGCTTTGAATAGCAACTTGCTATGCAGATGTGATGCTTTTGTTAAAGACTGTTGCAATAAACAATCCACTTTTTGAAGGGTTATCTCATCCAAGTCTAGATTAAAAATTTAGAAACTGTAAGAAGGGAAAGCTCTCTGTTTGTACCTGGAGAGCAGACTGAGCAGTCATAAAAGCTGCCTGTTCATAATCTCACTTATTAGGGCAAGACCTATAGCATTTCTGTCTAATTTATAGCAATCTTACACAATAGTGTAACTGTGGGTATGAACTAACAGATGTAAATTTTCTGCAAATCAGCATCGTCTCTGAACTTGCTTTGTGGTGATGTTTTTCTGTCCTGTTTGATGGCCACAAGTGAGTGCCCCTCCCCCATTAAAGACCCAGACCCTTTTAACAGAGGCACAGGTTGACAAACCTTGTTTGTAGTTATAAGAACTGCTTTCTTCCAACCTGTGCTTACAAGATCATTAAATACCATCAGGTGCTTCAGCAAGCAACTGTTTCAGAAGTCTTTTTTTATATAGTGAAAAATGGTTTTGTGAAGGTTCATTTCAGAAACACAGGAAGCTACCTCGTAGCGACTAAGCCAAAACCTTCATCCCTCTAGCTGTGTGTTGAATATAGGACAGTCCACACAGTTTAGACCAGAGTTGGGAATTGTGCAACATGTACGTTGTTGGCTATGCTAGAAAGGGCTGCTGGGAGTTGAAGCCCAACAGCCTTTGATTTGCCAGTCAGTGTAGGGTCTATGGGTGGGTATCATACCACCTCCATATCAATTGTCTTTTTCAGCCCATGTAGAGATGCTAGGGATTTGGACCTAAGATACTGTGCATACTTACCAAGCTATCGCCCTTCCTAATATGCACTCTCTCAGCCTCAGAGGAAGGCAATGGCAAACCCCCTCCAAAGAAATCTGCCAAGAAAACCATGCTAAGTTTGCCTTAGGATCTCTATAAGTCAGAAACTACTTGAAGGCATACAACAACAATAGCAACAATGCAGTTATGATCTGAAGCTCTTCCTTGTTCTGTTTTCTAAAGTGGCAGCCATTGTGTGTTCTTTTTCCAGTCAAAAGGGAAACTCTGGGAGGACAGATTGGTCCCAGCCCTATACATGTCTCCTGTAGTGGAAACCAGAAGAGAAGGTTTAGGATGACATGTCCAAATTGTCCCCTTATGCTGACTTTCTTGGCCTGCTATGCTAATGTTCTTAGCTTATTTTTTGCAGCATCAGCTGATGCTAGATTTTGGCCTTCAGTAGTGTCAGACTTGTACAACCTTGGCAACTGACTGTGTTTATCATCACCATACACTTCCCATGGCCTTGGAATATAAGGAGGAGCTTGTACCAACTGCCTGTTAAGGCACATCCCTAACCCATTAAACATAAATGTAAATAAGCAGCTATCAAAATAAACATTATTGGTTTGTTTAGATAGGAGTGGGCAACATGCTGCTTGTAGGTTGCAAGCAGCCCCTCCAGGCTCTCCAGAATTATCCAAAATGCTCTAAGAGGCATGTAGGGAATTTTCACCACATTTGGAAACACCCTGGACCCCATTGAGGATAAAAACAATTTTTTGCAAAAATTTTTAAACACAGGTTTTTGCCTCAGAATGACCCAAAATGTCCTCTAGGGCCCACAAAACCCTAAACATGGTAAGAATGCCCCCAAGTCCCCTGGTGGGCATTGGGAGGCAAAGAAAAAATGCTATTTTTCAGGAGCAATTGCAGTCAAGGGTGTGGCCCTCCAAGGTTTGTTGAGAAGCTAATGCAGTACCCTAGCCTTCCAAATGGCCACCCCCGGCATAGATGTGTACATTAGACATAGGTGACATTAATCAGAAGCACATGTCCAGCAGAAATGAGGTGTTATTCATAAGGAGTGCAAGAGTTCCCATAGGTCCAGAGAGGTTTCTGTCTGCTCTAGAGTTGCCCTGGGATAGCGTGGTACAGACTAGAATGGACAGCAATATGCTGAACGTAGTTGGCCAGAGATATCTCTGTTGTTGCTTTTCTGCACTCCTAACAGCTGGTTGGAGATGGGAGTTGCTCTGTGGGACTGCTTTAGCTAGAGACTTTATTTAGTACCTGCTGAGTTTTGATTGCTAATATATCTGTCATTCCTTTCAGTGACTGGTGTGTTCATTCCCTCTGCAACCTAAAGGAACCAGCATCATTGGCATCATATGCTACTGCTCATGAAGAAGCCTATACTTTGGCTCCTTCTTCAGTTCACCATCTTTCTCACAAGGGTAATGGCCAAGATAGCAGTGATATGAAATGCATGTTTGCATTTTAATTGCGTGACAGAAAAATAAAGCAGTGAATAGCTAGTGAGCAACTTCCTGTCTATGCAAACAATTCCTTCAAATGAGCTATTTCCACTGGGAACACAGCAGGAATTAAATTCCCCTTCCCATCATTAATCCTCATCCAGTTTGGAAAAAGTTACTTTTTGGACTATATGTCACAGAATCCCACAGGCAAAAATATTTTCCTCCAAGTTGTGCATTTTTAAAAAATCCCACAACTGAAATACAAAGAGGTCCTTAACTCTACACCTAGGCCCTTTTCGCATGGCATTTTCCATGTGAAAGAGGCCCGGAGCATCATGCGATTGTGAGGAGTGATCTGCACGACGCACTCACAATTGCACGATGCTCCAGGGGCCGGCAGGTGCCGATCATGCACCTTTTCATTTTGGGCTAGAAGCCAAAAATGGTACATGATCATGCATTGCTCCCAGGCCCTGCGTTCACTTACCTGGCATGCAGAGCCTCCGGAGCTGCGCCGGTTGCGCTTCCTGTCCCAGCACAGCCTGGGAAACTACCAGGCTGCACTGCGGAAGGAAGAGGTGGGGCTCTTGTGCGAGCAGGCAGCTCGTGCAGAGCCGAAGGACCCCGGATGTGAGAGTCTCTCACCAGAGTCTGCTCACGCGATCCCTGCACCCAAGGTAAGGTGTGGAAAGGGCCCTAGTGTGGCTATAATACAAACCACTTGAATGTACTAGCAAGAGCTTCTGTAAAGGAATGCAATTGTTATAGTGGTTCTTCCACCTCCTTTTGTCTTGAAGTTTTGGTCCATCACACGGCTGACCAGATTCTGCTCTAAATGGTTATGTGGCTACTGTTGGCCTTAGTTAAATAACTGTTCAGCCCATCCCAGAGGACTCCATGCTTCAAGGCACAGTGAACCAATTCTTGTATACTGAGTAGTTTATAAAAATGTATGAAGCGCTTTCCAGATGAAAACTAATTTTGAAATGCAGCCTGCTACTAATAAAAGGTGTCTCTTCTGTAAACAACAAATGTCCTTTTCCAGAAAGATTTGAAATTCCTCTCCATCTGCCTTCCAACTGACCTTTATATATGTATATATGGTTGATTTGTGTTGTTTCACTCAGTGGAATAGCTCCAAAGGAACTGAGGGGTTCACTTTTCAAAAGATGTGAATATATTTCTTCAGTCAGGATTATTGTGCCAAGCACAGTCTTTTCCAAAAGCCCAGCCACGGCTTTCTTTGGCTGTGAGCCATTGTCCATTTCCCCTCAGAGCTGGCCTGTCAATGGGAATGGTCAGAAACACTCCGGGGTACATAGGTTGTGCATTGCAGCCATTGTATTCCAGCAACCTGGAGTGGGGATGAGGTTTTGCTTACAGTGCAGAAGTTGAAACCATGCAATGGAAAAGAAACAGAGATAATCATTTTACTTACATTCACCTTCAAAAGACATAGCCTCTTTTCTGCCTTATTTTTCATCACTAGTTATTTGTACATGCACATTGAAGTACAAGGACATGTTTATCTTATGAGAGGGAAATGTGTAACTTCAGAATACTGCTCTGGTAGCTATGGATATAATTTCTGCATAGAAATTCATGCAGTTCCTGCTTTCTAATCAGGATAAGGAAAAAGTAGAACGAGTATTGCCACTAAAATTATACAAGTGTAAGTTGACATGGACTTTGTTTGCAATATGGTCTAAAAATATGATATGTAATTATATTAAATTATAATGTGGGATTGGTGGTGGATTCCTGCATGGCAAGGGTTGGACTCAATAGACCTCGTGGTTTCTTCCAGTTCTATGACTTTATGAGTCTATGATCTGACCCAGATTATAGCATTAAGAAGAATTTAGCTAGATCAGATCAGAGGCCTATTTAATCCAAACTTTTCATTCACACAATGGCTGCTTTTCATTGGTGTGAAGGGCAGAAAGATGGGATCAAATATACAAGCGTACTTTTGCTTCAGGGTCTTCCTTCTGATAATTAAGCCTTAGAGTGGAAAAGACTCATACAAAAGCTTGGAAACCACCACACAGCAAGGCTATGGAGGCTGAGGCAAGCTCATCTGGCAATCCCCAGAAGGTCAAATTGAGATCCCCAGGAAGGCCATGTTCTCCCCAAGGCCAGAGGTTGCCCACCCTTGCTCCATCTGAAGGGCCATTCAGTTGAAAAATCATTTAAAGCCAAACAAAAACAAGAGCAGAGGCGCTGATCTTGCTTTTGAACAGTGACTCTCTGGACAGCAGACTAAGCAGGCATGTAGGGCACCAGGTTGTTTGCCTACTAGGGAGAAAAAATAATAATTTTATTTTTTATTAAAATAATATCATCTTTTTTCATAATTTACATCTTTACAGAGACTTTAACAGATGCTAATTCTCCTTGTGAAACAGTAACCTCTTTTGGTCCCCTTCTTGTGATGCTTTACCCCCCAACTGGCAATAAGTGGCCACCCTATCTAAGAACTAGGCAGGAGGGTTTCGAAATGTAAAATAGATAGCCTGGCACAATGAGAGTTATTTAATGGCCCTAGCTGAAACACTTCCCATAGCTTAAAATGGCTTGTCTCAGGTCCACTAAATACCATCTATAAAAATGGATTTTCTTCCTTGATATTTCAGCTTTTCTCTCACTCAGCAAAACACAATAGCCTGCACTAAGCCCACTCAAAAGGGTAGCTAACATTGCATTTACTGACACTTCAAAGATCTGATCATATTTTCTTCAAGTGTATATTTGAATATATTTAATATTTGCTAGTGGGTCTGGCCTGATAGAAATCCCTCTCTTACTGAGAGGCTGGGGAGGAGGAGAGGAAAAAGAGCGTGCAGTAAAAAAGATGATGCAGGCAAGTAGTCACTTATTAATGCTTTTTTCGAAACAGATAGGTGTCTACCAATACCCTGCCTCCTGCATTACCTCTTCTGTTCATACTGCTCTCCCAGCCAGCCATCTCTGTTATCACTTGCTGCAGCAGCAGTATATTCCTCTAGAGGCATTAAAACCATTATTCTAAAAGGATCCAAGAGGTGCCAGGAACAGTTTCAAGTTTCCAACCTCACCAGTCCAAATCCACTCTGTAAAAAAAGTTAATACATTCGAAAGAAACAGTTAAAAGCACCAACAATCAATTAGCGGTGCGCATGTGTACGCACATTGACAGTATGTGCCCACTGGAACTGAGACAAGGGCAACAAATGGCAGGCAGAACCAGGGGTGCCAGGGCAGCAGAGGCATTCACACAAAAATCTATACACTTCACACCAATGGTGTGGTGAGAAGGAGAAGGAATAAAAAGATGGAGAAAAGAAGCCCAGCAATGAGGATTGGAGGGGTGAGGGGACAAGGAAGAATTGGAATAGCACAGAAAAGAAGGATGGAAGAAAGAAGGCGGAAACAGAGAGAAGAGAGGTAGCCCAATGTTGTGGTTCCCAACTCCTCCCTAGGGAAGTACACACAACTGGCATCTCTTTCCATGACAAAACCAGGCACCAAGTGACTTCCAACACTTTTTATTAGGCTGTTCAGACTACAGAGAGGTTGGTGGATTCTAACGCTCTGGGCCACTTTCATTTGTGCCACTGAATGAGGGAAAATGGCCAACATGGTTCATTAGGTAGCTGCCAGACCCCAGAGGATTGATGACTGTTGGACTGGACATAGATTGGTGGTAAGGGTCATGATCTGGCCCCATACCGTTGTTCCAGGATCCAGTTCCTGAACTTAATAAGTTATCACAGGATCCTGTCTCTCCTCTGCTGGTACATGCCCCTGGATCCAGCCACTAGTTTAGGTAAGTCATTCCTGATTCATGTCCTTCTTGCTAGTAAATTGTTTCAGGACCAGACTGAGCAGGTTTGGATTGGTGAAGGACCACAGGCAGACCTATGCAGGAAGGCTAGGAAGAGAGGATTCAAGCCCTAGGTATCACCTTTATGGAATGGGCCAGTAAAGGTTAGGTACTGATGAGGAACTGGGTTTAGATCTGGCTGTCACTTGACCCCAAGAGGTTAAGGAGTCTCTCTGTACAAGCTCTGTCTATCATTACTATTGTCATTACCATCATCTTTATTTATATCTCACCTTTTTACCAGAATGAGACACAAGGTAGCTTACAAATCCAAATGATTGCAAGGCAAGACAATGGGTAATGACTGCCACTGTCAGTGGGGTTGTGAATCTGCTCTGGGCTTTGGTCCAAACTTTAAAGAAGCTGTGCAGGGTGCTGAACACGATCCTCACAAGATTCAGCAACATGGGCAGAGTTCAGAAATTTCAGACAAAAAGCTTCAGTGGATACACCACCAGCTTATGTATGTCCTGAAGGTATCTGTCAGTTTATAGAGATCCCATGAATTTCCTAGGGTTTTTTTAGGCGAGGAATAATCAGAGGTAGTTTTGCCATTTCCTTCCTCCTGGTATTAGTTGGCAGTCTCTCATCCAAGTACTAACCAGAACTGACACTGCTTAGCTTGCAGGATCAGATGGGAGCTAGTGCCTTCAGGGCATTTAGGCCACTCCAGCACCCTCTTCAAGGAAAGAAGCATCACAGGAATGGCTCCAGTTTCCATAAGAGAGAGGCAGCCCTAAGTAGGATTTATGCCTGTGTAAGTCACTACCAGGATGCCAGCCACAAATATGTCAATTTGTATATATAGATCCAACTTAGAAGTAATTATTATGATTTAAGTAGAACTACAATACTGTGATCAGGTGACTTCTGTGACTAGTGAATCTGCTGTCCAGATGTTAATTGCTGATGGAAAATTCAAGGCCTCTCTTTTCCCTGCTTAGTGTTGTTTATAATCAAACTGGACCTGGACCAGACAGCCCTTCAAATAAATGAAGCTTTCCAATAAGTGATTGTCTCCTGGCAGGTCTTCTGGCAGAGGGTTGTCCTGTCCTTTGCAAAGTGAGATAGATGACCACAATGGCAAGGGAAGGTCAAGCTTCTTGCTTGTACTGTTTTCCAATCAAAAAGGTATGCATAACTTTTACCTCTGGGGAAAAAGCAACTTAGGTGAGGGCATGTTTTTTGGTAAGAAAATGAAATGAGGGAAGTATCTTTCTTAACGTGCTGCTCTTCCACTTGAAACACCTGCACTGGTTGGCAATTGTTATGCGTAATCCAGGATGTTAGTTTTAATCTTTATAGCCCTAAAAATCTTAGGGCCTAGCTCTCTAAGGAATCAATTGTCTTATTAAAAACCTGTCTGGCCATTAAGAACTGCAGGAGAAACCTTCTTGAAAATGCCGTTGTCTTCAGGGGGCTGTTTGTTGCACATGCTAATATATTTTTAAGCAAAACAATCTGGTGTTTCAAATTCAGGAATGTATTCACTTTGGAATTACAGCTGGTCCTCCCTTTCTTAGCTTCTAAAAAGATGTTGAGACACATCTTTTTAATTTAGTATTTTAAATTCATATTGGTATACAGTAGTAAAGTTTCACTGTTGCTGTTCTGATGGATCTTTAATTGCTTTATTTTCAGAGTGGCTTTATTTTATTTTAATTTTACTGCTCACTACTCTCATGGCTTCTTAGCAAAAAGAAAGGTAAAAAGATATTAATAATCAATCAAACAGACAAACCCAAAAGTCTATGAAAATAATAAAAGGATGAAGATGTCATGGATACTTATACATTTTGTTTCTTTTCTTGTATAGACCTTTCTCAAGACCTTTTCACTCAAGGATTTCTCTAGCATCCTAACTGGTTCCTGAGTCTACAGTCCTACTGGGACCATTGAATGTCCCTCTAAGGTAGATACAAAAAAGATTGTCTTGCAGATCTCAACGTGCTCCCAGATTCTGGAACTCTCTGGCCAAAGACTAGATTGGGTCCCTTCTTGCTGTTCTTTTGTTGGCAGGTAAGGACGTTTTCATTCTGGCTGGATTTGAGACCTGCCTGTTTTATAAGAAAAGGGCTTAGTGTGCTGTACTACTTTTATACTTTGTTTTTAAATCAGTGAATTGTTGTTTGTCTTCATTTTGTAGACAGTTTAATACTGTTTTTAAAACAGCTTTCTATATATTTAGCTACATGTGTTTTTACTCTTTTTAAAAGTCTTTTAAAGCCATTCTGAGAAAAAGGCTGTAAATAAAGTATTAGACTGGAAGAGAATACTTGTTTCCTTAGATCAATTAAAAGAAAAATATTTCAGAGTGGGGAATGAGGAACATTTTTGTTGTCCACATAGCTGGGGCTTCAGCTTCCAGGAGCTCTAGCTAACGTGGCCAAAGGTATGTTATTGTACAGGTTTTTGCTGAAAATATGATAGAGCAGTGGTTCTCAACCTGTGGGTCCCCAGATGTTTGTAGACTTCAGCTCCCAGAAGCCCCAGCCACTATGGTCAATGCTCAGGGCTTCTGGGAGCTGAAGTCCAAAAACATCTAGGGACCCACAGGTTGAGAACCACTGTGATAGAGGGTCAAAGGCTTTATTCCTACCCGACTTTTAAGGGGATTCCCAGCCATCTGTGTTTTTATTACGTTGCTGAAGTTAACTCCATTAAAGTAAAAGGTTTATATTCTTTTTGTAACCCTTTGCCTGACATTGAGGTAAATGAGTGATTTTTCTGCCTCCCTCTTTTTGGTCCTGCATCAAGTAGACCTGACTGACTAATGACCCTGGTTAAGATACCACGTTGCACACATCATGTGGCTTTAATTTTAACACAAAATAAATATTTCCGTAGCCTGTAAATTTCCTGCAAGGTATTTATCTGGGTGAACGCAAAGCTTAGCACCGTCTGCTAATTCCTTTATCTTTCAGATACAGGACTGAAAACAAAGACAACAACAACGACAAAAGAAACCCTTGGATTGTTTGGAACAAAAAGCAGTAAAATCTGCACCAGGCATTTGGCAGTCAGGTTTACTCATACCTTCAGGTAAGCTTCTTTCTCCAGACTGTTTATTTTCTCAGGGAGGGGAGCATTTTAATCTTTCTGTGGGGTCTGAGAACACAGTCACATCAGCAGTCTCCCATTTCTCCGCATCAGTGCTGCACAATTTGCAGCCACAAAGACAACTGGCCCAAAATGATTTGAACTGACTTCTTCCATAAAAACGTCACAGCTGCCATGCTAGGTCAGATCAGAGGTCAATCCAACTCAGCATCTATCTGTCAAGAGTGTCCAGCCATTCTGTCTCTGTCTCAGAAATATTAACAAATGGGGACTGGTCATAAAGTATGTCACACATCAATAGAAGGAGACAGTGGAGAGGAATAAGCATTATTACCCCTGATGTTGTTGTTGTCATCTTCCTTGTAGTCCTCCTCCACCTCCTCTTCTACATGATCAGAAGCCCTGAGAATAAGCAAATTAATCAATAAACTGCCCATATGTTGCCCTGCTGGAACTCAAAGCAGCATCCACAGGGCACTCTTAATCCAGGGACTGAGCAGACCCAAACCTGTTTAGCTGAAGAGATGACTGTCTTCAGACCTTATCTTAGGGCAGGAGTAGTCAACTTCTTCCAGATGGTGAGGATGAACTGAGCCCTCCAAATCTATCCTTCAGTGGCCAAGCTGGTCAAGTATCTGGGAGCTATGCTTAGAGATGCTGAGAACTGTATCCCAGCAAAGTAACCTTACTGACCTTTGGTTGTATATGTATTACTGTGACAGTTCTTCTTTAGGGGGAGCATTTGTCCTGTTTTGCAGAGGACAATCGTCTCTACCTGAGGACACCAGCTATCTAAATAGCCGTTCAGGCCAAACGAGCTTTAAAGATAACAAAGAAGGAGGAAGAGGAGAAGGAGGAGGAGGAGGAAGAGGAGAAGAGGGGGATGGGGAGATCAGGATCCTTGAAGTTGTCCATAGCTAGTACCTGAACTACAGGTGGAGCAGAGACACAGTTCACTTGTCGCCATCTTTCCTGCAGCGGTGAGGTATACCAAACCAAAAATCCAAAGTTAAAAGTTATTAAAAATTAAAAGTTATTAAAAGGAGCAGCCTTTTTAACAACAGGAAGAGGGCAGAAGTTACATCCTGTTCACTTCCTGTTTCAAAAAAGGGAGGCTTTGGTGAAAATGCCATCCATGTGCCCCAATGGCCATTTTGTGGCAATTTAGAGGAAAAAAAGTGAATCCTGGGGGTCCCTGAGGGCTTCACAAATAGCCACATGTGGCCTATTGGTCACACTTTGGTCATCCCTGCTCTAGGGGCTACAGCATTGGTAGGTGATAGTTTCCTTGTTAGTGGAGTATGAATCTGTTCCAGGTTTTAGTCCAGACCTTCATGAAGTTATCTAATGTGCTGAATCCATCCTCTTCTAGCACCTTGGTTAGCTCTTTTAAAATTCAGACTAAATCCTGGAGCAGACTCATTATCCCACTGATGTAGGAGCCACCAGCTGCCGCTGTCTTGCAATACATATTTTACACAGAAGTAAGTTTCATTGAGTGCAATAGGGCTTACGCTCAGGTAAATGAATATAGTATAGCAACCTTAGTAAATTAGCACGGTTACTCAAAAAGCTTGTACAAAGTCCTCACACATTCCCAGCGACTAGGAAGTAAAGCAGTGCAGATTAGAGGCATACAAAGAAAAATCCTCTTTATTAGTGATAGTGCTAGGAATCCGGTATTTGCTCAGGAAGCTCTGAGATACAAAAGTTCTTTGGGCTTTGTGGATATATTTACAGTATTTAAAGGTCAAGTAATCTTTTCCATTTCCCTATTTGCTTCAGATGATTTTGTTGAACATTTTCATTATTCCTTGTGGTTCTTCCACACCCTCCTCTTTTTTCTTTTTTTTTTTTTTGGTTTAAGAGGATTTCTCTGTGTGTCTTGAGTTATTAGGACATAGCAAGTGTGTGGTGAATATGTTATTACTGTAACAAGCTTTCCCACACAGTAGATATTTATCCCCGGTACTGGCAAGCTTTTCATTTGAATGGGAGTGTGAAAGAGAAGATTAGAGAGGGCAAGCAGCCTAGAATAGAGATTGAGAGATAGAAAGGGTTTCAGAGTTGCCGATTCTTCTGTTGCATTTTTAGCACAAGCAGCAGAAGGAGAATTTATTTGTTCTTTTGCCCATCTGGTAACAATGGAAGGTATGGGTCAGTGACACATGGATCTCATTCTGATTTGCATGCTCCAAAAGTAAGAAACACTGCTAACTGTACTACACAATGTTTTCATGATTGATTCAGACGATTGGTTCAGTTATTTCACACCATAGTTAAAATTTTTAGAAAACCAAAAAGAAGAAGAAGAAGAAGGAAACAAAACCAAACATCACTAAATAATGACAAATTTTTATGACTACAAAGTTTAGGAGAACTAGGATTAAGTCTGGAGGAAAATGGGGGTAGACAAAGGAGAGAAATAGATGCAGATAAAAGATTTTAATTTGGTTGCTTTTCTCTCCGTTGCATACAACTTATGTTTGTTATATCACCTCTGATTTTTACTGCAATCATATCCTAGGATTTTCTTGGAGATTTACTCAAAGGAAATTTGCCATTCCATCCAAGACTGAGAGAACGTGGACCCACTGGGTTTCTATGGGTGTCTAGTATGGTGTCCAGATCAAGGAAAGTAATAGTTCTCCTCTATTCTGCCTTGGTCAGACCTCATCTGGAATACTGTGTCCAGTTTCGGGCACTTCATTTCAAGAAAGATATTGACAAGCTGGAATGTGTCCAGAGGAGAGCGACCAAAATGGTGGAGGATTTGGAAGCCATGCCTATAAGGAGTGGCTTAGGGAGCTGGGGATGTTTTGTCTGCAGAAGATAAGGTTAAGAGGAGACATGATAGCCATGTTTAAATATTTGAAGGGATGCCATGTCGAGGAGGGAGTGGGCTTGTTTTCCACTGCTCCAGAGACTAGGACAAGGAGCAATGGATTCTAGCTACAGGAAAAGAGATTCCAGCTGAACCTCAGGAAGAACTTCCTGATGGTCAGAGCTGTCCAGCAGTGAAATATGCTGCCTCGGAGAGTTGTAGAGTCTCCTTCTCTGGAGGTTTAGGTTGGATGGCCATCTGTTGGGAGTGCTTTGATGTGTGTTCCTGCATAGCAGGGGGTTTGACTGGATGGCCCCTGTGGTCTCTTCCAACTCTGTTATTCTATGATTCTATGATGGAGCAGGAATTTGGAACCTGGTGCTAATCCAGCACTAAAACCACTACACCATGCCGGCTCACTATATAGCTCAGGTCAACTGGTATACAGAGAGATTTCTCTTGGTCCACAACTTTTAGCACTGGATCATTCCTATAGAAAAATAAGTATAAAGTGATATGAGGAAATACCCATACCAACATCGCTTGGTAACCCATGTTACCTCACAGATTTCTAATGCTAATGGAGGAAGGGCTGGAAGGGGCTCAGTCAAGAATCTTACAGTTTGCAGTAAGACAGAGAGAGATCTGTAACACTCCAGATGCCCCTTTCAGCCTTGTGTTACTGCGGTCTAGGCCTACGCGGAGATAGCACTAGATATCACATTGATATCAAACAGTCGGCTTTCCTTGCCACCCCGTTCCACGTGTTCGCGAGACCACCGGACAAGCACGCAAACAGGCATGGCTGATAATTGCTGGACATTCCATTCTCCACCCAGGCAGGCCAGACGCAGCCGGTTCATTGCTTCAGGGACCTCTCCGGCAAACAC
This sequence comes from Iguana delicatissima, assembly GCA_948472985.1. Classification (NCBI taxonomy): domain Eukaryota; kingdom Metazoa; phylum Chordata; class Lepidosauria; order Squamata; family Iguanidae; genus Iguana; species Iguana delicatissima. Next base: position 26,293 of record CAOKZL010000363.1, on the reverse strand, counting down.
CTCATTACATATGCGCGATACTAACAAAAGCTTCCTGCCCTGGGCAGGCTACTGGACAAAGGTTGTGCCGTCCACTGGTAAGCACTGCACATTTGCATACTGGCCACACTATTGTTAATTCGGCTCTGATTCCATCATGCAAAGTTGTGACCTTTCCGAGACATTGTCTCGCACTCAAAACTCATTGTTTTTCCCCGAGTAAGGCATGGCCCACAGTCACAATTCAACCTATACAAACCCCTGATTCCGAGACCTTCCTCAGGTTGCTCGACCCACTCCAGAGTTCCATCCCGCCTTGCTGCTGCATTGCATGGCGAGCTCCCCTCAGCTAATTGAGCTGAGCTTCTTTTCCGCATCCCCAGCTTCTCTCACAAGGTCCAGGATGATGAGACAGGTGTCGTATCACCCATTTTCCTCTGAAAATCCCTATCCCCAATTCAATCTCTGATTCCTTAGTTGTCTGCATGACTGTGGTGTCTTTAATATTTGTCTGTATTCAATAAACTATCACTTTTATTACTTTAAACCCATCTGGCTGCTTGACTGACCTGACCCCGTAGACGCTGGGTTGCAAGATCCTGCTAAGTTACCCTGCCTCTCGCTAGCTTAAATGAGTGCTCCAGCTAATTTTCCCCAAGGTTGTGTTTTATTGTTTGGTTATTTAGGTGTCCCTCCCGGGACCCCCAGAAATCAGGGTAACACTTGTCAAAGGTTTTGGTGGGATAGTGGCAGTAGTAGTTTACAGAGCCATTCAGCCATTCTCTGCTGCTGAAGGACAGAGCTGCGGCTATTCAATGGACTCGTCTGTGACTTCTAAATTAATTAACCTAAAGCCTCTGGTGTGGTGGAAGATACCATCCCCTCACAAGTGTTGTAATAATAGTCATCTGGTAGTTCAGCTGGCTTTTATGTATACTTGGGGAGGGATGCCATTATTTTTGTCTTCTGCTTCAGGTAACAAAATGTTGCAAGTCAATTTTTTTTTTTAGTTCATAACCATTCAGAGGATAATAGGTTCCCTAGGAATGAATGGTGTTCCTGATTTCTCACCTTAAATATCCTTGTAAGGGGCACGCTGTTTTGGCATATATATTCTGTTGTGTATAAGTGTAGTCAGTGCCACTATCCTGGAAAGGTGCATGATTCAGTGAGAACCTGGCAAACATTGCGTGGATCAAAGTTGATACCAGCGTATGCTAAAAAGTAAGGATTAATGCAAAGTTGGAAATATGAATAGTAACATCCTTCTGATTTTGATGGAATCATTCTGGCCTCCACGAGATCTAAGACTGCCATGGGACCTTGGTGTAAAAGGAGATTCTGTTTGCGACTAACAGAGGCAGCAGGTGTTTGGGAGCAAAGAAAAGCTTCTTTTCTACCTCCATTTGTTGTGAGTCCTCTACAAAGCACCAATATATACTCTAGACCAGTGGTTCTCAACCTGTGGGTCCCCAGATGTTTTTGGACTTCAGCTCCCAGAAGCCCTGAGCATTGACCATAGTGGCTGGGGCTTCTGGGAGCTGAAGTCCACAAACATCTGGGGACCCACAGGTTGAGAACCAGTGCTCTAGACACTCTGGGCCAGTTCCTTACCCTAGGGAGAAATCTTAAAGGCATGGGGAAAAACAGAGTTTTCACCTGTTTGCCTAAACAGAAGCAGCTCACATAAGTGAAACAGCTCCAACAAAACCCCTCCCCTATGTCTCACAGTTCAGCAGAGAAGGAAGGGGCCACTAGTTTCCACTTGTAAGTAGGGTTGTTAGATCTCAGGGCCTGGTCCCCAGCAACCAGCTTTCATGTGTTGTTTCCAGGTGGGAACTGAGAGTGCAGTTCTCCAGTGTTAGTGGGCTCAGTTCTGGGCAAGAAGAAAGATCTGTGTGCAAATCTTCAGCTCAGCTAGTACAGCAGCAGCTTGCTACTGCTACTTGTGAAATTTAATTGATTTGTTTGCTACAACTTGCAAAGACTCTCTAGAGGAGCTATGTATTTACTTAGCTTCCTCCTTCCTTCCCAGTCATTTTAGTACTAGGGCTCAGGCCATTTCCGCACTAGACTGTTATAGTGCTAGTATTCCACTTTCAACATCCTATGGAATCCTGGGGTTTGCCCCAGGCTGCTCCCTAAACTGCAAACCCCAGGATTCCATAGGATGTTGAAAGTGGAATAATAGCACTATAACAGTCTAGTGTGTAAATGGCCTCACTCTCTGTTCTTTGCACCCATTGTCTGGCTAAAAGCAAGTAGCTTGACAAAATGTTCTCTATTCCATCTTGCTAAGCAAATGACAATGAATAATCCCTTCATTTCACCTTGATCTGGAAACAGCTCCTTTAACTAAGGCCTTTTCCACACGGGGTTTTTGAAATGGTGCAGTCTGTCCTCCAAGGAGGAGGTCTGCACCTCGGACCAGCCTGGGTAGGACCTATTTAAGATAGATCCGCAGCTCAGTCTGGTCCGGAACAACCCCAAGTGCTCCTCCAGTGTGCTTTTGAAAGACCTCGTTTTTCTGGTCTTTCAAAAGCATGCAGCGTGCCACTGCGAGCCTGCTCCCTTATGCAGATTCGCAAGCTCGCACCAATGCGAGCCTGCGATCTGCCCGAGGGCGGGCATTAGGCTGGTGAGCTTCAGTGGTTGGTCGAGACGTTCGACCAACCGGAAGCCGCCATTTGGGACGCCGGAGCAGTGCGTATTGACGGGCATGCACTGCTCCGGAGCGCCATGGACCGGATCAGGGAACTGAAAGGTCTGGTGAGTAGCGGCGCGGGGTGATTCCCTTGCCTAGTGTGGAAAAGGCCAAAGACTTCTGCCTTAATTTCTAAACAGGAAAGTATGTGTGTTTGAATGACAAGCTCTGAACAACTGATACGTGGCATTTGATGACATCCTTAGGTCTCAGATTTTTGGCCAGAATGCCTGAAGGCCTGGAACATTCCTGAACTTCATATTAACTGTCCTGATTTTGTAGGGATAGTCCTGATTAATCCTCCTCTGTCATCTCACTTTTTCATCTGCTTTTTAAATGTCCCTGTTTCTTTTTTCCCCCTCCTCCTATTTTCTTCCTTTTTGCTCAGCTTATTTCTATTGTTACAAGCTGAGTTCAAAGCAAAAACAAACTGCTGCAAGTCTCCTAGCTTGTGTTTCCTTCGTCATTAATAACCTTTGCAATTTTGACCACATGTCCCTATTTTTATCTGTGAAATTTTGGAGGGTATGGAATTGACAACCCTAACTGTAAGTGAGTGAAACTCATTAGTGTGTGAAGCACCTTGTCTTAAATTCAGCTAAAGTAGAACCATCAAATCAATGGAATTTATGTTAGTATTGATTTACTATTCAACAATAGAATCAATAGGCACACTGTAGCTGGGATTACAAACTGGATATAGGCCTGCATGTCCTGGAATGTCATGTCAGAGTGAATAAGAATTCCATGAGGCCTTACTGTTACAAGCCTTTCAAAGCCATCCTGAACTATATCATGGACTGTCTGTGAACACTTCTTAATGTCTCTCACATAACAATTCCCCATTTCCAGCCCTTCAGAAATGTAAATCCTGGCTTGTTTTATTTTTATGGATGAAAACAAGAAACCCGATCATTTTTCTCCTTGTCTGAAATATAGTAAAATATTTCCAGCCATTTTTTGTAAGACTTTACCTTGCTTACAGGTAAACATTTTTGCACAGTGCAGTTGAGCACAGTTACAGAGAGGTGCTGCTTTGTTGCATGGACAAATCAGAAGCACTCTATGTATTGTTTACTGCTTTTTCATTAGCAACTTTTCTGTATTTGCTGTGTGTACTTTGCTTCACATCAGGAAAAAACAGTAGGTCTTGGAAGAGATAGTTTTGCACATATTATGGAAAAAAACATGCTCCTTGTCTCATTCGTGTGCTGGAGGCAAGAAGTCTTGCAGAGTCTGACAATTTCTCAGCATGTCAAGAACAGCCTTTCTCACTGAAGACAAGAAATTTTGCAAATATTCTTCACCTCTCCTGCAGGCTTGCATATAGACTCAAGTAGATTCGCTCACATTTGTACATTCCTGTAACTATAATGCTGGTCAACATGGGATCTATATATTTCCCCAGGCTGTCTGAGAGAGACTGTCTGAGAAGTGGACTAGCATGTAAAGCACCTCGCCTCGCTCTGGGCATCAGATATGTCCTGATATCTCTTTAGGGACACAAGAATGATGGCAGTCTTTTCTCCTGTCTGAATTGATCATTCATTTCTACATTCACTCAGGATGATGTGGGCATCAGTCCATGTATAGCTGAATGCATTCTGGAGAGGATGAGATGCCCAATGTCAGTACCTGGCATATTTGGGCCGCTGCGGAGGCCCATGTTTCCTAGAAAGACCCCCTGGGCAGCTATTTTGCTATCTTTTAGGCACCATCCAAAGGCAGTTTTAGTTTTCTTTGAAGTTTTGAATATTATTTCAAATTCATTGTATGTTCTGTCCTACTGTTTTGTAACGATGTTACTGGGGATTTTTGGGCTGCTTTTGGATTTTTTTAAAGAAATGAATGTAAGCTGTTTGAATAGTTAGCACTGAAAGATAGGACAGAATGATCTTATAAAAATAAATGTGAAAATATGTGTGTGTGTAAGGATAGATTCTTTGCATAACTCTGTATAAATGGGAATGAATAATTGGAGTAGAATGTGCCACTTAACATATCAGAGCCTCATCCAGATTTTTAGAAACTGAACATGAGATTTCCCAGGGATGATTTTAATACACTTCAATCAGGCCTTCAGGGTCTTATGCATAATTCTGTATCTGCAGTACCTAAAAAAAAAAAGAGGAAAGTTATGTTGAATCTGAAACTGAGATGAGGAATTTGTGGCCCTTCAGATGCTGGACTCAAAACCCTATGAGCCCTAGCAAGCATGGACAATGGCTACGAATTATGGGAAATGCAGTCTAATCATATCTAGAGGTCCACGTCTTCTTTTGTCTAAAATATATCTATCATGACTACATAATCCAATGACATCAGAGTTGATGAAAACTACTGTTGATTTTGTATGGTCACCACAATTTTACATCAGGCTTTGCAGGATGATATACAAAAATTATGAGGACATTTTATGGAGTAGTCAATGTTCAAAATTTGAACTGTTCAGAGTGCATAAAATCATGGAACTTGAGACCTATTGACAGATGTCTAGCCTTCTTGTGAGATCCAGAGCAGATGAACCTTGTCATCCTTGCAACATATTTCTGGAGTGTCTTCTTTCCATCTGATTGCACAGCACTAGGCACAAGAAGCTGACATGAAGTGGACTATAATTAATGGGTTGCAACTGAAACTCAAGGCTGGACCATAAGAGAATGCTGCATTGTCTTTCCCCTTCCTGAAGTGGTTCTTGGCTCTAGACGTTGCTATTCTGTTTGCTTCCTGTCATGCCAGTTGCTGTTCTTCCAGAATATCACATGTTCTACATGTGGCCATTGTCATTTTGCATACTTGTTGTCTTGCAATTCAGTGCTCTGGAGTCTCAAATGCTCTGAATTCAACCATTTTCATTCTGTCTGTTGTTCTGTGGTCTCTTCTTTTACTAGTTACATCATTACCCTCAATTTATTTATTTATTTTGAGACATTCTGCTCCAGCCCTGGGACTCAAAATAGCTTACAAGGTTAAAACAAGTATGCCTAAAACATCACATCGTTAAAACATGAAGAAGTTGAAAGATAATTAAAGTACAAATAGAATTAAAGGTGATGTAAAAACAAAACCATTAAAAACAGCAACAAATACAGACAATGCATCATAGTATTAAAAGCCTCTTCTCCAATAGCAGTGAGTTCCGAAAGTCCTTTCAAAGGAAACAAAGGCCCTTTCCACACAGGGGGCGGCGAAACGGGGGGAAACGGGGTGGCGCACGTGGGGACGGAGCTCACCTTGCAGCGGGGCACTCCGTCCCTGTGGGGAGCAGTGCGCGTTTGCCGCTCTAAACGTCGGCGGCGTTCGGCGGCGCTCAGCAGTGTCCGGCGGCACCCAAAATGGTGGCTGGCGGCTTCCGGCGGTGCTCCGCCAATTGGGGCAGCGTGCCAGCCAGAAGCCCGCCCCCAGGCAGCTCGCAGTTCTAAATGGAGCGCTGTGACGGAGTAGAGCGCGCAAGTTTTAAAAAGACCACTTGAAAAGTGGTCTTTATAAAACACAGAACGCCACCCCCGTGGCCACGTGAGGGCGGTTTGAGGTCTAGAACCTCCCCTTTTTTCACTGCTCTAACGCACCCCGCAGTGTAGACGACCTCCATGTCCGGTCGTCCCAGTGCGGGGATTTACCCCTGTGTGGAATTGGCCAAAAAGTCTTTGCCTGACCCTGGAAGGTCATGGAGGTCCCCTGTCTAGTCTCTTTAGGAAGGGAGTTCCAGAGTCTAGGAACAGTCACCAAGGAGATCCACTCCTGTGTTCCCACTAGATGGACCTGTGGGGAGTGGGTGTGGGTGGGGCAGAGACAAGAGCTTCCCTTGAATATCTCAAAGCATGGACAGGCTTGTATATGAGAACAGAGTTTATTAGCTAGTGTGGACCTGATCCTTATAGGGCTGTACAGATTTGTGCACTTTGAATTGTGCCCAGATATGCTTTGGTAGCCAGTGGAGCTGTTCTAACAAGAGAGCTTTACACTCACTATAACTAGTCATAATCAGTAATCTGGATGCATCTTTTTGAACTGGCTGAAGTTTCTGAACACTCTTCAAATGCAGCTCCATGTAGCAGGCATTACAGTAACTCAAACAGAGTGCAACTGGGGAATATATTACTGTAGCTAAATCTGACATCTCTAGAAATGGGCAGCACAGATGCACAAGCCTCAGATGCGCAAATGCATTGGTGGCTGCTGCAGAGACCTGAACTTCTTGGAAAAAGTTAAATGCAGGAATACACTCAATCTGTCACCCTGTATTTCCAGGGTGAATGTAATCTCATTCAGGACGAGTTAAATCCCTATTCACTAATTTACCTTTTGACTGACCGGGAATATCTCTGCTTTGTCCAGTTTAATGGCCAAGGGATCAAACTGGAGTCCCTCACACCACCTTCTGGGTTAGGCACCCCAGGAAGCAACACAACCACTGTAAAACAGTGCCTCCACATCCTATCTCATCTATGGTATCAGAAACTGTAGAGAAGTCTAGCAGAAACAACAAAGGCACAGTGCCCCATCCGGGTCCAAGCAGAGACTGTGCATCATGGTGACCAAAACTAACTCTGTTTCATAGCTGGGTCTGAAATGAGTCTGAAATAGATGAAGGTAATCCATTTAATCTAGGAATCACTGGACATGAGAGGCCACTAGATTGTGTAGCCCCCGTCTAAAAATGGAATGTTGGAAACTGGCTGGTAGATCATTCTTTGGTCATGTGATCTTTACAGAGAGAAGCCTGGTTTTGCCCCATTCCAAAGACTATTTATACCTCTATCTCTTTCTATCAGGGTAGACAAAGTGGGGCTGTGGGTCTCACATGGCCCTCTAGGGCACCCTGTGTAGTCACTTCTTTTTCTAAAAATGGCCTTTCTGACATTGCCATTTAAATGGCAATTTCACACACACATACTTTGTATCTGGGATTACACTATTCCATTTTGTGGCAAAAAGTTTCTTTATTGTGAGGTTGCACCTCTGCAGGACACCAAGGTTTAGGGCAAGACAGCTTCTGGATCTTCAGAAGCTGCTCTCCTCTGCTCTCTCTATATAGATGACTTTCACACTACATAGTTATAGCACTGTGATTCCATTGTAACAGCAATGGCAACACCCTATGGATTCTTGGCACTTACAGTTTAGTAAGAGGTACTTATAATTCCCAGCCATAGAACACGTATGTCTCTCTAAGCTACAGACTCCTTGATTCCACTGGAAGCTGCCATGGCCCTTAAATTGGAATCATAGTGCCATAACTGTGTAGGGTAAAAGGGGGGGAGAGATACATATCCATTCATACACACATACACAGAAGGAAACGTGTAGGTAACTATTTACTCCAGAGCACCACTCACAATCAGCTGTAGGCATTTGGACCTAATCTCTCAAGGCTTCTTGCTCTTCGGGGGCCCTCTTGTTGTTGAAGAGTCTGTGGCTGAGATTCTGTTTGGTGTGAGCTAAATATAACACTCTGCCCAGATCTTTTGTCATCCCTTCTTTCCTCAGAAAGCAAGGTCCACATGCTGAGGCACACTACCATGACCATTTCTTCATGGAGAGAGGGGTGGCAGGAAGTGTCCAAGAAGAACCTGCCTTCAATTCTGCAGCTGTGAGGAGAAACCTAACCAATGTCACCCTAAGAGCCAGCATAGGATATTAGTTTCAGTGTTGGATCAGGACTTGGGGAGACCAGGGATGGGAACCCATTGGGTGACCTTGAGCAAATCATAGAATTATAGAATCTTAAGAGCTGGAAGAGACTACAAAGGCCATATAGTACAGCCCTCTGCCATTCTGGAATACACAACTAAAGGACCCCTGAAAGATGCCCATCCAACCTCTATTTAACATTGGCCAATGAAGGAGAGTCTACTACCCTTAAAGGCAGTCTATTCCACTGTCGAGTAGCTCTTACAGTAAAGAAGTTGTTCCTAACATTTAGGCAGAATCTCTTTTCTTGTAATTTGAATCCACTGCTCCATCTTTTACATGACATCTCTTCAGAAATTTAAATTTGGCTATCTTTCATTCTTCCCTTTTCCAAACTAAACAGCATACCCAGCTCCCTAAGTCCTTCCTCATAAAGCTTGGTTTTCAGATCTTTAACCACCTGGGCTGACCTTCTCTGGACACATTCCAGGTTGCAGATATCCTTCTTGAATGGTGGCGCCCAGAAGTAGATGCAGTATTCTGGGTGTGGCATGACCAAAGCAGAATAGCATGGCACTACTACTTCCCTCAGTCTGAGCATTATACTCCTGTTAATGCAGCCCAGAAGGGCACTGGCTTTTTTGGCCACTGCATCACACTGCTGACTTGTGTTTTATTGAGATACCTGTATGTCAGCTCTCTTCTTCCAGCTGCAGAAGTACCACCTGCTCTCCTTCCTTAACCAATAAATGTCTCCTATTTGCTCAACATGGTATGGTACAGCCATATTATGGTTTAGTAAAATTAATGCATTTTAAAATATGTGTGTGTGCTTTAAAAGGAAATAAGCCCCAAAAGGATACACTCAGAGCCCTATAAGTATGTACACCAAGTTTCAGATGACTAGGTTTCATGGTTTTGGAACTACATTTTCCTCCAATGTTTCACTGATAAAAATCAGGACACATGTGGCCAATCAATCTCAAAGTATGGTCAAGATGGCAAAAGCTATAAATGAGGAAGAATAGACAAGGCAGGAGAAGCTGCAGCAGTTTGGTTTTGTCTGAGCCAGCTGGGAAGGGCAGGATTCTGCACTTTCCTCTCCTACTCCCCTCCAGTGAGTTAATTAAGTGCAAACTCTTTTTGCATTTTGAGCTCATTTTGTATAAACGGAACAAAACTGAGGATGAAGGGGGAACATGGGAGGACCACACAGAATCCGGGACATTTTAAAACCATCTGAAAAAGTGGAATGAGAGAGGAATAAGCAGAACTGTCCCTGCCAAATCAGGGCAGTTTGGAGGTATGGAGCTATGATGGAAGCAAGCAAAGGAAGAGATACACAGATACGCACATATTATCAATGTGCACACTTCCAGATGTTTGCCCCAGTGAACCTACTATCCTTAGTCTTGCTGGGAGAGTGCTAGCATTAATTGTACTTAGCTTGATGGCATGTACCCACCTGTAGGTATTGTGGCACACGCTGAGTTGGTGATAAAGCAGAAACCCAAAGTTTCTGAACATGCAGACCTTCCAGAAGACCTTGAAGAACTGGTGTTTCTGATAAGTGCTGATTGACGTGACAGCTCACATCACTGGTGGGAAGTCATGCGAATCAAATGATTTCGAATAACTCTTTATGCAGTATGTTCTTGCCAGTTCTGCCATTTGAAGATCCTTCAGGTTTGGAAGCAGCTGGATGGCGGAGGAAGAGCTAAGTAATTGCAAACTTCCCTACCTTGACTCTGGCTTAGCTATCCTCTATAAGCTGTTGGGGCATTTACTGGAAATGGAAAGGAGAGTGATGGGGAGGTGAATAAACTGAGTGAAATAGCTGAGGAGTGTGCCCCTCAGATAAAAAATATAATCAAATCAAGTGCCAACTAAGAGGAAAGCACCAGAAATGAAGAGCCTTGTACTGAAATTAATTTTCCTTTGCTAAAAGGGAGCTTCAAGCTCTGATATCTAGTATAATGATTAGAAGGTGCATCCTTAATGGCTGCTTAGAGAATGACTGGTACCTTGCCAGATCAGGGTGCGGGTGGAAGAGGGAAATCCATGCAGTAAAGTTTCTGACTTTCTGGGATAGTGCAAAATCTGCTACGTGATATTAGTTTTCCCTCTGTTATTCTATCCAGAGGCAGAATGCAGGGAGATTTAATGTGACCCTGTCCCTGATATTCCTTCTTTAAAATCAAGGCCATGCTTTTGGTTTCAGTTCTAAAGCACTTTGGTAAGATTCTAAGCCCCACTGAACTCTATGGGATGTGCTTCTGAGTTGACATAAAAAGAATTACAATAGAAATGTGATAAAAAGTGCATCAGTAAAGCTGAAAATGTCCCCCTTTGCCCCAAGCTTTCCTTCCCTAGATTTTTTTCTGATCCTTCTAAATTAGCCTCCCCAACTTGGTGCCCTTCAGATGTCATGGACTCTGCTAGCTGGCAATGATGGGCATCATAGAGTAACAGGTTGGTGGTGACTGTTCCAAATTAGTGGGGGGTTAATGACAGTGCTGTTTGCCTCTGGAGATGCCCACTTTGCTTTGTCTGAAGGTGTGCAAGAGACTTCCAGTTACTGGCTAGGCGTAAAAGCTCATTAATGGGGAAAAAGTTCAGATATGGAATAATGAGCATTTCTGTGTGGTTCCATTTTTTAAAGGTGCTGTAAGGTAATTGAACAGTGACATATTCCTTCATTTCAAAAGTAATTTTGCCTGAGTTTTCTATTTCTAGGAAGTCCTCAAGGCAGCTAAGAAAATATAATGCAGCAATAACATATTTTAAACCTCAACTTATAAGCAACAAAAAGCAATTTAAGAGATGGCAACTGCTCAACATCTTAAAACAGCAACCAGTCAAAACACGAATACCAGTATCATCACTAAAAATACAGTATGCAGAAGACCAGTTTCTAGTTTCATTGCAAGGTGATTGATTAAGGGAAAGTGATTCCCCTCCCACCCGCCAAAGAAATGATACAAATTCTTTGAAAGGACTTGCCAGACATGATAGCAGAGCCGCAGAGGCAAAAAGAATGAAACAGTGAAACTGGCACGCAGTCACATGGCACCAGGTCCATGTACACCGTTGGTGACATAACAAGCTTCCTGGTCTGAGTGAACAGTCTCCTGAAGGAGACTGACAGGTCTGCGTGCATCGCAAAGGAAGAGTGGCAATCTGTCTCTGGAAAAATGTTCTTCCTCAGTTCTAAAGTGAACATTAGCATGTCCTTGCTTTTTCCTTTCGCTGTCACTGGCCCATAATTAAACCAACTGGGACTCAGAAGTCCCTCTAAGAAGGGACCAAACTGATCTAAAATTCAGACACTTTCAGAAAAGAAAGTGAAGCCGTTCATCTGATATTTTGCTCCCTGAGCCCCTCTGCCAGTTTTTATGGCTTTTTAAATTACCGATTTGCGGGTTTTAGCTTGAAGGTTAGCTGCTTGAAAGGGGCTGGCCCTGATCCAAAGGTCTTCTTATATGGCAAATACAGGGGAAAATGTGTTCCCCACTCCACTGTCAAAGGGACTAATGGGAACCACTTGGTTCTAGTTGGAGGAATGTGTGGCCCCACTGGACATCAACTCCCATCAGCCCTAACCGGTATAGCTAATGGTGAGGGATGATAGTGTTGCTGTTGTTATTTTATTTTACATTTTTACACCCCACTTTTACTCATAATGAACTAAAAGTGGCTTACAAATTATTAAAACCACATAAAAACACCAGAGGGATATATAAAATGTAAAAAGCAATCAAGCTATAGAGTTAAAACCATTTAAAATTCACTAAAAGTCAATGTTTTTAAAAATCAACAAAACAGCACAGCAAACCATTTAAAATCCCATCACTGTCAGTTCCTGAAAGCCTGATAGAACAGAAATGTTTTCACTGGTGGAAGAAGAAGAAGGAGGGAGTTCTAGAGTCTGGGGGCAGCCACCGAGAAGGCCTTCTCCCATGTGGGAACCAAACAAGCCAGAGGAAATAATGGGACAGTGAAAAGGGTCTCTCCTAAAGGTCTTAAAAGGTCAAAACTGCAGTTCATCAATTTCCAGAAAGTTACTCCTTCCCCATCCCCAACTGATTCAATACAGTTTTGTACACTCCTCCAATGTAGCAACAGAAACTGCTTAGAAAGCTGCAACTCCAGGATATAGGAGGTCAATGAGGGTATCTGTCTCTATTTACTGCTTTGCATGTTCCTGATCCAGGAGATCTGATCCATATTAGGGCACATGCAGACTGCAACAGAAGGAAAAGGAATACTGCTTGTATGTGAAACATGTAAGAAGGATAAAATTGATGCAATTGGGTTGAAAGCTGAGAGGCAGACAGTGTGTATTTATTTTCCCTTCTAAATCATGGGAGATGAATTGTGTGGGTGTGACATATAATAATATACTAAGTAAATACATTTTGGAATTTCAAGTTGTCAGTATCTCATTAACTTAAACATCTGTCAGAGTTAGAGTCATTATAAATAAATTATGTACAGAAGTGATCGGTACCTTGGTTTTACACTTAATTTGGGGGGAAAGAACATTGCTAGCTTTCTTTATTTTATTGTTGCTCACGTTAATTCATGTTTTCTTCCATGAAATCCAAAATAATAAGGCTGCTTTCTAATACAACAGAGAAAAAGAACTGTACGTATACTTTGCAACTTTAAAACAAAAACAAAGCAAAGCTAAGGCAGCTTTCAGTCCTTTACCCTAGGCCTGGGAAAAGTTTGGCTGGGCAAAGCTTATTAGACTATAGTTCTCATCTCCCATTATCCCTATCCATGAGACTTGTCAGGTTAGAACTGTCCCAGGCTCTGAGACTTTAGCACCAAAACCTGAGACCCAAAACCTGTGATGTCAGAGGAGATGGGCTCTGCTGATGTCATTAAACATGACACATTATGCATCAACTACAGATGTACAGAATATACAGAAACACTAAGGCCCTTTTCGCACCTTACCTTTTCACGCTGCTGAGTTGGGGTTTTCGCGTGAGAAGGCTTAGGAGGAACGCTCTTACAAGCCTCCTGCTTCAGCTCTGCAGCTCTTTCCTGCAAGCGCCCCGCCCGCACCCCACTCCTTCCTTCCACAGTGCAGCCTGGGAGTTGGAGGCTGCGCTGGGGCAGGAAGTGCGACCGGCGCAGCTCAGGAGGCTTTGCACGGCAGGTGAATACGCCCCAGGCCCCTGAGCGATGTGTGAGTGCACACCATTTTTGGCTTCGAGACGAAAATGAAAAGGTGCATGCCCGCTTTGTGTCCAGCTCTTGAGCGTCGTGTAAATGTGAGTGCGTCATGCAGACTGCTCCTCACATTTACACAATGCTCAAGGGGCCCTCTAGCTTCCAAAACGCCGTGCAAAAAGGGCCTAAGTAATCAGGAAAAAAATATACATGTATTTGTCAAGACTATGCTCTTACCTTGAGATTCCTCTTCTTGGAGAAGGGTCCAGACCCTGTGATTTGGGAACCCTACTAACCATTGACCGTAGTGGATGGGGCTAAGGGGAAAAGGAACCCGACAATGTCTGGAAGGCCACATATTCCCCACTCCTGCTGTACACATGCATATAGAAGTAAACTCCATCCAACTGGGTTGCTTTTTAAAAGTGTAATTAAAATTTATAACTATTGGGGGAGGCGGCTTGGAAATGCAACAGTAATTCCTTTTAAAAAGCAAAGCATCAAGGTTTGCTTCTGGTTCTAAAATAACATGAAGGTGATTTTGAAATGCTATAATCTTTGTGGCTCTGCCCATGCAGCTAACACTCCACATGCCTACAGAACTAAATTGCGTGAACATGGCGTTGTTGGAAGCAAACCTTAGATGCAAAACAAGTGAATAAGGGACTTTTTCCTGGACACTAAATTATGATCATAATGAGTTCTAAATATTCCGCTGATTGTTTAAAGATTTCCCTCTCCTTTACTTTGTGCTTTTGCCTATTATTGAATGGTATAATGTAGCACCTGCACTTCTTAGTTGTGTTAATTATGCCTCTTTCAGAATTTGCTAAATGAATTATTTACTCTCCCATACACATGAATAATCAGTTTTGGCTGCAATCCTAAGGCAGCCAAAGGCCAGCTGAGAAACTGGAGGAAGCTACTACTTGGCTGATGGACAGTAGGTACTCCTAGAGCCTGGAAAAGTAACTTATTTTGACTATAACTCTCAGTATCTCTCAGCCAGTACAGCTGTTATTTTTTTAAAAAATGACCAGTACAGATAAAAGATTGCAGTCAAGAATCAGAAAAAGACTCCAACTTGGAAGGGCAACTATGAAGGAATTAAACAATATTCTGAAGTATAAAGATATATAATTGAGTACCAAAATCAAGATTGTCTGTGCTATTGTATTGTCAATTTCTATGTATGGTTGTGAAAGTGAGACAATGAAGTAAGCTGATAGAAAGAGAATCAATTCATAGGAAATGTGATGCTGGAGAAGAATTCTGTGGACATCCTGGACAGCCAAAAAGACAAATAAATGGGTCCTAGAGCACATCAAGCTTGGACTCGCGCTAGAAGCCAAGATGACTAAACTGAGACTGTCATACTTTGGATATCTCATGAGAAGACATGACTCACTAGAAAAGACAACAATGCTTGGTAAGGTAGAAGGCAGTAGGAAAAGAGGAAGACCCCAGTACAGGTGGATAGACTCAATCAAGGAAGCCACAGTCCTGGTGACAGGGTAATTTGGAGATTTCTCGTTCATAGGGTGATCTTAAGCCAAAGTCGATTCAACAGCAGTCAACAACAACAAGGTGTACAAAGCAGAGTGTGTTTGGGGCTGTCTTGGATATACAACCCCCTTATTCCCTTGATACCTTCCCCTCAGAAGGACCCAGAAATGGTTAATGTACTCCCGTTGAACTCAGTGTGATGGGGAAAGAAAAAGAACATCAAGAAAAGAAAAATAAGGATAAGTTTCCCACATTGCCTAAACTCTCACCCTAATCCAGACTTTTGGTTGTACTGCAAAAACTTGTAATATTTTATCAAATAGATATTTCATAACCCTGCCTTCCTGGCCAGACTTGCTCAGGATGAGGACCAGTGTAGTCCAATATATCTGGAGGGTGATGAGTCGGTGAAGGCCGCATTTAAATTTTCAGTGAGAGCTAGGGAACATGTGGCCCTCCAGATATTCCTGGGCTGCAAAACTCACCATCCCTTGCCAGCGTAACCAATGGTGAATAACGATGGGTGTTGCAATCTAAGAACATCTGGTGGGTAGAACATTCCCCCACCTTATTAAACCCTTGATATTGCTGTGTATTGAAATGGCACCTGGGGATCAGGAATGGGTTTTCCCCAAGAATACTATGAAAGCTTCAGCAATAAGAAATCTGTTATGAAATGTGATGGAGAAAGCCTGCCCATCTCTAATTTTTCAGGGATGTGTCATTACAGCAGAGAAACCACTTTTTGTTTAGCTTTGTGTTCTAGCCTGTGTATAGTATAGAATTTTCATTAGGGTTTATTCTGGTGAAATACATTTACTGTCATGTAAGACTATACTACACTTCGGGCTCCTCACATACATCTCTGCCACATTGAACTACAGTTGCCAAGGAAACCAGCCCAGATCTTTGTGGCAAATTTAATTTAATTTCTTCCACACTACAGAAACCTTCCACCTGTCCCACCTAGGAAAAACACACTCTTGAATCCAGGTTGGTAGATCTGACTATTGTTTCAAATGCTCAAGTAGCGTTTTATGGCATGAAGCGACTTTCATGAGGTAAGGCAACTTTTAACCCCATTTGGACTGAATTAACCTGGCCACTGTTGTAATATTCAGTTTAGATAATTGCTATGCTTTATGTGTGGGACTACAGCCAGCCCTGCTATTAGGCAGAGTGAGGCATTTGCTAGGCAGATTTGGGGTGTCATGAAAAAGCAGTAAATTGTTAGTTAATTGTTATTGCATTTTTACTGCCAAGAGAGGGAAGAGGTGCTTCTGCAATTTTAGGCCTCATTGCTGAAATAAGTCAGACTGCTCTTTGACCTGGGTGATGGCAGGAGGGGAAGTGCCAACTACTACTGCTCTATCACAGATAGCAAAATAACTTGGACCATTCCTCTGCCTTTCCAGGAACTGCAAGTAGTGCAGAAGAGTTCTCCTCAGAAGAGGACAATCAGGAGATATGTCACACCTGACAAACAGCTCCCAATAGCTGCAGAGTATAAAGCCATTTCTACACTACATTCTTATAGCGCAATTATTCCACTTTCAACATCCTATGGAATCCTGGGGCTTGCTGTTTCGGGAGAGGCCGGTGGCCCCCTCCCGAAATGGCAAACCCCAGGATTCCATAGGACATTGAAAGTGGAATAATCACACTATAAGAGTGTAATGCTGAAATGGCCTAAGTCAAAGGGCTGGCCATGACCTTTAGGTGCTCTATAGTTTCTCATATATTTGAAGCATGGTATCCTTCCCTATGAATCTGTGCTTGTGCTAAGGAGGAAGGTTAGTTGTATGATGGCTGGGGAAAGGAATATTCTCAGTTGGTGGCACCCCTATTACAGTAAGCTTGTCCTAGAGCCTCTTGGTCTAGCACTTACTTCCATCAGTTTCTTTAGTTTTTCCTTAGTTTTAGATGCACAGGTTAAAACTTTGTTTACTTGACAAGGCTTCAGGTTGAGCGTTTGTAAGTGTTCCTTGCTGTTTTATGACACTAACAGTCTAAACAGCAATGTAAATAATGGCCAGTACTCTCTATCACCTACATAGTTAAGTATAGTCAAGTATAGATAGTTAAGTATATTTAAGTAAGTAACCTCTAATGCCCCCCCCCACAAAAGCAACTGATGGAAGAGTCATTCACTCGCGCTCCAATTGCCAGCGGAGTGGACCTCCTCTACCCCATTCAGCTGATACCTGGCAAAGTAGGTTAGGGTAGAGGAGTTATGATTGTGGCAATAGTTCACAGTAATGACTAAGTAGTAATTATGAATGTGGAACAGTAAGCTTGATACCGCCCACTTACTTTATCAGGCATTAACTGCCTGAAAAAAAGAAGGACCCTTCTCCTGGTGATCAAAGCACAGATGAATGATGTTTCTGTCAGATTTGTGAGGGTTGGGCCAGAAGAGGTTACTTAGATAGGTATGCTTAATTAAGTCAGTGGCAAAGAATTGTTGTTATTGTTGTTGCTGCTGTTGCTGTATGCCTTCAAGATGTTTCTGTCTTATGGCAACCCTAAGATAAACCTATCACAGGGTTTTCTTCAGCTGAGAGTGTGTGACACACCCAAGGTCACCAAGTGGGTTTTCATGGCCAAGTGAGGAATCAAACTCTGGTCTCCTGAGTTGTAATCCAATGCTCAAACCATTGGACCACATTAGTTCTCTGATAGAGAATACTGGCCAAGATTTTTATCCTGCTTTGAAAAATTCAGTCAAGTAATGAAGAAGGAGGGTTTTTAAAAAAAGAAAGAAAGAAAAGAAAAACAAAATAAATATTGGTGATACTGAATAAGCACTTACCACTTCCAAAGACATTCAGCAAAGTTTCCATAAATCATCGGGGATATATTTATTAGATCAAATAAATCTAATAGATTTTGCTTGATCAGCATGCTCTATTTGCCAGTAAATTCGCATGACATCATAGTAGTGTTCATGTTGAGGAAGTGAAAGATAAATTGAGGATTCATCCTGATTCCTCAAGTTATACAACTTGAACACTTAATTTCACTGAAGCCTTAGTATCTGTAAATATGTCCATCCCACATGAAGGAAGATATTATCCCTGTTGCTTTATCTGTGAATACTTAAAATCCATCCCTCCAAACCCTATTTGTAGCTCCATTAACCTAAAGAACTGGTCTGAATGCTCCATTTGCCTTTGAAATAAAGAGCAAGCAGTTGTTCAGGCCTATCATTTTGTGTTGCTTTCCTCATTATGAGAGGAACATGAGGGTCCCCAATCATTATTTCTGACTCTGTCATTACCAAAGGTATGGAAAGCTGTGTTTTCACTCCATTAGCCTTCAGAAATAAAAAGAATGATTGCTTAAGTCTAGAATAATTATTTCAACCAGCTTCCCTCAGCAGTTCGGCACAGAGCAGGCTGAGTCCCAAACCTGAGCTGACAAATTAATTTGTATTATTTATATTTTCTTGAAAACCCACCATGCTCAAGACTCATTTAGCAATACAAATGACTTTATTTGGGGGTTTATGTGCTTCTCTCATCACACGTGGCAAACAACAAGAAGCTTATCATTTTCCCTGTGAAGCCTGCCACAAATTCCCATGATTTACATCAGGAAAGGTATATAAAGCAGGTGTATCTGCGGCTGCCTGGGTTCCCTATGCAGGTGTTTACACGTCTGAGATGGTTGGCATTGTTTGTCTCACACAGGCCACTCCAGCTGTTTAGAAAACCACATTTATCATGTTATTCTCAGTGGCTTGTTAGTATTTCACAGGACCTGGCCCTGTCACAGTGTTACCCTTATTTCTTGGGGTCCCATGAGGGACACCTAAATGATGTCCAAATTATACAAGTTGGGGAAATTAGTCAAAGAGCACAAGTTAGCACTGTGAGAGGCAGGGCAACGGAGCGAGATCTTTTACCCAGCGTCTACAGGGTCAGGCCAAGTCGAGGAGCAAACAGAAGTGAAATAATAATTGTTGTTTTTATTAAAATACAATCAGACAAATGTATGCAACACACTCACACAGATAACTAGAGAAATAAAGGCTGGAGCTGGATAGAGGGATTTTTAGAGGAGATTTTTGATATGGGAAATACTGCACCTGTCCTGAAGCCCGGGTAGTCTGAAGACAGAGTTCATGGACATGAAGGTTCTCAGTACGTGGGACTGGGGGGAAGGCTCCGAGGAAGCTCTCAAAGTCAGGGGTTCTTATAGGGGAAAATGTGGCCGTAGGCTATTCCGTACCTGGGCAAAGCAATGAGTTTTGGGCTGGAGACAAAACCTCCGAAAGGTCAGAATTTAGTATGATTGAGTTAAGTCCAAATTGTCAATAGAGTAGCCAGTATGCAAACGCCAAGTGCTTGACGATTGAGTGTTTGGCTTGTCAAGCTGCCTGCTTGGGGCAGAGAGTTCTTTGTATGTAGCGTGCATACATCATATGGTGCTTGCCTTGAGGTCTCCTGAAGTGGCAGTCTGGCTATTTCTGGCCTGCCTGTATTTGTTTGGAATATTACAGCGATTAGCAACTGAGCCTGTTTGCGTGCTTGTCCGGGGGCCTCGCAAGCACGTGGGAAGGAATAGGTGAGGAAGGCCAAATTATTGATATCAAAATGATATCTGGTATCCCACAAATCTGGCTAGAAGCTACAGTAACAACAGCTTCTCCAGGCTTTGGGGCTAAGTAGCTCCTAAACCCTCCATAATCAGAAGCAGTATACCTCTGTGTACCAGCTGCTGAGCAGTGATAGGTGGAGAGTACAAATCCTCACCTGCTTTCCAGCTATGAGTTTGACAGGGACAGTCCTGATTAATTGTCTGTCATTCTACTTTTTCATCTGCTTTCAAAACATCCCAGTTTCTCTCTCCTCTTCCCACTTTCCTCCTTCAATTACTGCAAATTTCAATTGGTACAAAGTGAGTTCAAAATGAAAAAGTCGTTTACACTCAATTAACTCAGTGGGAGGAAGAAGAGAGGTGAAGGCAGAGTCTTGCCCTTCCCAGTAGGCTCAGTCAAAAGCATACTATGGCAGCCTCTCCTGTTCTTCTCATTAATAGTTTTTGCCATCTTGACCACACTCCAGTGTTGCTTGGCTGCACGTATTCCAGTTTTCATCTGTGAAATGTTGGAGAACATTTCCTGCTGGTGGGATTCCCTTAGGAACCTGCTGACTGCTGTATGAATAGAATGTTGGACTGTTGTTGTGTGACTCAGATAATTAGGAATGAAGGCAATCTGGACATTTTATAGTAGAAGATGAGGCATGCATGACTGGAAGCAAGGAGAAAAACAAATAAAATACAAAACATTAGTACAGGTGGTCTAGCAGATTAAAAGAGTAAACATGGTGTGTCTTCTGAGTTCTGAACTAGGACTCTAGGAGACCAGGGTTTTGATCTTCACTCAGCCCAGGAAACCCACTGGATGACCTTGGGCAAGTCACACTCTCTCAGCCTTAGAGGAAGGCAATGACAAATCGCTGAATAAATCTTCCAACAAAATCCTATGAGAGGTTTGCTATAAGTCAGAGTCAACTTGAAGGCACATAACAAGAACAATACATTAACCGTGATGCTATATAAAAATGAGGGAGTGAAGATATCTTGGAATGTCTGTAAGGCTAACCAGTTTATTTCTGTGGACTATGTCATCTCCAGATGTAACCTTCCTCCTTGAAGATTGCATCAGTGTTATATGTAGCGCAGCTCTATGCATGTTTAGTCAAAAGAAAGCCCCAGTGTTTTCCATAGGCTTCCCCTCAAGTTAAAATGCATGTAATTGAAGACTGATTGAATGTTAATAACATAAAATAGTAACACTTTTTAAAGTATTAAATGTTTACGAAACCCCGAGCACCTTTCTCTAAGGCAGTGGTTCTCAACCTGTGGCTCCCCAGATGTTTTTGGACTTCAGCTCCCAGAAGCCCCAGCCACTATGGTCAATGCTCAGGGCTTCTGGGAGCTGAAGTCCAAAAACATCTGGGGACCCACAGGTTGAGAACCACTGCTCTAAGGCCATTTCCGCACTAGAGTGGACGACCATTTCACCATGTGTCATGAGCGGTGTTTTTTACTCCGACTTACCCCGATTCCTATCTGCACGCCCTCTGGTTTCTATTGAAGTATAGCAGAGAAAATCGTTTGTAGCTTCTGCATCGTCAATTCTCGTGGAATTCCTATTCCCCTACCCTTGTCCACCTCACCACCACTGACTGGTCAATTTAAAAAAAAAGTTGTAGAAACCGTTGCTACGTTTTAGCACAAGTGTGTGAATCAATGTAACGCTTCTGCATGTAGGAAAAAATGCAGCAGAAATGGTTTGGATTGTTTCCATCAGAGTTTTTCCATTTTTACAATAAATTGGTTTAACTTTTATGTTAACTGCGCGAAGACCTCAACTTGTGTAGAACCATGGAGGACAGAACGCTCTGTTAAACTGGTTTAACATGCAGATATAAAAGCGACAATACGATGCTACTGCAATGTATCAGCCATGCGCGGAAAGGGCTTAAATTAGTCAAAAAAACAAGACTGGAGCAGGTTAACATTTACTGAGTGTTGTAAAAGTGTAGTCCAAAAACTAACTTTTGCAAACTCTGAGTGGCATTCAGGAATAAATATATTGCTTAGAAATCATTAATATCCACATACCACATCAGCTAGCACAGAGCAGCACGATGAAAGCTTGAGCATGTTGGCTGAGACAGGGTGGTGTTACCCTAAGAGATGGGAGACCTTGAGGTCCTCCCACAATGCCAGCATCTCCTTAGAATTCAGGGGAATTATAGCTCAAAGAAGGCCTGTGAGAGGAGGGTAATGGCAGGATCTTTTCACCTATTTATACCTGTACTAACTGTAGAGAAGGCTCCAGTTGAGAGTTAAACAAGGTATTTTATTTGGATTGACAAACACATAAGAAATCAGACACTCTCAAGAACCATACAAGGCTATCAATAAATGAGGAAGGAATGACTGGCTAAAGAAGGATTGGGTGGAAAGAGTGATAGTTATCAGTCTTGAAGAAGGGGTCACAGCAGAGTGGCTCAGACTGAGGGTAGTGCAGAGGGATGGGAGTCTGGAGCACCACATGCAGCATAATACACCCAATGTATTACAATTTGCTGGGGCTGAAGCTAGGGTTTATATATCCTTTTTCCTACCTTGAAGGGGGTGCATAGACAAAGATGTAATGGCTTTCCCATGGAACTGACAAAGAGGCTGGAATGGGCTGGCTGCCTTAACTCTAGCTGACAAAACACTGATGGGAGTCAATACAATCTCTTAATATCTTGGTTGGACAAGGAGTATAGGGACATTTTCCATAGGGAGAGATTAAGGAATTGCTTCGCCCGGGCAGTTTCACCTTCCATTGTATTTGTGTGTGCATGGAGCCTGAGATGTTGAAAGGATTAATGTAAAACCATTAGTGCCTGGGTTTCCTGCTGAATCCTCTCTGATCTTACAACCTGCCCATGTCTAAGGTTACAGTCTTCCAGCCAGCATGCCTTCAGTCATGTTTTCCAGCCATAAATATATTCTGTTATGAAAACAGCACATCCCACAGAATGGAGGTGCAGGGTATAGTAACTGTGGGAACTGTAGTCCAAAAAGTAGTCCAAGCTTTGAGCATAATACAATCGATTTTACAGATGTTTAAAAAAAAATGCAAAGCAAGAACTGCACAGACCATATTGCTTAGGCAAGTGAGCTAAACAGGAAACTACAACCCCCCTTATATATAGCATAACGGGTACAGTCCTTTATGTAAAAATCAGATTTCTTTTAGGTTTTACTTCAATAACTTTTCCAAGCTTTGTTTTATTATTTATTTATTATTTTAATCTTGTCTTTCCACTAAAGCGTAGCATTCAAGGTGGCAAACAGAAAACTAAGAGCAATTTAAAAGGTAAAAACCGTTAAAATCAACAGGATAATAGCCCAAAAACAAAAACACAAGACCAGACAGAAAAGAGATAGAAAGGCAAAATGATAGGCATGATAGAATGATAGAAATAGGCAGGATGTTTTGATCCATAACATATTTGTATTGTGAGGAGGAAAAACAGCTAATGCATAATTCCTTTCTAAGATTTTCGATGTCCTTTTGTGGGGTGCACTGGATAGTTCATTCCTAAAGCTGTCAGGATGAAACTTGGATGCATTGTAATTAATAAATATACTAATGGAGTCTTCATTGCCCTATTAGGGTTTTTAAAATTTACTCTGGGAAACCTTTCAACACCATTAAATACACCTTTGTCACATGATGAAGTGCTCTTCATAATAGGCTCATTAACTTTCATAGTGTAATTCAAACCCATCCATTAACAGCTGGCAAGCAAGTTTCTTAAATCCTCCCCCACCCCCAAACACCTAGGAAGCTCTTTCCCTGGCTAAGGGCACACTCCCCAATTCCACCTATTAGGAAATGAGATCATTCTTAATGGTCCATCTTAACGTCCATCTGTTAGGCATCCATATCGGTTTTTAATTTGTTTTGAAGGCCAAGAGAAATCTGTGGGGATGCCTGGAGGCACTATAGTGAAAGAACACAATCTACCCGCAGTCCTCCTGTGTAAGCCCATGGGTGGTGACAGGGTTTTTCTGGTGTAGTGAATCTGCTCTGGGTTTTAGTCCAAACTTTAAAGGAACTATCCAAGGTGCTGTCCACTCCAAAAAGTTCAGTATGTAGATTGCTCCTCTAAGTTCAGAATAAAACCTAAAGCAGATTCACTGCAACACTGGCATCAAAGCCACCTGTCACCCTGGAAGCCCTCACAAAATAAACAGAAGATGGCCTCAATCCTGTTTGTCCTCATGAGAGTAGGCCCATTGAATTAATGGGATTTGCCTATGGGTTGACTCACAATTCAACAATTGATTGAATGGGCCTAGGACTAACCAAAAGGATGCCAACCAATACATGTTACCTGAACATTATGCACAGGGCTGAATGTGCATACAGCCAACATCTGTAATGGGAAAGAGGGAACTATAACAGTGCCAAACACTGCTATAGCAACCTTTGTGTGCATGCCTGCAACATGCATGATGTGCATATGCCAAGTGCTTGTGTGTAAGTTGGTATTCACAGTTGGTACTGAACTTTCTTCCAATTGTACATTTATGTGTACTATAGGACTGTTGCTGTTGTTATGTGAAACTCTGCCATAGTATGTGTACACATGCATATACCATGCAGATAAGTTTAAAAAATGGATGTACAACGAATGGCAGAGATTTCTGCTTCAGTTCTGCCCCTCCATAGAGATGTTGGCTGGACACATGTGAATGCATGAATAATGCTCATATAATTCTCTCTGGGCCAAAGTTTGGTGAATTGTGATGAATAAGCGCAGATTTCTCTCTGGACTTGAGTTGAAATGCCCAAGGGTCGTCTATTTAATTAATTAATTATTTTCCACCCCTCCTTTCTCTCAGTGTGTGACTCAAAGTATCTTCTAAAAATCTAGGAGCAGCTACGAAGACTTTCCTGTTTTTTAAGGGGGAAAGACCCAGAGATGTAGGGTGGTAATACAGGGCAAAATGTAGTCTCACCCTATAACAGCACCCCCCAGTTGCCAGTTGATAGTTCATATGCCATATTTGAAGAGTAGACATAGACTATCAACCTAATAACTGTATTATATTCTAGCATGTCATATTTAATGATATGTTCATTAATAACCATTAATATTGATCACTAGATAAGCCTACTTGCTTTAATGGACTGCAAAAGGAATATCTCAGAGTATCAGGAAATTATGAACCGTCAAAGTATCTATAAATATTATTTCAGTGGTGGGTGGTTTCTCCAATATCAGGACAGGTTCAGTCCCAGAAACAACTCTTTTAGAGTCCAGACTATGGCCATTTCCACACGGGGCGAGGGAATCGTCCCGCACCCCT
Organism: Iguana delicatissima; assembly: GCA_948472985.1. NCBI lineage: Eukaryota > Metazoa > Chordata > Lepidosauria > Squamata > Iguanidae > Iguana > Iguana delicatissima. The sequence continues at coordinate 1,392 of CAOKZL010000363.1, read as the reverse complement.
AATTACCGGACCTTCTGGCTCCCCGGTCTGGTCCAGGCTGCTCTGGAGCAGTGCATGCTCATCGCTCCGCACTGCTCCAGCATCGAAAATGGTGGCTTCTGGTTGGTCGAGGGTCTCGACCAACTGCTGAAGCTCACCAGCCTAAAGCCCGCCCCCGGCAGATCGCAGGCTTGCAGTGGTGCAAACCTGCAAATCTGCACAAGGGAGCAGGCTCGCAGTGGCGTGCTTCGTGCTTTTGAAAGACTTGATTTTTCTGGTCTTTCAAAAGCACGCTGGATGACCACTTGGGGTCGTTCTGGAGCAGGCTGAGGTGCGGATCTACATTAAGTAATCTGGACCCAGTCCGCTCCCAGGTGCAGACATCCTCCCTGGAGGACGGACTGCACCGTTTAAAATACCCCGTGCAGAAATGGCCTATGATCCAGCACAAATTCATTGCCCTCCTGACATCAGAGACACCAACCACCACCACGTTAGTTACAGGTATTAATATTAAGAGCAGAAATGATCAACATTCAAATTATTAATATTATAAAATCCATGCAATTCAAGCCAAATCCATTGTAAATCACCTAATGTTTAAGTGGGCAATTTACTTGTTTTCGCCAAGAGTCTCACAAACCTGATTGGGGGGCAGGGGTTTTTTAAATTGAGGTATGAGTGGGGAAAGAGACAGTATTTCTGAAAGCAGGAGTTCATCAAGTGCTGGAGATAATAGCCCAAATGTTACAAGGAGAGGGAGGCAAATAGTACAAGAACCCAATAGTGGGAGGGGAAAAAAATCTTAAATTAGCAACTAGGGAGAATGACCCATGGTCTTAGATGTCTCTACACTAATGCACAAAGCATGGATGATAGATAGATAAATAAACAAAAATAAACAACACTATTAACACATCAAAGCAAATATAAGATAATAGGCATCACTGAAACCTGGTGAGATGAGTCTCATGACTGCAGTTATAACCTGTTTCAGAGAAATAGACCAAACAGGGTGTTTACACCTCTGAAAATATCCATCATTTAAATCCTGGAAGCCAAGTTGAGAGCATATAGGTAAAAATTAAGTGGGAGAGAATAGAACAATAATGCCATTGTGGGAGCCTGCTACAGAGCCTCCAAGCCAGATTGAGGACTTGCGTAATGTTTTCCTGGGATAGATGACAAAACATTCAGAAAGGAGAGGTGTAATAGTAAAGAGATATTTCAACTATCCTGATATTTGTTGGAAGTCAGACTCTGCCAAGAATATAAGGTTCAACAAATTCTTCATTTTCTTTGCATACAATTTCATCATCCAGAAGGTGTAGGAGACAAAAAGGAGATCAGCTATTTTAGATCTGAGTGGTAGGATCCTTTAGTGGGAGTGACCATGTTTTCCTGGAGTTCGTT